>CM053033.1:105042828-105642828 GCA_028564925.1 Lithobates sylvaticus | reverse complement strand
TGTGAATAACTTTTGGTGTGATTTACTAAATGAGCTGCAATTTTCAGAATATGTTGGCATGGATAGAGTCTTCTATTGTGTGAAGTTTGGAGGAAATTGGTTAACATTTAAGGTCTTTTTTGTACGTTAAGCCACATTAAGCGCCTCAAAAATCAAGCTTAATGTTCCTCGTTTGCCTTATGGAACACCGAATCGCATGAAACTTCTTGGATAGGTTTGGAAAGTTGCGATCTTAGGCTGTGCAAAGTTTCAGGGCAATCGATTGAGGTTTAGGCACTTTATTACACGTTAAGCTACATTAAGCTACATTAAGCCATTTTTACATTAAATGTTTTAGTATTGTAAAATATAGCTTAACGTGAATAACTTTTGGTGTGATTAACCAAATGAGCTGAAATTTTCAGAATATGTTGGCATGGATAGAGTATTCTATTGTGTGAAGTTTGGAGGAAATTGGTTAAGATTAAAGGTCTTTTTTGTACATTAAGCTCTCCAAAAAAACAAGCTTAACGTGCCTAGTTTGCCTTGTGGAACACCGAATCGCATGAAACTTCTCGGATGGGTTTGGGAAGTTGAGATCTTAGGCTGTGCAAAGTTTCAGGGCAATTGATTGAGGTTTAGGCACTTTATTACACGTTAAGCTACATTAAGCCATTTTCACATTAAATGTTTTAGTATTGTAAAATATAGCTTAACGTGAATAACTTTTGGTGTGATTAACCAAATGAGCTGAAATTTTCAGAATATGTTGGCATGGATAGAGTCTTCTATTGTGTGAAGTTTGGAGGAAATTGGTTAACATTTAATGTCTTTTTTGTACGTTAAGCCACATTAAGCTTCCCAAAAAACAAGCTTAATGTCCTTAATTTGCCTTGTGGAACTCCAAATCGCATGAAACTTCTTGGATAGGTTTGGGAAGTTGAGATCTTAGGTTGTGCAAAGTTTCAGGGCAATCGATTGAGGTTTAGGCACTTTATTACACGTTAAGATACATTAAGCTACATTAAGCCATTTTCACATTAAATGTTTTAGCATTGTAAAATATAGCTTAATGTGAATAACTTTTGGTGTGATTAACCAAATCAGCCGAAACTTTCAGAATATGTTGGCATTGATAGAGTCTTCTATTGTGTGAAGTTTGGGGGAAATTGGCTAACATTTAAGGTCTTTTTTGTACATTAAGCTCTCCAAAAAAACAAGCTTAACGTGCCTAGTTTGCCTTGTGGAACACCGAATCGCATGAAACTTCTCGGATGGGTTTGGGAAGTTGAGATCTTAGGCTGTGCAAAGTTTCAGGGCAATTGATTGAGGTTTAGGCACTTTATTACACGTTAAGCTACATTAAGCCATTTTCACATTAAATGTTTTAGTATTATAAAATATAGCTTAACGTGAATAACTTTTGGTGTGATTAACCAAATGAGCTGAAATTTTCAGAATATGTTGGCATGGATAGAGTCTTCTATTGTGTGAAGTTTGGAGGAAATTGGTTAACATTTAATGTCTTTTTTGTACGTTAAGCCACATTAAGCTTCCCAAAAAACAAGCTTAATGTCCTTAATTTGCCTTGTGGAACTCCAAATCGCATGAAACTTCTTGGATAGGTTTGGGAAGTTGAGATCTTAGGTTGTGCAAAGTTTCAGGGCAATCGATTGAGGTTTAGGCACTTTATTACACGTTAAGATACATTAAGCTACATTAAGCCATTTTCACATTAAATGTTTTAGCATTGTAAAATATAGCTTAATGTGAATAACTTTTGGTGTGATTAACCAAATCAGCCGAAACTTTCAGAATATGTTGGCATTGATAGAGTCTTCTATTGTGTGAAGTTTGGGGGAAATTGGCTAACATTTAAGGTCTTTTTTGTACGTTAAGCTCTCCAAAAAACAAGCTTAACGTGCCTAGTTTGCCTTGTGGAACACCGAATCGCATAAAACTTCTTGGATGGGTTTGGGAAGTTGAGATCTTAGGCTGTGCAAAGTTTCAGGGCAATTGATTGAGGTTTAGGCACTTTATTACACGTTAAGCTACATTAAGCCATTTTCACATTAAATGTTTTAGTATTGTAAAATATAGCTTAACGTGAATAACTTTTGGTGTGATTAACCAAATGAGCTGAAATTTTCAGAATATGTTGGCATGGATAGAGTATTCTATTGTGTGAAGTTTGGAGGAAATTGGTTAACATTTAAGGTCTTTTTTGTACGTTAAGCCACATTAAGCTTCCCAAAAAACAAGCTTAATGTCCTTAATTTGCCTTGTGGAACTCCAAATCGCATGAAACTTCTTGGATAGGTTTGGGAAGTTGAGATCTTAGGTTGTGCAAAGTTTCAGGGCAATCGATTGAGGTTTAGGCACTTTATTACACGTTAAGCTACATTAAGCTACATTAAGCCATTTTCACATTAAATGTTTTAGCATTGTAAAATATAGCTTAATGTGAATACCTTTTGGTGTGATTAACCAAATCAGCCGAAACGTTCAGAATATGTTGGCATTGATAGAGTCTTCTATTGTGTGAAGTTTGGGGGAAATTGGCTAACATTTAAGGTCTTTTTTGTACGTTAAGCTCTCCAAAAAACAAGCTTAACGTGCCTAGTTTGCCTTGTGGAACACCGAATCGCATGAAACTTCTCAGATGGGTTTGGGAAGTTGAGATCTTAGGCTGTGCAAAGTTTCAGGGCAATTGATTGAGGTTTAGGCACTTTATTACACGTTAAGCTACATTAAGCCATTTTCACATTAAATGTTTTAGTATTGTAAAATATAGCTTAACGTGAATAACTTTTGGTGTGATTAACCAAATGAGCTGAAATTTTCAGAATATGTTGGCATGGATAGAGTCTTCTATTGTGTGAAGTTTGGAGGAAATTGGTTAACATTTAAGGTCTTTTTTGTACGTTAAGCCACATTAAGCTCCCCAAAAAACAAGCTTAATGTCCTTAATTTGCCTTGTGGAACTCCGAATCGCATGAAACTTCTTGGATAGGTTTGGGAAGTTGAGATCTTAGATCTTGTGCAAAGTTTCAGGTCAATTGATTGAGGTTTAGGCACTTTATTACATGTTAAGCTACATTAAGCCATTTTCACATTAAATGTTTTAGTAAGTCCCCTTTTTTGTACGTTAAGCTCCCCAAAAATCAAGCTTAATGTCCCTAGTTTGCCTTGTGGGACACCGAATCGCATGAAACTTATTGGATAGGTTTGGGAAGTTGAGATCTTAGGCTGTGAAAAGTTTCTGGGCAATCGATTGAGGTTTAGGTACTTTATTACACGTTAAGCTACATTAAGCCATTTTTACATTAAACTTTTTAGCATTGTAAAATATAGCTTAATGTGAATAACTTTTGGTGTGATTTACTAAATGAGCTGCAATTTTCAAAATATGTTGGCATGGATAGAGTCTTCTATTGTGTGAAGTTTGGAGGAAATTGGTTAACATTTAAGGTCTTTTTTGTACGTTAAGCCACATTAAGCTCCCCAAAAAACAAGCTTAAAGTGGGGGGACACCCTGAAAACAAAAACTTTAAAAAATGTTAGTAACCATTTAAAATGACTGTTGCTAGGCAGATCGTCCTAATCTGCCTCCTCCAGCTCCGCGGTGATCTTCTTTTCTTCCGTCTTCTGTTGAATGGGGCGCGATGTGTTATGGGAACTATGTCCCACAACACATCGCGTTCCCCATTCACAAATTAGAGTTGCGCATGCGCAGTCGGGGGCGCGCCGACTCGTGCATGCGCAGTCGGCCGCGCGCCGACTCGCGCATGCGCAGTAGGAAATGTGAAGCCGTTTCCCTTACCGAGGATGGCGGCGCTGGAACCGGATCGCCGAGGGACAGCTCGTCCTCCACGACGGACATCGCGGGCGCCCTGGGAGGGTAAGTGTACTTCTTAAAAGTCAGCAGCTACTTTTTTTTTTAGCTGCTGACTTCTAAAAAAAATTTTTGTAAGGTGAAACACCCCTTTAATGTCCTTAATTTGCCTTGTGGAACTCCAAACCTATTTTTGGATAGGTTTGGGAAGTACATTAAGCCATTTTCACATTAAATGTTTTAGCATTGTGAAATATAGCTTAATGTGAATAACTTTTGGTGTGATTAACCAAATCAGCTGAAACTTTCAGAATATGTTGGCATGGATAGAGTCTTCTATTGTGTGAAGTTTGGGGGAAATTGGTTAACATTTAAGGTCTTTTTTGTACGTTAAGCTCCCAAAAAACAAGCTTAGTGTGCCTAGTTTGCCTTGTGGGACACTGAATCGCATGAAACTTCTTGGATGGGGTTGAGAAGTTGAGAACTTAGGCTGTGCAAAGTTTCAAGACAATTGATTTAGGTCAAGGCACGATATGGTATGTTAAGCTCTTTACATTAAACTTTTTAGCATTGTAAAATATAGCTTAATGTGAATAACTTTTGGTGTGATTTACTAAATGAGCTGCAATTTTCAAAATATGTTGGCATGGATAGAGTCTTCTATTGTGTGAAGTTTGGAGGAAATTGGTTAACATTTAAGGTCTTTTTTGTACGTTAAGCCACATTAAGCTCCCCAAAAAAACAAGCTTAATGTCCTTAATTTGCCTTGTGGAACTCCGAACCTATTTTTGGATAGGTTTGGGAAGTTGAGATCTTAGGCTGTGCAAAATTTCAGGGCAATTGATTGAGGTTTAGGCACTTTATTACACGTTAAGCTAAATTAAGCCATTTTCGCATTAAATGTTTTAGTAAATCCCGAATTTTAGCAGTGGCAACTACCACTCACCTATCAGCCTCTCAGTGCTTCAGTCTACTAGGCACCAAGTCATCGTGCATCCCATTGGTTCCATGGGCCCACTGGCACCTCCGTCAGTTAGGCTTCCTAACGCAGTGGAGGAAGCAGAGCCTGGCACAGCTCATAATGGTGTCTTTCATTATGAGAAGGAGCATACAGTGGTGGCTGAGAGTGGGGGCCCTAAAGAAGTCCCAGCCCTTAGGTCCATTAAGTTGGACCATTTTTACGACTGACACCAGCGAGGCAGGCTAGGGGGCACACTGTGATGGTCAGGCGGTCCAGGGCAGATGGCGCTTTCCCGCCAAGGGTATGGTCTCCAATGTGCTGGAGATACGAGTAGCTTCCCTGTGCCACAGAATCAAGAATCGCCCAGTATCAAATACTTACCGCAATTTTCCTTTCCTGACGCCAAACCATGGCAGCATATGACCCCACCCATGTACTATCCAGTATGTGGCTTGTTACAAAGAAAACAAAGAAAACAACTCCTTTTTTATGCTATTCACTGGTCCTGAGGTAGTGGTCAAGAGGCGGAGCTCTATCACTAGTATGCTGCCATGGTTTGGCGTCAGGAAAGGTAAATTATGGTAAGTATTTGATACAATTTTCCATTTTAACATTTCATAATATTGAGACTGCATTTCTCTATTGCAAGAAACATTTACATAATGGATTGGATTTGGTGGGGACCTTGAGCACTTTTATTGAATTGAACTATGTTTTTGGGTGACAGCATGTAAAGAAAATAAGTATGTAAAAGAAAAATAATAACAAATTGTAGAAAAAAAAAATTGTCAAAAAAAAAGTATGCAACCAGTCAGTGTCCCTAATCACTGCCACCCACTCAGTGTCCCTAATCACTGCTGCACTAGTTGCAATGTGCCTAATCACCGCCATACCAGTTGGGCCCCTTTCACATTATTGGTGCAGAATCTGCAGATTTTTGCTGCTGGAATGATCAGGTTATGTGATCAGCAGTGGCCGCTCAGCTCTTTTAAACTAATGCAGCATGTAGCTGCACGCAGAGTGGTTAGCTGCGGTTTGGGACAGGTGTCCCAGTCTGGACGCAGTCAGCTGCCTTTGTGTAAAAAAATAATGTTAATTTTAATTACGCATTTTCCAAAAACTTGTGGCAAAAAAAATTAAGTATTCAAAAGACTCACTATGCCTCTTAAAAAATACCTTGGAGTGTTTGGTTTCCAAAATGGGGTAATTTTGTGGGTTTGTACAGTGTCCTGGTGCTCCAGGGAATCCAAAAATGCGATAGGTAGTCAGAAAATTAGATTAGATTAGCAACTTGGATTTTGCTTGGATTATGCTGTGAAAAAGTCTCACAGATGTGGTATCCTCATATTCAGGAGGCCTAGCAGAATGTGTTTTGTGGTGTAATTCTAAGTATGCTTATGCGGTTTTTAAGTCATAACTTGTTAAAATGACAACTTTGTGAAAAAAAATATTTTATTTCTTAATTTTCCCCAAAAAATTGTAAAACAAAAATTAAAACTTTAAAAAACTCACCATGCCTCTTATTTAAAGTGGTTGTAAACCCTTTGCAACCACTTTTTACTACAGGCAAGCCTATAATTAGTCTTACCTGTAGCTACACTGGATATCTCCTAAACCTGCATGGTTTAGGAGATATTCCTGTATTTGCATGTGCTAACTTTATCGGCACATGCGCAGTTAAGCAAACTGAAGCAACGGGACGTACGTGCCGTTGCTTCAGTTAGACTGTGCCGTTAGCGACGGCTCCCGCGTGCACGCGCGGGAGTGACGTCATTGCGGCTCCAGCCAATCACAGCACCAGAGCCGCGATACCCGGAAGTAACCCCCCCTCAGACAGATGTTGGCCTCAGGAGTGGTGAACGAGGACTGCTGCGGGGGCTTCGATCTTAGTTAAGTAATTCATATTGAGCTAGTATGCTATGCATACTAATTTGTTATGCCTTTGTCTTGCAGGGTTTTTTTTTTTGGAATTTTTTTTTAGGGTTTACAACCACTTTAACACCTTGGGCTGTCTAACTTCCAAAAATGGGTAATTTGTGAAGTTTTTGCATTGTCTTGGCATTTTAGAGGCTCAAAAAATGAGATAGGCAGCCAGTACATCAGGATTGATCAATTTTCAAATATACTGTATATATCATAGGATGTAAACGCTATAACTTTTACACAGACTAAATAATATAAACCTATTTGGGTTATTTTTACCAAAGAAATGTAGTAGAATACATTTTGGCCAAAATTTAGGAAGAACATCTATTGATTTGCAAGATTTTATAACCGAAACTAAGAAAAACTTTTTTATGTTTTTCATTTAAATAGCAGAAAAAACCTCTGTTGTGATTAAATACCACCAAACGAAAGCTCTGTCTCAAAATATTATAGAAATTTGATTTGGGTACAGTGTTACATGAGTAATTGTCATTCAAACTATGACAGCGCTGAAAACGTAACCACTTCAGCCCTGGAAAGATTTACCCCCTTCCTGACCAGAGCCCTTTTTGCGATACTGCACTGCGCCGCTTTAACTGACAATTGCAGGGTCGTGCGACGTTTCACCCAAACAAAATTGACGTCCTTTTTTTCCTACAAATAGAGCTTTCTTTTGGTGGTATTTGCTCACCTCTGCAGTTTTTATTTTTTGCACTATAAACAAAAAAAGAGCGTAAATTTTGAAAAAAAAGCTATAATTTTTACTTTTTGCTATAATAAATATCCCCCAAAAATATATAAAAAACACATTTGTTTCTCAGTTTAGGCCTATTCTTCTACATATTTTTGGTAAAAAAAAATTGCAAAAAGCGTATATATTGATGGGTTTGCGCAAAAGTTATAGTGTCTACAAAATAGGGGATAGCTTTATGGCATTTTTATTATACATTTTTTTTATTAGTAATGGAGATCGTGATTTTTGTCGTGACTGCAACATTATGGCGGACACATTGGACACTTTTGACACCATTTTGGGACCAATGTCATTTATACAGCGATCAGTGCTATAAAAATGCACTGATTACTGTGTAAATGACACTGGCAGGAAAGGGGTTAAACACTAGGGGGCGATCAAGGGGTTAAGTGTTTCCTAGGGAGGTGTTCTAAATGTTGGGGGATGGGCTTCCCTGACATGACAGCGATCACTGCTCACGATCACAGGGAGCAGTAGATCCCTGTCATGTCACTAGGCAGGGGAAATGCCTTGTTTACAAAGGCATCTCCCCATTCTTCCACTCTGTGACACGATCGCGGGCACCGGGCGGACATTGAGTCTGTGGGACCTGTTGGCGCGGTCACGGAGCACGCGCCCACAATGCTGCATCTTAAAGGGGACGTAGCTGTACGCCCATTTGCCCAGCCGTGCCATTGTGCCGATGTAAATCGTTGTGCGCTGGTTGGCTAGCAGCTAAAATGGTCTGGGCAGGAAGGGGGTGAAAGTGCCTGGTATTGAGGTGATTAAGGCATATTTTACTATAGTGAAAATAAAAAGAGCTAACACCGCGCTAAACCCTAAAGAGATAATAAGTGTATGTCAAACAGACAAAATAAAAATAAAAAATAAATTAAAGCAGCAGCTAAAAAAATGTGAGATATGCACATTACCAGAACAATAATAAACAAAAAGCCGCGCTATATGAATGATATGACTTGAGTGAACATAAGTGACTGTGAAATCATAAAAAATACCGAATGGCCTTAACAAAATACCATAAACAGCAAAAATACCCTATGTGTGTGACTATACGTGACACATAAAGTGTTAAACCATATTGGTACAATGAACCATAAGTCCTTAGGCAATAAAAGTCCAAAATTTATAACAACAATGAGTGTCCAAAGAAAATGGAAATTATATATCAGTGTGATGTCCAGCTAGTGCCACCAAACTTGAAATAGATTCCACCAATACGTGTGATCCACCACCACTCTACCATTAAGCTTACCGGAGGCAAGCTTTAACCAAGCCTGTATGAAGATGGTACTGGATGTACCCTGGACCGTAGGACCTCACCACATGATCCAGACTTCACCAGGTATGGATGGCCTCGAGATGAAAACTTGGGGCAAAATTTTCCTATCGGACCAGGTCTGTGTATGGGACTCCTCCAGGAATGCAGACCCAAAGCCCAACAGCATCGGCATGAAATCATAAAAGAAGAAGGGATGCTCCCATAGTGTAAAACTGATGGTTTATTAAAAGAAAAGATAAAATATCTACTTACACAAATAAATGTGCATCAGACAGAGAATCGAATAAAAAACGCCGGCCGGCTTGCAAGAAACACCCGCTCACAACGCGGAACGCGATGACGTCAGTGCGTCAGCCCCCCACGTCCGTTTCGTCTATTGACGTCTTCTGGGGAACCCAGAACCCAGAAGTTCCCCAGAAGACGTCAATAGACGAAACGGACGTAGGGAGGCTGACGCACTGACGTCATCGCGTTCCGCGTTGTGAGCGGGTGTTTCTTGCAAGCCGGCCGGCGTTTTTTATTCGATTCTCTGTCTGATGCACATATATTTGTGTAAGTAGATATTTTATCTTTTCTTTTAATAAACCATCAGTTTTACACTATGGGAGCATCCCTTCTTCTTTTATGATTTCATGCCGATGCTGTTGGGCTTTGGGTCTGCATTCCTGGAGGAGTCCCATACACAGACCTGGTCCGATAGGAAAATTTTGCCCCAAGTTTTCATCTCAAGGCCATCCATACCTGGTGAAGTCCGAATCATGTGGTGAGGTCCTACGGTCCAGGGTACATCCAGTACCATCTTCATACAGGCTTGGTTAAAGCTTGCCTCCGGTAAGCTTAATGGTAGAGTGGTGGTGGATCACACGTATTGGTGGAATCTATTTCAAGTTTGGTGGCACTAGCTGGACATCACACTGATATATAATTTCCATTTTCTTTGGACACTCATTGTTGTTATAAATGTTGGACTTTTATTGCCTAAGGACTTATGGTTCATTGTACCAATATGGTTTAACACTTTATGTGTCACGTATAGTCACACACATAGGGTATTTTTGCTGTTTATGGTATTTTGTTAAGGCCATATTTTACTATAACAAGGGAATAGACTGCTCATTATGGCAGCAAATTTGTGTTTTCCCTAAACAGAAAATTAAAGTAATCCTGTGGTCACAGGCAGGAGTTATAGAATGCTCATCCACATACTTTGCAGAACACCCTGGTAACACCACAACACAGAGCTATAATGGACATTTCTACGCTGTGTGCAAGAGGTCACCTCCTTTCATCCTCTGTACCTACAAGGTACATGAGCATGTATACCGTCACCTCTAGGTCATTGCTTTCAATTCCCGCTGCTGAGTCGCTTTAAGTTTGATAACATACAGTACTGAGCAAAAGTTTTAGGCAAGTGTGAAAAAGTTCTGTGAAGTAAGAATGCTTTTAAAAATATGCATTTTAATTTTTTATTTCTATCTATTTACAAAATGCAATGTGACCAAACAGAAGGAAAATCTAAATCAAATCAATATTTGGAGTGACCATCCCCTGAACACAGTTTTCGAAGGAACTCAGTAGGTAGATTGTTCCAAACATCCCGGAGAGCTAACCACAGATCTTCTGTGGATGTAACCTGCCTCAAGTCCTTCTTCTCTTCATGTAATCTCAATGACATTGAGAGCAGGACTCTGTGGGGGCCAAACCATCACTTCCAGGACTCCTTGTTCTTCTTTACACTGAAGATAGTTCTTAATGGCATTGGCTGCATGTTTGGGGTTGTTGTCCTGGTGCAGAATAAATTTAGGACCAATCACAACCCTCCCTGATGGTATGACATGATGGATAAATATATGCCTGTATTTCTCAGAATTGAAAACACCACTGATCTGGCAACGTTGAGGATCGTAGATGCAGTGGTTGGCCAAGCAAACCCTATGCAGCAGATGAAAGACACATCATGCATTGCATACTTTCCTTCGACATCGACAGGTGTCAGGTGTCATCAGCACAGAACTGGCGGAAACTAGTAGGACCCAGGTACACTTATCTACTTTCTGGCCAGAAGTGGTCTTCATGGAAGCCAGTCTACTATGCACATAAATATAGGAACTGGGGTAAAGAAAATTGGCAGCAGGTGCTCTGGACTGATAAGTCAAAATGTGAAATATTTGGCTGTAGCAGGAGACAGTTTTTCCACTAAAGGACTGGAGAAGTGTACAATAATGAGTGTCTGCAAGCAACAGTGAAGCATGGTGGAGGTTCCTTGCAAGTTATGGGCTGCATTTGGAGTTGAAGATTTGGTCAGGATTAATGGTATACTCAATGCTGAGAAATACAGGCAGATATTTATCCATCATGCCACACCATCAGGGAGGTGTGTAATTGGCCCCAAATGTATTCTGCAGCTATACAATGAACCCAAACATACATCCAATGTCATTAAGAATTATATTCAAAGCAAGGAGTCCTGGAAGTGATGGTTTGACCCCCACAGAACTCTAATCTCAACATCATTGAGTCTGCCCGTGATTACATGAAGCGACAGAAAGATTTGAGAGAGCCTACATCCACAGAAGATATGTGGTTAGTTCTCCAAGACATTTGGAACAACCTACTTGCCGAGTTCCATCCAAAACTGTGTGCAAGTGTACCTATAAGAATTGATGTTGTTTTGAAGGAAATGGTGGTCACACCAAATATTGATTTGATTTCTCTTTTTAGTTAATTTATATTCCGTTTTGTTAATTGATGAAAATAAACTATGATCACTATTTCTGAAAGCATTTTTTCACACCTGCCTAAAACATTTGCACAGTATTGTATATCTTACAGCCTTTAATATGACTAAATTATCGACTACACATTTATTAATTGCTTATAATGATATGCTGGTTGAAGCTAGACTACAATTAAAGACTAATTTAACTAAAAATAAAAAACTGAAAAATCAGCATAGTTAGTATGTTTCCCTTGTATTAATTCTTCTCCTTTCAGTAGAAATCAGTAGAAATCTTCCTCTGCCCTAACCCCCCAGCCCCTGCCTCTGCAGGGGCTCCGGTGCAGTGGGTATAGTAAAACTGACAGGCTGTCAGGAACTCTTATCAAGAGATCTTGGCCATGCCTGCCCTTTCCTACCAGATCCACCATTCATAGAAGCCATGCTACAGTTTCTATGAATGACATAGAATCGCTGAATGGAGGTAGGGCAGAGCCATCAATCATCCACTGATCCCTTATTCAGAGATCTTTCGGGAGCAGGGGTGAAGGGGTTGCTAGGACAGAGGAAGGTTTCTTTTGAAAAAAGAAGGATCAACACAAGGGACTTATCAAACTAACTGTAAGGTATATCCCATGTGCTAATTTTCCTGTTTTTATTTTTCGCTAAACTTAGGCTTTAACAAAAGCTCTGTGTATTCCATTCTTTACAGACTTCAAGTAGAACTGTCATGGGAGAATTGTATGAGCTGAACTTCTGGAGCTTTTTCTCAATGTATTGAAGTAAAAAGATAATCAATTGAAGTAAAAAGATAAGCATGACAGACAGGCAGCTAGCATGTTTGTGTTTCTTCCATGAATTGTTACTTTAATGCCGCGTACACGCGATCAGACTTTCCGGCAGACTTGGTCCGGCGGATCTCCGCTGCAAAGTCCGTCGGATAGTCCGCCGGACCAAGTCTGGCGGAAAGTCCGATCATGTGTATGCAGCATAAGGCATGGGCATTTGCTTTTTCCTCTGAATGCTAGAGCAGGTGTAAAGCTGCTTAAAAAAACATACCCAAAGCCGCATATTGCACATGCATTGGAATGCATTAGACATGTTTACAGGTGTTTAGGCGCATCAAGCATTTTTCCTGCTCAAAAGCTTCTCTCCAGAACATGCTGGTAAAGTTGTTGTTTTTTCAGCCTGTAAACGCATCTCTTCTAATATGCCTGTAAATGCCTAGGTGTACATGGACACATACAGTATCTCACAAAAGTGAGTACACCTTTGTATTATATATTTTCATGTGACAACACTGAAGAAATTACACTTTGCTACAATGTAAAGTAGTGAGTGTACAGCTTGTATAACAGTGTAAATTTGCTGTCCCCTCAAAATAACTCAACACACAGTCATTAATATCTGAACCGCTGGCAACAAAAATGAGCACACCCCTAAGTTAAACTGTCCAAATTGGGCTCAATTAGCCATTTTCCCTCACTGGTGTCATGTGACTCATTAGTGTTACAAGGTCTCAGGTGTGAATGGGGATCAGGTGTGTTAAATTTGGTATTATCACTCTCACTCTCTCATACTGGTCACTGGAAGTTCAACATGGCACATCATGCTCTACATAAAGATGGCCCAGGCTATAAGAAGATTGCCAAGACCCTGAAACTGAGCTGCAGCATGGTGGCCCAGACCATACAGTGGTTTAGCAGGACAGTATCCACTCCGAACAGGCCTCGCCATGGTAGACCATAGAATTTGTGTGCACGTGCTCAGCGCCATATCCAGAGTTTGTCTTTGGGAAATAGACGTAGTGCTGCCAGCATTGCTGCACAGGTTGAAGGGGTAGGGGTTAGCCTGTTAGTGCTCAGGAAGGAAACCTCTTCTAAAGATGATGCACAAGAAAGCCCGCAAACAGTTTGCTGAAGACAAGCAGACTAAGAACATGGATTACTGGAACCATGTCCTGTGGTCTGATAACACCAAGATAAATGTATTTGGTTCAGATGGTGTCAAGTATGTGTGCCGGCAACCAGGTGAGGAGTACAAAGACAAGTGTGTCTTGCCTACAGTCTAGCATGGTGGTGGGAATGTCATGGTCTGGGGCTGCACGAGTGCTGCCGACACTGGGGAGCTACAGTTCATTGAGGGAACCATGAATGCCAACATGTACTGTGACATACTGAAGCAGAGCCTGAACCCCTCCCTTTGGAGACTGGGCAGCAGGGCGGTATTCCAACATGATAATGACCTCAAACACAGCTTCAAGACGACCACTGCCTTGCCAAAGAAGCTGAGGATAAAGGTGATGGACTGGCCAAGTATGTTTCCAGACCTAAACCCTATTGAGCATCTGTGGGGCATCCTCAAATGGAAGGTGGAGGAGGGCAAGGTCTCCAACATCCACCAACTCTGTGATGTCGTCATGGAGGAGTGGAAGAGGACTCCAGTGGCAACCTGTGAAGCTCTGGTGAACTCCATGACCAAGAAGGTTAAGGCAGTGCTGAAAAATAATGGTGGCCACACAAAATATTGCCACTTTGGGCCCAATTTGGACATTTTCACTTACTCACTTTTGTTGCCAGCGGTTCAGACATTAATGGCTGTGTGTTGAGTTATTTTGAGGGGACAACAAATTTACACTGTTATACAAGCTGTACACTTACTACTTTACATTGTAGCAAAGTGTAATTTCTTCAGTGTTGTCACATGAAAAAGTATAATAAAATATTTACAAAAATGTGAGGGGTGTACTCACTTTTCTGAGATACTGTAGGCTAAAATATGAAGTGGTATCAAAATGTTTTCAAGTTTTGTAACACACCAACAGATGGCAGCACAAGGCTGCATGCACTGTCACAGGAAGCACCGACCTTCATAAGTCAGTGTGCCAAATTACATTGTTCTGTGTACATTGGGAGCTGTGCAACTGGTGCTATTCTGACCACGTGCATTACCACTTCTGCTATTTCATCATGGAAAGCAAGTTAGAACAGAGAGCAAAAGTCGCCTTTTTGACACCATTGCGAAGATCCAGTGTGAATAGCAGAAGGTGCTTGACACGCTTAGAATAGAAGACTTCAGGGCACATTCCAGAAGTGGCATAAATCCTGGAAGTGCTGTATTCCTGTGCAAGGGGGCTATTTTGAAGGTGATAGTTTGTAAACGTAGATAAATAAAGTACTTTCTTGTAAACAGAGCTACTCACAAAACATTTTGGTACCACCTTGTAGAGGTGCTTTCTGGAAATAAAATGCCAAACGCCTGTAAAAGTGGTGTTTAAGCCCAGTGGGCATAAGGCCTAAGGAGATATCTATTTTATTTTTAATTTAGTTGCATGACCTTTATGTAAATAACAGTTCAATCTGCTAGTGTTGATGACCTCTACAGCTTAGAACCCCTCTCAACTGAATGTAATACATTAGTACAGAGCACTTGTCCTTGGATTTGCTGCAATGCCAGATATCACAAGAAGAGGCAAAACCTAGAACTGTAAATTTTAGACCTATAAAAACTAGAGTGGTATTGGAAGGGATCCTCCGTGTTACTAAACGGGGATAGAAGTCTGTGTGTATTATTAAAAAAATAAATTAAATTAAAGGAAATCTGCTTTAGGGATTAATATTTTCAGATCTTTTACAAAATAGTAGTTGAGCCACCTTCTTGATGCTCTGGTTTCTCATGCCGTAAAGTATTGGGTTTATTAGAGGAGTTATTGCTGTATAGAGTAAAGTCTTCAATTTGTTTTCAAATGGTGTGTTTCCCCCGACCGGAAACATATAGATGGCTATCAGTGGTCCGTAATAGGCACATACAGCTGCCAAATGAGAACTGCATGTGGAGAAGGCTTTCTGTCTTCCGTCATTTGAAGAGATCTTGATGATAGCTATAAATATACAGATATAGGATATTATAACAAGTATAAAAGGTGTAAATGCCAAAAGAATGGACAGAACAAAGTCTTCAAATACCACTTTGTAAGTGTCTGTGGAGGCCATTTCCAAAATTGGTACAAAATCACAGAAGAAGTGGTCAATAATTTTGGAACCACAAAAACCCATTTGGCCAATAAAAAACATTTCACTTGGAATGAGGAGGATGGGGATAGCCCACGGCCAGAAGGCCAGGTTGAAGCATAGTTTATTGATCATAAGAGAAGAGTACCGAAGTGGATGGCAGATGGCTAGGTATCGGTCAAAAGCCATGGCTGTGAGAATCAGAGACTGCGTATAGGTTGCGATGCAATGAAAGTAATATTGGCTGAAGCAGCTAATTTTGGATATGATTGTTCCACCTAACCAAGTCACCTGTAACATTTTTGGTGTGATGTTGGAAGTCAGGAGAAGGTCTGCCAGTGCTAGGTTCCTAAGAAAGATGTACATGGGGACATGAAGATCATGGCATGATGACACAAGTGTGACAATCAGGCAGTTTTCAGTGACTATGAAGAGATAGACCACCAGGAGGAGGAAGAACAGCAGAACCCTGAGATGGTGGAACTCATGAAATCCAAGCAGAAAGTACTCAGAAAACTCTGTGTCATTGTTCTCACACATTGTTTCTGTATCTTTATTTTTTAGGCTAAAAGACAATAAGATAAAATAGGATAAGATAAGATAAGAAAAGTCAAAATAGATTGAAGCTTAAAGTGGTGGGCCAGCTAAAAAACAGTTTTTTTAAAAGTCAGCAGCTACAAACACTGTAGGTGCTGACTTTTAATAAGCACACTTACCTTTTACAGGGTGCCCGCGATGTTGGCCGTCTGAGGCCGACCCGTCCCTTGGCTCTCGGGTCCCGACACCGCCATTCCAACTAAGAGAAACAGCCAGTGGAGCCTTGCGGCTTCAATGCCCATTTCCTACTGCGCATGTGTGAGTGGCGCAGCGCTTTGTGAATGGCCGGCTGTGTTCTGGGACACACAGTTCCCGGAATGCTGCACGCCCCATTCCCCAGAAGACAATGTGAGGAGGAGAAGACTGAAGATTACCGGGGTGTAGGAAGTGGCAGATTAGGATGGTCTGCCTAGCAACAGCCAATTCTGGTAAGTTAAAAAAAAAAAATGTGCATTTTTTTTTTTCAGATTTTTAGGGACATTTTTATGTAATTCTTTTTTTTTTTAGGGTGGCCCTCAGCTTTAACATTTCTAGGTACGCAACCTTTGTGAATAATGATGACCAGCTTGTCAAATATTTTGTTATCACTTTGAAATACCAATAAAGAAACAGCAAAATAATGTGGAACTAAGTTTTCCAAACTTACTGTATATAGCAGCCAGCAAGTAAGTATTCTTAACCCTTAGTGTATACATTATACATAAATACTGTATAGCAGCACTTTCTGTGACAATACCCTTCCAGGAATAGCAAGTGAACATGTACCCAAAGTTGAGGTGTTGACAGCAGAAAAAATGGGCAATGAAGGGACATGGGCCAAATTGTAATGACTAGACAACTGGGTCAAAGAAACTCCAAAACTGCAGCTCATTTTGGATGTTCCCGGGATGCAGTGGTCAGTATCTACCAAAGGTGGTCGAAGGAAGGAAAACTTGTGAACCAGCAATATGGTCATGTGCAGCATTGATGCAGGTTGGTGGTGAAGGCTGGCTGGTAAAGTACAATCCAATAGAAGAGCTACTGTAGCTCAAATTGCAAAAAAGGCTGTGCTGGTTCTGATAGAACGGTGTGAGAACACACAGTGCATTTGTTTGTTGTGTATGGGGCTGCATAGCCACAGACCGGTCAGGGTGCCCATGCTGACCCAAGTCCACAGCCAAAAGCAGCAACAATGGGCACATCAGCATCATAATTGTACCACGGAGCAATGGAAGGGGGTAGTTTGGTCTGATTGATTCAAAGAACAACTAGTTTGAGGTGTTGACTTAGTTCCCAAATTCTCCAGATCTCTTGACCATAGTATAACAGATGTTGCTTGTGCTACCAAGAAAACCACTCCATAACTCATCCCTTTACCCATTAAAAGGAGACCACACCATTGTTGGAGTGCTTATTGGCCGTAGCAGCCCCTTTATTAAAATAAACAATAATAAACATAGACAATCAACATCAGATACCGAAAAGGTAGCGTTGGTCTTCTGCAGGACATGACCCCCCCCCCACCCATTTTACCGTAACCTATCAATCATGCACTGCGGTCATATTAACTGCAACTAGGCCTCAAGCTGACATACTAGCTTAAAGACAACCAACTATTCCCGCAGTGCACCCATCCACCATATTCCATACAAATCCTTATACGGAATATCAACAACGGGCCCATATCTCCAATGGGTCCCGCATCAAGTTCTCTGTGGGGAGGGGGTATCTTCCTTTACCTGCACCAGCCAACATCCACCACTGCTACGACATCCGTGAAGAAAAACCTGAAAAGAAATTTGTTAAATACCACCTATTAAAAAGGGGAGGGAGGGCGGGAACTTTTCTCTTCCCAGCACTGACGCTGGGGCGGGCTGAGCTCCCCTTATCATTTCCACCAGCTCCTCCCACCACCTTAAACGGCCATGCACCTAATGCCAGTTAACTATACTCATGCCAGCCCTGCGTTCATTGCTTTTGGGCTTTACTGCGGGCTGTTCTAATTGATCTGCTACTGATGTCTTGGTGCCAGATTGAACAGACCTTTGGTGGTTTAGTGGAGGATGGGTTATGGTGGATGGTCATAATATTATGGCTGGTTGGTGTATAAAATAAAATGTTTAAAGATCTTAATTCCATAAAAAATATACTTTAAAAAGTGTTTATAAGGCAAACTTTACACTTGTGCATGCTGCATTCTGCGTGTAGGGCTGCCCTACCTGTGCATCTGTTAATATTTCTCTCATGTGTTAGAAACACCTGTGATTGTACACATGTTCTCAACATGCAGTGATGTGAACCTAGCCTAATCAAGACAAATCATTCATGTTATGAGCTTAGCTATGAGTAAGTAGGGGTAAGCCGAACACCCCGCGGTTAGGTTTGCACCAGAACCTTTGGGCAATCTTTAGAGCCCCGTTAAAGTCTATGGGACTCGAACTTTCAAAATCAAAAGTGCTAATTTTAAAGGCTAATATGCAAGTTATTGTCCTAAAAAGGGTTTGGGGACCCGGGTTCTGCCCCAGGGGACATGTATCAATGCAAAAAAAAGTTTTAAAAAATAAAAAATTTTCGGGAGCAGTGATTTTAATGATGCTTAAAGTGAAAAAAAAAGTGCCTGTAAAGTGGCGCATATTTCCCGTGCTTAGAACAGTCCCTGCACAAAAAAAAAGGAAAATTTATTGTCAAATACTGACCGTAATTTTCCTTTCCTGATGGACTCCATGGCAGCCTACGTGTGGGTTAACCTCGCCTCCTCTCCAATGCTATAGGACCCCATTCTTATAAATGAACACTCACCACTCCATACTGTGTTCCATAACTAGCCTACTCATATGACTCATGGGTGGGAACTCCGTCTGCCATGGAGTCCATCAGGAAAGAAAAATTACGGTAAGTATTTGACAATAAATTTTTCTTTTTCCTGACAGACTCCATGGCAGCCTACATGTGGGAAATAACTAGCCGACCACACGGGTGGGTATGCTTTAAACAGAAAAATATTTTAATTTGATCTATCAGCCGATAGAATTTTAAACCAAAGTTTACAGAAGACAAGGAAGCAGGTTCAATGCAATAATGCGACATGAACGTATTAATAGAGGCCCAAGAAGCCGCCTTGCAGATGGTATCAGGAGCCACATGCCGGGCCACCTCCCACGAAGTAGCCATTCCTCTGGTAGAGTGTGCCGTCACCACCTCAGGAGGAGCCAAGCCCTTAGCCCTATAAGCTTGTTGAATAGTTCTTACGATCCAGGATGCCAGTGTCCTGGTTGAAGCTTTGTTCCCCTTGTTGCTGCCTGAGTGCAGTATAAAGAGATGATCAGAACGCCTGAAGGCGGAAGTAATAAGAAGGTATTCTTTCAGGGCTTCCCCAACATCCAAAAGGATGAACATCATCGGATCCTGGTGATCTGAAGGTAGGTAGAACGATCTCTTGGTTCTGATGGAACACCAAAGTTACCTTTGGGTGGATCCCAACATAGGAATGAGGACCACTCGGTCCGGAAAACAAGTCAGGAAGGGTTCTTCGAAGCCCAGAGACCCAATTTCCGAGACTCTTTTGGCCGAAGTGACTGCCACTAGAAAGGCGACTTTTTCCGAAAAGTCCTTGATGGAAAGCGGGGATTGCCCCGTCGTACTTAGTCCAGAAATTGAGTCAAGGACAAGGGGAAGATCCCATTTGGGGAATCTAGGCTTTCTTTGGGGCTTAAGTCTTGAGGCCCCCCCAAAAAACTGACGTATCAATGGATGGACTGCCCAGGGGGTACGATACGAGAAGGCTGATAAAGCCGAAACTTGCACCCTGAGGGAGCCTATGGACAAAGGAAGATCAAGGCCAGTTTGTAAAAACCTGAGAATGTCCTGGACTCCTGGATGCTCAAAGGATCTATCTGTGGATGAGCAAAAGTCTACGAACTTGGACCAGATTCTGCCATAGACTTTGTTCGTGCTTGATCTCCTGGAGCTCAATAAGGTAGAAATTACACTTGAAGCACATCCGATAGACTCTAGCCTCTTCCTCTCAAGAACCAGACCATCAGTTTCAGTACTGCCGGGCAAGGGTACCGCACCCTGAGAAAGAAGGTCTGGCCTGAGAGGGAGAGGTATCGGCCTCCGAACACTGAGCTGGACTAAGAGGGGAAACCAAGGCCTGTTGGGCCAATAAGGAGCCATTGTCACCACCTCTACTGCTTCTGTTTGGAGCCTCTGAAGGAACCTGAGAATTGCTGGAAGTGGAGGGAAGGCATATGCCCTCTTGAATTTCCATTGGTCCGTTAGGGCATCTATCCCGAATGCCTGGCTGCAGCGACTCCGCATGTAGAACTTCTCTATTTTGAAATTGCAGGGAGAGGCGAATAGGTCTACCTCGGGATTGACCCCCAGTGACAGGATCCACTTGAAGGACTGAACGTGGAAGGACCACTCGTTGTTGTCCAACTGAGTGCGTGACAGGAAGTCTGCTTGCGCGTTCTGAACCCCTGGGACAAAAACTGCAGAGATATTCACCAGGTTCTTCTGTGCCCATGATAGAATGGGTTCCACTTCCCGGAGGAGAGTAGAGCTCCGAGTGCCCCCTTGCCTTTTCACGTAGGAGACAGCTGTGGTGTTGTCCATCCGTAACAACACTGATTTCCCCTTCAAGAGGTGGGAGAAGCGTCTTGATATACTGGAAACTAAGTGTAATGCACAGCACCGAAAGTTGATAGAGCTACAATTGCAGGCTGAAGAGTTTGAAAACAGAAACAGAAGAAATAATATACGTATCAAGGGGATCCCTGAGGCAATTAAGACACCGGATTTGAGGAAGGAGGTAATGTTAATCCTTAATTCATACTTAGAAAAACCCCCAGAGACGTATATAGAGCTTGATCGAGTACACAGGAGCCCAGGTGTACAGAATTTGGAACAGGGAGACCCCAGGGACGTCTTATGCCGTGCTCATTTTTTTAAAATAAAAGAGGACATAATGAGGGCATCATGGTCGAAGGGGGTGCTGACACACGCAGACCACGAAATACAAGTGTTCCCCGACATTTGTTGGCAGACAAAACGTAGGAGGCGAATATTGAAGCCTTTACTAGAATTACTTTGATCGAAAGAAGCTACATATTAGGTGGGGGCATCCACTATCCCTATTTATAAAAAAGGGAGAACGAGGTTTCTCCCTACGCAACCCAGAGCAACTGCCAAGTCTTTTTGAATTTCTGGGCACCGAGGAAGTTGTAATACCTGATTGGATAAATATCCCGATGGATTCTGGAGGGTGGGGGTACCCTGGGAACAGAAGTGGACTAATAAAGAGGAGCTAAACGGGATAAACATTCTGGGATCATCATGTCTCTACAAATTTGATCTGGTGGGGGAAAAAAAAAAAGTGTAGTCACAGTACGGATCTTCCCATTACAACCAGATTTCCCCCTTTTTTTTTTTTTTGGGGTGGTTCTCTCGCCCTGCACTCCTCCTCTGCGCCCCCCCCCCTGCCCGTCTAGACCGACGTGGTAATCCCACAGGAAATCTGAAGAAAGATATTTCTACTACCCGGAAAAAGGAAATCACCATTTGACTCTCAATGGGCTAAGGACTATCGCTAATAGTGTCCCTTCACCCCTCCTTCTTCTTCTTGTGTTATTTTTTTTTTTTTTTTGGGTGTGAGTTGTGTGATTTTGCAGTAGGGTGTTAAGGAGGGATAGACATTTAAAATAAGGTAAGGAGGGTAACAAGGGAAAACAAATAAAAGGAAACACACTTAATTATATGACATACACAGTATGCACAGGGCTCAGTGTTCAGTACACTTAATATAATATGTATAACATACACATACACCATGTATACCACAGATACATATCACACCTTTTTTTTTTTTTTTTTCTTTTTCCTTTTTTTTTTTTTTTTCACTGTATCTGTATGATGGTATAAACACATAGGCACTAGGGGTACAGGACACAAGGACTTTAGGCACGCTATCACATAGGGGGGGAGGGTATGAGTGGAGGGGGGAGGAGGAGGGAAAGAGGGGGGGAAGGGGGGGACAGAGGAAGGAGAGGGATGAAAGGTTAAGGAACGGGCAGCCTAGACCATACCACGTGGAGACGGGTGGCGGGTGGTGCAAAGCAGGGAGGGGTGACGTGGGGGGGAACCATATGGGGGAACTGGGAGAGAATATCGAAGGGGGTGGAAGAGAGGGGAAGATTTAAAGATGCTGGGATGTTATAATGATGATGTAACGATGATGTAAATAGTATATAGCTGACAATACTGCATGATAAGAAAAATAACAAGGAACATAGGAATGTAAGAGACGAGATAGGCAGACCGAAATGAATATTAATTGCAGGGCCTATATAATATATGAGGTGCTGTCTAAAAGGGGATAATGTAAAGTAAATAATTAGAAGGATCTTTATTAAAACTCAGATTTAAGAAATGTGCAGCCGCTGGGGGCCTGCTCTCTGCTCCTGACGTGTTTGGGGACACTTCCCCACATTGGTCGTCCCTCCTCTGAGTAGAGGATAAGTCGGGGACGACTAAGAACGAAAGGGAGGGGAACAGTTAACCCCTGTCTCTCCCTTCCTTTTATTTTTTTATTTTTTTTGTTGTTACTTTTTTTTTTTTCCCCGATTTTTCTTTTTTTTTTTGGTGTATCTATGAAGGGGTGCACGCTGATATAGGAAGGCCACATCAGGGTTACCCCCGAGATTAACGGATAGGTTTTTTTTTTTTCCTCTCCCTCCGTCTCTCTCTCATTTCCTCTGGGGCCCCCCCCCCGCCCCCTCGACACCCCTTGTGTTCCCACTCCTCCCTCCTAGTAAAATTTTAAAATGACTAGAATAAAGTTTACTTCCTATAACGTCAAGGGACTTAATATCCCGCAAAAACGGGTCAGACTACTCGCCGAACTGAGAAGAATAAAAACACATATAGCTTTCCTACAGGAAACACATTTTAGTGGTAAAAAATACTGAATCTGGGAGACTACGGATTTACCAGTGTATACCATGGGATCTCCCAGAACTTCAAATCAAATGGGGTGGCCATTCTGGTATCCAAGCAGATTCCATGGAAGGAAGTAAAAGTAATAAAGGACGAGGTGGGCCGCCTCTTTTTTTTTCCTCTCCCTCCGTCTCTCTCTCTCTCTCATTTCCTCTGGGCCCCCCCGCCCCCTCGACACCCCTTGTGTTCCCACTCCTCTCTCCTAGTAAAATTTTAAAATGACTAGAATAAAGTTTACTTCCTATAACGTCAAGGGACTTAATATCCCGCAAAAACGGGTCAGACTACTCGCCGAACTGAGAAGAATAAAAACACATATAGCTTTCCTACAGGAAACACATTTTAGTGGTAAAAAAATACTGAATCTGGGAGACTACGAATTTACCAGTGTATACCATGGGATCTCCCAGAACTTCAAATCAAATGGGGTGGCCATTCTGGTATCCAAGCAGATTCCATGGAAGGAAGTAAAAGTAATAAAGGACAAGGTGGGCCGCCTCTTAATTGTGAAAGGCCTAATAGGACAAAAAAAGGTCACACTGGTTAATTTGTATCTCCCAAATAGTGATCAGATTAATTACTTAGAGACCAGCATTCAGGAGATCCAGAGACATAGGGAAGGCCTAATAATTATGGGTGGAGATCTAAATGTGGTCTTAGACCCCCTTATGGATACATCAAGAGGCGCCTCTCATTTGTCATACATAAAAATAAGGAAAATTAAAAAATTATTATTTAATGATATGCAACTGGTGGATGTATGGAGGACATTGCATACTCAAGAAAGAGACTACACATATTTTTCCGCGAAATATAAAACATATACCCGTATCGATTATGTGTTTGTCTCGCAAACGGGATTGACATCTTTGACAAAAGCTGATATAGGCTCTTTTACACTGTCCGACCAAGCACCGACCAGTTGTGAAATGGACATAGGGGAAGTAGAGCACCGCGAATGGCAGTGGAAGATGAACGAATCACTTTTGAAGGATAGAGAATATAAAAAAATATTAGATAGCGAAATGGACTCTTTCTTTCAAATTAACGAGACAGAAGAAATAACACCATTTGGCATCTGGGAGACGCATAAATGTGTGATGAGAGGAGTTTTTATCTCCTTAGGATCCCACAGGAAAAAGAAGTTGAATGAACAAATAGAAGCCCTACTCAAAGATATCAGGGAAGCAGAAATGGTACATAAAAAATCTCAGGCACAATACAGAGAAGAGAAGTTAAACAACCTACGGGGCGATTTAAATTCCCTGCTTATTGAACAAGCTAAAGCAAAGATAAAGCGGAATAGTCAAACAATGTATGAGTATGGGAATAAGCCGAGTAGGATGTTAGCTAAAGCGTCAAAACAAACGAATATAAGGGGACAAATAATGGGCATTAAAACGCAAGGAGGAGAGATACTGAACTCCTCAGCGAAAATAGCTCAGGCCTTTAAGAAATATTATGAGGGCCTTTACCAACTTGAGGGTGAAGGCAGCGTAGGAAAAAACTAAAAAAGGAGGAGGCAGCTAGAGAGTATCTATGCTCATCGGAAATGCCCAAACTAACAGAAGAAGCCCTGCAGAACCTAGACAAGCCAATAACGGCTGAGGAGTTTAAGAAAGTCTTGAACTCCCTACCCGTAGGCAAAGCGCCAGGCCCGGACGGGTACTCCCTGTCCTACTACAAAGTATTTGAAGAGAAATTGGTTTCAAGGTTTTTAGCAGCATTTAATTCAGTACAGGAAGGACAGAAGTTACCTGAGGAGATATTGTTAGCACATATAGCTGTTATTTTAAAAGAGGGGAAGGACCCATCCCAGTGCTCCAGCTATAGGCCGATATCACTACTAAATGTGGACCTAAAAATTTTCTCTAAAATATTAGCTAATAGATTGATTGAATACATACCTTTACTGATCCACCCTGATCAAGTAGGGTTTACCCCAGGGAGGAAAGGGAGGGAGAACACACAGAGTAATAAATGCAATATATTGGTCACAAAGCCAGCACAAACCCTTAACATTAATATCAGCTGACGCAGAAAAAGCGCTCGATAGGGTGGACTGGCTGTACTTGAGGGCCACACTCCAACATATCGGCTTAGGGGAGGGAATGCTGGGATGGCTCCAAAACCTATACTCGGTGCCGACTGCTAGGGTGAAGGTAAACGAAAGACTTTCGGAACCCTTTCGAATACGTACTGGAACACGTCAGGGATGCCCACTATAGCCCATCATCTTTATCCTCACAATGGAACCATTTCTAAGAAAAATACGCGCAAACCGTGATATTAGAGGTATAAAAACAGAAAGGGAGGAACATAAAATAGCAGCATTCGCTGACGACCTGATCTTTTTCATATCCTCTCCAGCCATATCCCTGCCTCCCCTCCTAGGGGAGCTACAGAAATTTGGGGACATAGCCAAATTTAAAGTGAATTACAATAAGTCAGAAGCCATGGGATTGGAGATGAGCGAGTCCCTGACCCATCAGATAACTTTTCCAATTTAAATTTAGATGGACAGACTCACACATTGATTACTTAGGGACCAGAATACCTAAAGTGCTAAGCAGGGTGTTTGAATTAAACTATGTCCCAATGCTAAAACAAATAAAGATAGACTTGAAAAGATGGGACAAAGAAATCTTTACTTGGTTTGGGAGGACTAACATAATAAAAATGAACGTAATGCCACGACTGATATACTTACTTCAAACCATGCCAGTAAAGATTCCTCAAAGCTTTATGAAAGAACTTCGATCAGGTTTCCTGAGTTTTATATGGGCTGGAAAGCCTGCAAGAGTACGGAGATCTATTTTGACTCTCCCTAAAGGAAAAGGTGGCATCGGATTTCCAGACCCATGTAAATATTGGGAGGCCTCACATATAGTCAGAATAAAGGAGTGGTGCGCTAAAAAAAAGAAGCCATGGGTACTTATGGAACAAACAGCGAGTAAAGCGCCCTTGGAGGGGTTGGCATGGATGGCTGGAAAGAATATCCCAATGGTAGTCAAAAAACATCCACTGATAGGGGCAACTCTAAATATAAGTAAAAAAATTTTCAATAAAAACAAGATATCAAGCGAACCAAGTCCTATGTTACCTATACTAGGTACATACGATTTTATGCCTGGCTTATTAGATCATAAATTTCTCGATTTGAGAAACAGGGGGAAAAATAGGATTATACACTTCTCAAAAGAGGGAAGACTAATGACAAGAAGGGAGATAGAAAGTGAACTTACCCCAGAATTAGACTATTTCAGAGTAATGCAGTTGGGTGCATATATCCATTCAAAAAGTAGGAAATATTCAGAGATCCGGGGGCTGTCGGACTTTGAGCAGATATGCTTGAATGGCGAGAGCCTGAGACACCCCCTGTCATATTTCTATGAAATGATTATAAGACTTGAAGCCCCTGAAAATTTAGGCTATTTATGCGCCTGGGAAGAAGACCTGAAGGTTACGTTCTCCCCAAAACAAAAAGAAAAAATATTGAGATCTGTCCATAAAACATCAATATCAAGTAGATATCAGGAGGGGAGATATAAGATTCTTACCCGATGGTACAGGACCCCAAGTATGCTACACGGTATATTCCCACAGATACCAAATACATGCTGGCGATGTGGAAAATCGGAGGGTACAATGCTGCATATTTTTTGGGAGTGTGACAAAATTAGAGAGTACTGGAAAATGGTTGAGGAAATAGTAAAGGAGATTACAGGGGTTCCTCTTGGAGATAACCCAGCTGCATTTTTATTAAATGTGGTCCCTATGTCAGTTGAAAAATATAAAAAATCACTATTAAAACATCTTCTCACGGCGGCGAGAGCCTGTATCCCTGCCCTGTGGAAAAAAGACGTACCACCCACGAGGGCCCAATGGTGGGCCAGAGTGGGAGAAATCCAACAAATGGAAAACCTGACAATGGCAATTAAGGAGCAGGAGGAGAAATACAGGGACACATGGGCACCCTATTTTTTATATGGGGGAGGGGTGGAGGGGGAGGGGAGCTGAGTGGGCCCGGGAGAGGGGAAGGGAATGGGGGAGAGGGAAGGGGTGATTTTTCTTCTCTTCCCCCTGAAATAATTTTTATTTATTTATTTTTTTTCTTTTCGGTTGGGATTAAGGGAGGGAGTAGCGTGAAGTGTAAAGGAAACAGGAGATGTAAAGAGAGGCTATAAAGTAAGAAAAAATGTAAAATATGAAATGCTTTGTACTGTATAAAATTTAAAATAAAAAGTTTAAGGGGAAGAGGTGGGAGAAGTGCTGGAGAGCGCACCATGCTGCTCGGAGTTCCAAGATATTCGACCCCGGAACAGGGACACCTGAGTCCCATTTGCCCTGTGCAAGGTTCGATCCGCAGAGAGCCCCCCAACCGGTCCCACTGGCTTTGGTCGTGACCGTCACCCAAGAGATGGGAGTGATTGAGTGACACGTCAGCAGATTCCTGCGCTGGAGCCACCAGAAGAGGCTGCTCCTCATTGTTGAAGTTACACGTATGTCTTGGTTTTTGTTTCCCGTCTTCCATTGTCTGAGAAACCCTGACTGGAACGGGCGTAGTCTCCACAAGGCCCACTTGACCATAGGAGTCGTTGCGACCATCGTTCCTATGATCTTGAGGCACTGAGAGGCCTTTAGATGCTGGGTGTGTAGAGCTCGAGAGACCCTTTCTCGTATGGTTGGAATTTTTTCTACTGGAAGAGAGATCGTACTCTGAAGAGTGTCGAACTGGGTACCCAAATAAATCAGATGTTGTGTTGGCACTAGATGACTCTTTGCCATGTTCAGAAGCCACCCGAAGCTGGACAGTGTAGACATCACCTGCTCGCGATGAACCAGCAACTGTTCTTTGTCTTGTGACAGAACCAAAAGGTCGTCCAGGTAATGGTACAGCCTTACCCCTTTTAACCTGATCAGGGCCACAACTGCCAGGAGCACTTTTGAAAAGACCCGAGGGGAGGTCGTCAACCGAAGGGGAGGCAAATAAATTGTAGATGGTCTTGACCGACATGGAATCTTAGAAATTTTCGGAAGCCTTCTTCTATCGGGACGTGAAAGTAAGCGTCCTTTAAGTCGATCGAAATCATCCAATCCCCTGGTTGGATGGCTTGCTGTATAGTTAAGAGGGTTTCCATCTTGAATTTCCCATATTCTATAAACTGATTTAGATAGGTTAGATCTATTACCGGGCGCCAAGATCCACTTTTCTTTTGCACCAAGAAGAGGGGGGAGTAGATTCCCTGAAACTGTTCTTCCTTTGATACCTGAACTTCTAAGCCCTGAGCCTTTAACAGCTCCACGTATGAAAGCAGAACATGTCTTTGTTCTTCCGAATGAGGAAGTAGGGTGGACACGAACCTGGGAGGAGGAATACTGGAGAAGTTCCATCTGTGACCTGACGAGACCATCTTGAAGACCCAGTAGTCCGAGATCGAGGCCACCCAGACGTGCCAGAAGAGGGATAGACGTGCCCCCACCCGACCCGTCTGAGCGGGCACAATCTCAGAAGGACTTGGGTGGCTCACGTCCACCAGATGACTGGTTCTTGACGGACTTGCGAAAGGAACTCTGCCCTCTGCTCCAATTCCTCCTGAAGTCCCTTCCAGCCTTGTAGGAGCGTGCATCTCTTGAGCGCTCTGGACGCTCCTTTTAAACTGGGGCTTCTTCCGACCGAGCAGTCTTCTGTCCTGGGAAAGGAAGCCCGACTTACCGCCTGTCGCACGCGTTATAGCATCGTCCAGCTTGTTACCGAATAACGCAGATCCCTCAAAGGGGATTTTACACCAAGCTTGTTTGGAAACCGGATCAGCGAGCCAGGGACGTAGCCACAATGCTCGCTTAGCCATAACTGAGGACAGCATAATGCGTGCTAGCAGACGGATCAGGTCAATGGACGCCTCCCCTAGGAAGACTGCCGCAAGCTTCAGTTCTGCTGCTGCCGAACTCCTGGCCAATTCTTCCGACACACCATTCAGGAAGGAGTCTACATTTTCAGTCCAAGTCTCCATGGCCTTGGACATGGCCGCTAGGGCTAAAGCTGGTTTACAGGCCATTCCGGCAAGACCATAGATTCTCCTAAGGTCTTGGTCAATCTTTCTCTCCAGACCATCCTTAAAGGACACGAGTCTTCCATCGGGAGAGTAACATGTTTAGCCAGGCGCATCAATGCTGCATCCACAAGCGGAGCGTTCTCTAGATGCTTCACCTCTTCCATTTTAAAGGGATATAGTGTGGACGTTTTGTTGGTCATGGAAGATTTTCTATCCACCTTGCTCCACTCTTCCTCTATAACATCCTTCAGCTCTGTAAGTAGGAGGGAAGTTTGGCCGTTCTTTACCCAGCTGCTTGAAGAATGTCTTCTGCTTAGCTGGGGGGGGTGGACGCGTCTTCCCACTTAAGGGCCTCCTTAATTGCCTAGATTAGTGGCGAGACCATGGCAAAGTCAAAGCCCCCGATCTCCTCATCACCTGGGAATTCCTCTCCAGATGATTCACCAGAAGCCTCGTAGGGCTGGGACGTACCCGGATCATCACGGGCTTCGTCAGCCTGGGGACCAGACGCAGTCGTGGATTGACTTAACGTGTGAGAAACCTCCATGTCTATAAGCGACTGCTGCACGACACGCTTCACCAGGGAGGCTGGCTTTCCGTGTCTTTTTCCCCAACCGCCTGGGCAAGACATCTGTCACACAACGATTTGCCTTCCGGGACTCGAGTCCTACATTCCCAGCAGGCTCTGCGATCAGAGCGATCTTCATGGCGGTGGGAGCGGTGTCTGGAGGAGAAATGTGAACTTCTCCTCTGGTGGTGAGATCCATGCGGAGAGTCCCGCCTGGATCTGGATGATTGTTTTTGTTGTGGCCTGGCAAGGTCCCTGTCCTGTGAATCCAGTCTGGAAGGGCTAAAGCAAAAACACACAGGGGGAGGGGTAAAACATTGGCATCAGAATGCAAATAAAATGCAGTTGTATCTCAACCCCTCCCTTACCAGCACATACCTAGTGCGTAAGGGCTGGCCACTTAAAGGCGGTGATTTGTCCATAATCTCTGGACGAAGAGCGTCAAAATATGAACACTGCAGTCTGCAAGAAAAAATGCAACTTAAAGTGGTGGGACACCCTGAAAAAAAAAAACTTTTAAAAAATGTTAATAACAATTTAAAAAATGTTTTACTTACCAGAAGTGGCTGTTGCTAGGCAGATCGTCCTAATCTGCCTCTTCCAGCGCCGCGGTGATCTTCTCTCCTTCCGTCTTCTAGTGAATGGGGCGCGGTGTGTTATGGGAACTGTGTCCCACAACACATCGCGTTCCCCATTCCCAAATTAGACTCGCGCATGCGCAGTAGGCCACGCGCCGACTCGCGCATGCGCAGGAGGTCGCGCGCCAACTCGCGCATGCGCAGGAGGTCGCGCGCCAACTCGCGCATGCGCAGTAGGAAACGGGAAGCAGTTTCCCTTACTGAGGATGGCGGCGCTGGAACCGGATCGCTGAGGGACATCTCGGGCGCCCTGTAAGTGTACTTATTAAAAGTCAGCTACTTTTTTTTAGCTGCTGACTGAAACATTTTTTTAAGGTGAAACACCGCTTTAAGCAACATGCCGGCCACACTAGCAAGGAAAATGCATGCCAATAATATATATATATATATATATATATATATATATATATATATATATATATATATATATATATATATATATATATACATACACACACACACACACACACACACACACACACACATACACATTTAAATCTTATTTATTTAATTATTATTATATTTATTTATTTATTTTTTAACCACAAACAGGTTTAAAAAGAAAATGTATAGGCATTACATAAGCACTGACCTTGTAGACTTGGGGCCGAGGGCTGGGGAACAGGCTTGCTGCTTCCAAAACACTGGTAGAACCCAGTGATACTGAAGCAGCAGCCTGATTTTTGAATTCCCCGCCCGTGACGTCACCGCCCCTCCACCTCGTGCCTGCGCCGTGGAGAATGACCGTACTGCGCATGCGCGACCGTCGGACCGCGCATGCGCGAACCAAGCCTCGATCTCGCCAGAGGCCAGTGCGCATGCGCAAACCGCCGAGGCGGCCGAGAACACGGAACAATACGGCGAGCTGGAACGCAGAAGCGCTCCAGCCACCATACAGGGGGGAAATACACTGGACGCCAGGGATAATATAAATATAGACAAATATTAACTGCCATGGAGCCAACAATAGTACATGAAGAGATGCAGACCTTGCCAGCCGTTGATGACCCTCATCCATCCGTCCGTCCGTCCATTCATCCGACGGGCATACAGAGGCAATCCACCCTATTCTGGGGAACCATCCAGCCTCAAAAGCTACACGCCCGCCCATGGCTGAGTACAGAGCTTGCACCGCATAGGTATGCCAAGAGAAAATCCGAGATCCGACCGGACGCGAACAGAATGTGAAGGTCCATAGGAGGAGGACAAAAAAGGAACACAGTATGGAGTGGTGAGTGTTCATTTATGGGAATGGGGTCCTATAGCATTGGAGAGGAGGCGGGGTTAACCCACACGTAGGCTGCCTTGGAGTCTGTCAGGAAATTAAATTTTTAAAGGAATAAAAGTCATTTAAAACTGTTTGTGGCTTTAATGTAATGTCTGGTCCCAGCAATATGGATGAAAATCAGTGAGACAAATAGCATGGGTACCCCTCCAGTCCATTACCAGGCCCTTTGGGTCTTGTATGGATATTAAGGGGAACCCTGCACCCAAATTAAAAAAAGGAAAGGCGTGGGGCCCCCAGGCCCTATATACTCTGAACAGCAGTATACAGGCGGTGCAAACAAGACAGGGTCTGTAGGTTTGTTGTTAAGTAGAATCTGTTTGTAATTTTGAACTGATACATTTTTAACCACTTGCCGACCGGCGTACGACGATATACGTCGACAGAATGGCACGTACAGGCAGGAGGGCGTATATATACGTCCCTCCTTTAGCCTGTCCGTGCCATCGGGAGCGCGCCGGGAGCGGCGCGCTCCCGCGCCGGTCGGGACCCCCGTGAGTCCGGCCACGGTCCCCGCGGACTCGATCGCCGCGGGGACTCCCGCGATCGTCTCACGGAGCGGCTAAACGGGGAGATGCCGAGATAAACAGCATCTCCCCGTTCTGCCTAGCAACTAGTGACGCCGATCTCTGCTCCCTGTGATTGGAGCAGAGATCAGCATTCACTAGCTGACAGCCACGCCCCCCCACAGTAAAAAAAACACCCCTAGGCCTACTTAACCCCTACACTGCCACCTTGTGGTTAACTCCTAAACTGCCAGTGTCATTTATACAGAAATCAATGCATTTAAATGCATTAATTGCTGTAAAAATGACAATGGTCCCAAAAATGTGTCAAAAATGTCCGATGTGTCCGCCATAATGTCGCAGTCACAAAAAAAATCGCAGATCTCCGCCATTAATAATAAAAAAAAAAATTATTAATAAAAATGCTATAAAACTATCCCCTATCTTGTAAACGCTATAACTTCTGCGCAAACCGATCAATAATCGCTTATTGCGATTTTTTTTACCAAAAATATGTAGAAGAATACGTATCGGCCTAAACTGAGGAAAAAAAATGTTTTTTTATATATTTTTGGGGGATATTTATTATAGCAAAAAATAAAAAATAATGCATTTTTTTCAAAATTGTCGCTCTATTTTTGTTTATAGCGCAAAAAATAAAAACCGCAGGGGCGATCAAATACCACCAAAAGAAAGCTCTATTTGTGGGAAAAAAAGGACGTCAATTTTGTTTGGGAGCCACGTCGCACGACCGCGCAATTGTCAGTTAAAGCGACGCAGTGCCGAATCGCAAAAAGGGGCCTGGTCCTTTGGCTGCAAATTGGTCCGGTCTGAAAGTGGTTAAAGTGTAGCTCCAGCCAAAAAATCTATTTTTAAGCTTTTTGGAAAACATAGGGAAGGGTTATCACCCCTGTAACATTTGTTTTGCTGTCTGTGCACCTCTTTAGAAGATTTCACCTCACTTTCTGTCCAAATGACAAAAGTTTTTAGAAAATTTGGGTTTTTTAGTGAAACAAGGATTGGTGATAAAGCATCTGTGGAGAGGAGACACGTTTTTCCCATATCAGCTCTTACAGGAGAGAATTTCCCTTCCTAGGGGTAGATTTCATCTCACTTCCTGTTGTCTCCTTCCGTTTCCAAGTAGGAGTCATTCGTAAGTTGGATGTTTGAAAGTAGAGGCCTGCCCTATATGCTCTGCAGAAATGAAAGAAAGGGCCTTAGGTGTTGGTGGTATCAGAACACTGTAAGCCCTCACAGTTACTCTTGATGGGCGCTGGAACGCTCTGCTGTGAACTATTATATCAAGAATTGTAATTACATGCCATTGTTGAACAGTGGTAGAAAAATTGGGCCTTTGGTGGTGGTGGTGGTGCTGGTGCCACAACACTGTAAGTCCTCACAGTTACGCTTGGTGGGCGCTGGAACGGGCCCTGCTGTAAAATATTATATCAAGAATTTTAATTACATGCACCTGTTGAACAGGAGCAGAAAAATTGGGCCTTTTGTGGTGGTGGTGGTGGTGGTATTGCCACAACACTGTAAGCCCTCACAGTTGGTGGGCGCAGGAATGGGCCCTGTTGTGAAATATTAGATCAAGAATTGTAATTACAGGTCCTTGTTGAACAGGGGCAGAAAAATTAGGCCTTAGGCACTGGTGCCACAACGCTGCAACTCAGGGGCGTAACTAGAAATCATAGGGCCCCATAGCAAAATGTTGTATGGGCCCCCGCCCCCTGCAAATAGCCCCCCCACGAAAAAAATGAACTAATGCCACCGAACAACAGATTTCCACACTCATGTGGCACAGTACCCAGGCAACAGCTTATATTAATTTTGAACAACAAAGTATGCAGTATACTGTATGCAGCCCCTGAAGGACACACATTGCTGATCTCCATGCCTTCTAACCAATTTATGTTCTGTTATATAAAATGAAATAGTTCAACTCACCATAATGCAGAATCAGTGGGAGCCCAGAGTGTGTGCCACTTGCCACCATCGCCGGCCACCAGATGCAGATTGTCAATTGTCACACGTTGCAGAATGTCACCTGCCACACATAATGGATTGTCACTTGCCATGTCACCTGCCACACATTACTGATGGTCACTTGCCACGTCCCGGGTTGTCACTTGCCACGTCACTTGCCACACATTACAAATTGTCACTTGCCATGTCACGGATTTTCACTTGCCACGTCACCTGCCACACATTACGGATTGTCACTTGCCATGTCCTGGGTTGTCACTTGCCACGTCGCCTGCCACACATTATGGATTGTCACTTGCCCTGTCCTGGATCGTCACTTGCCACACATTACGGATTGTCACTTGCCACATCACCTGCCACACGTTGCGGATTGTCCACTTGCCACGTTGCCTGCCACCAGATGCAGATTGTCACTTGTCACATGTTGCGGAATGTCACCTGCCACATGTTGCGGATTGTCCACTTACCACATCACGGATTGTCACTTGCCACGTCACCTGCCACACATTATGGATTGTCACTTGCCACGTCCCGGGTTGTCACTTGCCCCGTCACCTGCCACATTACAGATTGTCATGTCACGGATTGTCACTTGCCACGTCGCCTGCCACACATTAGGGGTTGTCACTTGCCACGTCACCTGCCACACATTACGGGTTGTCACTTGCCACGTCGCCTGCCCCACATTACGGGTTGTCACTTGCCACGTCGCCTGCCCCACATTACGGGTTGTCACTTGCCACGTCGCCTGCCACACATTACGGGTTGTCACTTGCCACGTCGCCTGCCACACATTATGGATTGTCACTTGCCACGTCCTGGATCGTCACTTGCCACACATTACGGATTGTCACTTGCCACATCACCTGCCACACGTTGCGGATTGTCCACTTGCCTGCCACCAGATGCAGATTGTCACTTGTCACATGTTGCGGAATGTCACCTGCCACATGTTGCGGATTGTCCACTTACCACATCACGGATTGTCACTTGCCACGTCACCTGCCACACAATACTGGTTGTCACTTGCCACGTCGCCTGCCACACATTACGGGTTGTCACTTGCCACGTCGCCTGCCACACATTACGGGTTGTCACTTGCCACGTCGCCTGCCACACATTACGGGTTGTCACTTGCCACGTCGCCTGCCACACATTACGGGTTGTCACTTGCCACGTCGCCTGCCACACATTACGGGTTGTCACTTGCCACGTCGCCTGCCACATATTACGGGTTGTCACTTGCCACGTCGCCTGCCACACATTAGGGGTTGTCACTTGCCACGTCACCTGCCACACATTAAGGGTTGTCACTTGCCACGTCGCCTGCCCCACATTACGGGTTGTCACTTGCCACGTCGCCTGCCACACATTACGGGTTGTCACTTGCCACGTCGCCTGCCACACATTACGGGTTGTCACTTGCCACGTTGCCTGCCACACATTATGGGTTGTCACCTGCCACACCGTTACGGATTGTCACTTGCAGCAGTTTAGCAGTCAGGCAGCAGAGAGATAATGTCATCTCTCTGCTTCCCGGCTGACTGCACAGTGAAGGGGGAACTTCACTGCAGGGATGCAGGGCGGGCACCAGGCGGTGAGAGATGATGTCATCTCTCTGCTCCCCCCGCCCCAGATCCCTGATTGGCCAGACCGCTCACGTCCACGGACCTGCCCGCTCTCACCCGCGGAGCCACCCGCGGGCCCGCGGAGCCACCCGCGGTGCCGCCCGCGGACCCCCGGAGCCACCCGCGGACCCCCGGAGCCACCCGCGGCGCCTGTCCTCAAGGGCCCCACTGGGCTGCGAGCCCCATAGCGGCTGCATGTGCCGCTATGGCGGTAGTTCCGCCACTGCTGCAACTCCTCACAGATACTCTAGTTGGAGCGCAGGAATGAGCCCTGCTGCACTGGTGCTGGTGCTACAACACTGCAACCCCTCACAGATACTCCAGTTGGAGCACAGGAATGAGCCCTGCTGCAAAGTATTGCATCAAAAATTGTAATTACACGCCCCTGTTAAACATGGGCTGAAAAATTGGGCCTTAGCCACTGGTGGTGGTGCCCAGAACCAAAAATGTTCTTACAAGCTATCAGCATGATCATTGAGGAGGAAGAGGATAGTCACTCAGCATAACAGGATAGTCACTCAGCATCAGCATAGGCAGTCTTGAAAAATGATTTGGTTACATCAGCATCAGGTGCTTGGTAGCTGGTGGTGATCCAAGACTGATTTATTTTTATGAAGGTCAGTCGATCAACCAAGTCGGTGGACAGGCGTACCCTGTGATCGGTTACAAAGCCTCCAGCAGCACTGAATGTGCGTTCCGAAAGAACGCTGGATGCAGGACAGGCCAGTAGCTCAATTGCATACTGTGCAAGCTCTGGCCAGTGATCCATCCTCAAGACCCAGTAACCCAGAGTATTTTCGGTGGGAAAGGTGTCCAAGTCTGATCTTGCCCCTAGGTATTCCTGCACCATGTAAAACAGAAGCTGGCGAAGGTTGCTGGAACCAATCATACCTTAGGGCTGCGGACTAAAAAATTGTCTGAACACATCGGTCAGGCGGCCACCTTCTCCACCGCTCCTTCTGTGACTGACCGAAGCCTCAACAACACGTTGTCCAGGACCAGGAATTTGTAACCTCCCAGTCTCTGGGAACGCGTTGCACAGACCTTTCTGCAAGGCCTCCCAAGATGTTTCATCCTCTGCTCCCTCTGCGATGGCAAGATAAGGTCTGCAACCTTACCCTTGTAACGTGGATCAAGGAGGGTTGCCAGCCAGTAATGATCCCTCTCCTTGATCCGACGAATACGAGGATCCTTCTGCAGGCTTTGCAGGATCAGGGAGGCCATGCAGCGCAGGTTAGCTGAGGCATTCGGTCCGGAGTCCTCTGGGTCACTAAGGACGACATGATCTGCAGCCACCTCCTCCCAGCCACGTACAAGTGCAGAGACAGCAGCGCCCTGCACATGCGGAGCTGTGTGGTGTGATGCAGTCGGTGTGCTGCCCTTAAGCTGGCCCCTGGAGGGCATCCTGCCTCATTGGAGATGTGCCTCCTCCTCCTCCTCCTCTCTCCTATCAGACACCCATGTGGAGTCAGTGACCTCATCATCCCCCCCTCCTCATCACTGGAGAAAACCTGGCAGTATGCTGCTGCTGGGGGAACATGGCTGCCAGATTGCTATCCTTCTTGGGCACCACCTCTCTCTGGGCTCACGTAACTGCCTTCCTCTAGCTGGGTACCATCATGAGAGCCTTCAAAACGCTGGGCATCCTCCTGGAGCATGTACCCAACACTATGGTCAAACAGTTCGGGGGACTCCTCAGGAGGACATGGTGGGGCTAGGGAAGGAGTGACTGATGCAATTGAGCCGAGGGAAGAGGCCGCGTTGGCAGTTGCTTTGCCAGACAAAGTACCCTGAGCCTGGGTGAGAGAGGATGAGGAGGATGAGGACGGCTTGGTCATCCACTCTACCAAGTCTTCAGCATGTTGCGGCTCAACGTGGCCAGCTGCTGAAAAAGAGGACAAGCATGTCCCACGGCCACGTGCTGATGAGGATGCACCGCGTCCACGACCAGCACTATTGCCTCTAGACACAGAGCCTGCTTGCCCTCTTTTATTGGCTCGTGACTGTCTGCCTCTCCTTGTTGGCCTTCCAGACATACTAATGGCCTGCAGGGAGATGTAGCTGCACAAAGCTGGGACGTATATATATATATATATATATATATATATATATATATATATACTGATTATACTGCAGCTAGCAGAATCAACTGCCTGCCTGTAGTATTATTAGTATGAGAACACCGGCAATTGTATTCAGGTAAAGCTTTAGGTGCACACTCTGCAAAGGACACTAAAACAAAATACTGCAGCACCCTGCCTGTATTTGTATGAGAACACCGGCAATTGTATTCAGGTAAAGCTTTAGGTGCACACTCTGCAAAGGACACTAAAACAAAATACTGCAGCTCCCTGCCTGTATTTGTATGAGAACACCGGCAATTGTATTCAGGTAAAGCTTTAGGTGCACACTGTGCAAAGGACACAGTACACTAAGTGAAAATACTGCAGCTCCCTGCCTGCCTGTCAGTATATTATGAAGAGAATAACAGGAATGGATCTAGCTAAACTGAATACAGTGTATAAATATATATATATATATATATATACACAACACACCTGGGATGCATATATATCCTCTACACACTGTAACTGAAGCTAACTGCCTAATCTACTACTCGCCTGTCTGCTCTATCTAACTTAAATTAAATGACACTGTCTCTCTCTCTCTATGTCTTTAACCACCGCCGCAACACACTACACAAGGCCGCCATGCAGGCGGCCTTTTATAGTGTGGGGCATGTACTAAACCCCCTTAGACATAATTGGTCAAAGCCAACCTGGCTTTGGCCAATCATGGCTCTCCGTTTTTTCTGCGCTGTGATTGGCCAAAGCATGCGGGTCATACTGCATGCTTGGCCAATCAGCAGCCAGCAATGCACTGCGATGCCGCAGTGAATTATGGGCCGTGACGCGCCACCCGAATTTGGCGCGAACGGCCCATAACGTTCGCATTTCGATAAACAGTCAAACAGCCGATGTTCGAGTCGCACATGGGTTCGACTCGAACTCGAAGCTCATCCCTATGAGTAAGCACCAGTAGTTATGGTGTGAAACATGTCAGCTGTTGATTTCATATTTTGCTGAATAGTTTTTAACCAATAAAGAAATCGTTGTTGAAGTGCGGCCATCCGGATTGAATTATTTTCTATATGCCACTTTGCATACTGAGCCAGCATCATTATTTGAGGAGAAGATTTTTTGTGACCCAGACACCTGGAGCGGGTTCTTTTCCCTCTTGGTTTAGGTTTGTTTTTGTATTGTCCTGCTGCTCCATCTGGGTCTGGGTCCATTATGGTGTTCTGCCTCCTTGAGAGCAAGGACTACCTATAAGAATTGACCTGCCTAGGTCACCATTTATGCTATTACCTGTGGGTTATTTGCTTTACTCAGAATCTTCCTAGGTCCCCCATTGTATCCTTGAAGCCCTGGTTTCTAGATGGATGGTGGACCGAGGAAAAAGTTTTAATCACTTTTGCAATTTTACATGTATTTTATCTCATGTGTGTCTAATATCTTGTTGTTATAACGCTAATAAAAATGTTGTTATATATTTTTAAGTATGACTATAAAGTCCATTCTTTCAAAGCCCTAGTATATGTTATTAAATTAAAGGAGGTGGTCTTGTTACACCAAGCAATTGAACAGGTGTACCTAATAAAAAGTGGTCGGTGAGTGTATATAAATCAATTTTGTCAAAGTGGTGCACCCCTATCAAGCATAAAAGTACATGTTTTTCAGTGACCAAGCTAAATGTATGAACATAATACATATACTGTACAGGTGGGGTCAATTCACTAAGAGTTAAATAACAGGTAATAAAATGTGGTAAAATATCGCATGTGGTAACAATTGTGCAAGTGTTCAATTCATTAAGAGTTTTGTGTTAATTACAGAATGCTGTATTTGTTTGATTTAGTGGTAGAGAGCTGGCTGGTAAGGAGTGGGCCAGGAAGCCATGACCTTAGCAAAGAATCATCAGTTTCCCGCTAACAGCTAAATGTAAAAAAAAAAGCAGGTCAGGAAAGGGGGGGGGGCGAGCCAGCGCCCCACTCCTCCTGAACCATACCAGGCCACATGCCCTCAACATGAGGAAGTGGGTGCTTTGGGGCACCAGGCCTTTATTAAAAAAAAGTGTCCCCAATAAATCCATTGTCAATCACGCCGCCCGCCCACCACCGACCTGAAAAAATAAAAATAAACGCTCCTGCCATCCATGAAGGCTGGCTGCCTACTGCAGGCTCTGCCGTTTGACATTTCTTATATAGGTAAGGAGCAAGGCCACCTGGCTGTGTCACCTGGTGGTCCCGCTCCCTTGTGACTGGGTCGGTGATGTCACAAGGCGGCCATTCTTCATAAATTCATGCGCGGGTGGTGGGATTGACGATGGTTTATTTTTTAATAAAGGAGTTGTCAAAAACTGTCTCTGTGTGTTTATTACTTTTTGACACTTTTTAGGTGAATGGGTAGGGTTACTATATACCCCATACTCATTCACAAGGGGGGCCCGGGATCTGGCCCCCTTGTTAAAGGGAGCTTACAGATTCTGATAAGCCCCCTCCCTGCAGACCCCCACAACCACCGGCCATGGTTGTGGGGATGAGGTGCTTGTTCCCATCAAGGCCCCAAAGCACCCACCCCTCCATGTTGAGGGTATGTGGCCTGGTATGATTCAAGAGGGGGGGTCTGCTCGCTCATCTCCCCCCTTTCCTGACCTGCCAGGCTGCATGTTGGATAAGGGTCTGGTATGAATTTTGGGTGGGACCCCATGCCATTTTTTTTTTTACATTTTGGCATGAGGTTCCCCTTAAAATCCATACCAAACTCGAAGGGCCTGTTATGCATTGGGGGGGGGGGACCCCACGCTGTTTGTTTTTTTTCATTATTTTTAATTGTTGGCTTTTTTTTGTACTTTCAGCTGTCAGCAGGAAACCCTGATGAGTCATTCATTGTTTAGGACGTTGAGGCTGGCTTCCCGGCCCACTCCTTAGCAACCAGCTATTTGTCAAATATTTTTTGACAAATACCGCATGTGATACCACTAGCAAAATCCTGGTGGTAAATATTGCATGCTTTTTTACTCTGGTCCATTTGTGAATTGAACTTAAGGATTTTTAAAGCAATATTAGTTTACATGTATATAGTTGTTAACAGCAGCGTTACGCTGTCATAAGTAGTCGTAAAGATAATAGCACCCTGTAAAATCTTAATGCTTAATAAGGCATGCAACATTCTAAAAACAAAAATCTGTATTTCCTTCTCATTTTAAAAATTCCCATACAGTTTCCAATATAAAAATGATTGCCCTTGAATGATCCTCCCCTTAAAAATACAATTAATTTTCTTTTTAAATGTGCATAAATGTGTGTTAAGTGTTTGCACTGAATTAAACCTGCTATAGCTGAGCTATCTTTCTGAAAATTCTAGCTGTCTTTTATGCTAATCATTTTCTTTTTATTCTTCTAGTCTATGGGATTGATTTACTAAAGGCAAATAGACTGTAGACTGCATGGGAAGTTGCAATTTGCAAGAGCATTTTCCCAGGAGCTTAGGGAATTTGGTTCACTTTGCAAACAATACCCAATCACAGGCAATGGACATTTAAAAAAAAAAAAAAAAAAAAAACACAGCATTGCACATGATTGGATGATGGAAGTCAACAGAGCTTTAAGGGATATTAAGCCCAAAACCAAAAATTTTATATATTGCAGCTTACCAATTATTAGATGTGGTGGCTGAATCAGTTTTCTTTTCTTATGCCGCGTACACATGATCGTAAATCCCGCCAGCAAACGTCCGATTTTGGTCGGAAAATGCGACCGTGTGTATGCTCCATAGGACTTTTGCTGGCAGAATTCCGAGTAAAACCGAATAAAATAGAATAGAAAATAAAATAACAATAATAAAACAGAATAGAAATGAATAGAGAAAAATAAAAAAAATAGAACAAAATAGAAAGAATATAACCATCTTCTGAATTCAAATAGAAAAGAATAGAACAGAATATAATAGAATTAAAAAAACAATAGAATAGAAAGAATATAACCATTTCCCAAAATTCAAATAGAATCAATTTGAAAAAAATAGAAAAGATTAGATTAGAATAGAATAGAAAATAACAGAATAGTATAGAAAAAACCAATAGGATAGAAAGAATATAACCATCTTCCTATTCGAATATATTATTTTCTATTCTATTCAGATTCAAATGGATTCTATTTGACTTTTGGGAAATGGTTATATTCTTTCTATTCTATTGTTTTTAATTCTATTATATTCCGTTTTATTCTTTTCTATTTTAATTTCAGAAGATGGTTATATTTTTTCTATTTTATCCTATTCTTTTGTTATTCTATTAATTTATATTCAATTCTGGTCTATTCTTTTCTATTCTATTCTATTCAAATTTAAATTTATTCCATTTGAAATTTGAGTTTCGTAAGATGGTTATATTCTTTCAATTATATTCTGTGTTTTTTTTTCTATACTATTCTATTATTTTCTATTCTAATCTATTGTTTTCTATTCTATTCAAATTCGAATTGATTCTATTAGAATTTTGGGAAATAGTTATATTCTTTCTATTCTATACTATTCTATTGTTTTTTTAATTATATTCTTTTCTATTTTATTATAGTCTATTCTATTAAATTGTTTCTATTCTAATCTATTATTTTCTTATGTATTCAATTTCAAATTTATTCAATTTGAAATTTGAATTTTAGAAGATGGTTAAATTCTTTCTATTTTATAATATTCTTTTTTTTTTTATTCTATTTGATTCTGTTTTTATTCTATTCTTTTATTTTTTTATTCTATTTTGTTCTGTTTTACGCTATTATATTATATTCTTTAATTTTCTTTTCTATTTTATTATAGATGTTTTCTATTCTATTCCTTTATTTTCTATTCTATTTTATTCTCTTTGAAAATTGGAAAACATATTGAAAACTATTCCAAATCGAAAACTTTTCGAACACTATTCAAATTCGAAAACTATTCGAAATTTAGTTCAAAATATTTTTTGTGTTATTTCGGATTTGTTTAAATTTGTTACTATTGTAATTCCGAAATCTGGACGATATTCCAAAAAACAAAAAATTTGTCAAAATGAAGTACACATGTCTACATTTAGTATGGCGATTTACAGGCAGGAAATTGTGGGAGACAGGGGCAGAGTGTTGTTACCCTAACCCACAAAGCGCTAAAGCAAAGACCTATCAGCTGTTATTTTTTTGACAGTTACAAATTTTATTTAACCACTTGCTTACTTAAACCCCCCTCCTGCCCAGACCAATTTTCAGCTTTCGGCGCTGACGTACTTTGAATGACAATTGCGCGGTCATACAACACTGTACCCAAATGCAATTTTTATAATTATTTTCCCACAAATAGAACTTTCTTTTGGTAGTATTTAATCACAGCTGGGGGTTTTATTTTTTGCTGAACAAACAAAAAAGATGGAAAATTTTGAAAAAAAAAAATCATGTTTAATAGTTTGTTATACAATTTTGCAACAGGTCATTTTTCTGCTTCATTGATATGCGCTGATGAGGCGGCACTTGTGGGCACTGATAGGCTGCACTGATGGGCACAGATAAGGTGGCACTGATGGGGACAGATAAGTCGGTACTGATGGGCACAGATAAGATGGCACTGATGGGTGGCACGGATGGGTGGCACGAATGGGCACTGATAGATGGCACTGATAGTTGGCACTGATAGTTGGCACTGATGTGCAGCACTGTTCAGGCACTTATTGTGGGCACTGACAGGTGGCACTGACAGGTGGAGCTGGTGGGCACTGGTAGGCGGCACAGGTGGGCACCGTGGAGCCGGGGCACATTGCAGTGAGAGGGACTAATGTGGCTTTTTTTTTCTCCTCGCGCTGTCAGCGCGAGGAGGAAAAATAGGCGATTACCTGCTCTGTTGATATCACATGATCAGCTGTTATTGCCTGACAGCTGATCACGTGGTAAGGGGTCGGAAACGACCCCTTACTCGGATCTGTGATCCAGCGAGTCTCACAGACTCGCTGATCACAGAGCACGCCGCGCGCGCCCTTCAGGGGGCACGCAGGCCGCTCGTGAACGGGATGACGTCATATGACGTTGTCCCGGCAATGTAGATCCGCGCTGTAGCTGTCATTCGGCTATAGCGCAGATCTCAGGAGGTTAAAGACTTTCCAATTGATATTAGCTTGATAAAGCTTATATAAGATTTTAGTGCTTGGGTTTACATCTATTTTTACAAACTATGCTGGAGTTCTTATGTCTTATCTTATTGGGTAGTAGCGCCCTACCTCTGTTTTACTTTATGAACATTTTCTTATGTGCCTTGACTGTGTGCACAGATTTGTACACCCAATAATCCTTTTAGGGACCAGCATCTCTCCACAACAGCTGATTGATAGCCGTCTCTTTAATTGTCAACACCTTAGCTATTTTTTCATGAATTGGTGTCTTTTCCTTTTTCTTGTAACATTGCAACTTTTAGCTTGGAGTGATTAGTGGGCTTCAGACAGTTGTTGCTTACAGTCCATTCAAGAGATGCCTTTTTTTTTAAAGCACCCAAAAAAAAAAGACTCCCAACACCCAAAACACCTCGGAGTCTCACTCCAAGTGTACCATAACAGGTACCCAATTTTTCAAAAATATCAGAGCTTTAGCCCTGAGGCTATCCCCATGACCAAGCTCTGAGGGGCGGAGTGAAACATATTGGGGGCATGGCCTGGTTAGAGTCAAGGCTGATGTTACCACTCTACTTATTTACTCCAGGACACCTAGGTGTGTGACTTTTAGGGGCCACCCCATTGTTCTCTGAAGCCCTGAGGCATAATTTGCTGAAAATTGGCCAGCACTAGGACTGTGTGCACATTTGACCAGGTAAAATAGACTAAAATGTGGAAACACGGGTGTATTGCTATGCTAGAAATGCCTGTGTATCTTCTCAGAGACACCTGGGCCTCATTCATACTGGTATTGACACGTATTTGTTAGAGCAGTGGTCATCAACCCTGTCCCCAGGGCCCACTAACAGGCCAGGTTTTATGTATTACCTTGGGGAGATGCAGACTAGAGTACTGCAGAGGGGGTGTGGCTTGATGGTGAAGAAAGCAGACGTGTAGAGGCATAGCTCCGGCTACCGAACCGAATCCTGCAGCCATCCTAGGTCTGTTTTCCTCCAGACCGGAACAAAAATACTCCCCACAGCTGCGGGAACATTTCAAGCTGGAGCACATGGTGAAATACGGGCCTCCCACACCGCCATCCATGGCGGAACAGCTAGCCAGGTTCAGGTGGCAAGATGGCGCCGGCACACAGGCCGAGCAGCGTGACACGCTGCAGCCGTACGTCTCAGCTTCACACAGACATCCTGCAGCATCGGTGAGTGACTCTGCCCCTGCCTTATTTGACACCCAGCCAGATCCATTACAGGCACAGGACTCCCCCCTGAATGCTATGGACAGCTCAGGCCATGGTTCCCCTTCCACAGAACCTACACTTGCCACCATAATGCTAGCTATACAGGATTGTAAGGCCTCCCTCATTACACAAATTGCATCCATCCGCATGGATTTCTCTTTACTGAAACAAGATGTGCAAAATCTGAGGGACAGAACGGGCGTTACAGAGGAATGTATCAGCTCCCTAGAAGATGTAGTGCACCCATTATCTGTTAATGTGAGAGACCAAATGGGTGAACTGGTGGCTCTCCGTGCAAAAATAGACAATTTGGAAAATCGTTTGCGTAGAAACAATCTCCGCTTTGTGGGGTTCCCAGAGCGTGAAGAAGGCTCCTGTACACCTGGCTGAGGGACATTTTTGGGACAGATGCACCCTTCTTCTCCTATGTTATTGAACATGCGCACTGCACCCCTCCGTGTCCCCCTCCTTCTGGAGCTCCACCATGCTCCATAATCGCACAGATCCTTAACTTTCAAGACAAAGTCGCCATCCTGCATCTTGCAAGAGAAAAAGGCCCATTGCAGTATAATGGAAACACCATTTCAATGTACCCTGATTTTCCAGCTGATGTTCAGCGACAACACATCTCCTTCGCAGCAGTAAAAAAAAATCGCAGAGCAGTTTGAACACAAACCACTGAGCTCCCCGCATATCTTTACTCATTGCTGAATGGTGGTTTTACCACCTACCATGTATATGGGAAGAAAAGGGGCCTATACACCATATCACCCACTGCTATTCTCTAATCCTGGAGTCAAGTGCAACCCCTCCCCTTCTTCTGTCCTAGTAGTTCCAGAACTAGAACCTTACTGTTTATAACCTGTTCCAGTTAAACCAGTTCAGACCAACACCTTTTCATTTACTGAAGCCGAATCCATTTTGCTGATGATGTCACTATGTTAATCTATCCTGCCTGCATCCCGCCAATAGCAAGTGTTGACTATCCTGAAGCCGGACCGATTCAATGCTGAGGCATTTTCCTCATCTCCTGTTTTTGTGGTTCGGGAGCCCCACCAGAAACCATAAACTCCCACACCAGTCAGTGGCAAGGCCACGGAACAGTTCTCAGTTCACTTGGTGAAGGTTTTTTTTTCCCATATTCAGGGATCCAAGGCTCACTATGTTTGGGATGGCCGAGCCGGGAGGGGGGTACAGGGTTTTTCAGCATCTTCCACTTTTTTACTTTTTTTGGCTGACCTTATTTTGGCCAGGTTTTTGAACATTTTCTGTTTTTGCACTTTGTTTTTTTTATGTATTTATGCTGCTTTAACTTGAATTGTGCAGTATACCTGTTATTGTGTGTCTTTAGTTGTATATACCCCAAACGGTTTGGCATGCAATGGTGCGCCTGTACCACTAGCCCTCGGGATATATACTGTATACCGATTATTGTGCCATGGCTAGATTACTAAAAATAATTTCCTGGAACACTAGGGGACCGAACTCTCCTCAGAAGCGCTCCCTAGTGTTCTCAGTCCTAAAAAAGCACAGTCCCCACATTATTTGTCTCCAGGAAACACACCTGGTTGATTCTAAAACAAGGTCTTTCAAGTGGCCCTGGCTGGCTCAATCTTTTCATGCTACTCACACGGCTTACTCTAGAGGGGTCTCAGTTTTGCTGGCCAAATCTCTACATGCAGAGGTTGTACAGGTAAAAACAGACCCAGAAGGTAGATATGTAGTCCTCGTGATCCAGATTGCCTCATTAACTTTTACCTTGGTTACAGTCTATGTGCCTCCCCCATTTTCTGCAGATGTGTTGGCAAAACTGTCACTTATGCTATTGTCTAGGCCTCCAGGCCCACTGTTATATATAGGTGATTTTAATGCGGTAATAAACCCGACCATGGACCGTCTGGGGGCAGAGGCAGATCCTACCACTCCTTCACTGACTGGGCCCAGGTACATGGACTTACCAAGATATGGAGGTGGAAACATCCAGATGAGTGACAATTTTCCTGCCATTCAGTCTCTTTCCACACCATGTCCCGTATAGACATGGCATTTGGCACATGTGATACTCTCCCAGTGGTGTCTGTCATAACTTACTTACCTAAGGGGTGTGTCGGACCATGCTCCCTTGACAGTGGATCTCCTTCTCCTCCCTGGAAACGGCCCAAGTGTGTGGCGCCTGAACTCATACTGGTTGGAGGATGAGATAATACAGGGAGAATGTGGAAAGGGCATAGTGAACTACTGGACTGAAAATACAGGTACAGCAGACCCACTTACTGAATGGGAGGCCTTTAAATCCACGCTGGGGGGTACCTTTATGTTCTACGTAAGAATACACAGCACTGTGGAACTGGAGGCTGAACTGACATCTGCAGAAACTACTTATACCTCTGATCCCAGTTCAGCCAACAGAGACACTTGGTTGCAGTGCTGCAGGAAATATAAGCTCCGTTTATTAGACCTTACACAAAAACGTATGCTACATGCCACACAGAAATCATTTGAACATGGTAACAAGGCTGGCCGTCTTTTAGTCTATTTGACCTGAAACTTCCCCCATGTCAATTCCCAGAATTCTGACTGTGCAAGGCCTAATTAGTGACGCCCCCAGAGACATTATGGAAACCTTTCTAAACCTTTTATAAAAACCTGTACTCATCAACAGCAGAATACACAGACTCCCAATTAAGTGAATACTTGGACCAAATATCACTCCCCTCCCTCTCAGAAGAGGACAGTACAAATTTGGAGGCACCCCTCTCTGTTGAGGAAATCGCACTGGCCATCTCGCAACTACCGGCACACAAAACACCAGGGTTAGATGGCTTCCCTGCTAAATGGTACTCCCAACTTCAGCACTTACTTTGCCCTTTTCTTCTTAAAACGTATGAGGCCCTAACAGATGGAATTTTTCCCCCCTTAAAGAGGGAAGCCCTGATTATTTTACTACTGAAACCTTGCAAGGATCCACTTAAATGTGACTCATAACATCCAATCTCTCTTATCAATGTGGATGTTGGCTAATCGCTTGAATGCCATAGTTGCGAAATTGGTAAGATCCAATCCAGGAGGCTTTATACCTGGCAGATCCACACAGGGGCGGGCTGGGCCGGGGGGCAGGGTGGAAATTTCCCCCCAGGCCGCCTAATTTATAATCAAAACGGCCGCTGTCTGCTGACATTTTTTTTTTTTTTGAGGAAGTCGGCCGCCGATTGGCTGTGTTGCTGCTGCACTGCATTCTGGGAGTTGTAGTCTGGACCACGCTCAAGTGGTCCTGTGGGTAGAGACTGGAGGGAACTGAGCAGCGCAGCAGGTAACTACAACTCCCGGCAGGGAGACGCGTCACTTCACAGGGGGGCCCGGCCAGCCAGCAATTTCAAGCTGTCATTCTCCTGTTGCTCTGTTCCAGGCAGCCGCACCTGCTTTGTGGTAACTCCCTTACTTGCTGCAATGTATCACGTCCTCTTCACTCCTATAACCTCCCTCTCCTTCTGGGGACCTTTGTTTCTGTTCAGTTTCTTTAATTTATTTCAGGCTGATTTCACTCATGCTTCATCCCCCCTCCCTCTGTGTACTCATCTCTCCCGGCCGGTACAATCTTGCGGTCGGTAAGTCAGAAGCTCCTTATCTTATCCACTTATCTTTTTCCCCATTCATTTCATCCTCTCTCCTGTTTTGTATTTCTGCTCTCCTCATATAAATCACTGTAGCCTCTGGTCTCAGCTCTGGGCATTCCACAGATGTACTTGGGCTGACACCCTTTCCATCCCAGCTTACTTTTATCTAATACAATAGTTCTGTCAGAATCATGCATCTAGCACATGCTCACTCTCCATTAACTTATACTACTGAATTAGGGCTTTTCCACACGGGAAGAACACCAGTCACTGCTAGAGCACATAGAATACAACTGTTTTCTATGTGCCCGTTTACACTGCAGCACCGTCCAGAGGTGCGGTGCAGTAAGCTGCAATAAAATATAGTAATGCTACATTTTATCACAGTGCACTGGATGGCACTGACATAGTTATCAATCAGTCCTTCTCAAACTGACAGCAACGCAGCAGCATTTTTTCCTTCCAGTGACCCCACAGCACGTCACAAACATTATGGCACTATTACCCCCATTCCCTCCTCCACCTGGGGGGGGCGCAGTTTGCTATCTTTGCCTAGGCACTGGATGACCTTGTCCCCGCACTACACAGAGGGATCACCTGCAGAAAAGACTCCGGAATGGTACAGTACATGATGCCCTGTGGGTCCTGCTGGAACTAATCATGGCCTGTTGGCAGTGGCGGCTGGTGCTAAAATATTTGAAGGGGGGGGCGCAAACAAACTGAAAAAAAATTTGAAAAAAGAAACCATCAAACGCAGCCACTTTGCCATCAATTGCAGCCAGTGTACCCATCAAACGCTGTCAGTGTGCCCATCAAGCGCTGCCAGTGTGCCTATCAAGCGCTGCCAGTGTGCCCATCAAGCGCTGCCAGTGTGCCCATCAAGCGCTGCCAGTGTGCCCATCAAGCGCTGCCAGTGTGCCCAATGCTGCCAGTGTTCCCAATGCTGCCAGTGTGCCCAATGCTGCCAGTGTGCCCAATGCTGCCAGTGTGCCAAAATCTGCCAGTGTCAGTGTGCCCCCCCCGCTCGCCTTCTGCCCTGTACTTACCCTGTCTTGTGGGGCAGCGGGTGACGGCAACAAGCGGGTCCTTCATGCGTCTCCTGCACTTCTTCTCCCGTCCTCTCCTCCTGTCAGGCGTCCAATAGCGGCGCCTGTTGTTTCAGCCAATCAGGTGACAGGTAACAAAACCTGAGCAACCTGATTGGCTGTGAGGCAGGTCAGTGTTAGGGTAGCAATGTATTCGGTTCTCTAACACACCAATGAGTAATCAGCAAACGCACAGCAGTGCGCCTGCTGTTTACCCTTTTGGAAGCCTATTAGAGCCCATGGCTCTAATTAGGAAGCCTTTTTGAGCCTATGGCTCTAATCAGGCGTTTCCAAAGAAACCCCTGAAACTGTAATTCATATGCCCGACATCCGACATGGGACCTGGCACATGAATAGGGGGCGGCAGCGGCGACCATAGATAGATAGATTCATGCATGAATCTATGTGAGAGAACGAGTGATAGGGGCAGGGCGGCGCTCCTGCACCCTTTATGGATGCACCGCTGCTGCCTTTTGGTCCTGCTGGGAGCTGGCTATGGTCAGTGGCCAGAAGGACCCAGAGGTGAGCAGGACCCACAGGCTGGGAGCTGGCGATGGACCTGTTGGTCCTGCTGGCCACTGACCTTTAAGTCCTGCTGGGAGCTGACCATGGCCTGTAGGGCTCTGCTGGCCATTAGCCATGGGTAACCTGGTGTGCATAGATAGGGAACTGATTTGGGGTTAAAGTGGGCCACTTGACTGGACTTGCCCCCCAGGCCTAAGGCTGTCAGCCCTCCCCTGGATCCACAAGAATGAATATTTGTAGATTATTCCAAAATCTTCAATACCCTCACGACCGTACACCTACCCGAGCTATTTTAAATACCTAGACATGTGTAAAGCCTTTGACAGGGTGGAGTGGCCCTATCTCTTTCAGGTACTGCAGCGGTATGGCTTCGGCCCCTGTGTTGTTGCCTGGAAAAGACTCCTTTACACCTCACCACAAGCTCGCATTAGAGTTAACTCTTGCACCACAGACACTTTCTCCATTACCAGGGGCACTAGGCAGGGGTGCCCACTGTCGCCCCTCCTATTTGCCCTTGCCATGGAACCGCTGGCAGTACGCATTTGTTGCTCTCAACAGATTAAGGGTCTTCCCATTGGAACTATTGATGAGCGGATTTCCTAGCTGACACTCAAGAGTCGCTAAAGTCACTGTTACTAGAAATAGATCAACTTGGTGATTACTCTGGATTCAGGGTGAACTGGAACCAATCCAGCCTGTTTCCCCTAGACCCAGATGCAACGGTACAAATACACCCAGACTCCAAATTACAAGTGGTGTCCTCTTTCAGATACTTAGGGGTCATAGTGCAATTACCCTTATCTACCTACATTGAAAATAACCTGTATCCCTTGCTGACCCAATTACTAGCACAGACTAAACAATGAATGGACCTCCCCTTAGATTTAATGGGAAGGGCAAACGTCCTAAAAATGATTTATCTACCCAAACTGCTATATATATATTGGCGAACGCACCATGTAGGATACCTAGATCTATCTTTAAAAGGATTGACACCATATGCATGACATTTCTGTGGAATGGTAGGCCCCCAGAGTGGTGTTGGAAACACTACGGCTGCCGGCACACCTGGCGGGATTAGCATTCCCTAATTTTTACCTATATTTACCCAATTGGTACATATCCACGACTGGCTGCACCCTGCAGCAGCCAATGCCTGCATGTCCACTGAGGAAGCCATTGCTTCCTCATTGGAGACACTACATAATATCATATACAGAGGCCAGGCACCAGCTCGCCCAGGTACAACTATGCTAAATACCTCACTATCTCTGTTTAAAATGATTGTCTCGAACATTACAAAAGAACCATGGTCGAAATGGTCGAACAACCCTCTGTGGTTTAACCCCACCTTTAAAGAACTGTACTCTTTGCCTGACCCTCAACGGTGGTACACCAAAAGAGTTAAGTACCTGTGTCATTTATATGACTCACAGGGATTTAAATCCTTCCAACAAATGCGGGCTGACTTTGATTTGCCATGCTCATATCTGTTCTTCTACTACCAACTCCGACATGCTATACGTGTCCAATTTGGCTCGTTAAGCAATCCTATAGCTATACCTCAGCTAGAGAAAGTACTGCGACACCCTGATCCCAATAAACTCACCTCCACATACTATGCTACCCTTATAACTGACAGCAACCCCAGATTCCGCATGGCCCAAACAAAATGGACCCTTATGGACTCTACACTTACTGTAGAAGACTGGACAGAATTTAGCGAAACATATTAAACATCAGTGATATCATCTAGGGACCGCATCATCAATGTTAAAATTTTTCATCTCTCCCAATTAACCCCTGCTAGGTTACATAAACTGAGACTGACACCCACAGCAGAATGTTTTAGGGGCTGTGGCCAATCGGCAGACTTTCTACATTGTTTCTGGACCTGCTAAATAGTCCAGCAATTCTGGACAGAAGTGGGGACTTTCATCTCATCAGCATTAGGCCTCCCAAATATTCTGCACCCCAAGAACTGCCTGCTGGGAATTTTTGGGGACCTCCACATTTCAACCCATGCCAAAAGGCTACTTCGTATCCTCCACTTTTATGCGAGGAAAACCATACTGTTGTCATGGAAGGGGTCACAGACATCCCTGAAATCTCTATCCCTTTATAAACTTACATTCGAAGTTAGGAAAAAGACCAAAACCTTCTACAAAATCTGGAATAAATGGCTGGCCAGCCCGTTAACCCTCTCACTAGACAAATAGCCAGATAGGGTTCTTGCCTAACAGAGGAAATATACAAAAATGGGGACACACCAACCTGATAGATATGTAATTAAAGAAATATATACTGTACATTCATGGTAACTCATATTAGTGATTATTGGAGACCTGATTAATTAAAACTGTTTATTATGCAATTCAGTGTACATATGTAATATTATAATGCTGTGAATCACCAAAGTTTCTACTTTTTGTATGTGTATGTTGACACAAAAGTTTAATAAAAATATCTTAAAAAAAAAAGAAAAAAAAGACTAGAATACTGCAACTATCACCTGTGATATATTTCAGTTATCTTGCAAACCTGGCCTGTTAGTGGGCCCTGAGGATCGATGACCACTGTGTTAGAGGACATTTTTAAATGCATGCAATGATTATGAATTGTATAATTTTCAGGGGAAGATTAGATACCTGTATAGGCATGTATAGGCAGGAACATTTAAATGCAGGAGAAAGTGGTCTGGGGAGTATAAAGCCTGCTCATTTTTGCTGCCTTTTAAAGGTGAACAAAAGTGTAAAATACACTTTGTTGTTTAAATGTTTGCAACTAGTCAAGAGACCAAAGGCACCCTCATCCCGTATGTAAAAAAAAAAAAAATAGAATTTGTAAACACTAAAGACATTGCTAAGATTTATATCAAATAATGTGCAATGATGGTGATACTCACCTATCATATGTGTAACCATAACACTAATCAGAGTCCTGTCAGGAAGAGGGGGAGCAGCAGGGTAAGAATCCAGTCCACAGCCATAGGGATCGCAGGGCGGGCACCAGAAAAAAGATTTAAATACTTGTATATTAGGTGTAAAAAAAACCCTCCCAGCCAAAACTTGCTGACATACCTTTAAATCACATATGTATAACGGAGGAAGAAAAGGGGAGCCCTAATGATAGAGAGTTTCTAACAACCAACTGACCAAAACATTGACATATAGCCCAAGACAAAGATTAATTACCTGGAACAAAAAAATCCCGGTAATGCTTGAAGGACAGAGATGTGTATAAAGATCTTACATATGGGATTTCCAAATAGTAAGAAAAATTTTGTTACCCAGCACTGTAGCCTCAGATAGTTCAGGCTAGCAAAGCCAATAAACGACCCAATTGCAAAGTAAAAAGTATCCCAATGGAATCAACACTGCAGGGCCGGCCATAGATACACAACACAAATGCACATAGAATCCTAAATGGAGTCTCGACAGGGCGTCTCTCTGTTTCCAACAGGAGCTTTGATGTTTCCATCACCAGCCCTGTCTTTATGCTCACCTCAATCCACCGGCACCTGACATCACCAGCGGATTGCCGACGCGATGACCCTACTGTGTATGTGCAAACTCCATGAACGTTGTGACGTCCCACGCATGCGAGCTGAGTCCTGAGCTGTGACTGTGGTTCCTACTATGTAGGAAAAACAAAAAGACCTTTCTTCCATAGAATCAGGGATCTATATCCTTCATCAAAAAGAAGAAAATGGAGACCCCAATCAACAGACATAGTGGCCTACACCATGGGTTCAATCTGTCCAAGGTCCATTTATTTGCTCTGGATCATATCCCCTCCACATGAAAGAGGAGGTGATATTGATAAAAAATTACTACAAAGTGAGGCCAGATGGATCTACCAGCTATCAGCTACCAAATATCCTGGCCTAAATGAAGCTTTGAGCTTCAAGCCTTTCGTATAATATCAAATGAGTTGTTATTTATTTTAAATATCCTCTTTTCATTAATTCCATCTTTTTGCTTTTGGTTGTTCTTTCAGTAACTTTCTTGTTTACTATGACACCTAGATCAGTTTTATTTAGGTTTTGTTTTTGTAGTGTAATTTGATATATTTAATTGGTATACATTATAGTTTAGGCATTTACTATTCATATGTATTTTTCAAATATTTAGAGTGCCGCTGTCTGGAACTAGTGGAGCGGCACCAGGGATACCATCTTATATCTGGGGATCATACAGACGCGTGGGGTGTTCCTCTCATGGATGGATCTGTGTTTCTTTGGATGTTATTTGATCTTTCCCTTTGAGGTGGACACCATAACATACCCCGATTTGGTCTCCCAAGCTCAATCCCGTCCCCGTCCTGGTTGGGGAGGTTGGTCTGGAGGTTGGGCCCTGAATATTCATCTGGGACTGGTGGGGGTCCTTTTTCCCTTTGGTCCCCCAAAGGATAGGTTGCTGGTCAGCAGTGGGTGGAGGCTGCCCTGGTTTCCTTGATCCCTGTGGATCTGGTTGCTTTGGACATGTCCTTCCCAGCTGGTATCCATCGCTTTGCTGGCTCCCTGGGTTTGCCCTCTTTTGAATGTCTGTCCTAACTAGGGCAGATTTTTCAAAAAGGCGGCGGAGGACTCAGCTTGCATGCGTTTGACGTCACGACGTTCGTGGCCCTCGCACATGCGCAATAGGGTTATCATGTCCGAAATCCGCCATGGATGTCAGACGGCTGGACGGATGTCAGATGGAAACATCAAAGCTCCTGTTGGAAGTAGAGAGACACCCTGTGGAGATTCCATTTAGGATTCTATGTGCATTTGTGTTGTGTATCTATGGCCCTGCAGTGTTGATTCCATTGGGATACTTTTTACTTTGCAATTGGGTCCTGGGTAACAAATTTTTTAATTTTTCTTACTATTTGGAAATCCCATATGTAAGATCTTTATACACATCTCTATCCTTCAAGCATTACTGGGATTTTTTTGTTCCAGGTATTTAATCTTTGTCTTGGGCTAGATGTCAATGTTTTGATAAGTTGGATGTTAGAAACTCTCTATCATTAGGGCTCCCCTTTGCTCCCTGTATTATACATATGTGATGTAAAGGTATGTCAGCACGTTTTGGCTGCAGTCCTCATTGCTGTTTTTTTATACCTAATATAGGAGTATTTAAATCTTTTTTTCTGGTGCCCACCCTGCGATCCCTATGGCTGTGGACTCTTACCCTGCTGCTCCCCCTCTTCCTGAACAGACAGCACTCATAGTGTAATGATTAGTGTAATGGTTACACATATGATAGGCGAGTATCACCATCATTGCATATTATTTGATATAAATCTTAGCAATGTCTTTAGTGTACTCTATTTGGATGCTATATGTATCTTCAGTCTGGAACATGTAGGGCTATAAGATAATTGTTGATTAATATTGTTACTGTCTAATTTGATATGTTTGTTTCTTTATAATAATATATGTTTTTGTATTGTTCTTACTTTTGTTTTTTGTATTTCCTTATAGCTAATGTATGCCTCATAGCTCCTAAAGAAGCATTTTGTGAAACACGTTGAGCTTACAGGCATTTATATAGCTCTATATATTTGTATGCATTATTGCTGCTTATCATGTTGTGACCTTTGTATTTTCAAAGAAACAAACATTTTAATAGATTTTTCTACAATGCAATAAAATACTCTTTTATATAAATATTGCTGTTTTTCATGTGGCACCATTAAAATCCCATTCCCCAAAATTCTATATATTTCTGTAAAATACACTATATTACCAAAAGTATTGGAACACCTGCCTTTACACACACATGAACTTTAATGGCATCCCAGTCTTAGTCCCTAGGGTTCAATATTAAGTTGGCCCACCATTTGCAGTTACAACAGCTTCAACTCTTCTGGGAAGGCTGTCCACAAGGTTTAGGAATGTGTCTATGGGAATGTTTGACCATTCTTCCAGAAGCGAATTTGAGGTCAGGCACTGATGTGGACAAGAAGGCCGGGCTTGCAGCCAGTGCACAAAGCAAGGTCCATAAAGACATGGATGAGCGAGTTTGGGGTGGAGGAACTTGACTGGCCTGCACAGAGGCCTGACCTCAACCTGATAGTACACCTTTGGGATGAATTAGAGCGGAGACTGAGAGCCAGTCCTTCTTGCCCAACATCAGTGCCTGACCTCACAAATGCACCCCTTGTGCTTTTTCTGTTTTTTTTTTTTCTAGCTAAATCTAGGCTTGTAACATTCCCTCTTTTATGAGCAGATATTTGTCTTAAAAAGTGCCCACTATACACTTCAGTACTGCCTGTTAGTCATGATGAAAAACAGAAAAGTTGTCACAGGAGGGTCATATTTTAAATCTTGATATTCTAAATTTGATGCTCTAAATAAATCAAAAGTGATATTTTGGCATCTGAAACGTTTACCTTTTTTTTTTTTTTTTACCAACTTTTCAAATTAGTATCATATGTAATTATGAAATTATTTTATGATCTTGTTAACATATGACATAACATGAATTAATTTTATTAATTTCTTAGTTTCTCGTCAACCTGTATAAAGAATTTATTTGGCTATGTGCCCAATTTAATACCTTAAAATAAAACAATGAGCAACATATTTTAAAATGGCATATAATATGTGATGCAATCTGTTACTAGAATTAACAGAGCAGTGTTCTTTTTTCTTAGTACCCCCATAAAAAAAAAATTAATAATTAAAATAAAAAAGGGATTACTTGCTATTCCTGTCAGTTGATCCATTCTGCAGTGAAATCGCACAACAGCTTTGTCACCCTGTAAACAGGGTAGTTTTATTTTTTTAACAAGAAGTGGTAGTTTTAGTTTTAAATTTGTTTCTTTTTTTCTGGAAAATGGTTTAAGCCACATGAAAAAAGTTGACTAATGTAACCGCCTTTGTCCATATTAAATCGTTTTTTTGACAGCCCTTTTAACTGTTACTTTTGTTGGATAACTTGGCCTTTTACAAACAGTGGAAATATAACATATCTATCTATTGTCAGGAGGATCAACGGGTAATAAAACTGTCACAGGGGGATTCAGAATAACAAAAACTGATTTGGTAATGCTAATGACAGGCTGCATCACATACTATATGCCAGTTTTGGTTTTGCCAAGACTACCAGTTTAAATAGTTTGGGATGTCATGTGAAACATGTGAGGTTTTTGTATTTAATAAAAAAGCAAAAATAGCATTTTGCGATCTATGAACTATTACAACTAATTAGCAATTGTTTTTATTGGAATTCATATTTTAAGCCAAACTTTCAAGATTTCTATTTATTAACCTGAACTGAACAATACTATATTAAGTAGATGATTGAGAAAGAGGAAATGACTATTACCAGATGACTTACTTTGAGTTTCAGTCCAGGTGTCGCTTGGAAGGAGAGCTGTAAGTAGTTATCAACTTTGTCTTGTTTTTATATATTTCTCTTAGCATAAAAAATGATTGGTTACGTATATGGTAGAGTGTCATATTCCATAAAATCCCTGGAGTTCTAATTAATTCACCAAAATTTGAAATAAACAAAACAAGAATAATATATATAATTTTTAATTAACTGTTACGGCAAGGAAGCAATTACTACATCCAGTATTGTACATTTGTTTGTCTTGTCATCTCCCACTGTGCAAAGACCGAACAACAATTATCATTACAGTTTGATGACATGAGCTTTTTGATTTATTGAAATAGCCAAAAATGATTAAAAATACATAGGGATGGCTTTTTGCATAGGAAACACAGGCCATGGCCTAAGGTTTCTTTGAGTGGTTTATGGCCATCCACGCATCCATGTTGTCAGTAACGATGTATAATAAAAGGTTCTAGACTGCTATCCTGCCAGTTACAGCACCCTTTTTGGCTGGTGAAAGGTTAAGTATTTGAAAAACATAACTTAGAGATATGCTATGAAGTGAACCTGTGTTTTTCCCATGCAAGTCAAAGTAAAAGATTTATTTTAGCAGTGGCCCCACCAGCAGCACCTACTTACCATTTTTGCAGTTCCATACAGCTACTCCAAGCTAAGAGGAATACCCAGTAATTGCAATTATGGGGAAGCATGTGTGTATCTTACTTCCCTACCTTCCACAATACAGAACTGATGATCAAGCAACAAGCACTTTCACATGGGGGGTAGGCAGTGTAGCAGCTGATGTATGAGTACCCTAATTCAAAATGACAGCACCCTTACAGCAATACCACACCCTTTGACACACCACAACTGAAAAAGGAGGATTTACTTAGGATACACACGCAACAATTCAAAAAAGAAAAAAAAACAGCAATAAACAATAACAAAATAAAAAAAAATGTACTATACAATCCAAACAAGTAAAACAAGGTCCAGGCATTTCCGGACCTGAATTCTGCTCTGGAAACTGAAAAGTCCTAGAGTCCTGCCTTAGAGCACTCAAGTATATTTTTTATCACTGTAAACAGGATGCCTTTCTCCTCCAACTTGCTGGTGCTCTCCAATGGATGTGGCCTCTGTTCAAATCTATGGATCATGCATAGTTACTGTGTATCCATTCCTTTTGGGTTGCACCTCCTTTTTGGTTAGTTTTCAATTACTATTTATAAATGACGAATTTAAATTGGCCCTTTTAGACTCAGTTTTTTGCTCTCTATTTTTTGACAGGTATCTGTTTTTGGCCCCTAGCTCTTTTGGCGGTCCTTGCTTGCCCTGAGTTGCTGCCCTTCCTGTGGGAGAGAATCTTTTGCTTAAAATTAGAATTTTACCCATATGGGTTAACACATCAGATCTTTTGCTGAACCTGCTGGTTTATCTGCTGTCCTAGCATTCTTCCTTTATGTGTTATACAATCTAGCATGTATTCGAAGCCTGAGAGATTATCTATCCATACGGTGCCATCCAATATCTAAACGCATGTCTTGTAAGTACTATATTTGGCGAATATTCATGTGTTTTCATTATTTTATGAATGCCTTTGTTCGAGCTTTGATACTATTTTTCTTTTTTCATTTGAAACTGTACTCATGTATATATATATATATATATATATATATATATATATATATATATATATATATATATATATTCTTTAACCACTTCAATATAGGGCACTTAAACACCTTCCTGCCCAGACTAATTTTCAGCTTTTATCGCTGTCACACTTTGAATGACAATTGCGCGGTCATATAACACTGTACCCAGATGAATTTTTTTTTTTTTTTCCCACAAATAGAGCTTTCTTTTGGTGGTATTTGATCACCTCTGCGGTTTTAATTTTTTGCTAAACAAATAAAAAAAAGACCGAAATATGTTTTTTTTGTTTCAGTTTCAAAACTTTGTAAATAAGTAAGTTTTCTCCTTCACTGATGGGCACTGATAAGGCGGCACTGATGGGCACCGATGAGGTGGCACTGAGGTGGCATTGATGGGTACTGATAGGCGGCACTGATGGGCGGCACTGATGGGCAACACGGATGGGCACTGATAGGTGGCACAAATTGGCACTGATAGCTGGCACGGATTGGCATGGATAGGCGGCACGGATGGGCATGGATAGGCGTCACAGATGGGCATGGATAGGCGGCACAGATGGGCATGGATAGGCGGCACAGATGGGCATGGATATGCGGCACTGATGGGCATGGATGGGCACTGATAGGTGGCATGGATGGGCACTGATAGGTGGCACGGATAGGAACCGATAGGCAGCATTGTTTTGTATTGATGGATGCCAATCAGTGCCAAACAATAATGCATGCCAATCAGTGATGCCCATTGTGGGCACTGTGTCATCCCTGGTGGTCTAGGGTGGCATACCTTGTGCTGGGCATCCCTGGTGGTCTGGTGGCGTCCCTGGTGGTCCAGTGGGGGCATCCTCGGGGGGGGGGGGGGCTGCGCTGATAATCGATCAGCACAGACCCCCCCTGTCAGAGGAGCAGCCGATCGGCTCTCCTCTACTCGCGTCTGACAGACGCGAGTGAGGAAAAGCCGATTACCGGCTCTTCCTATTTACACTGTGATCAGCCGTGATTGGACACGGCTGATCACATGGTAAAGAGTCTCCGTCTCTACCAAGATCGTAGTTGCGGGTGTCAGATTGTCACCCCGCAACAACGATCGCCGCGATGTGCGCCCCCGGGGGCGCCCAGGGGCTCGAAATTCTGAGGACGTCATATGACGTCCGGTCAGAATTTGACAACCACTTTGCCGGCGTCTATTCACAATGGGCGGGCGGCAAGTGGTTAATAGAACCAAACCAACACGCCACTGCCTAAACCCTTGAAGAAGGTTATGGACATTTCATCAATCTAGCCTTGTTGGCTTCATTTTTTCTGAAACATGTCGGGTTTTGTTGCTATCATCACCTATATCTGACCTTGTGGTCGGATTCGTTTGTGGTTTTCAACAATTTTCAGTAGTTGGTATACTATGTGTTCTAATTTATGTTTCTATTTTTGTAGATGTGTACTTTTTTTATGTATCTAATTTAATAAAACTTTTTGATACTTTTATATACACCTCTGTAACTAGATTTCTGCTTCCTAAACCTGTCATCCTATCTGCCCACATCATCCCTTGGGGCAACCCATAGTAATTTTTCTAGACAATATTGGGATGTGGTAGAAGTTGTCAGGCTTTCTCAGTTTGGTTTTCTCTGTTCTCTTTAAGTTTTTTTAGAGTCCTGCCTTAGAACACTCAAGTATATTTTTTCTCACTGTAAACGGGATGCCTTTCTCCTCCAATTTGCATTGTTTGCCAAATCATGCAAACGTATTGGTATCTCTTAATGGCTGACAGTACCATCTCTAAACGTTTAAAAACCTATCCTGAAATCATTTTCAAAAGATCAAAATCGTTAAAGGACAAATTTGTCCATAGTCACTATGATCTCAAAGTAGGAACTCAGAATAAACTAAGAGAAACTACCCCGTGTAACAAATGCAATTTTTGCAGATACATTCTGAAAGCAGAACAAATTACCCTTCCTGATGGGCATCTCTTCAAACATCAATTGTTGGCCACTTGACCAATCAGTAGGAGTAGTATACATTATGCTATGCAACTGTGGGGCCTACTATGTGGGCAAAACTAAAAGACCCTTCTTCCATCGAATCCATGAGGTTTGTTTCATGGATTTGATTGCTCCAAAATGCATTTTTATGATTTGGAACACATTTCATTGAATGAAAGATGACAAAATTCTTTTGCAGAGAGAAACTCGCTGGATTCATAGTTTGTCCGCTTTAAAACACCCAGGCTTAAATGACGCACTCAGCTACAAATCCTTTTTGTAGGTGAGTAAAATACTATAATGACGGAGGGGCGTGGCCAGAACCCGACCTGAATGCCAGCATAGCCTCAGAGCTCTCTCTCAGCCCTCCGCTATAGAGCCCACAAAAGGTGCCTAAACTCCATAAAAATGGGTGGCTCCAGGACGACCCGCTCCATGAAGCCTCGAGGCAAATCACAACCCTCCCGGGTTCTTCAACAGAACTCTGGGACTACTTTACCCAGCCCGACATCCCGCCAGCGGAATGGCCAAGATGGCGCCGGCCGGCCCCACGGAGCAGGCTGCGGCCTTTAATCCCGACTCCAGCACAGCATCGGGACCCCCTGAACCCACACACCTCTCATCCATCAGAAGGGGAGACATTCCGAGATCAGGGAGCGGTGAGTCCCCCATATGGGCCTATAATCCAGCCTGAAGCCTCCCACCTCACACTCCCGGCGGCCATCTTGGGACTCAATGCTCTGAGGCCTTCCCGCAATTACTCCACACAGCCTCAGATCCCAGCCTCACAGGGATCGCCACCAGCTCATTGACTTTTACAGGGAAAGCAGAGGACTTTCCATCCCTACCGAGCCTGGCCCGCCCGCCCCCAGCATATGGGCCCTTGGGAACTTTTACCCCCAGCATGACCCCCCTGCCGAGCCTTTCTTCACCCGGGGCACAGAGACTCTCAAGATTGAGGGACCCCAGCCTGCAAGGCCCCCACATTGCACTTGCCCTCTCCTACTCTCAGGCAGCCAGCGCATCAGCCCCTACCCAGTCACTGGAAAGGGCCCACCAGCTACCACAAAGCCCAGACTGGAGTGAGCCATGGGACGACCCATCCACCCACCATTCCACTCCGAATCCCCCCTGGGGAACCAGCTGATACCCCCAAAATCCTCCCGACAGCAACCACCGGGCACAGGGACTGGAACAATATCGCCTGATACCCAGCAGTGGCACGCCTATCTTCAAGCAATGCCGACCAAAGACGATTTTAGACAACTCATCGAGGACATGAAGTCCACCTGCAGATCAAAGATTCAAACCCTCCAATTGGGCCTCAAATATTTAGCAGACAGAGTAGAGATGGCGGAGGAGGAAATCCAAGAAACCAAACTTGAGGTACACAGAACCCAACTTCAGGGATCAGAACACCGCTCCCTCTTGAGACATGCATTGCCCGTAGAAGACCTGGACAACAGGGAGCGCAGAAACAATATCCGCATCCGGGAGATCCCAGAAACAGGGGGTCCAGAGGACGTCCAAACTACCCTACAATCTCTCTTCAACAATCTAATCGGTGAGAGAACCTCGGAGACCACCAAATCCAATTGTTCCAGGACTTGTCCTGGATCACTCTACAAAAGCGTAGACTACTCCAACCACTGCTACGTACCCTCCAGGAAGAAAACATCCCCATACTGATGGGGATTCCCCTTCAGCCTCACAGCCAAGCACCAAGGCAAGACAGCGATCCTGAGGTACCCGGAAGACTTATCGCCTTTCTGCGACACCCTGGAACTTAGAGCTCCCAGCTCCCAGACTGGGACCTCATAGCCACCCATCCCCACCGCCTACAGTGTGGCAGAAGGTCCCCCCACCAAAGGGCTCCTGAGGACGGGAGAAGTCTCCAAGGGGCCGGCGCTCGCAGCAGCGAAGATCATACCCTGGCAATCGGCCTCAAATTGACCCACCTCTGGCGCCCTACCTACAGAACTGATCCACATCATGGGCGAGTCTCGGACGAGACTTTAGAGAGAGATTTCCCAAGTTTCCCCTACCACCCCCTACTTAGTTTATAAGACTACAAGAGCAAGCGGTTCAAAAAGTCTTGCATGTTTGACTTTGGGTTCCCCTGGGTCTCTCTGGCTCGCCCTAACCGGGCTGGGCTGGGAAGACTCACGGGAAGCCTTCTTGACCTAGGCCGGATGGCCTACATAGGTCTGTTAATGATGCTATTTTTGTTTATACATGGTTCTACCACACTAACCACTCTTCTCTTTTTCCTAGCTTTTCTTAACCCCCTTCCTTTCTGTGCCGTTAACTGGCTCAACAAAAGATGTCAACAACACACCCGGATCTCCTCCCACGCGGTGCCCATCACTGACCCTGACCGTCAGGAACACCTCCGACTACACCAGATGAGTATTTACACCCCCCACCCGAGGCTCCCATGGCTAAGATTTTCTTTTTAAATGTTCACAGCCTGAACTCCAACCTTAAAAGGCATCTGGCATTGAGGGAATTTAGGCAATCAGGAGCGAATGTCATAATGGTACAGGAAACTCACTTTGACAAAGAGGGCTCCTTTGCGTTTGCCTCCAGGTATTACCCACAGATTTACCTTTCATCAGGACCCCTCAAGCGGGCGGGCGTGGCCATCCTAATTAAACAAGGGTCCCCTTTCACAAACTCCTCCCACTACAGTGACCCTCAGGGCCACTTCCTTATACTCCGGGGCCTATGGTTGGACAGGGAGATCACAGTCTATGTGCGAAACCTCAGGCAAACTGGGTTCCTGAATAAGGCACCCTCTTTGACGCCTAGCGGGCTCTCCACCCTGTCGACCGACAGTACACTTTTTACTCAGCCCCCATCACACGCACTCCTGTATAGACTACATTTTTGTCAACAATACTACCATACACCTGACCCAAACTACGCAGATCCTGACGATCTCATGGTCGGATCACACCCCGGAAGTGATAACCCTAGATCTGGGCACCCCCGCCCGATGACCCTACAACTGGCGTCTAAACACGTTTCTACTTCAACACCTCCCCTCAAAAACAGAACTAACTACTACAATAAAAAACTATCTGGAGGAAAATAACACTGGAGATATCTCCACACTCAAATTATGGGAAGCCCATGAGGCGGTGATGAGGGGCAGATGTCTGGCCCTCTCCTCAGCCATGAAAAAAATGCACAGGCTATGCAGACACAAACAGAGAAGGAGCTTAGAACCCTCGAAAAACAAATACAAAGCAAACCCACTTAAATTCTCCATAAAAAAATCACATCCCTCAGGGCAACACTGGGTGACCTGGCCCTGGGCCGAGTTGAGAAAGCCTTAATCAAATTAAAACAGATGTTTTACGACAAGGGATATAAGGCCCACACACTCTTAGCCAGGAAACTGCGGGATAACACTCAGATGTCGACCCCAAACCAGATTCATAATAGATCAGGCTGCCTGGTCTCTCACCCTAAAGATATAGTCCAATCCTTTGCAGAATTCTACAGGGCCTTCTACAATAACCCCGATATTCCCACCAATCCCCCCTCGCCCGGCCTCACCAATGAATACCACAATACCTTGACCATAGTGAAAATAACGCAGCTCCAATCAACAGACCTAGACTCTCTAAACGCCCCGATCACACAGGAGGAATTAGAGAAGACCATCAAACCCATACCGAACCACAAAGCCCCAGGCCCGGATGGCTTCCCTTATGAGTACTGTAAGGAAATGTGGGAAGTGTAGAGTTACCCTTTAAGATTTAATAATATTGTACAAAGATGTTTTTCTGTTTTTCTGTAGAAACTCACTCTAACTCTGTTTATCTCACACTCACACTTTCTCATAACAAGTTTACTTCTCTGTAGAAAATGTGTTTCTCACGGTGTTTACCAGAAAATACGGAGAACCTTGTCAAGGACATATATTGCGTGCGTACATTCTTAAGCCCCATACACACGCGCGGATTATCCGAGGACCAGGTCCGTCGGATCCTGTCCGTCATACTTTGTCTGATGTTGGTGTTGCATACACACGGTCGGACAAAGTTGTCCGAAAATCCGATCATTCTGAACGTGGTGACGTTTGTTGCCTACGATGGGACTACGTAGAGGCTAGTAGCCAATAGCTTTGGTCTTGTAATGTGATCTGAGCATGCGTAGCACTTTGTCCGTTGGACAACGCTACACACGATCGGATTTGGTGTGATCGGACCTTGTTGTCAAAAAATCTATCCAGCAGGAGATAGGACTTTGTCCGTCGGACAATCCGACGTACACTGTCCGATGGTGCATACACACGGTCGGATTTTTCGACAACATTGTCCGATCGGACAGAATCCATGCGAAAATCCTACCGTGTGTATGGGGCTTTAGAGTGAATTGTGACATTGAGTCTGAGGGCAGAAATATTAGGAATGTCTTGCAGATCAATATTGATTGTATAACAAAATTCTTGAATGTGATTGGTTGTTCATGGGGCGTTCTCCCTATGCAACCCCCCTTTTTGATTATTGTATTTGCTCTGTATAGCTGGAAAAATAAACGTATTCTTGATCAACCATATACGGTGTATGGTGTCTGATTCCCTGTCCGGACAGAGCGAGAGAGAGTTTTTTCCATTGACCGTCAAAGTCCAGCTGAGGGAAAGAGGAGCTGATACGGAGGACCTAACAAGTACTACAAGGAATTTCTCCCTCAGCTGCTCCCCCACATGTGCAATCTATTTAATGCATTCCTACACGACACCCCGATCCCGAGAGACATGCAGAGTTCCTTCATCACAGTAATCCCCAAACCTGAAAAAGACCCTTCCCTATGTGCCAATTATAGGCCAATCGCCCTGCTAAACTCAGACCTAAAATTTTTTACTAAAGTGCTATCTATTCGTTTGAACGCAGTCCTGCTCTCTCTGATCCATAAAGACCAGGTGGGATTCGTCCCTCTCCGACAAGCGGGGGACAACACCAGGAAGATAATAGACCTGGTGGAGGTGGCAAACAGGGAGGGCAAACAATCCCTGCTGCTAAGCTTAGACGCGGAAAAGGCGTTTGATCGCCTGGGGTGGCCCTTCCTGTTCGCCACACTCCGCCACGTAGGATTTAGGGGACCCTTTTACAGACCCGTCCAACACCTTGACTCCTCCCAGGTCAAGATCCCCTTCGCCCTGTCCGCTCCACTACCGGTGCAGAATGGCACCAGACAGGGGTGCCCACTCTCGCCCCTGCTCTTCGCACTATGGGTCGAACCCCTGGCAGCCACCATCCAAAGGAATCCGTACATCAAGGGCATAACGGCAAGGGATAGGGAGTTTAAAGTCTCCCTATTCGCAGACGATATAATTCTCTCATTAACCCAGCCCAGAACCTCCCTACCAATTCTCCACACGGAACTAGAACGCTATGAAGCCCTATCGGGATATAAAATAAACCCCTCTAAGTCAGAGGCCCTCCCAATCAACACCTCAGAAGGGGAGGTAGCACACCTAAAAGCCAATTTCCCCTATAGCTGGAAAACTACCGCCCTAAAGTACCTAGGGATTAATATCACTCCAAAGTACTCTACCCTCTACCAGGAAAACTTTCCCCCTCTTTTCCACAACATCAGGACCCTCCTCCAACAGTGGAAAAAGCACCACATCTCCCTACTAGAACGGATCGCATTGGTGAAGATGATGATCCTCCCGAAACTACTGTATCTCTTTCAAACCCTACCCATCCCGGTCCCCTATGGCCAATTAAAACACTTACAAGCCAATTTATTGCAATACACCTGGAACTGAGGGCGATAACCTCTTGGTTCATGCTTCGCTCCTATAATAAATGGACCGAAATAGAGAAACTATGGCTAGCCCTAATACACCCAAACAATTTACTATGGAGAATGATCCCGCACAATTGCTGGGCCCGATGACACAGCTCAGGAGGAGGTTGTGGCATAAACTGACACAACAACATAAATTATTCTCAGACAGCTCGCTCCTGACCTCATTTGCTTGCAACCCCAAAATGCCAGATAGTCTAACCCACCAGATGTCCTCCCCCTGGACCACAAGAAACCTTTTCCACTATGGAAATTTGGTAGATCCTCGCACTCGCAAACTGCGACCCTTCGCAGATCTGCAGTCCAAATTTGACCTACCGAAGCAGGTTTTCTACGGGTATCTCCAAATCCGCCACTATGCCTTAACATTTGCACCAAACCTGCAATTCTCCCCACCAACCCCTTTTGAAAACTTCATCTTAGCAGGCTCTGCCCAGAGAGGTCTGATCTCCGATATATACAAAATATTAAACGAGAGGCCCATCGAAACAATGGGCAAGCACAATCACATGCTTAAGTGGGAAAAGGCACTGGGTGAGGAGATACTCATAGATCAGTGGAGGGCCATTTGGACTAAGGCATCCAAGACCTCGATATGCACGCCCTATAAAGAAAATATTTACTAAATTCTATATTTCTGGTACATGACCCCAGATGTACTCCACACCATCTACCCGGACAGTTCAGACCGCTGCTGGCGATGCATGGGAGCCAAGGGAACACTATTCCACATTTACTGGGAATGCTCGCTGATAGCCCCCTTCTGGAAATCATTTCACCAGCTACTAACCTGTCTCCTTGAGAAGACGGTTCCCATCACCCCTAAATTTTTCCTGCTTGGACTATCGCCACCGAAAGCTCCAGCTCCACACAAGAAACTAGCTAGGCATGTCCTCACGGCAGCTTGCTGCCTAGTGGCACTGAGCTGAAAGCGCTGATCCCCTCCTCCGGAGGGAGTGCTGTATGCCAGGATCAGAGACGTAGAGTTAATGGAGAGGATGACAGCGAGGATTCAGGATCGCCTGGACAAGCATAACATGGTCTGGGTTTGGTTGATAGCACTTTAAGTAACTGTTAAAATAACCTGATACAAAACAGGAAAGTACATGGATATCAGAAAGACAACAATTATAAACTCAGGAAATAACACAGCCATGTAACTCAGGAAAGAAAGCGTTTATTATGTTTGTTAAAAAAGCATTGCACTTAAACTGTATCTGACTTTAAATAAAACTGTTATTGAAAAAATAAAAACACTATAATGCCAACTTCCCCAGTCTTTTTTGCAGCTAAAATGTATAAACATGAATTTGCCTGTAAATATTTTATTAACTTTCCATATGACTTCAGTTAAGCCCCATACACACGGTCGGACTTTTTCATCAATTTGGTCCGATCGGACAAGGTTGTTGAAAAATCAGACCGTGTGTATGCACCATCGGACAGTGTTCATCGGTTTGTCCGTCGGACAAAGTCTTATCTCCTGCTGGAAAGATTTGCCGTCAACCCGGTCCGATCACACCAAATCCGATCGTGTGTACGGTTGTCCGACCGGACAAAGTGCTACGCATGCTCAGATCACATTACAAGACCAAAGCTATTGGCTACTAGCCTCTACGTAGTCCCGTCGTAGGCAACAAACGTCACCACGTTCAGAATGATCCGATTTTCCGACAACTTTGTCCGACCGTGTGTACGCAAAACCAACATCGGACAAAGTATGACGGACATGGTCCGACGGACCTGGTCCGCGGATTGTCTGACCGTGTGTATGGGGCTTTACAGTTACAATGAATTATTGTCTGTATGCGATTATGCAATTCTCACAACAAAGATTGTTCTAAACAGTATTGCATTGAGACAGTAATGACACGTATACACGGCCAGACTTTCCGGCAGAATAAGTCCGACGGTCTTCCCGAAAGAGTTCCGTCGGACTTCCGAGCGAACGGACTTGCCCACACACGAATGGATCAAAGTCCGTTTGAAAGTCCATTCGTTTTGAACGTGATGACGTACAACGGGACTAGAAAAAGAAGTTAAATAGATAGTAGCCAAAAGCTGCCCTTGCGTCGTATTTGGTCCGTCGGACCAGCATACAGACGAACGGTTTTCCCGATAGGAATTGAGTCCGACGGAAAGATTTGAAACATGTTCTATTTCTAGGTCCTTCTAGGTCTTATGGCAGCACCATCTTGAATCTAAACGCATTAGGGTGTGCTTCTCAAATATGTTCTTGTATCTTCTATTTCTAGGTCCGTCTGACTTTTTTTTTACAAAAACTAACGGATTATCCCACACACGATCGAAATATCCGACGGAATGATTCCGTCGGACCTATTCTGCCGGAATGTCCGGTCGTGTGTACGCGGCATAAGATGGACCTTTATACCAGGATTCATTTTCAGTTTATATATATTATTTTTACTATATGCTCTGTATTTGTTCAGACGACCTAACCTAAATTTTTGGATTTCACAGTGATCATACGGGCACCCCGGCACCTATCATTTCTATTGTCTGATCAGTTGCAAAGATCAACTGGAGCCTGATTGGTATAAGGCTAATGCTGCCCCTTTTGGTTTGAGATCATTGTCATTCTTTAGGGTTTTTCCCTACTACTCTCATCCATCAGTGCAGTCTGTCCCACAGTCAGACACTGTTCTGTGTTTCCTCGCCCTATCGTGATTGATTTGTTGGCAGCCAGTTTCCAAAATGGCGGATCCGGCAACTGTGCACTTTGCACTATGCCACTTTTGCCATTTGGTTTTAGCGCATGCGCACTAGCATCCAAATTTGCGTCTGCGTTCCGGAAGTGATTTCAGACGCTTCAGGAACGGGGGGGAGATATGAATGCGGCAGACACCGCCATTCTCTGTCAGAGGGCTTGCGCTAACTAAAAGTCATAAATAATAAAAATTGTGAACCAAAATAAGTTGTGATAGACACACTCAATGGATAGCACTTCCAGGACCGTGCTAAAGCTAATATGCTAAGTAATCAGGTTCAAATAATCTTCAACATAGTACATGGTAATAAACATTCATAGTGTCAGAAATTTGAATAAAGTGCAGATAAAGCAATAACGTGCAAAAGTACTCAAAAAAAATGCTGATAGTCCAATAAAAAAGGAAAAAATCTCCAAGTGACAGTTCATATAAAATGAATAAAGTGCATGTGCAGCATGACCGAACAAAATCCACTTCATCCAATTACTATCACCAACCATGGTGCGCCACTCGTTTGCCCCAGCCTCTCACCTCATAAAGAGACCCCTAGAGGTCTAGTCAAGCCTTGGTATGGATATAACCTGGATCCTCAGCAATCGATCGATTCCCACAGATATCCACAGCAGTGCCGGTACCAGGTTCAGGCTCATCTGATATAGTATGGTCATGCAATAAAGAGCGGGGGCTCCATAGTGCAGTATTTCAATCCAATTTATTAAAAACAACAAGTAGTAACTTACAGTTTAAAATCTTCAGTAACAGCTATGTAAGGTGCTTCCGGTCTCGGCCGCAACTGGAAGTGACGACACCTGGCTCCTCATTGCGTCACTGAACCCGTGACTTCATCAAAAGATATTCATCTTGTAGCGGATCCTCAAGTCCGCTAGGAAATCCTTGAAGCTGAGGAAGTGCTAACTTATCCACGGCCACATTTTTACCCCCCCCCCCCCCCCCCCAGTAACTGGACGACACACAGTTCGGGGAGTCAATGAACAACTTTATTTTAGCCTCAGCTGGCTTTTTATATGCTTCCCCATGCAAGGGGTTTCTTAACTCATTTTCCAGGGGCATTCCCCTAACAATAAAACACATGACTAGGAGTGTAATTACATGCCGTAGCAGATAATAGGTGGATTAATTAACACACTGAACAATAGGTGAATGGAAAGCTGCCTCAGACCCTACTTAACCCAATTTACTTATTCAGACATCAGTAGACATTCTGTCTCCACCTCTCCTGGAATGCCCCTTCTAGGAACCAGAGATCCTGGCCATCAACCTCACAGTATATTGGGGACTAGATCTTTATATTTCGCTACACATCTCCCCTCTCCCTCTCTATTCCCCCGATTTCTCTTCACAGACAGGTAAGCTTTGTATATCACTCTACTAAAAGATTCTCATTCCATGCCTTGTAACGATTTGGCCCAAACTCGTTTACTATATACCGGTACTTTGATTAATGAAGCCTTTATTACTTGAACTGTTTTATAGGCTTCATTCCAATTGATGTTGATTCTCACTTATATAAAGGAGGAGCACCTTCGGGACTATCCAGTGGAGAGATTTGCTGATGGATTTTGATTCCGCCATCTATGGGCTTTGGTAATAACATCTTTCACTCCTTCAAATTATCACCATTAGGTTAATCTACTCCTTTGAGTGACACCTTATTCAATTGATCCTATTCATACCAATGTGAATGAGGTAACTAACACTTCAATATCCTTTTTTATAGTCATTAACCACCCCCGGAGGATTTTACCTTCCTGACCAGAGCACTTTTTGCGATTCAGCACTGCGTTGCTTTAACTGACAATTGCACGGTCATGCGACGTTGTACCCAAACAAAATTGACGTCCTTTTTTTCCCACAAATAGAGCTTTCTTTTGGTGGTATTTGATCGCCTCTGTGGTTTTTATTTTTTGCGCTATAAACAAAAAAAGAGCAACAATTTTGAAAAAAACACAATATTTTTTACTTTTTGCTATAATAAATATTCCCCAAAAATATATAAAAAAAAATATATTTTTTTCCTCAGTTTAGGCCGATATGTATTCTTCTACATATTTTTGGTAAAAAAAATCGCAATAAGTGTATATTGATTAGTTTGTGCAAAATTTATAGTGTCTACAAAATAGGGGAAAGATTTATGGCATTTTTATTATAATTTTTCTTTTTACTAGTAATGGCGGTGATCATCGATTTTTATCGGGACTGCGACATTATGGCGGACAGATCGGACACTTTTGGCACATTTTTGTGACCTTTGGCATTTATACAGCGATCAGTGCTATAAAAATATATTATTATTATTATTATTATTATTATTATTATTATAGCACTGATTACTGTGTAAATGTCACTGGCATGGAAGGGGTTAACAGTAGGCGGCGATCAAGGGGTTAATTGTGTGTGCCTGAGTAAGGAGAGCGATCGTTGTTCATACCCCTGACAGCACGGAGATCTGTCTGTTTACATTAACAGATCTCCGTTCTGTCTCTGTGTGGATCGATCGCAATCCAGTGGCGTGCACGCGCCCCCTAGTGGTCAAAAGGCAAACTGACGTAAGGTATTGTTTCACCCAGGGGAGCCAACCTACCGCAGTACAACTATGGCAGCTGGTCGGGAAGGGGTTAAATAAAAAACATCTATAGGGATATAGGGGGATAGTTTTATGGCATTTTTTTTCTTTTTATTAGTAATGGCGGCGATCTGCGATTTTTATCGGGACTGCAACATTATGGCGGACACATCGGACATTTTTGACACTATTTTGGGACCACTGTCATTTATACAGCGAATAAATGACACTGGCAGTGAAGGGGTTAACCACTAGAGGGCAGTGAAGGGGTTAAGTGTGTCCTAGGGAGTGATTCTAACTGTTAGGGGGCTGGGCTTGAACACACAGGACAGTGATCACAGCTCTCGATGACAGAGAGCTGTGATCACTGTCCTGTCACTAGGCAGAATGGGAAAATGCTTTGTTTACAAAAGCATCTCCCCATTCTTCCTCTCCGTGACACGATCGCGGAGAGGAAGACCCCACGACACCGCAACACCACTTCTTAAAGGGGACATACCTGTATGCAGGGCAAGATTAAGAGCATCATAGGCCTGGTGCTGATTTTGGTGGGCCTTTTTATGGAAACGGTGGATCAAAAAGTGTAGCGCTAGTGTATACGGTGAAGTACAATACATATATCTATCGTAATATAATAAAATGACTCATTAATGAGTAATTTTATTATATTGATATAGATATATGTATTGTACTTCACCGTATACACTAGTGCTACACTTTTTGATCCACCATTTTACGTTCAACTTTGTTTGTTTGAGTGTTCAGCAGCTTTTTCACTTTCATTTATTTACTTGAGTCTTCAACGCAGTCTTTCCCCTGCACCCCCCTTTTTATGGAAACAAAATGAAAATGCAAACAATTTTCCGCTAAAACAAATTAAATATACTCTCATCAGTAATACCAGCCATGCAGCCTTTGAGCAACAGCAACACCACCAATACTACCTGCTATGCAGTCTCTCACCAGCAGAAACATAGGGAGACCACATTTCCAAACTGCCATTCAGGGACAACCCCCCCTTCCCAAAAAAATGAGGGTGGGGCATGTAGTCTTGGGGTTGATGGGGAAATCGTCGGTGGGGTGATTTGTCAGGCAAATGGCTGGTGTTAGCACTTAAAATCATCCCAACACCATGCTTGATATGGTGTCAGGATGATCAAATTCCATTATTTCTATTGCTACATTTTAATATATAATGACACAGTTCAACTCCCCATCATGCAGAATCAGTGGGAACCTGAGCTTATCACTTCCCACCAGATGCAGCATGTTACTTGCCACCATTGCTTGCCACCAGATGCAGCTTGTCACTTGCCACCCATAGCCTGCCACCAGATGTAGCGTATCACTTTCCACAGTTGCCTGCCGCTAGATGCAGCATGTCTCTTGCCACCAGCAGCCTGCCACCAGATACAGTGTGCCACTTGCCACCAGCAGCCTGCCACTAGATACAGTGTGCCACTTGCCACCAGCAGCCTGCCACCAGATACAGTGTGCCACTTGCCACTAGCAGCCTACCACCAGATACAGTGTGCCACTTGCCACCAGCAGCCTGCAACCAGATACAGTGTGCCACTTGCCACCAGCAGCCTGCCACCAGATACGGTGTGCAACTTGCAACCAGATACAGTGTGCCACTTGCCACCCACAGTCTGCCACCAGATACAGTGTGCCACTTGCCACCAGCAGCCTGCCACCAGATGCAGTGTGCCACTTGCCACCAGAAGCCTGCCACCAGATGCAGTGTGCCACTTGCTGCTAGCAGCCTGCCACCAGATACAGTGTTCCACTTGCCACCCACAGCCTGCCACCAGATACAGTGTGCCATATGCCACCAGCAGCCTGCCACCAGATACCATGTGCCACTTTCCACCAACAGCCTCCCACCAGATATCGTGTGCCACTTGCCACCAGCAGCCTGCCACCAGATTCAGTGTTCCACTTGCCACCCGCAGCCTGCCACCAGATACAGTGTGCCATATGCCACCAGCAGCCTGCCACCAGATACATTGTGCCACCAGATACTGTGTGCCACTTGCCACCAGCAGCCTTCCACCAGATACAGTGTGCCACTTGCCAACCACAACCTGTCACCAGATACAGTGTGCCACTTGCCACCGACAGCCTGCCACCAGATACAGTGTGCCACTTGCCAACAACAACCTGTCACCACATACAGTGTGCCACTTGCCACCGGCAGCCTGCCACCAGATACAGTGTGCCACTTGCCACGACAGCCTGCCACCAGATACAGTGTGCCACTTGCCACGACAGCCTGTCACCAGATACAGTGGGCCACTTGCCACCAGAAGCCTGCCACCAGATACAGTGTGCCACTTGCCAACAGCAGCCTTCCACCAGATACAGTCTGCCACTTGCCACCAGTAGCCTGCCACCAGATGCAGTGTGCCACTTGCCACTAGCAGCCTGCCACCAGATACAGTGTGCCACTTGCCACTCGCAGCCTGCCACCAGATACAGTGTGCCATATGCCACCAGCAGCCTGCCACCAGATACATTGTGCCACTTTACACCAACAGCCTGCCACCAGATACTGTGTGCCACTTGCCACCAGCAGCCTTCCACCAGATACAGTGTGCCACTTGCCAACCACAACCTGTCACCAGATACAGTGTGCCACTTGCCACCGACAGCCTGCCACCAGATACAGTGTGCCACTTGCCAACCACAACCTGTCACCAGATACAGTGTGCCACTTGCCACCGACAGCCTGTCACCAGATACAGTGGGCCACTTGCCACCAGCAGCCGGCCACCAGATACAGTGGGCCACTTGCCACCAGCAGCCTTCCACCAGATACAGTGTGCCACTTGCCACCAGCAGCCTGCCACCAGGTACAGTGTGCCATATGCCACCAGCAGCCTGCCACCAGATACTGTGTGCCACTTTCCACCAGCAGCCTGCCACCAGATACTGTGTGCCACGTACCACCAGCAGCCTTCCACCAGATACAGTGTGCCACTTGCCAACCACAACCTGTCACCAGATACAGTGTGCCACTTGCCACGACAGCCTGCCACCAGATACAGTGTGCCACCGACAGCCTTTCACCAGATACAGTGGGCCACTTGCCACCAACAGCCTGCCACCAGATACAGTGAGCCACTTGCCACCAGCAGCCTGCCACCAGATATAGTGTGCAACTTGCCACCAAATACAGTGTGCCACTTGCCACCAGCAGCCTGCCACCAAATACAGTGTGCCACTTGCCACCAGCAGCATGCCACCAAATACAGTGTGCCACTTGCCACCAGCAGCCTTCCACCAGATAGTATGCCACTTGCCACCAACAGCCTGCCACTCCCTCTAGGGCTCTGCCCAGACAGGTAGAAGGGACAGGGCCTGCATAGTCAAACAAATCCCTGGAGCCCCCACCCCTCCTGAGCTGGGATGGTATGGCTGTGTGTAAAACGAATGCCAGCAGTATTGATCAGACCACCAGCAGCCTTCCACCAGATACAGTGTGCCACTTGCCAACCACAACCTGCCACCAGATACAGTGTACCACTTGCCACTGACAGCCTGCCACCAGATACAGTGTGCCACCGACAGCCTGTCACCAGATACAGTGGGCCACTTGCCACTAACAGCCTGCCACCAGATACAGTGTGCCACTTGCCACCAGCAGCCTTCCACCAGATACAGTGTGCCACTTACCACCAGCAGCCTGCCACCAAATACAGTGTGCCACTTGCCACCACCAGCAGCCTGCCACCAGATAGTATGCCACTTGCCACCAGCAGCCTGCCACTCCCTCTAGGACTCTGCCCGGACAGGTAGAAGGGACAGGGCCTGCATAGTCAAACAAATCCCTGGAGCCCCCACCCCTCCTGAGCTGGGATGGTATGGCTGTGTGTAAAATGAATGCCAGCAGTATTGTTCAGACCATGTTCTACAGAGGAGGGTGTGTACAAGCCTTTGGGCTCACACTGGTGTGCTGTTGTTTGGCCACACTGCTTGTGTATCTGCAGTTGTAGATGCAGTCCTATTGATTTTATATCAGGTTGCAGGTTTTTGCCGAATTTTCTGACAGTGCGCCAAAGATGCAGCAGTCAGGAATTTTGTTGCGCTTTCAGAAAAAACACGCAACCTAATAGAAATCAATAGGACTGTGGGTAAAACACAGGAAAACTACGGATACACCAGTAATGGGCCAAAACACAGCAAACCAGTGTGAACCCACTTAAAAGCACAAGGGACCAAGTCTAGACATATTGGCTGCAGTTATAAGAGCTATTGCTGAAGGGAAAAGTAAGAAAAAAAAGGGGGAGAGAAGGGAAATAAGAGTCCAGTCACTGAGCTCACACTTGGATGGTCGGAAGCTTATCACTCAGATATGTGTTCAGTTCACCTTCCATCTGCCGGCTGCTCTGTTCAGAATTTCCCCGCCCACACGGCTCATTCACTTCACGGACTTCACAGAGAGAGAGAGAGGAGAGGGAGGGGGAAGGCAGATCCATTTGTGTAGGGGGGGCTGTGTACTGTGACACTAATAACCACAGTGAGCCAACACAGGTACAGCCAGACACGGCCTACATTTACACACAGCTTCTCCTGTCCCATAGACGTTTATGGACAGGAGAAATCGGGCTTATACTGCTGGTTGGGTGGGCCGATTTTAAGGCAGGGGCCTGGAGCTGCAGCTCCATTAGCCCCTATGTTAATCTGGCCCAGCCTGTACGCCTTTTTTTGTCCACCAGCGCCATTCTGCCAACGTAAATCGGCATGCGCTGGTCGGCAAGTGGTTAATGGCCCATATAAAAATGTATTACAAACTTTAACTAAATAAAGAATTTCCCTATCTATACACATATACTATATACTATTCTCCGATAGGACATGGGTTAATTATCTATATCTCCCCTCTGTGGTCACTTTATATTCTATGAATAGGGTATCTTTCTGGAACATTGGAACATTAAGTGACGGTACTCACACTGAGGCAGCACGACTTACAGCGTGACTGCCTCAGGCAACCCGGACACGACAGCTGCGGCGACTTGCAAAACTACTTCTCTATAGAAGTCCATGCAAGTCGCACCCAAAGTCATACAGGGCAGGGACCTTTTTCTAAGTCGGAGCGACTTGTGTCCATTAGAAGTTCACTGCTTTACGATTTATCCTGATTCATCTGTACCTGGTAGGTCCATCTGTGTCTCAATTTGCACTATATTTAATAACATTGATAATATCTATTTAGTGCAAAGTGTACTTTTGTATATCTATGTTTTGATAGATGCAATAGTTCTGTCTAAAACTTTATGTAATCATTCCTATTTTGTTGTTTTATTTGTTATTTATTTTCTAGTAACCAATTGATACAACACTATAGAACTCCTGAAGAAGCTCATTCGAAGCAAACATGTAGAGCGGTAGTGTCTGTATCTGTACATGAATTTAATTAGAAATACAACATGGAATTTTTATGATAATGCTTTTATTGTTATAAATAAAGTATATTTTTATAATAATTCAATACTCCATTTTTGACACTTTTAAAGTCCCGTAGTTTTCTGCCCTCTATGTATTTGAGTTTAAGCTTTAGTTTTATATTAGGACCATTTAGATCCATGTAATACCATTTTATGAATATAGAAAGTATCCTCCATTCACTGAGAATTTGGTTATATACTGGAAGCATAATATGAATGATTTGCACAAAACTATAATTATCCATGGACAGGATGAGTTTTTCCATTTCTTCTACAAAAAAATAGTTTCAAGCATTTTTTGATCTTTGTGTTTCTCATGCTATAAAGGATGGGGTTGATAAATGGTGTAAAGACAGTATATAACAAAGACTTCAAAGTGTTTTCATGATATGAGCTCCCACCAACTGGAAACATGTATATAGTGATCTGCGTGCCATAAAATATGAAGATGGTAGCAAGGTGAGCGCTGCAAGTGGAGAAGGCTTTCCACTTACCTGCCATGGAAGAGATCCTGAGGATGGATACGAAAACACAGTAATAAGTCAGCATGACAAATATAAATGGCACAAATACAAGCATAATGGAGAACACAAAATCTTCAGTCCTCACCAAGGAGGTATCAGAAGAAGAGATATCTAGAATAGGAACAAAATCGCAGAAAAAATGTTCAATGACATTTGGGCCACAGAACTTCAGCTGGAACAAAGAAACCATTTCTATCCACATTAAAATAAACCCAATAACCCAAGGCCAAGTAAGTAGGTGATGGCAGAGTTTATGATCCATGACTGAAGAATAACGTAGTGGGTGACAAATGGCTACGTATCGGTCAAAAGCCATGGCACTGAGAATGTAGAGCATGTTCGGCATAATGTTAGTGGTAAAAATAATATCTGCCAAAGCCAAGTTCTTCAGGAATATGTACATAGGGATGTTGAGGTGGTAACATGCTGACACTAAGACAATGATTAAAAGGTTACCTATCAAAATCACAAAGTAAGTAAGCAGGAAGCCCACAAACACCAGGATCTTGATGCTGTAAATACCTTTAAAACCAAGCATTAGAAATTCCCTAACGACTGTCTGATTGTGTCCACACATTTCTTAGTCTAGAAAATAGAGAGTATTGGATTACATGGTACATCTCCCATACAGATTTTTTTTTTAGAGCATAATAGTATACTTATCCTTTTATCTTGATAGTCTAAATATGTATAACCATATAGGTTATGGTGAGGTGGATTTAAAGCCCCACTCTTAGACAATGTTCACTTCCACCCACCCCCCTTTATATGATCACTGCCCTTTTTTACCTACCTTAAAGCAGAACTAAACCCTTCTATCCTTTTCAACCAAGGAAGCTGCCATCTTAGCCTCTGTTTAATCTATAACTGCCACGATGCTGCATAGGCAGTTTTTTGGTAAAGGTGAACTAACCCTTTAAACATTACATATGAATGCTTGATATTTAAATTTATGGTCAACAGGTGGAGCTCTTGGCTACTGTTCAAGTTTTCTAACCTCTCCTAAGCTCCTATGTTGAAGAAACCTTGATGTTTACAAGACTTAAAGAGGAAGTAAACCCTAAAGGGTTTACTTCCTCTTTGTTTCCCTGCAAAGGTAAAGCATAATGGACTACTATGCATCGCATAGTAGTCCATTATGTGTCACTTACCTGACACAGAAGCCAGCGAAGTCACCGCTGTCCCCTTGTGTACGGAGCCTCTATCTTCTTGGTGGGTCTCGCGGCTCTGGCGCTGTCATTCGACGTCGCCGCAATGACGTCACTCCTGCGCATGCGCACGGGAGCCGCCACTCACGGCATATCGCTATTGAGAGCGGCTTTCTCAGTGCGCCTGCGTGCGCCGTAGACAGCAGTGCCTGTCTTTTGGCAAATATCTCCTAAACCGTGTAGGTTTGGAGATATTTTTTTGACCTACAGGTAAGCCTTAATCTAGGCTTACCTGTAAATCCAAATGGTTTGTAAGGATTTATTCACTATATTTGGACTCCCAAAAACATGGCTTAATAGTACATTTTTGACGAGTGCGGTTAGCAAGTCTAAATGAGGCCTAATACTTTATCGTTTCTTACAATTTTATTTAATTTGTTAGAATTTTTAGTTTTTACACAATTTTTTTGAGGGGGCTTTGGTAAAATATCAGTATCTAAAAAGATCCCTGATGTCTCACTTTTAAGGGGGAGAAAGAGAACATTCTTGAATCCCTTTCTCTACAGCCTCAGCTGTACTGCAGAATGAATGAGCAGGAGGCTCTATACAGAGACTCCTGCTCATTCATACATGGAAGCATAATAAATAATATTTACTAATATTTTCTATGCTTCAGTTATGAATGAACACAGTGAGTGATCAGTACCGATCACTCACTGTGCTCACTTAGAAAAGGAAGGAGCAGTGGCAAGTGGGTTGGGGGGCACACAGGGAGGCTCGTCCAGCAGGATGGATTGGATGGTGGACTGTAGGGGGCGATAAGCTTTCCAGTGGAAGAGGGGGGCCAAATCCAAGAACCAATCTCCTGTGTATCTCTCCTGGCAGAAAGGATAGGAGGAGAAGCGCTTCTTGTAATTGCTTCCCCCTTTTCCCTCTGCATCGATTGCCCCTCCTGTCCACCATCTGATTCTTCCTGCTGTGACCCTGCTCTTTGGGGCACCAGGACAGATGGCACTGCTCTGCCTGTTACATTGAGTGCAGAGTTCAGTTTAGGTATGGAGCTGTGCAGAAAACTGCAGACATGCTGTAAATTCCCCACACAGCTCTGCACTGCACATCAAACCTGCATTTTAGAGTGAATGAGACACATAGAAAACAATTGCTTTCTATGTATCTTGCAGAGACCTGCATTTTTCTAGTGCAGAAAAACACAGGTCTCTGCAAATGGTGTGAATGAGCCCTACAGGTCATCTCTCTCTTTCAGCCTGCAGCTGATATATTCAGGTTGCCATAGCTGCTGAGTGCTACATCTAGGGCTACTGTTAGAAATCATGGGCCCCTGTATAGCCTACCTGACAGGACCCTCCCACCCAAAAATATTAAATTATATTTTTGCTAAAAATACATTAACCCTTTCACGCCTAAGCCTATTTCTGACATTTGTTGCTTACAAGTTAATTCATATTTTTTGCAAGAAAATTGCTTAGAACCCCCAAACATTATATATATAGATATATCTATGTATATATATATATATATATATATATATATATAATTTTTTTTTTAGCAAAGACCATAGAGAATAAAATGGCATTCATTGCAATATTTTATGTCAAACGGTATTTGCGCAGCAGGCTTTGAAAAGCATTTTTTGGGAAAAAAGACACTGTCATGAATTAAAAAAACTAAACAGTAAAGTTAGCCCAATTTTTTGTATATTGTGAAAGATTATGTTACGCTGAGTAAATAGATACCTAACATGTCATGCTTTGAAATTGTACACACTCGTGGAATGGTGACAAACTAAAACTAAAATCTCCATGGGCGACACTTTTTTTTACGGTTACCAGGTTAGAGTTATAGAGGAGTTATTTTGCTAGTATTGTTGCGCTCACTCTGATGATCATGGCAACACCTTACGTGTGGGATTTGAACACCGTGCACAATTTACAATTTACGTATATTGTCCCTTTAAAAAAAAACTTTTATTGCTGTCACAAGGAATGTAAACATCCCTTCTGACAGTAATAGGTGGTGACAGGTACTCTTTATGGAGGGATCAGGGGTCTAAAAGACCCCAAATCCCTCCTTTGCACTTAAAAGTATTCAGATCGCCAAAATTGGCGATTCTGAATACTACTGTAATTTTTTTTAAATCGGCGCCATTGGCGGCCGATTAACCCGGACGTGACGTTGTGACGTCGTTTCTGGGATTTTACATCGGCGACCCGATCAAAACCGACCCAAACCAATGCGCTTCTGGAAGAATGGTAAAACATTCTCTTAGACACACTCCTAAACCTTGTGGACAGCCTTCCCAGAAGAATTGAAGCTGTTATAGCTGCAAAGGGTGGGCCAACTCAATATTGACCCCTATGGACTAATGCCACGTACACATGGTCAGATTTTCCGACGGGAAATGTTGGATGTGAGCTTGTTGTCAAAAAGTCAGACTGTGTGTATGCTCCATTGAAGAATATTATTAATATCTAATATTCTTATATCTCAAGGCCGTTTCTGAATAGCATTGATAGTCAGACTGACTTGAAAACAAAGTGTGAGTTTATTGATCACACTTGGCATTTCAAATACAATGAAAAAGTAGTATAACAGTTCTGTTCAGTGTAGGTAAAAATATATGAAATAGAATAGCCATAAAGCTGTAATAAGCTTATGAAAGCATGTGTGCTTCATGGCAGCTGGCTTCAGTCTTCCATGGTGTTTTGTGTCACCAAAGAGAAGCAGGAAATGACGTTCTTAGACTTCTGGCAGGATTCAGCTGTCCCAGCTTATCAGTCTCTTTGTGTGAATATGTCAGTGTCATCTCTCTAGTGGGTGTGTGTGTGTGTGTCTGTCTTCCCTTCCATATGGAAGTGTTAGCTTTATATGTTACATGTGAACGTCATAACCTCACAAAAACTGAGAACCTTGTATGGCACACATTCATTTCTGCTAATGTCAGCAATATGTCTATACAAGAGGAGGTCCTAACTCAGAGATTCATATATGGCATTTGATTGACAAGCCCACATGTAACACTCCATACTTGACGTAATGTGCTGATCATGTAATGTCATATAACCAAACATCTATATAATATGAACACATATTACCAAACTTTAACTACATTAAGTAACTATATACTAATACTTATTAATATGACTGAGACTACAAACTAACTTACCGGCAGTGATGTAAGTAACTCAGTTAAAATAAACAGAATTACTTAACGCAGTTACTTTAGAGGGTAACGAGTAATCTAACTGATTACTCTTCCCCTCATGGTAAAGCAGTTCCCATTACTTGAGCGGCGTTACCGCAATTACATCTACCGCCCGGGAGGGCCGCCGTGGCCGCGCTGCCATGCTGTTCGTTCCGCCGCGGGGAGGGGGGCTTTCGCCCGCTGAGCTGAGAAGAGGCTGAGACTCAGAGAGACTGCCTGGACCACCCCATCCTGCCCCCGCCTATCCAGAGAGAGAGAATGTAGGGAGGCGGGGCGGACACTAAAAAATGAAGTCAGCTGACCAATTGACACCAATCGAGTGAAGGGGAGGGTTTCTCTCTCTCCGCACGAGGAAAGGCATCCCTGGAGGCATTTAAGTAAGTGACTGTCTGACGATTCGAATTTCAGTGCAAACGATCCATCCCAAGTCCTCCACCACCTCTGCTTCTTACTTATCCCATCCCTACCCACCCACCATCACTTCTACAACAGAGGTGATGGGGGGGGGGATAGGGTAGGGATGAGATCAGTGGTGGTGGGGGATGGGATCAGTAAGAGGCAGAGGTGGTGGTGGGAGAGGATGGCACCACCACCGCTGCCACCCCCCAAGTACACCACCGCTGCCACCCCCCCAAGTACCACCACTGCCACCCCCCCAAGTACCACCGCTGCCTGCCACCCCCCCCCCAAGTACACCACCGCTACCACCCCCCCAAGTACCACTGCTGCCACCCCCCCAAGTACTGTATACCACTGCCACCCCCCCAAGTACAGCGCCACCACTGCCACCCCCCAAGTACCACCACTGCCACCCCTCAAGTACCACCGCTGCCATCCCTCTCACAGTTACTTTGCTGAGTAACTAATTACTTTTCCAATGTAGTAACCGAGTTACTAACGCAATTACTTTTTAGGAGAAGTAATTTGTAACTTAACTAATTCGTTTTTTAAAGTAAGATGACCAACACTGCTTACCGGTAACAGGATATAAACAAATACCGTATGTATTATTCCTCTGGCTACGTAGATACGTGTCTACTTTTTGTCTTCTCATGACATTCTATTCCAAGATACCTTATATGTCACAGGTGTCAAACACAAGGCCGGTGGGCCGGATCCGGCCCTCCAAGCCATTTCATGTGGCCCTCACACCTCTCCTGCAGCTGTAGGAGAGCTCCAGTCCTCCTCCAGACCCCTACTTTCTGTTTTTAAGCAATGCATCCAGCTTCTTCCCAGCAGAAGCATAAGGAAAGGGGTGCATTGTGATGTTAGGGAGAGTAGGGGACTCAACTTCTGATGGTGGGGTGGCTCTTGGCATCTAATGTAAGGGGAGGAGATGCGCTGGACATCTAATCTTACAGATACAAATGGCCCTTTTGAGGACAATCATAATGCTGATGTGGCCCACGATGAAATTGAGTTTTACACCCCTGTTATATGTCATACTCATACACCAGAAACGTATTACTAACTCAGCTTTAGATGAGGATATATTTCACTGAACATTTGATCAAGGTCATTCACACATATTTATTATAATCATAAAACCAAATATGTTTTGCAAGCTTGCCATGAATATAATATAACACCTATAAGTGCTGAATTATGAATTTGGAATAATATTCTAACATCTATCGATCATTTGCTGTCGGACTTTCCGCCAACAAATGTTTGATAGCAGTTTCTCAAATTTTCCGCCAACAAAACTTTGTTGTCAGAAGGTCCGATCGTGTGTACACAAGTCCGTCGCACAAAAGTTCACGCATGCTCGGAGTCAAGCAGAAGGAGCCGCACTGGCTATTGTACTTCCTTTTTCCTCGGCTCGTCGTACGTCTTGTACGTCACCGCGTTCCCACGTTCGTAATTGTTGGCCAACATTTGTGTGACCGTGTGCATGCAAGACAAGTTTGAGCCAACAACCTTCTAACAAAAATCCACGGTTTTCTTGGCGGAAAGTCCGATCGTGTGTACGCGGCATAAGACTGGGATGCCATTAAAGTTCATGTGCATGTAAAGACAGGCATCCCAATACTTTTGGTAATATAGTGTATGTGTGTTAGCAAGATGTAAGTATCAACATGCGGCAGAATGCAAGACTTTTTTGACAGTCGTCCTATAAAGGAGACATGTAAAAAGAGAAATAGGAGAGCTGACATTGCTGACTCATTTATAAAGGTGCAAACTGCAAGACATTAACCACTTCAGCCCCGGACCATTTGGCAGCCAAAGGACCAGAGGTCTTTTTTCAATTTCGCACTGCACTACTTTAACTGGTAATTGCGCGGTCATGCAATTTTGTAACCAAACGAAATTTGCGTCCTTTTCTTCCCACAAATAGAGCTTTCTTTTGATGGTATTTGATTGCCTCTGTGATTTTTATTTTTTGCGATATAAACGGAAAAAGAGCGAAAATTTTGAAAAAAAAAGAGATTTTCTACTTTTTTGTTATAAAAAAAATCTAATAAACTCAATTTTAGTCAAACATTTGGGCCAAAATGTATTCAGCCACATGTCTTTAGTAAAAAAAATGCCAATAAGCGTATATTTATTGGTTTGCGCAAAAGTTATAGCGTCTACAAACTAGAGTACATTTTCTGGAATTTACACCGCTTTTAATTTATGACTGCCTATTTCATTTCTTGAGGTGCTAAAATGGCAGAGAAGTACAAAACCCCCCCCAAATGACCCCATTTTGGAAAGTAGACACCCCAAGCTATTTGCTGAGAGGCATGTTGAGCCCATTGAATATTTTTTTTTTTAGTCCCAAGTGATTGAATAAAGACAAAAATAAAAAAGATTTTTTTTTTTTTTCAAAAAGTTGTCACTAAATGATATATTGCTCACACATGCCATAGTTATATGTGGAATTGCACCCCAAAATACATTTTGCTGCTTCTCCTGAGTATGGGGATACCACATGTGTGGGACTTTTTGGGAGCCTAGCCGCGTACGGGGCCCCGAAACCCAAGCACCGCCTTCAGGATTTCTAAGGGTGCAAATTTTTGATTTCACTCCTCACTACCTATCACAGTTTCGAAGGCCATAAAATGCCAAAATAGCACAAAACCCCCCCAAATGACCCCATTTTGGAAAGTAGACACCCCAAGCTATTTGTTGAGAGGCATGGTGAGTATTTTACAGCTCTCATTTGTTTTTGAAAATGAAGAAAGTAAAGAAAAAAAAAATTTTTTTTTTCTTTTTTCAATTTTCAAAACTTTGTGACAAAAAGCGACATCTGCAAAATACTCACAATACCTCTCAGCAAATAGCTTGGGGTGTCTACTTTCCAAAATGGGGTCATTTTGGGGGGTTTTATGCCATCTGGGCATTCCATGGCCTCCGAAACTGTGATTGGCAGTGAGAAGTGAAATAAAAAAATTACACCCTTAGAAAGCCTGAAGGCGGTGATTGGTTTTTGGGGTTCCGTACGCAGCTAGGCTCCCAAAAAGTCCCACACATGTGGTATCCCCGTACTCAGGAGAAGCAACAGAATGTATTTTGGGGTGTATTTCTACATATGCCCATGACATGTTTGAGCAATATATCATTTAGTGACAACTTTTTGTAAAAAAAATATATATATTTTTTTTTTTTCATTATTCAATCTCTTGGGACAAAAAAAAAAAATATTTAATGGGCTCAACATTGCTCTCATCAAATAGCTTGGGGTGTCTACTTTCCAAAATGGGGTCATTTGGGGGGGGTTTGAACTGTCCTGGCATTTTATGCACAACATTTAGAAGCCTATGTCACACGTCACCCACTCTTCTAACCACTTGTAGACAAAGCCCTTTCTGACACTTTTTGTTTACATGAAAACATATTTTTTTTTTGCAAGAAAATTACGTTGAACCCCCAAACACTATATATAATGTTAAAGCAAAGGCCCTACAGATTAAAATGGTGGGTGTTGCATTTTTTTTTTTCCACACAGTATTTGCGCAGCGATTTTTCAAACGCATTTTTTGTGGAAAAAATACACTTTTTTTTATTTTAATGCACTAAAACACACTATATTGCTCAAATTTTTGATGAAATAAAAAATATGATCTTAGGCCGAGTACATGGATACCAAACACGACATGCTTTAAAATTGCGCACAAACACGCAGTGGCGACAAACTACATACATTTTTAAAAGCCTTTAAAAGCCTTTACATGATACCACATTAGATTCACGGAGGAGGTCTACTGCTAAAATTACTGCCCTCGATCTGACCTTCGCGGTGATACCTCACATGCATGGTGCAATTGCTGTTTACATATGACGCCAGACCAACGCTTGTGTACGCCTTTGCGCAAGAGAAGGGGGGGCATGGGTGCTTTTTTTTTTTTTTTTGTTTTTTTTTTTATTTATTTAGCTTTTTTATTTTATTTTTAAACTGTTCCTTCCATTTTTTTTTCTTTGTTATGATTTTTATTGTTATCTCAGGGAATGTAAATATCCCCTATGATAGCAATAGGCAGTGACAGGTACTCTTTTTTTGAAAAAATTGGGGTCTATTAGACCCTAGATCTTTCCTCTGCCCTCAAAGCATCTGACCACACCAAGATTGGTGTGATAAAATGCTTTCCCAATTTCCCAATGGCGCGGTTTATATCCGGGAGGGGGACATTCCCTCCCACTGCTTGTAAAAGCAGTCTAGAGGCTAATTACCCGCTAGAATTGCTTTTACATGAAAGCATGATACCAAGATGATACCTAAACCTGCAGGCATCATTCTGGTATAACCATTCAAAGTCCAGCAACATACTGGACATATATTGTAATCTTTTTTTTTTTCATGCAGCCTCTTGGCTGAACGAAAAAAAGAGATTGATTGGTGGGTATGCCCACCATTAGAATACCTCCCTTCATCCACCCACTTCTAATGATGGGCATACATGCACCATTTATATATGCCGATGCATGGGGGCATCCTCCCGCAAAAGTTATGCTGTGTACACACGGTCGGAATTTCGACCGTATGTACGTGGCATTAGGAGCCAATCGCTCCTCCCCCCCCCCTGCTGCCCCCATGCTTCGGCATATATGCTCTTTTTTTTAACTGTGGTGGTGAAATCACCTCCTACAGTGTTGGAGTCGCGTCTTTATGTATCGTGGGAGCAAACGCTGTTGCTGTCAAGATAAATAAATCCGCGTTGCAACTGAATGGCGCACCTGAAAACAAAAAAATGCTTAACACTAAAACACAGTAAACAAAATTACATACCTGAAAAGCAAGCATGATAAAACATGATAAAACATAATAAAACATTGCAGAATAGAATGGAGTAAAAAAAAGAGCAACAATAGAGAGAGAATAGAGTGAGAGAGAGAACAATAAAACGACAACTATTTTATTTTTTTTTATTTTTTTGAGATTCACAGGTAAAAAAGCTCCTGACTGAAGCGACTGAATCAAAACGCTACCACAAAAAAACTGTTAGCGATCGCAGGGATCAGGCCTGACTCTGCGAACGCTGCAGTTATGTGTGCTTAGTGTTTTGTAAGTGACAGTGATCGATCGATACTGCACTTGGGTGGGCTGGGCTGGGCGGAGGGGGAAAACGCAGGTGCTAGCAGGTATCTGGGCTGATCCCGCTAACAATGCGGTTTTTTTTGGAACCCTAAACTGCTGGGACGCTAGTATAGATCTGATCAGATCAGATATTGATCTGTTCAGATACTGTGCCACTAAGGGAGGTGTATGCTTTGTGCGTGGGTGTTTGCGGTACTGGCACTAACCTGGGGCGACGCAGACCTTATTTGACCCTAAAACCTAATTGATATCACCCGCCGGGCGATCAGGGGTTAAACCGTTATTGGGTAATAAATGGCGGGTGCCCTGACAGTATAAAAAACAAGCTAACTAACCAGCGTCACCCGTAACAGTAATACAAAAAAAAACTGGTTACCTAGCGACACTAATGCAGCGATCAGAAAAACGATCGCTTAGTGACACTGGCAAAAGGGGGTGAAAGGGTTAACTAGGGGCAATCAGGGGGTTAAACCTTTATTAGGTAATATATGGGGGTACCTGACGCTATATAAAAACCTGACGGGGAACCTAAATAACGAAATAACTAACTGGCTAACCAGCGTCACCAGTGACAGTTATACAGTGATCACTGGTGAAAGGGTTAACTCTAGGGGCAATCAGGGGGTTAAAACCTTTATTTAGGTTGTAATATGGGGGTACCTGACCTATAAACCTATTTATGAACCTATATAAACATGGCGGTTACCTAAAAAAAAAAAATGGTTACCTAGCGACACTAATGCAGCGATCAGAAAAACGATCGCTTAGTGACACTGGCAAAAGGGGGTGAAAGGGTTAACTAGGGGCAATCAGGGGGTTAAAACCTTTATTAGGTAATATATGGGGGTACCTGACGCTATATAAAAACCTGACGGGGAACCTAAATAACGAAATAACTAACTGGCTAACCAGCGTCACCAGTGACAGTTATACAGTGATCACTGGTGAAAGGGTTAACTCTAGGGGCAATCAGGGGGTTAAAACCTTTATTTAGGTTGTAATATGGGGGTACCTGACCTATAAAACTATTTATGAACCTATATAAACATGGCGGTTACCTAAAAAAAAAAAATGGTTACCTAGCGACAGCAGTGACACTAATACAGCGATCAGAAAAACGATCGCTTAGTGACACTGGCAAAAGGGGGTGAAAGGGTTACCTGGGGGGCAATCAAGGGGTTAAACCTTTATTAGGGGGGGGTAGGGGGCTACCTTGGACCTAAAACTAACTGCCCTGACAGTTATTACAGTCACACTGACACTAAATGCAGTGATCAGTAAATAAATGATCACTGCAATTAGTGACACTGTGACTGGGGGGGGAGGGGGTGATCTGGGGGGTGATCAGGGGGTGACAGGGGGGTGGAATATGTGCCTAACTGTACTGGTGTCAGTGTAGTGTTGTGCACTAACCTGTACATGTTCGCCGCTCGGCGTCTCCGGTCACATAGACCGGCGCACCGAGCGTGACATCACTTCCGCCTTCCTGTCTATACAATAGACAGGAAGGGGAAGCTTTTCATTGGCCAGGAGCGATCGCGAGGGGGTGGCCAGAAACCACTGGCCGTCCCCTCGTCCCGGATCGCTCCTGAAGCGATCCCGACCGTCCCCGCCGGCGGAGGGGGGTCCGATCGGACCCCCCAACCGCCGGAAGAATGTCACGTACAGGTACGTGATTCTGCCTGTACGTGCCATTCTGCCGACGTATATATACAGGGGGCGGTCGGGAAGTGGTTAATGCCTATCATTGCATTAAATTCTGCAATGCCTATACTGTTCTATCCTAACAACTTTTTTAAATACAATACTTACTAAAGTACATTAGTTTAAAAAGAGGAGTAAAGCCAAACTACAATTACTACAAAAATGTGTATTACCATTTACAAACATTCATCTAAATGTACAGACCTTTTACATATTTGCTATTTTTTTTTTACTTTTGCCACACACATAAAATACTTTTACTAAAAACAAATCTGCAAATATTAACTGCAGTTATATATGTTTTCGGCTTCTTAAATATTGGCTTTCTTTTTTACCCATTTTAAAATATGTAAGAGATATACACTTTGCAATGTATATTAAGTCCTATTTTCAAAGTTGGAGTCAGACTTTGTTTTACTTACCCAATTTAAAAATGTGAATTTAGGTTTATGTGAAAAATTTGTTAACAGAATATTATAAACTTGTTTCCTTGCTCTGGTGGAAATAAATGACAACCATCCCAAAGACCATGAATACTTTATTCCATAGTATTAGAGACCACGCCAATGCTGTGGGGAGATAAAGGCTTCAGCTGTATTTATAGTGTGCTTGTTAAATAGACATTGCAGATCTTATTATATAGATTATCTCTATACATCCCCGGGGATGCAATTATCCCCGAATTTTTGCAAACCCATTAGATAGCCTTGTAACACCAGTTATATTCTGCTTAAAATAACATCTATAGCAATTTAAAATGAATGTGCCATACAGGTTTACTTTAACCACTTGCTTACTGGGCACCTAAACCCCCCTCCTGTCCAGACCAATTTTCAGCTTTTAGCGCTGTCACTCTTTGAACAACAATTGTGCGGTCATATAACACTGTACCCAAATTAAATTGTTATCATTTTTTCCCACAAATAGAGCTTTCTTTTGGTGGTATTGATCACCTCTGGGTTTTTTTTTTGTTAAAAAAATGAAAAAAGACAGAATAAAAAATAAAAAAATACAAAACCATTTTATATTTTGTTAATACATTTTGCAAACAGGTAATTTTTCTCCTTCATTGATGTACGCTGATGAGGCTGCACTGATGGACACTGATAGGCTGCACTGATGGACACTGAAGAGGTGGCACTGGTGGGCACTGATAGGTGGCATTGGTGGGCACTAAGAGGTGGCACTGATGGGTGGCACTGAGGGGTGGCACTGAAGGGCATTGATAGGTGGCACTGAAGGGCACTAATAGGTGGCACTGATAGCTGTCACTGATGGGCACTGATAGGTGGCAGTGATGGGCACTGATGGGTGGCAGTGATGGGCACTGATCGACACTAGTAGGTGACACAGATAGGCAGCACTGCTAGGTGTCACTGATGAAGCACTGATTGGCACCACTGGTGGCACTCGTGGGCATTGATAGGTGGCACTGATTGCTGACACTTATGCACTGATTCGTGGCACTGTGTTGGCACTGGCAGGTGGCACTGGAAGGTGGTATTGGTGGGCACAGATGAGGCGGCTTCGCCTCTTCCTCTTCGGGACAGATGTCCCTTGCACTGAAGCCGGTGATCGGCTTTTTTTTCTCCTCACGCTGTCAGCGTGAGAAGAAAAAAAGACCTGATTAGAGATCTTCTGTTTACATCACGTGATCAGCTGTCATTGGCTGACAGCTGATCACGTGGTAAGGGGCCGGTATCGATCTGTGATCACCCAAATCTCATTGGCTCGGTAATCACAGGGGGCACGCGGGGAGCATACAAAGGGGAGGATGTCTATTGATAGCCTCCTGGCAAAGTAGATCCGCGCTGTAGCCTTCATTCGGCTATAGCGTGGATCTAAAGGAGTTAATTTTATACTTACCTGACGGTAATTTTCCTTTCCTGATGCAAAGCATGACAGCATATAGGTATGGGTAGGCTCCGCCCCCTACCCTATTCCAGGACCAGTTATACTATATAAGTAAGTCTCCTCCCTGCAGGCAGCATTCTCGTAACTTAGTATCACTGCAAAGCCCTTTTCGGGAGGGACCTATATGCTGTCATGCTTTGCATCAGGAAAGGAAAATTACTGTCAGGTAATAAAATTGTCCTCTTTCCTGACACAGCATGACAGCATATATGTATGGGATGTACCCAATCACCAGACAACAAGGGTGGGTAATGCTGAAGTATTTAAGTCGAGGATTAGATTTATCCTCAATAACGACTGAAATGTATTGTAGCTAAGGTTGCTGGGTCCACTTTAAAATGGGCCCCCAATGTGTTGAATGTAGACCAGGTTATAGTTTACATAGTAGTTCTGGAGGGACTCTTTTGGAGTTCCGTCCATGGATGCACAATCCATCTGGAAAAGTGGTCTCTGACCTCAATTGATGGATTTGTCCTAGCCATCTAAGCCCCTTGACTAACTTGATCCTCACCATGGCGATTGTCTTTAAAGGACAGCAATTGTCTTTTGATGCCGTTAGGCCTGAAGAGCCTATTGTTTTCTCCTTGAAGAAGGGCCAATTCTATGTCTCTCTCCAACCATGAATCTATTTCTAATGCTTGTGGTACTCCAAACACTTTAGTTTGGATATGCCAGAAAGATGATGTTCTAACCCAGAGGTAAATATGCAGACCTCTGTATAGTGCTGAGAAAGAGACTAGAGCCACTTATAGATAATTTCAGCAACATGGTAGTTTATGGCTTGATACTTGGATATCTGAGATCCTTCTAGACCTATTAGCCATACAAAATACTTCTACAGTGTTACTTGCCATATTGAGCATGTCTTATCCCTCTGAATGGAGAGTAAGACAATGTGTCTGACACTATTTGGAAGACCCCAGGGGGGAAACAACCCACCCAGGTCTTTGCTCCCAGAGAGTGAGGACATGACTGATCTTCATCTATCCTTCAATGCCGTCTCTAGGCTTACTTGTATACAATTCAATCCTTACAGTAGGTAACAGATGATTCCATCCTTTAAATTCGGTGGGGTTTTCTATGATCTAATGTACTTGAAGTTTGGAGTAGGCGCCACATAAAGGTGAGACCTCCAGGTGAGCCTTCACTTCTTGATCTCCAGCATCTAGATATAACTTGTCTGAATTTGGAAGATACCGTTGGCCACGCTGTATGAGGTGTTGGATCTCAGGAAGGAGAATAGGAGGTTCTCGGATCTGAGACTGTACCCGTGGATATCATGGCCTGCAGGCCACCGGGCAATTATTGTCCTCATCACCACTGAACGACTGCGGATCCCGATAAGGATCCTGCAGCCTATTAGGTTTGTTCAATATACATATTGGCTAATCTGCAGACCCACATGGATGTCAGAAGTTTCACTGCTTCCACCTCTGGAAAGCCACCAAGGTTACTGTCAGATCGATATTCTGATAGCTTTATTTGTTGCCGAACCCTTGAACGGCTGTTTCTTGTTGGTTTGGAGACCATCCCTTGACATCCAATGGCTTTGTACCTTCTGGCAGGAAGTTCTAGGAAACCCAAACCCAAAGGGCTGGCAGACCTGACTGGGAGATACCTCTGACAGAATTTGACTAGTCTTGCATTCCATCTCGACAACGAAGATAGGACTTCCCCATTTTGCTGAGTCTTTGCGGCATAGCTGAGGCTCTCTTTTTTGCATTTTCGGAAGGAATTCAGTCTGTAACCACTGCAACTCTGACTTTAGACACTCTTTTCTCCAATACTCAACAAGTAATAGATTGCGATAATTGGTATGCCTTGTAGTTGATAAGCTGAAAGATTAGCTAGCTTAGCTACTGCCCAAAAAGGGACTTGTCTCCTCTGTGGAGTCACGGTTCCTGGTGTAGGAAGCAAGCCTTCCTTTACTACAAAACCAGTTAATACAGTTGTCAACCTTCCATTGGGCCCCTTGGACTACATAAGTTACTACAGGCTACTTCTACAGGACTAACTTTCTGCCCACAAACTAATTTTAACCTCTTCGAAGTCGTCACGGATCTCCAACTCTTTGCGCGTAGGCTCCTACTTAAGAGCCTGCACGCAAAGACCGAGATCCCTGACGACACTACTGACTGGTCTACCTTCAGCATGAGGGAGTTCAAAGCATTGCGCGATCTTACACTACTTTTTCAGGAAAATAATACTCTTGACCTAATAGACCAAATTGATCTAGATAGTCTCCTGGACAGCGCCAACTTACCCACACCCAACCACAATGTGAAATTTAAAAAACCTTCTTCTAAGTTCCCCCCTCTTAGTTTAAGTTCTAGCATCGATACTTTTGTCAAACAGACCATTCGCGATATTTCTAAACTTCCACGTAAGAAAATATACCCTAATAACCTAACCACGGAGGAATCAAAAGCTATTGAGACGTTACGGCTAAACACCAATATTACTATAAAGTCTGCAGATAAGGGTGGCAACGTGGTTGTCATGGACAACACCGACTACGTAGGAATGTGTCAAAGGATTTTGGAAAATAGGGACTGGTACATACCAATCCCTATAAAACAAATACAAACATATTACAGTAAATTTTACGACCTAGTCGATTCTGCACTTAGTAGAGGAGCCATCACTCATGATGTATATGAATATATCAGGACCAAATACCCCAAAGTGGCAACCTTTTATAGTTTGCCAAAAATACACAAATGTATGGCCCAACCTCCTGGGCGCCCCATCGTCTCCGGTCGAGGCAACATCTCAGAGAACCTTAGCAAGGTTATAGATTCATACCTCCAACCTTTTGTCATATGTATGCTGTCCTTCCTTAAGGACACCATACATTTATTACAGACAATAAATACTACAGCCTTATTCACCACATCTATCTTGGTACGACGTAGAGGCACTCTATAGTTCGATTCCCCACAATAAAGGAATCGCAGCCATACGTAGGACCCTAAGACACAACCCAAAATATGACGATCTACTAAACGACTTCATTATTGATGGGTTGGACTACATTTTACATCATAATTTTTTTTTCGTTCAACAATTCCCACTTCCTCCAGGTGCAAGGCGTGGCCATGGGCACATGTTGTTCCCCGGCCTACGCCAACTTGTACCTGGGGGAGTGGGAACAATCCCTCCTGAATGACAAGGGCCTCGTCATGTACACTAGCCATATCACCACATGGCTACGGTACATCGACGACGTCCTTGTCATCTGAGATGGACCAGAGGATCTACTATTAGAATTTTTTGCTCAGCTCAACCACAACGAGCACAACCTCAAATTCACCATGACCCATGACCGTAACCAACTTACTTTCCTAGATGTATTGATCGGGCGTTCCCCTGACAATTCTTCCTATACCACCCTATTCCGTAAAAATACCGCGGGAAACACAATCCTCCATGCGGAGAGCTTCCACCCACTTACACTAAAACGGTCCATCCCCTATGGCCAATACTTGCGCCTACGCAGAAATTGTTCAAATGACACACTTTTCAATACAGAAGCTGGCCTCCTTCAGTCCAGACTACTGGCACGTGGGTACAGCCGATCCTGCTTGCGCAGGGCCTATAACCGTACCCTTGCGCAATCCCGGCCTAACCTACTTGCACAAAAGAAGGCCAAGAGTGACTCTGGATCGGATTCCACCAGGATTATCATGAGATTTTCTAAACAGCATGATACTATTAAAAAAATTATTTTACAACATTGGTCTATCCTAAAGGACGACCCGAAAGTTAGTCAATTCCTCCCTACTATCCCTGCCATCACCTTTAGACGAGCCACTTCACTACGCGACCAACTCGTGCAAAGTGAATTCAAAGACGAGACCAAAAGGCTTAAACACTGTTCTACTTTGGGCACCTTTCCCTGTAGCCACTGCTCAGTGTGTAAATATATGAAACGTGAAAAAATATTCCCCCTTCCTAACGGGGAAACTTTTCATCCATCTCACTTTTGTAAATTGCCAAACAAGAGGAATTGTGTATATTATGCTATGTGAATGTGGTGCGTTCTACATAGGAAAGACGAAGCAGGAACTCCATAGACGTTTGTCCAAACATATCTATAGTATGCAGATAGGCAACCACTACCTACCTCTAGGACGCCATGTGGTAACTGCACACAACTACATAATGCCTACAGTCGCTTTCGCCGCTCTCGATTGGATTCATATACCCGGGCGGCGACTGGAACAAAGTACTACTTCAGTACGAACAAAGATGGATATATAGACTCAATGCCACAACGGCGCCGGGCCTAAACGAGTCCATCTCCTTTGCCCCTTTCTTAAAGGGCTTTGTCTCCGGTAAGACCCAATAAAAACACCATTTGCTGACCACATTTGACGATTTTATCTGGACACCGTCCTTGCAGTTCCTGCTTCGTCGTTCCTTTCCCCATTCCTCATCCCCGGTGATAGCCCAACAACCTCTGGGCTCTTCTGTTGGCAGAAAACCTGCTTATGTTCCCCGTCCCCTCGGATACCCAACACAATACAGTAATTTGTTTGCACAGTAATATGCCGTCCATTCTATGTTGTCATACAATTAAACTAAACCAAATGACAGATAGCTAAACGACAGTCTACAACCAGTGTTTCTATATACATGTGATGTACATATAACTAATGTCTCCCATGTATAATTTTGTACAAATCGTAGTATGTACTTTATTGATATGATTTCTAAAAATATCTGGACTTCATATTTCCATACTAGAATTAGTCAGTTCCTTGTCACCCATGTTTGAATTGAGTTGTTGTTTTTTACTGATCTACCTGCGGAAATGTTGATATGGGGATTTTTTTATTTTTTATTTTTATTCATTTTTTTCACATTTTTTTCACTTTTTTCACACCATTTATTCAATTAATTTACTCCCATCCCCAGCTCAACAACTGTTGTCATCTCTTTTTCACCGCAGGTTGACTAAATGTATGTAAGGAGGACATCTATCCACCTCTGGGGTCTGCTCACCACGCTACACCATCCGGGCCAACAGATGGCGCCATCAGGCCTTCCCGACGAGGGTAAGGAGCCACGCCTTCTCCATCTGGCGTGCCTCCCCTTTTTCCCACGATCGACGCACCTGGGCTGGTCCCGTGCGATCGGTCGTTGGTGACAACCCTCGTCGGCGGCATCCCTGGACATCCCTGGACGACGCCCCTCAGTGCGCATGCGCGGGACGCCGCTGGTGCGCATTACGGGCGTACGTCACGCACCTTACGTCAGGGGTGACGTAGTAACGGGCCATCTCTTGGCCTCCAGGAATGCCGGGGACGCCACACGTGGTCCGCCTAGTTGGCGGCTTCTCGACCTGGATGGGGAGGAGACACGGGCGGGCAACCACCGACCAATAGGGTCAACCTTCCGCTGATCACCTTCGGTGACCCACTTCCGGGTTTTACCACCGATCATTCACCTATAAAAAGGAGCGAGAGTCAATAGACACTACTGCCATCATCCGAATAGGATCATATCCTACCAAGATTGTTATGCGGTAAGTTTGGACAATAATCCGAAGGCTATACTCACCACCCTCAGCCCTGCATATTATTGCACTGTCCCAATGGGACAACGCTGTCTCCCTAGTGAACAATTCGTTGTTCATACTAATGAACACTATTATCTGTGCTTTTAGATTGGGTGACCCTGATTTACTCAAAGGTCCCCTCTCCAAACAAGCACTACGCCAGTGATCAGGACTGAGAGGGTTCTCCCAGCACACTACCAGTGTTTGTGGCATAATTTCAGTACCAGCAACCCGTGGCACTATCCCTGCGTTCCATACCCACAGGTAGGACCTTAGCTCTCTAAATTGTTTAACATACACACACACACACACACCACCTCACCCTTATATATATTCTTTCACCTTAACTAACCCTATCCCACACTGCCCTTATCCCTCACAGCCCCATGCCACTCCCTCTTTCTCCCTCCCCCCCCCCCCCCCCCCCCCCTTCCCTCTTCCCCTCCCCCCCCCCCCTTTTCCCCTTCCCTCCCCTTTCCCTCTCCCCCTCTTCCCTTCCTCCCCCCTTCCCTATTTCCATCGTCTGTTCCCCCCCCCCCTTTTCTTTCCCCCCCCCCTCCCCATTCTCCCCTCCCCACCACCTTTCCCCCTTCCTTCCCATTTCCCCTTTGCTCTGTCCCTTCCCTTTCCCTCCCCTCCCTTCCCCCCCCCCTCCCCTTTTTCCCTCCCCCCTCTCCCCCTCACCAGAGACTTTCCCTCTCACTCCCCCACACACACATCCTTCACGTGTCCATACCCCTTTTTCTGTGCACTTTTGTGATATAAGTCTTTCCCTTTGCTGTTGGTTTGATTTTTCTTTTTTTTTACCTACACATTGCACTCACTAGATGCTCTGGCCACCTGTATGGCACTAACGACCACAGATAGATGCCCAATTAATTAATGCCTCTTTCAGGCTGCTATGTACTGTACCACCCTCTATACCAATTTCTAATATAACCCCTACCCTTTGGACTATGCTCTAGGTCAGGGCTCAAAATTTCAAGTCCTGAGCTACTAGCCAGGCCTCAAGGGTTACTCGCCACAGTTGCCCCGCCCAACCCTGCCTCTGCCCCGCCCCCAATTCTGCCCCTAAACACGCCCTCAAAATGAGACTTAAATGTTTTATGCAGAATTAAGTTATAAAAATAAAATATTAACAACTTTATCGGTGTGCACCAATGCAGCCTCAGTCCACCATGCAGCCTCAGTCCATGCAGCCTGTGTCCTTCATGCAGCCTCAGTCCACCATGTAGCCTGCGTCCCTCATGCAGCCTCAGTCCACCATGCAGTCTGCGTCCCTCATGCAGCCTCAGTCCCTCATGCAGCCTGTGTCCCTCATGCAGCCCGTGTCCCTCATGCAGCCTGTGTCCCCCATGCAGCCCAGCCTGTGTCCCCCATGCAGCCCAGCCTGTGTCCCCATGCAGCCCAGCCTGTGTTCGCCATGCAGCCCAGCCTGTGTCCGCCATGCAGCCCAGCCTGTGTCCGCCATGCAGCCCAGCCTGTGTCCGCCATGCAGCCCAGCCTGTGTCCGCCATGCAGCCCAGCCTGTGTCCGCCATGCAGCCCAGCCTGTGTCCGCCATGCAGCCCAGCCTGTGTCCGCCATGCAGCCCAGCCTGTGTCCCCCATGCAGCCCAGCCTGTGTCCCCCATGCAGCCCAGCCTGTGTCCCCCATGCAGCCCAGCCTGTGTCCCCGATGCAGCCCAGCCTGTGTCCCCCATGCAGCCCAGCCTGTGTCCCCCATGCAGCCCAGCCTGTGTCCCCCATGCAGCCCAGCCTGTGTCCCCCATGCAACCCAGCCTGTGTCCCTCATGCAACCCAGCCTGTGTCCCTCATGCAGCCCAGCCTGTGTCCCTCATGCAGCCCAGCCTGTGTCCCTCATGCAGCCCAGCCTGTGTCCCTCATGCAGCCCAGCCTGTGTCCCCCATGTAGCCCAGCCTGTGTCCCCCATGCAGCCCAGCCTGTGTCCCCCATGCAGCCCCATTCCTACCTGTGCAGGGGAGGAGAAGAACATGAGAGCCACCCGGATGATGGAACACAGCGATATCAGCTTTCATTTTAATTGGTGTTCCCGCCTCTCAACTTCACATATAGCCCCGCCCCCTGGCCGGGGAACTTTGATTGACAGATCACCCGTCCAATCCGGGATTGGACGGCTGATCTGTCTATCAAAGTCCGGGACCAGGAGGAGGGGCTATGTGTGACAGCGAGCAGCGGGGAACACAGTACTATAATGTGAAATGATAGCTGTGTTCCCTGCGCGCTGATCACCTGGGAGGCTCTCCTTTCTCTTCCCCTCCACGATAGCTGGACTTCCATTCAACCCAGGCTGCCGGCAGTGCTCGCCCCCTGCTCCTAGGCAGCCAATAGCTCGCCAGACCTCAAAATCCACTCGCAAAATGCGAGTAGGCGAGTGGATTTTTTGAGGGCTGCTCTAGGTGGTGCCTGTGCATCCCGTGCTCCCCTCCAGGTTGTGTTTTTCCCCCCCTCCGGACACCACTGCCCCAGGCAGAGGGAGAAGAAGGAGAGGAACCTTTCAACGTGTGACCTCTCGCAAGGCTTCATGGCGCCCCGGGGCCCGGGTGACTTCTAGCGGAATCCATCTGGCATATCCCATTATTAGTGGATGGTGTCTTCCTTACCAAAAAAACTCTCCACGTGGGACTATCATACAACTTTTATCCCCAGGATATACATCATTGTGGTAAATATAAACCTCACGGTGTTCTGACATCCTTTGCTCCCTATCTTGGAGCCTTTTCACCCTGTAACCTACATTGTTACCACTAACACTGACATTCTTTCTTTGTCTAGCAGACTCTTTTTCCCTCTGAGGAAGACCCTTGTATTGGGTTGAAACGCGTCAGTGATAATTTCTCACCTACACGACAGACTCTGTATTTACTGTTGTTATGTGAATGTTAGCCTGCTTAATGTATATTCATGTTCTTTTATATACAAACATATATGTATCATCTATTCCCACTGGAGCTCATGTTCTAACCCAATGTTATTAATCAATTTTTTAAAAATAAATTTCTAAACTTGATCACATGCCAACTCTGACTTCTTTAATTGTACGCTGCCAAAAAACCCCAACGTGGGGGATTGTTCCTTTTTCACTACAGGCTACTTCTTTACCCTTTTGCGACTGTGGGATGCAACCAATTGGGAAAGAGCTATAATTTGTTCAAGTGAGATACTTCTACTGTTGCTCTCTCTGAGGGTAACTATTGTATTCTTCAGAGATTCAGAACTGCTTCCAGGCAGGTTATTGCTGTAATTAGACTTGTTGGTCTCTCGATGATGGCTCCTCCCAATTAGATCAGAGTCTGAACTAAAACTTTTTTCCCAGGACCCGGAAGACATTGCGCCAGGCTGTTGCCCAAACAAGGCTCACCAGAAGTCCTGGGTCCCGCAAGGCAGCCACTACTAGACCTAATATCCTGGAAAATTCCTGGAGTTTGTGGAAAGGCCACAGTCTGCCAGATAAACTCATAGTGAACTCTCCAACGGCCAAGCAAAGGTACTTCCAGAAACATGGGTGTCTCAAAGTGTGTAAACGCACACACTTGCTAGGTCTAAAGACCATCTACAATCTTAACCTAGGTTTCCACTATCGCGACCTAAAAAGTTGTGCGATTTTGATGCGACCTATATGAGACTTGAAGCAATGCCTGTGTATTCTTGAGGTCCATGGCCCCAAGTCGCATCAATGTGGGATAAAAGTAGTGCAGGGACTACTTTTAAGTTGTTGCGATTCGAAGTCGCACCACTATGAACTGTACTCCTTGGAAATAATGGGGTACAATTTGTGGAAGCCAAGCCTTACTGATGGCTGGAGAGATAAACTGCAATGATGCCCTATGCGGTTTTGGATCCTAATCCTTCTGTTTGTTGACCAAGTCCTACTTTTGACTAAAGAACATGCAGTCATAACCCTTGTGCTCTAGTGTGTCATGGAGGGAATGCAATGAGTTGGAGGAGAGGAATGAAAAATTCCAATGTCTTCCTTAATGCACAGGACCCACAGATCCTAAAGCTCAAATTTTACATAATTCTGTCAGCCGACCCTACTGGGCGACCTGGGTTTAGGCAGACAAATAAAGATGATTATTGATTCTTTATTCTCCTCTATTCAATCTTCGTTACTTTGCTTTTTGGCTATCCTCTGGTCATTGGCGATCAACACAAGAAATTAATCCCCCTTCTAGATATCACTGGATCCGACTTGAGCAGTCACCACTCTGACTTAAAAGCGGTATGTGTTACTTGTGGAATGAGCCATAAAGGTTGACTGACCACAACGGACTACCAGATAAACAGCATACAGTCTTGTATCCACAGTGGTTGAACTGCATCACTGGCTACTTAATTTTCACTCTAGGATCAGCCATCATAGAGAGTTTATCACTGGCCAGAGCTCTGCTTTCATCTTGTCTGGGATCCTGACAGTCTGGCTACCGAAGTGAGCTCAACCGCAGGTCACAAAACACTACTTAGTAGTATGAACCTTCTTCATCTCCAGGTCCATTTGCTGTCCTAGGGTCTCTGCAAAGGATATTGCTTTTCTGCTGGCAGAATAGAACCCCTGGCTAATCTGATGACGCCTGTTTGGCCGGCTGATTCTGACACAGAGGTACTCCTTAAATGACTTAGTTGTTTGATTAGCTTAGTACCTGAGCATTATTGAAATAGAGAGCCACACAGTTTGGACAGAGTTAAAAACATCCATGTTTTGCTTCTGATATGCCAACTTGCCTAGCAACTTCCTAGAAGCAAACTAAGGCTGACCCATCTGACCAGTCTGATAAAGACTCCCTAGCAAACTGCTTCTGAGGTAGAGGTTGCCTTTAACTAAATGCAGCTGTTTGATTTAGGCTTGGCATGGAACCATTAGTGACTGTCTGTAGGCCTTCTCCGTCTCTGCCCATTTGCCACTGCCTCTGGCCTGCAACTTGGTTTGCATTTTGGCCGACACACCAGTTACCACCAGTCCACTATGATTTTTGTAGCGATTTCCTTGGTCTGCCTTTTTTGGCAGTTAAATACATAGTGGTTCCTTCAGGACTAAAGAGGACCTGTCTCTGTTGCAGAAGCAGGTTGACTCTCCTCTTCCTGAGAAGTGGTGTTTGTGTTGAGGGCTGGAGAGATTTACAATCCATTATGCCCATAATGTGCACTCTTTTAGGATATAGAATATACCTTCCTGCCCTCACCTTAATGAACGTTGCTGGTCTCCAGGAAGGCTGATTGCTACTGGTTCACGGATGAGCTGAAAGACTGGATCCATGCCTGGGAGTATTTGTTTAAAAATCCATCAGTAGTAACCACTACAAGCATATCCCTCTGTGGTGTACCACAAATAACAGAAGCAATTTACACATTTCTAAAAGTTAAGGACTAAGGAAATGTAACTAAGCAGATCCTGACTTTCATTTTAGCATCAAGGTCAGCATGTAAATACATAGAGATAAACCCGTAGCAGTCATAGTACTGTCCAGTCAATGTAATCACAGGCAGCAGCACAGGTTAATAGTCATCAGACAATTAGCACTAGCAGGTTAAACCTACCTTAGAGGCTTGAACCTGTGCTGCTTGGCCAGATGAATCCGGCAAGGTGAGGGAAAAGAAAAATCCTGATTTCAGCAGCAGCATAACCTGCTGTAGCAGTGAGGAAAAAAAGAGAATGCTGCCTGCAGGGAGGAGACTTACTGATATAGTATAACTGGTCCTGGAATAGGGAAGGGGTCGGAGCCTACCCATACCTATATGCTGTCATGCTATGTCAGGAAAGGGTAATGTTGCTGCCATCCTGATATTTGTTAACTACATGTTGAATCCCTTATAAAAACTATTTTTTTTGTCAATGGACTTTAAAGGTGCCAAAGGAACTAGTAAGCCACATAATTATTACTTGTACAATTTTTTTTTTCACATCTTTTTTAAATGCAATACAAAACCCTCCTATGGGTCATACTGACTCTACAGAGGTCTGTATTATTCCCTCCTTCGGTTCAATCAACTTGGGATATCATTCCCATAATATGTAACATATACAGTAAACAATGCATTAAACAATGCAATTGTGTCAAAGTTACATTTGGCATACACTTTGTATAGGACCCTGAAAGGGACCATTTAACAATGATGAAGTGTTCACGGTGACCTCTCCAGGTAACCTTTCTTGGAAGTTTTTTGCATAACCTCCTTTTACAACCTCCTTTTTGTTTTAAGCAACCACTTTTGCAACCTCCCAGTTTCACCATCTCTGTCTCAACCCTGTTTTGTCAATCTTTTTCAACTATTGCAGCAATCACCTTTTGAAAACTAAACTCCAGGCACACTAATGTTCTTTATAACAATGGTCACAAATATTACATTGTAAAAATCCACTTTGATGCGTACTGATTGCCTGTGCTGTCCCAGATACTACCTTGTGGCCATGACATCATCTCTATTTGCACATGAAGCCTGAACAGAGAGTAGAGCTAAGGGTGGGGCATAGCAGGTCATCCCACTACAGGCTGCGTGTGGAAAACAACAAATGGGGGTGGATAAAAGACCAGTCACCCTGTATAAGCAGAGTCAGAGCAGCAGTGACTGGGTCTGTACTATAGGGAACTCCTGCACACAGGAAAAGTGCAGGGGTTGAACAGATTCAATTAAGTGTAGCGCCGGTACTCCTGAAGAGTAAGTGGGTATATAAAGTGTAGCGCTGAAATAGCTAAAGCGATAGCGTAGTTAAGCTAATGTAGGGGCCACCATATGTACAAAAGACACAATAAATGGTGACGGGTACTGGCAACCAATCTTGTGATAAGAAAGTATCAAAGAAAAACAATAAACAATATGAAAGTGACTAGTAACATTAGTAGTAACATTAGGATCACACATGTAAACATAAATAAAAATAAACATATAATAAGCTGTCCAAGGACAGATTTAGACGTTGAAGTGATAAACTGCAAAAAATAATACAAAAAATGATTTAGGTGAAAGAGTCCATTTAAAGGTCATGCCAAAAGTCCCAAGTGATTGGTCAGAAGTTTGCACACTTTTCAAACGACCGAAAGAGTAAATTATCTTGCAATCACCAATGTGACAAGACCACCACCTGTGAAGATGTGAGCTTACCGGATAGCTCGGACCCAAAAGAACGTACGTTCTATGAGTCAATAGAGCTTAGAGTGACAGCAGACAGCCAAAATAAGATCACTGCAGATGTGTCCCAAAACTTTTGGAGAAGTGTCCCAAAACTTTTGGGAAAATGTCCGTCTCCGCCCAGGTAAACGTAATGTCAGGATTCAACCGATATGTAGAAAAGGATAGAGAAGACCATATAGTGTAATTCCATATGACAAAAGGAAATTTATTAAAAGGTAGTACACTTACGTTTAAAAAGTGTTTCAAGCGCTTGTATAAAACAAAAAGTGGTGGCAGTGGAGTCCTCCCGACGCGTTTCATGTCAATACACTTCGCCAGTACTCCTGAAGAGTACCCCGCTATGTTGTAAATTAAGTTTTTTCCCAAGACTATAGTTAAGTCTTGGGGTTAATTGATCTAAATTATGCTTCGGCATCAGTTTGACTGGGCTGTATTGAGGTTCTGCCTGGTCAGAGGTGGGTTTTGCACCCGTGAGAGGCCTAGAACGCAGTCTGTTTGGACGCATTGGATACCAATCTCTTCTCGGAGCCAATCAGTGGGCACGTTTGTCACGCTGTGTATTCCGAGAGAGGGTACTTAAGATGTTGACGTCACGTGCTTCAGGGTTCCGGACCCTACCAGCACCCTAAGGGGTCCGGTCCAGAAGTTGCTACTGACTCCATGGTCCTGGTCCTCCTGACCAGCCCCCAGAGGCCCTCATGGTCTTGGGTGCGGATCCATTCATTTCCAAGCCTCTGAAGGCTAGAACTGGCTAGTTCGAGGCGCAGTAACTGGAAGGAGGATTCTACAGTGTCCCGGTGTCATCTCAGGATTGGAGAGGCCCAGCAACTCTACATGCAACCAGGGGAGGACTCTTCAGAAGAGGGCCACGCAGGAGACTGGCTGCTCGGTAACAGCCTGGAAGCTGAGCTGTAAGGATACTAATTGAATCCGCATTTCTTAGGGTATCGCCGGACCGGCTGCAAGATACTGGTACTGTAAGAAAGTTCCTGACTTTATCCTTCAGTTGCAACTAAGTTCCTGTGAGAGACTTTTGTGTTCATCTAAAGTTTCACAACCAAGTCTGTGGCAGAGACTTTGCTAAGCTAAAATCACTTGTTGGCTGCTAGATCTACAAACAAGGATTTATCCAACAGTTGAGTTATCCAGTTGCGAGTGGCTACTCCCTGGATCATCTAGAGAGAGACATTTATTGAGTGTCAGCAGTTCCAAAGTACCTGAGCTGAACTTCTATACCCTTACTCTCTAATCCCAACTGAGAGACTGTGTTTTCTGTTCAACGTTTTAAGCAAATAAAAATTCCTAAAGGAATTCAAGTGTCGGTCTCTACAGTTACTGGGTATCAACCCTGGGAACCCCTAGACAAGAATAACGAGTTACAAGCTGGAGGAGGTAATGGTAAGTCCAGAAAAATTCAGCAGCTCCTTCGGGGGTCAGTGCTACATAAGAATACACAAAGTTCTTGTATTTAGACAGTAAATTAATCCTTTTATGTAACGCAATTAGCAACCTTCTATTTTTTATCACTCTTCTTTCTCAAAAACACTCTTGCCCCATTCCTTCTCAAACTGCAAAGTGGGCCCCACACAGTGCTAGCCCAAGTGGTATAATTAGTGGTGGCCAGTGTTGGGGCTCAGGACTATGTTGGCAAGCTTTAAATAGAGCTTTAGTAATTCCAATGGAAAGATAAGAATACGACTCAGAAGGAATCTCTGGAGTCCCAAATGGGCGGTGCTTTCTCTTTAAGGAGGAGTATATCAAAGATGATGGGAAAAGGTCTCCCCTCCCTCTTGTGGGCGTTTGGAACACTAGATACATAAATAAGCTACCTCCTGCAATTTCTGGGGGCAACATAAGCTATCCTGAACACAGTAGTAGCAACACTGGGCAAAGAAAAAGACATTATGGATGCAGATGCTCTCTTTCACAGCTCACTAGGCCTTGTAGTGTTATGGGAAACAGTCTCTCACCAACTATGATGCACAGTGCTTCATTTGCAGCTTCCTGGTTCCCTGTACTGCAGGTCACAGTCCTCTGTACACAGTCAGCGATCCCTTCAGCAGTGGTGGTCACTGGACAGGTGCACCAGCACATTCCCAATCCAGCACCAGAACTCTCCACGTGAGAGCTAGTCCTGGCAGCAGCGTGCTTCTTCTCTTCCCAAGCACAGTTTTCTTAGGACTGGTAGTCTGAAGTCTCTATTGTTTAAGGGCTGCTTCTTCAGGAATTATATTTACCATCAGCCCCCTCCAGCCCCAAGAATTATTGGGCAGATCTCCTCTTTTCCTGCGCTGCAGAAAGTCACTGCCCTCCTGCATGGGTGTCCGCAGGTAGGGGCAAGGGGGGTCAAGTGCCCCCCCCTGGAATCAGGGATCGGATCTTAAATTCAGCACAGTTGCTTCGCTATCGGGGTGCGGGCAAGCCCCCCAGTGGGGTGACACCATCAAGGTGCTGTCAAGCCCCCCAATCAGTGTAGTGTGACTTTGGCTCTTTTCCCTGCTCAGTCCAGCAGAGAACTCGGTGGTGCTGTGACACGAGAAAGGCGAGCTGTGGGCTGTCAGAGGTTTCCCCCGCTCGCCCCCCTTTTTCCTGTCAGGAAGAAGACGGTGGCTCTCACCAGGTTCCCCGCCCAGCTTCCAGCCCGCTCCGTTCCTTCCCTATTGGCCATAACTGAGGGCCAATCAAAGGAGACTAGGAGAGGAGAGCATCATGGGACATGAAGTCCCAAAGATTGGTGGCCCCATTTTCCACAGGGAGGAGGCTACAGCTCGAACAAGAGAGAGATTGAGAGACTGCAGCCTGGAAAAAAGCTGAGGGAGAGAGTGCTACAGGACAGAGAATGAGGACTGTGCTGGGCAGAACGCCAGAGAGAGAGCCACGCTGCCCAGCGCCATCGAGAGAGAGACAAGCTGCCCAGTGCCACCAGAGAAAGAGAGCCACGCTGCCCAGCACCACCAGAGAGAGAGACAAGCTGCCCAGCACCACCAGAGAGAGCCATGCTGCCCAACACCACCAGAAAAAGACTGAGTCACTACCAGGGTACAGTCATGCTAGACTACTGACCAGAGTCGCCCCCCCGGGGAACCCAGAGTGAGCGATCGTCCAGCCGGAGGGATCACTGCTGTAGTTTCTCTGGGTCTGGTAAGAGGGCCTGTTGGCCATTATCCATTACTTATCCTAGGGACTGTACTACGTCTGCAGTCTCTGACCATGACAATGTGATAATGACATTGTCGAAAAGGGGCGGTGCATGGGTGACCCTAAAATGATGCACCCCCCCCCCCCCCTGAAAAAAGTTCTGCGGACGCCCATGCCCTCCTGCTATCCCTGGCAGTGGGCAGGCTTGTCTTTCGGTTGCTGAAGGCAAAGTGTCTCTCCTCCTCTCTCTAGTACTGTAGCTCCATCTGATAAATACAGTGGAGAGGGGGGAATTCTGGCAGAAAAGCAGTGGTTGGCAGGGCCGGTCCTGGGCAGGGTGTGCGGGGTGCAGCGCACCCAGGTGCCGCAGGAGTGGGGGCGCCGAAGTGTCAGAGTGCTCCCCTCCCTCCTCCTCTCTTTGTGCGTGTTCAGAACACCAGTGTGAGCATAAGGCAGCCCGTCCAGTCTGGCAGTGCTCGGGGGGAGGGGCCGCTCCTCTTCCTGACACAAGGGTTAGCGGATTGGATTGGATGCAGGCAGGTGTTTATGGACACATGTCCATTTACATCTGCTTCTTCATAGAGGAGAATAGATGGTCCAATCAAGTCCGCCTGAAAAATGGACAGACGGACTCCTTCAAAACATCTGTGTGAAAGGGGCCTTAAAGCAGCAGTAAACTACAGCAGTTAAAAAAAAAGCACCTGTAAGGCAATGGCATCATGTGCTAGTATGCATTGCATACTAGCACATTATGAAAAACTTACCTTAGAGCGAAGCCCTCCAGCGCTGCGCTGTCACCACTGACAGTGCTTCCATCTTCCCCTGGTCTCTCTTCTGGCTTTGCGGCCTTTGGCTGTATGAGTAGCTGAAGCTGCAATTACGTCACATGCGCCTAGAAGCCCTTGGCTCCGGCACAAAGCTCTGTAGGTCCGGTATGGTATGTCGGACCTTCAGAGCACATGTACTGGTGACATCACAGGCTGCATGCAGGGGGATTATCTCCTAAACAGTGCAGGTTTAGGAAATATTATTTTTTACTACAGGTAAGCTTTATTATAGACTTTATTATAGGCTTACCTATAGGTAAAAATCACAAAGCCGGCTTTACTACCACTTTAAAGGTAAACCTTGTATAATGTGTTCAACACAGTATCATACTACACATCAATCAGAACACTTTTGGGGCTGTTTGTGGGGAAGGGGGTATTTGGGACAATCAGGGGGGGTGGCAAAGTGCACCTTCGCCTGTGTAGGCAAAAATCCTTGCACTGGCTCTGTGTGTATCACACACACTGCACGAGCTTTGGTCTGAAATGCCCGACGGCGCTGTAACAAAGTCCCGCCTCCTAGACGGCTCCTGTGAGATAGACGGAACACTGATCCAATGCAGTGAAATTGAATCAGTGTATAAGACCCCTTTCACACTGGGGCGTTTTTCAGGCGCCTGTAAAAAAGCGCCTGTAAAGCGCCTGAAAGAAGCCTCATCTGAAATCCCAATGTGAAAGCCCGAGTGCTTTCACACACCGAGACCCCTTTCACACTGGGGCATTTTTCAGGCTCTTTAGCGTTAAAAAAAGCACATGTAAAGTGCCTGAAAGAAGCCTCATCTGCAATCCCAATGTGAAAGCCCGAGTGCTTTCACACTGAGGCGCTGCGCTGGCAGGGGGCGTCAAAAAAAGTCTTGCAAGCAGCTTCTTTGCAGCGCTTTTGTAGCGGTGAGTACACCACTCCTAAAGCGCCCCTTCCCATTGAAATCAATGGGAAGTGCCCGCAAAACGCCTGCAAAGCGCTTTCGGCAGCGACGCTTTGTGGGCGCTTTTAGCCCTTTATTTGGCCACTGGCGGGGGTTAAAAGTGCCCCGCGGGCGCTGGCAGTGTGAAAGGGCTCTTAAAGCACTTGGGCTTTTACATTGGGATTGCAGATGAGGCTTCTTTCAAGCGCTTTACAGGTGCTTTTTTTAACGCTTAAGCGCCTGAAAAACGCCCCAGTGTGAAAGAGGCCTTATAGAAGCCGTGAGAGAGTCTAGGAGGTGGGACTTTGTTACAGTGGCCGCCCGGGAGATTTCAATTCAAGCTTCGTGACAGCAGGAGATCCTCGGCGCTCTGTGTAATTCAAGGACACTGGCAGGCTGCAATTTGTGCGCACTAGCTGGCTGTAATTGGTGGGCACTGGTAGGCTGCATTTGGTGGGCATTGATAGGATGCATTTGGTGGGCATTTAAAGGCTTCATTTGATGAGCACTGATAAGGCTGCATTTGATGGGCATTGATGAGCTGTATTTGATGGGTACTGGTAGGTTGTATTTGATGGACACTGATAAGGCTGCATTTGGTGGGCACTGGTAGGATGCATTTGGTTGGCACTGGTAGGATGCATTTAGTGGGCACTGGTAGGCAATATTTGATGGGCACTGGTAGGCTGCATTTGATGAGCACTGATAAGGCTGCATTTGATGGGCACTGATGAGGCTGCATTTGATGGGCACTGATAAGGCTGCATTTGATGGGTACTGATAAGGCTGCATTTGATGGGCATTGATAAGCTGTATTTGGTGGGCACTGGTAGGCTGCATTTGATGGGCACTGGTAGGCTGCATTTGATGGGCACTGAAAGGCTACAATTGGTGGGCACTGGTAGGCTGCATTTGTTGGGCACTGGTAGGCTGCAATTGGTGGGCACTGGTAGGCTGCAATTGGTGGGCAATGGTAGGCTGCAATTGGTGGGCACTGATGACGCTGCATTTGATGGGCACTGATGAGGCTGCATTTGATCCATTGATCTCTGGTATCAATTCAGTAGTCTCTGACCATCTATTGTATCATGTCCACAGTCTCTGACCATCTATTGTATCATGTCTGCAGTCTCTGACCATCTCTTGTATCATGTCTGCAGTCTCTGACCATCTCTTGTATCATGTCTGCCGTCTCTGACCATCTCTTGTATCATGTCTGCCGTCTCTGACCATCTCTTGTATCATGTCTGCAGTCTCTGACCATCTCTTGTATCATCTCTGCCGTCTCTGACCATCTCTTGTATCATGTCTGCAGTCTCTGACCATCTCTTGTATCATCTCTTGTATCATGTCTGCAGTCTCTGACCATCTCCTGTATCATGTCTGCAGTCTCTGATCATTTCCTGTATCATGTCTGCAGTCTCTGACCATCTCCTGTATCATGTCTGCAGTCTCTGACCATCTCCTGTATCATGTCTGCAGGCTCTTTCCAACAGACTCTCTAACAGAAGCCCTCTCTGTGTCCATCAGAGAGGCCCCCCTCCAGGTCCCAACAGAGTACTCTGCTTCTCTTACTGTATTTTGTTTATTGTTAAGAGATCATGGGAGGATCCCAGGGTAATGAAGACTCCCTTAGGGGAGCATCTCTGTGTTTGAGTCGTTGCCATAGAAACATTTGTAAAGAGGAGGAGTTAATATGTGGGGGCGCCAGAAATATTTCTGCACACAGGCGTCTGTGACCCTAGGATCGGCCCTGGTGGTTGGCCCCATCCTATGCCTGGTACCCATGTGGCTGCAGCAGGGTAGCTGCCACAGATGCCACATTAGTCACAAAGGAGTAGTTTTTGGCCATCCTCTCTGCCTAATGCCGTGTACACACGGTCAGATTTTCCGACCGTGTGCATGCCCATCGGTCTTTTTCTGTCGGAATTTCCGACGGACTTTGGATTGAGAACCTGTTCTCAATGTTTCCGACGGAAAACCTTTCTATCGGATTTTCCGATCGTGTGTATGCAATTCCCACATGCAAAATTCCGACGCATGCTCGGAAACAATTTGACGCATGCTCGGAAGCGTTAAACTTCCCTTTTATAGTGCTGTGCCGTCGGAATTTGGTGTGACCGTTTGTAGGCAAGACAGTTTGAGCGAAATTCCGACGGGAAAACCATCAGAGCTTTTTCCGACGAGAATTCCGACCGTGTGTACGCGGCATTAGAGTCAATGTGATCTGCACTGTTTGGTTGACCCACCCGTCCCCCTCTTGTCTCTCGTGTCGCTCTCCTTCCTCCTTTCTGGGCGGTACTTTGGTAGTGCATGGGAGGAGACTCGCACATGATCCAACACTTGCTGTTTTATGTGGACTTTCCCATCTTCCTCTTCTTACCTTGAGCAATTGATCTCCAGTGCATATAGCATCAAACACATGAGGTCAGTCTTTGATAACATAATATATATGGTTCTATAAATGATTGAACTGTTGTATGTACTTAGATGAAATTACATGTATATATAATTATTATATTTTGTATCAACTTTATAGATTGTTTGTATTTTTATGGAAGCCTTTTAGCCCTCTCCCTTTTTGCTCTGAAGAAGACCCAAACATCACATGTCGAAGCGCATTGGATTCTATCAAGTCTAGTTGGCAGTTGGTTTGGGCTTCTTCCATCCTCTTTTATAAGTTGCTTGTATTTCAATGTCATTATGTGTTTTATGATATAATGTTAAATGAATAAAAATTTTACTAAATATTTTTCTCTGAGTGTTCACGGCTTTTGAGGAACTTTTCTTTTACATGTTGTACAAGGGATGTGGACCTGAACCTCGTTTTTCCCATCCAATTAGTCCTATACACTTTTCATCCTTAACAATTTTAAAAGCATTTTCAAACTGCCATGTCTTTACAGTTGTCCAAGGCAATGGTGAGGAGATCTCCCTTAACCCAATACGCTGTCATGACAGACTTTGAGTCTGGCTTTCCAACAAAGATACTGTTGTCACTACTCAAAGTGAATTCTACATATATTCTGCATATAAAAAGATACAAGGGTGTATTTACTAAAAGAAAATAGACTGCGCACTTTGCAAGTGCAGTTGCGCTCATTTTACCCAGAGTTTAGTACATGTCGTAAAGCACTTTGTAAAGAATACCCAATCAGGTGCAAGTGTAGCACACTCCCTAAGAAGCCACAGATGAACTGGGATACCCCACCCTGCACAGCCAGGCACACTAAATTTTCTCAGGCACTCCAGAGACAGAGATCAGTTTGTGACTTTGTTGTTTATTGAGGGTTAATACCTTAGATGGGGATGGAAGGTTATGGGATGCCCACTTGACTTCAGCACCAAAACTTTGGCAACAACTTTGAGGACATCTTTCTATACACAGTCTATATACAGTCTATATACAGTCTCCTTGGCACTCCTCCTGCACTTTACTTGTTTCCAGACTCCAACTGGATCACTGTAAATGAATGTGACAGGCACAGTCAGATTTAGCAATTGACCCTTGCAGGCAGGAGCTTGAAGCCCAGCATGCATTTTCCCTCCTGTGGCTACTTGGCATACCCCTGTCTTCAATCAGAACTGGCTACATGTGGCAATCTCCCCCCTTGTAAGCCTGCTCTACTCACACTGTCCTCTTACTGACTCCAGTGCCTCTGGGAAGGGCTTCCTCCATGTGACATGGCAGGATCCCCCCCCCCCCCCCCCCCCCCCCCCCCAGACTAGGAGACACCCTTGAGGAGCTGTCAGGATGAGTCATCCAGCCCTGACTCACTGAACCCTGACCCAGATTCACAGCTCAGGCTTAGCCCTGATCTAACCCTAAATTTTCCTACACCCACAAACCTATAGTACAGAATCTATCCTACATCTAGCACACACTAGAGGGTGCTACACAAGCAAAATTCTCCATATTTCGAAGGTTGCCTATCCCTGCTCTAGTGTCATATCAAGCAGTTTTGTCAGTCCTACCCAGTTCTTTCTGTAAACTGCAGAACATGTCCCACCTATAATTTTAAGGAGAGAGGAGGTATTGCGTAGTCCTAACATAGTTCCTGTCCTTGGCTGACAATACTGCTTCTTCGCCAATGCGCATAATGAGTGAGTGTTGTCACCCAAGGGCAGAAAGTGAGATAATGGAACAGCCACCTGGTTAACATAAAGAAAAACAAGCCTGAAAAAAGAAAACAAATGCAGCCACTTCATCTAAGGACTGATAATGTGCAACATGTTACATTTTTGGTTTTGCATTTAGAATACATACACTGAGCAAACTTATAAATGTAACACTTTTATGTTTGCCTCTACAGGCATACCCCACTTTTAAGTACGCAATGGAGTTTATTTACTAAAGCTGGAAAGTGTACTATCAGGCTCACTTCTGCATAGAAACCAATGAGCTTCCAGGTTTATTGCCAAAGCTTAATTGAACAAGCTGGGGTTAGAAGCTCATTGGTTTCTATGCAGAAGTGAGCCTGATATTGCACTTTCCAGCTTTAGTAAATAAACCCCATTGTGTACTTAAAAGTGGTGTATGCCTGTATTTATTATGAGCGGAACTTAATGATCTACAACTTTTTCTATGTACACAAAAGGCCTATGTCTCTCAAATATTGTTCACAAATCTGTCTAAATCTGTGTTAGTGAGCACTTATCCTTTGCCGAGATAATCCATCCACCTCACAGGTTTGGCATATCCAGATGCTGAATAGACAGCATGATTATTGCACAGGTGTGCCTTAGGCTGGCCACAAGAAAAGACCACTCTAAAATGTGCAGTATTACTGTATTAGAGGGGTCCAGGGGGTCCAAAAACCAGTCAGTATCTGGTCCGACCACCATTTGCCTCAACCAGTGCAGCACATCTCTTTTGCATAGAGTTGATAAGGTTGTTGATTGTGGCCTGTGGAATGTTGGTCCATTCCTCTTCAATGGCTGTGCGAAGCTGCTGGATATTGTCAGGAACTGGAACACACTGTCGTATACGTCGATCCAGAGCATCCCAAACAGAGCCGATCCGCCCTATACGCGGACTACGCAAGCTGCGTAGGGCCCCGCGGCGGATCGGCTCTGCTCGGGGGCCCCTGGGGCCGCTGCCGCCACTGTGAGGGCAGCGGCACCTGAAAAAAGATGGCCGCGGGGTCGACATGCAACTGCGCATGCGCCCGCCTTTCCGAAAATTGCCAAGCAGCGGCAACAGCGCTGGCGCATGCGCAGTAGCCCGACATGCAACTGCGCATGCGCCAGCGCTGTTGCCGCTGCTCACAGTGGCGGCAGCGGCCCCAGTGACACGATGGCGCCAAGTGGCGCCATTTTTAAAAATAAAACGTCCCCTCCGCAGCCTCTTACCTCCTGGGCCCCCTCCCCCTCGCAGCCTCTTACCTCCTGTCCCCCCTCCCCCCTCAAAGCCTCTGACCTCCTGCCCCCCTCGCAGCCTCTGACCTCCTGCCCCCCCCTCGCAGCCTCTGACCTCCTGTCCCCCCCTGCAGCCTCTGACCTCCTGTCCCCCCCTCGCAGCCTCGGACCTCCTGTCCCCCCCTGCAGCCTCTGACCTCCTGTCCCCCCCCCTTCGCAGCCTCTGACCTCCTGCCCCCCCCCCTTCGCAGCCTCGGACCTCCTGTCCCCCCCCTGCAGCCTCTGACCTCCTGTCCCCCCCCCTTCGCAGCCTCTGACCTCCTGTCCCCCCCCCTCGCAGCCTCGGACCTCCTGTCCCCCCCCTGCAGCCTCTGACCTCCTGTCCCCCCCTTGCAGCCTCTGACCTCCTGTCCCCCCCTTGCAGCCTCTGACCTCCTGCCCCCCCCCTTACAGCCTCTGACCTCCTGTCCCCCCCCTTGCAGCGTCTGACCTCCAGTCCCCCTCTTGCAGCCTCTGACCTCCTGTCCCCCCCCCCTTCGCAGCCTCTGACCTCCTGTCCCCCCCCTTCGCAGCCTCTGACCTCCTGTCCCCCCCTTCGCAGCCTCTGACCTCCTGTCCCCCCCCCCCTTCGCAGCCTCTGACCTCTCCTGCTGCCCCCCACAGCCTCCCACAGCCTCTGACCTCTCCTGTTGCCCCCCCGCAGCCTCTGACCTCTCCTGTTGCCCCCCCCCGCAGCCTCTGACCTCTCCTGTTGCCCCCCCCGCAGCCTCTGACCTCTCCTGTTGCCCCCCCCCCCGCAGCCTCTGACCTCTCCTGTTGCCCTCCCCCGCAGCCTCTGACCTCTCCTGTTGCCCTCCCCCGCAGCCTCTGACCTCTCCTGTTGCCCTCCCCCCACAGCCTCTGACCTCCCCTGTCCCATCCGCAGCCTCTGACCTCCCCTGAGTCAAGAGAGGGAGCGCAGCCAGGATGGGGGTCATGGGAGAAGTCAGACATGTATGGACTGTGGAGAGGAAACTATGGGATAAAACCAGAGCCACCAAGCTGGAGCCGACTGACTGAGCCCTGCATGATGCACCTGAGAGGAGGTCAGTGACAGCACCGCCAGGCCAGTCTAGGGGGGGTCAATACAATATTGTAAGGGGGCACTGATATAAAGGTTTCCCCCTTATCAGTAAACCCCCTTATCTTAGTGTTTTCTTTCTCTGGTCACCAGAGTCCTCCCCACAGTCCCAGAGTTCCCCTTTACATCATAGTATGCAGGATTCCACCTTACAGTGCAAGGGGGAACTCTGATGTAAAGGGCAATGACCCCGATGTAAGGAGGGGCTTTATAGGGATGCTCTCTGGGGACCCTAATGTAAGGGGGTGCTCTCTGGGGACCCTGATGTAAGGGGGGTGCTCTCTGGGGACCCTGATGTAAGGGGGTGCTCTCTGGGGACCCTGATGTAAGGGGGGTGCTCTCTGGGGACCCTGATGTAAGGGGGAGGCTCTCTGGGGACCCTGGTGTAAGGGGGAGGCTCTCTGGGGACCCTGGTGTAAGGGGGAGGCTCTCTGGGGACCCTGGTGTAAGGGGGAGGCTCTCTGGGGACCCTGGTGTAAGGGGGAGGCTCTCTGGGGACCCTGGTGTAAGGGGGAGGCTCTCTGGGGACCCTGGTGTAAGGGTGGGCTCTCTGGGGACCCTGGTGTAAGGGGGAGGCTCTCTGTGGACCCTGGTGTAAGGGGGAGGCTCTCTGTGGACCCTGGTGTAAGGGGGAGGCTCTCTGGGGACCCTGGTGTAAGGGGGAGGCTCTCTGGGGACCCTGGTGAAGGGGAGGCTCTCTGGGGACCCTGGTGTAAGGGGAGGCTCTCTGGGGACCCTGGTGTAAGGGGAGGCTCTCTGGGGACCCTGGTGTAAGGGGGGGGGGCCTGGTGTAAGGGGGGGCTCTGGGGACCCTGGTGTAAGGGGGGGCTCTCTGGGGACCCTGGTGTAAGGGGGGGCTCTCTGGGGATCCTGATGTAAGGGGTGGCTCTCTGGGGACCCTGATGTAAGTGGGGGATCCACACTCAGATATGTAAAGATATATATATTGTATACATGTCTGTTCTATTTTGTTGTACTTATTCTTTGACTGTTTTGTTTAAAGGAGGGAGGATTGTATTGGGAGCGCTGAAGTGTCAGGTGTGACTGTGTGGCAATGGCAAATGGTTTACATAGCTCACGGCATCACGGGTCAGGTAGAGGGCCCCTCAGCAGAATTTTGCTTAGGGCCCCAGGGAGGTCAGGATCGGCACTGATCCCAAACATGCTCAATGGGTGACATGTCCGGTGAGTATGCTGGCCATGCAAGAACTGAGATGTTTTCAGCTTCCAGGAATTGTGTACAGATCCTTACAACATGGGGCCGTGGATTATCATGCTGCAACATGAGGTGATGGTCGTGGATGAATGGCACAACAATGGGTCACCTGTGTTCATTGTTCATAGCATATGCCTGCCCATACCATAACCCCACCCCCACCATGGGCCACTCAATCCACAACATTGACATCAGCAAACCGCTCACCCACACAACGCCATACACGCTGTCTGCCATCTGCCCTGTACAGTGAAAACCAGGATTCATCTGTGAAGAGAACACACTCCAAAAGTGCCAGACGCCAGCGAATGTGAGCATTTGTCCACTCAAGTCGGTTACGACGACGAACAGTCGTGGTAACCGACAGTCAGGTTGAGACCCCGATGAGGACGACAAGCATGCAGATGAGCTTCCTTGAGACGGTTTCTGACAATTTGTGCAGAAATTTGGTTATGCAAACCGCTTGTTCCAGCAGCTGTCCGGGTGGCTGGTCTCAGACAATCTTGGAGATGAAGATGCTGGACGTGGAGGTCCTGGGCTGGTGTGGTTACACATGGTCTGCTGTTGTGAGGCCGGTTGGATGTACTGCCAAATTCTCTGAAACACCTTTGGAGATGGCTTATGGTAGAGAAATAAACATTCAATTCAAGGGCAATAGTTCTGGTGACATTCCTGCAGTCAGCATGCCAATTGCACTCTCCCTCAAAACTTGCGACATTTGTGGCATTGTGCTGTGTGATAAAACTGCACATTTTAGTGTGGCCTTTTATTGTGGCCAGCCTAAGGCACACCTGTGCAATAATCATGCTGTCTAATAAGCATCTGGATATGCCACACCTGTGAGGTGGATGGATTATCTCGGCAAAGGAGAAGTGCTCACTAACGCAGATTTAGACAGATTTGTGAACAATATTTGAGAGAAATAGGCCTTTTGTGTCCATAGAAAAAGTTGTAGATCTTTAAGTTCAGCTCATGATAAATAGGGGCAAACACAAAAGTGTTGCGTTTATAATTTTGCTGTGTAGTTAAACATGTATAGAGCAGTTGCTCCAGAGCTTAGTAAACGAGAAGAAGCTCTGCTGACTTCCATCATCCAATCATGTGCCAGCAAACAGCTGTTTTTTCTTTATGTTCCTTGCATGTGATCGGATATTCTTTGCAAAGTAAAGCTTTACCTCATTTACTAAGTTCTGGAACAACTGCACTTTGTAAAGTTCAAAGTCTATTGGCCTTTAGTACGTTAACCTCTTTATGTAAACTGCTATCCACGATTTACAAGACTTTATTATCATCCATTTATTCAGGCCTGGATAAGTTGCATGCCTGGTCTGGCGGAGAAGCAGTATCTGGATGAGGAGGACTGGGTAGATATGTGGGATTACCCTTTCCAACAGTTGATATTAACCAGAGATAGGCTAATCCAGGGGCGGACTGACACGTCGGTGACTCGGGCGCCGCCCGAGGGCCCGGGGCCCTTGGGGGCCCAAACTTGGCCACATGAGAGGCCACTTGAAGCAGCTGCATTACATGCCGCAAAGCCGATAAAAATACTGATAACGGTGCGGTGCGGAGCGTGCTGCTCCCCGCTGCCCCCTCCTTCTCTCCCGTCTGTCCCAGGTGGTTGTACTGTATGCGTCGTGACGTCACCTGGGACAGACGAGAAGAGTGGAGGAGCCGGCGAGGAGCAGCGCGCGCCGCACCATTAGCAGTATTATTACCGGCATCGCGGCATGTAATACAGCAGCTTCATCGGTGACTGTGAGTAAAGTTAGGTTAAGACAGTGTTTCTCAACTCCAGTCCTCAAGGCGCCCCAACAGGTCATGTTTTCAGGATTTCCCTCAGATGAAACAGCTGTGGTAATTACTAAGGCAGTGAAACTGATCAAATCACCTGTGCAAAATAATGGAAAGCCTGAAAACATGACCTGTTGGGGCGCCTTGAGGACTGGAGTTGAGAAACACTGGGTTAAGACACCAGGGCCGCCACAACTGATGGGGGGGGGTACAGATGCATGGGCCCCGGGTCCCCCCACCCCACTGTGTCCCCCTGTGCGTGCGCTCTCCCTCCAGGGTCCCCCTTTGTGAGTGTCCCCCTGTGTGTGTCCCCCTTTGTGAGTGTCCTCCTGTGTGTTTCCCCCTTTGTGAGTGTCCCCCTTTGTGATGCGGTGGGCTGAGGACATCGAAGTGGGGGGGCTGAGGACTGTCATGTGGGGGGGAGCTGAGGACATTAAAGTGGGGGGGCCTGAGGACTGTAATGTGCGGGGGGCTGAGAACATTAAAGTGGGGGGCCTGAGGATTGTAATTTGGGGGCTGAGAACATTAAAGTGGGGGCTGAGGACTAGAATGTGGGGGGACTGAGGATTGTAATGTGGGGGGCTGAGGGCATTAAAGTGGGGGAGCTGAGGACTGGAATGTGGGGGGCTGAGGACATTAAAGTGGGGGGAAGCTGAGGAAATTAAAGTAGTGGGAGCTGAGGACTATAATGTGGGATGCTGAGGACATTAAAGTGGGGGCTGAGGACTGTAATGTGGGGAGAATGAGAATTTTAATATGGGGGGCTGAGGACTGGAATATGGGGGGGGCTGATGACATTTAAGTGGAAGGGGCTGAAAAATGTAATGTGGAGGGACTGAGGATTGTAATGTGGGGGTCTGATGACATTAAAGTGGAGAGGAGAGGGCTGAAATGTGGGGGGGGGGGGCTGAGGACATTAAAGTGGTGAGAGCTGAGGACTGTAATGTGGGGGGGGGGCTGAGGACATTAATGTGGGGGACTGAGAACTGTAATGTGGGGGGCTAAGGACATTAAGGAGGGGGCTGAGGACTGTAATGTGGAGGGCTGAGGACAGTAATGTGGGGGACTGAGGACATTAAAGTGGGGGGCTGCTGACATTAAAGTGGAGAGAGGACTGTAATGTGGGGGGGGGCTGAGGACATTAAAGTGGGGAGAGCTGAGGACTGTAATGTGGGGGGTCTGAGGACATTAAAGTGGGGGACTGAGGACTGTAATGTGGGGGGGTAAGGACATTAAAGTGAGAGGAGCTGAGGAAATTAAAGTAGGGGGAGCTGAGGACAGAAATGTGGGGAGACTGAGAATTGTAATGTTGGGGGGCTGAGGACTGTAATTTGGGGGGTTGAGGGCTTTAAAGTGGGGGGCTGAGGGCTGTAATGTGGGGGGGCTGAGGACATTAAAGTGGGGAGAGCTAAGGACTGACATGTGGGGGGTCTGAGGGCATTAAAGTGGGGGACTGAGGACTATAATGTGGGGGGCTGAGGACATTAAAATGGGAGGCTGAGGACTGTAAGGTGCGGGCTAAGGACATTAAAGTGGGGGGAGCTGAGGACTAGAATGTGGGGGGGAGCTGAGGACATTGAGGTGGGGGGCTGAGGACTGAAATGTGGGGAGACTGGGAATTGTAATGTTGGGGGGCTGAGGACTTTAAAGTGGGGGGCCGAGGACTGTAATGTGAAAGGACTGAGAATTTTAATTTTAGGGGCTGAGGACATTAAAGTGGGGAGAGCTAAGGACTGTTATGTGGGGGAGTATGAGGACATTAAAGTGGGGGACTGAGGACTGTAATGTGGGGTGGGCTGAGGACATTAAAATGGGAAGCTGAGGACTGTGATGTGGAGGGCTGCGGACTGTAATGTGGGAAGGGGGTTGAGAACATTAAAGTGGGGGGCTAATGACATCAAAGTGGAGAGGAGAGGACTGTAATGTAGGTAGAGCTGAGGACATTAAAGTGGGGGAGCTGAGGACTGTAATGTGGGGGGGGCTGAGGACATTACAATGGGGAACTGAGAACTGTAATGTGGGGGGCTGAGGACTGTAATGTGGGGAGACTGAGAATTGTAATATTGGGGGGCTGAGGACTTTAAAGGGGCGGGCTGAGGACTGTAATGTGGAGGGACTGAGACTTGAAATGTGGGGGGGGGCTGAGGACATTAAAGTAGGGAGAGCTAAGGACTGTAATGTGGAGGGTTGAGGACATTAAAGTGGGGGACTGAGGACTGTAATGTGGGGGGCTGAGGACATTAAAATGGGAGGCTGAGGACTGTAATGTGGAGGGCCGAGGACTGTAATGTGGGGGGTTGAGAACATTAAAGTGGGGCTGATGACATTAACCACCTTAGACCCGCGCTATAGCCAAATGACGGCTACAGCGCGGATCTGATGTGCCGGGACGACGTCTATTGACGTGATCCGCGAGTCTGTGAGACTCGCTGGATCACAGATCCGAGTAAGGGGTCGATCCCGACCCCTTACCACGTGATCAGCTGTCAGCCAATGACAGCTGATCATGTGAAAATAACCGAGCCGGTAATCGCCTTTTTTCCTGCTCGCGCTGACAACGCGAGGAGAAAAAAAACAGCCGATCACCGGCGGCAGTGAGAGGGACATCAGTCCCTCTCACTGCAATATGCCCAGGGTCCATGGTGCCCTCTTTGGATAAAAAAAAGTGCCCACTAGCTCCACCTGTCAGTGCCCACAGTGCCATCTGTCAGTGCCCACAGTGCCATCTGTCAGTGCCCACAGTGCCATATGTCAGTGCCCACAGTGCCATCTGTCAGTGCCCACAGTGCCAGTGCTGCACATCAGTGTCACCTACCAGTGCTCATCAGTGTCCCCTACCAGTGCTCATCAGTGCCCCCTATCAGTGCCCATCAGTGCCACCTATCAGTGCCCATCAGTGCCATCTATCAGTGCCATCTATCAGTGCCCATCAATGCCATCTATCAGTGCCATCCATCTGTGCCCATCGGTGCCACCCATCCGTGCCACCCATCCGTGCCACCCATCCGTGCCCATCAGTGCCATCTTTGCTGTGCCCATCAGTACCGACTTATCTGTCCCCACCAGTGCAGCCTATCAGTGCCCACCAGTGCAGCCTATCAGTGCCCACCAGTGCCGCCTCATCAGCGCATATCAATGAAGCAGAAAAATTACCTGTTTGCAAAATTTTATAACAAACTATTAAACATGATTTTATTTTTATTTTTAATTTTCCATCTTTTTTTATTTGTTTAGCAAAAAATAAAAACCCCAGCTGTGATTAAATACCACCAAAAGAAAGCTCTATTTGTGGGAAAAAAATGGTAATAATTTCATTTGGATACAGTGTTGTATGACCGCGCAATTGTCATTCCAAGTGCGTCAGCGCCAAAAGCTGAAAATTGGTCTGGTCACGAGGGGGGTTTAAGTGCAAAGTAATCAGGTGGTTAAAGTGGAGAGGAGAGAACTGTAATGTAGGGGGGCTGAGGACAATAAAATGGGGGACTGAGAACTGTAATGTGGGGGCTGAGGACATTAAAGTGGGGGGCTTATGACATTAAAGTGGAGAGGAGAGGACTGTATTGTGGTGGGGGGCTGAGGACATTAAAGTGGGGAGGCTGTAGACAGTAATGTGGGAGGCGGGGCTGAGGACTGTACTGTGGGGGATGATGTAAATAGGGGCAGAGGAAAGTACTGTTGAGGGGGGTTGATGTTAAGGAAGTGTGAGAACGCTACAGTGAAAGGGTTGGCAGGGGGTGATGTAAAGGGGGAGCTGGGACACTCATCAAGAGGTGATCTTTATGTGAAGGGGGAGTGGACTGTAATGTGCAGTGGAGACTGAGGACGCTGATATTTAAAATGGGTTCAGATCTGTGCATGTGCACACATTGTGGGTAGTTCAGCACATTTAATGGGCTGCACTACTCACAAGAAACACGCCCTTGACTTTTTTGCGCCACGGGTACCAAGATGATATTCGTACCTCTGCTGGAAGAAATTTTACTGACTGGACCTTGGTGAATTTTATTTCAATACCCCTGATCTAGAGTGTCTAAATACCGGTTCCGGGATTTCTATAACATTCTTCCATACCACTGTATGGCTTGCAAGTAGACACCAGTATTTGTATAATTTTCTGCTGATAATGATGGGTATAGCAGGTGGTTTTTGTAGTACTTGCTGTTTTACTACTTCTAGGGGTAAACAGTAAAGTTTCTCTTGGCTTACCTTTGGCTTTCTTACTGTATCCTCTTTGTAATTGCCTTTGCATCAAGCATTTAGCCTCTGACCAAGAACAGGACCAGATGGGATAACTGTAGACACGATAATTGCAGTAAGAACTCAAATTTAAATATACAATTAGTGCAACCTCAAAATGAAATAAAAATTATTACCACCAACCCTGCAATAATAGTGATGTTATGTTGCTGCTAAAACATTGTACAGGTGATTTCACAACACCCCCTATAACTCAAATATACCAAAAATAGTGCAACGCAACGGTATAAATCATACATAAAAACAACAGTGCACATATATTAATGAAGCCATATATAAATCATTAAACTATTATTTCAGTCCCAAATAATTGTAACAAAAACACCACAGTGTGATAGGTGATTCACAAAGCTTCACTCTTCATGCTGTGCCTTAAGTCACTCCACCCATGAAAACCTGATTATATATGGTCTCATTAATATATGTGCAATGGTATTTTTATGTATGATCTGTACTGTACTGTTGCGCTGCACTTTTTTTGATATATTTGACATTGCAGTAAGAAACCTTATTATTTTTTGTAATTATTGACCTTCCTAATGGGAAAAATGCTGAAAGGGGAGCTATCCTCACACTTCTGCAATAATTGGTTTGAAAAATCTGTAAAGTAATAGCTGGAGCAAAGCATGTACATGTACAATTGCTGAGCAGTAGGTTGTAAGGGTTCAGAAGGACTCTAACTGTTGTATGGCCTGTATATCGATCCCATAGGTACATTAATCCTATTAAAAGTAAGATTTTAAAACATTTATGATACAAAAAAAAACCTCACATTATTTTGCAAATTTTTGCAGTATTTGATGATAATTAAAGGATGCAGCTTGAAAGTATTTCTATTGTTCTTTTGGTTGTTTGTTATTATTCAAGGCATGTGTTACCTTTATATTTACAGAGCTCCACCCAAAAGAAGAAGTTCCGCTTCAAGCACTCCTGCCACATTTGGCATGTCATTTTTTTTTGGGGGGGGGGGGGGGGCAGGTACCTAGTTTTGACAGGTACCTGCACCCAGTTCTGCTTGAATGGAAGTTCTCTTCTCCCTCTTTGCAATCTTCTGAGACACATCACAATGTGCTTCCTCATTTGACATTCTATTCTCAGTATAAATTGCCAAGGTTGTGACATATTTATTCACTTTAAAATCTCCCTAGAGGCATAGCTTCACAGGTAAAGTGGAACCGTCAGTAACTTTACAAGCCTGCCTGACATGTCACCATATAAAGTCTGTTTCATTTTCCTCAAAGCTCTACCTTTTATTGTTGAGTTCTCATTAGTGATTTTGCCTATGCTGAGATGATGTCATCAGTTTTTTGCACAATTAACAATTGTAATAAAAGCACCAAACAAATGGTCAGAGAGTCCACAAAAAAAAAGCATCAAGATGGATCCTGTCGATGTGAGCCCAGAAAGTTCAGGCTAAATAGCCTTGTCAGAAGAAGCTACCTTACCGACACCTGTAGTCATGATAGGGCTGGAATTCATTGCCGCCTTGGAAGAGTTGGTGGCAAAGTGTCAGAAGAGTAGTCACTGGGTCCAAATACCAACAGCTGGGAACCTTTTCTGGGAAACAGCCAGTTCCTGTCAGTGAAGAGAGTTTTGAGGAATGGCTGCAGCCAGCCATGCAAGTCTTAGATGAGTGGGACATCCCTGAGGCTCGGAAAAAGCAGAGAATCACTGAGAGTTTGAGGGGACCAGCCTCAGAAGCTATTCGCTACCTGAAACTTAGCAAACAGGACTGTACTGCTCACAACTACTTAGATATCTTGCAAGACGTGTTTGGGAGAACAGAAAAGACCTCCGACCTTGTCTACCAGTTTGAGCATACCTAACAAGATGAGGGGGAGAAACTGTCTGAATACATGAGGCATCTTGACAAGATAATGCACCAGATACTGCTAAAGAAAGGTATAGATCCCAGGTCAGTTGGCAGGGTCCGGGTACAATAGGTTTTAAGGGGGGCTCAGCCCCTAGATCCTATTATGATCCAGTTGAAAACTCGAAGAGATGGTGGAATTTTGAAGTACGTTACGAAGAAGAAGCTCTGTTGGAGAGAAAAAAAGGAAACCTGAAGCCAGAATTTATCGCTGAGGTCAGAGTAATTAGTGCAACTAGTGATGACACAGAGATGGAGCTCTTGAAATCCCAGGTGTCACAAATGATGGAGATGATGATGCTGCTAGCAGCCAGGATCACCCCATCAGCGAACGAGAATGTCTCAGAGCCCAAGCAGACTTCAAACCCTACAGTCGTTTCTGCAGAGAAGCCTATGAGTCAAGTAGTCTGTTTTAATTGTGGAGGAGTGGGTCATTACCGACACAACTGCACAAGTCCACTAAAACATGTCAGTTGGTTCCCGAAAAGCAGGCAGGAAACTCAGAGGGCCCTGGTGAAGAAGCCAAACGGGTGCCCACCTACAGCAGTTGTCTCAAAAGGCAAAGACCCAGGGAAGCCAAAGTGGAAGCCTAAACTGTCGCAGAGGGCCCTCACTGCTGTTTCTGAACAACCAGACATTCCACTCACATCAACATGAAGTGCCCGGTCATGGAGAGTCAGTGCATACCAGCCCTCTTGAGCTCAACAGAGATGCCAGCAAAACCTGAAGCCCATCAATACGGGGACATGAATACAGACGACAGGACAAACTAACTACCCTACTTCGGGTAGATTTCCGGACAATCTAGTGGGACCTTCTCCCATTGTGTCAATTCAAGTAGAAGGCATCTATACAACGGCCCTTCTGTATACGGGGTGCAAGTTATACTGCTATATAGAGACTTTTACGACCAGCACCTCAAACACTTACCCCTGCATAAATTGGAGGAACTGGAGATATGGGGTATTGTAACCCAAAATTTCCCATACGATATATACTTACGGTCAAGTTGACTTTTGACCCCTCTGTGACCGAACCAACAGAAACATTTGATACCTTAGCCGTTGTATGCCCTCACCCATCAGGAGCCAACAAGAGTTCTCTGATAATAGGAACGAACACTGACCTTGTCAGAAGGCTGCTCACTTCTCTTGTATTGAAGTCTGACACCCCAACCAAAGGCATACACCCTATGCTGAGGCAAGTATATCAGTAGTTAGTGGAAGAACAGAGAGCCCCAGCTGAAGGAGTAGGGGAGGATTTTGTGATTGGATAGAAGTGAAAAGATACTACAACTTGGAGAGGTGGTGTGTCTACAAGCTTCAGTCAAGCTCAATTGGGAACAACTGGGCCCCTTTGTTGTCCTTGAAGCTAACTGTCAGGGAGAGGACACGGAGTGGAGGTAATCCCAGAAGTCATATTAATTAGGGCTCTGCAATGAAGTTGTGGGAACATCCCTGTCAGCATCTGGAATGTTATGGCCTCACCATTGAAACTGCAAGCCTGAATGCTGTTAGGACAAGTAAATCCAGCCACCCCAGTCTCGCCATCTGATTTGGGGAAGGGAGAGAAGGACCGAATCTCCAAAGAACAGTTTTACCCACAAAACACCACACTATCACCCGAGTGGAAAGAAAAGGTCAAAGCCCAGCTCATGAGATGGCAGAATATGTTCTCGAAAGATGAGTTTGATGTGGGGTGTGCGAAAAATGCCCAGCACAGGAATTGCCTTTAGAAGGACAAGCCATTCAGGGAAAGAGTCAGATGGATCCTTTGGAGGACCTAGAAGATTTATGTGAGCAGCTGGCAGAATTGAAGAGATCAGGCATCATCAGGAAGTCTAGGAGCCCTTATGCCTCCCCAATAGTGGTGGTGTGGAAGAAATATGGGTCCCTGAGACTGTGCATCGATTATCGGACGCTCAACAAGAGGACCCTCCCTGATCAGTACACTATTCCAAGGATAGAAGATGCTCTACAGAGCCTATCGGGGGCGAAGTGGTTCAGCGTGCTGGACCTGAAGAGTGGGTACTGTCAAATCCCCATGCACATTGAGGACAGGGAAAAAAATGCTTTTATCACCCCAGTAGGGTTTTTTGAGTTTGATAGGTTGCCTCAAGGTCTGTCTGGTGACCCAGGAAGGTTCCAGAGACTGATGGAGAAGACAGTAGGGGACATGAACCTAATTGAAGTGTTGGTGTATCTGGACGATATCATCGTCTTCGGCAAAACTCTCAAAGAACATAAAGAGAGCGTCTGGAGAAGGTTCTGAGGAGACTCCATCATGAGGGATTGATGCTGACCCTGGAAAAATGTCAGTTTTACCAGCTTTCTTTTAATTACCTCGGCCATGTTGTCACCACTGAAGGAATAGCGACTGACCCCCAGAAGCTGGAAGCTGACACCTCTTGACAAACGCCTACCAATGTAACTAAGCTTAGGTCATTCCTGGGATTTTGCTCATACTACAGGAGATTCGTTGAGGTATTTTCTAGAATAGCCCGCCCCCTTAATGAGTTACTGAAGAACGAGGATGAGAATGACGACCCAGAACTAACGAAGCCGGTCAAACAACATGGAGGGCCCAAGAAGCCTCGGGAGTCAATCCAAGAACAGTGGACTGACCCGTGGGAGCAAGCCTTTTGGCAGCTGAAGTGGAGTCCAACAACTGCTCCTGTTCTGGCCTATGTCAATCCAGCCAAGCCATAGTTAGAATTCTTGGCTCTGAAGTGGGCAGTGGTGGACGCCTGGTGAAAGACTACTTGTATGGTGCAGACTTTGTGGTCAAAACTGACAACAACCCACTCACATACATACTCACCACAGAAAAACTGGATGCCACCGGGCACAGGTGGTTGGCCTCCCTATCAGGGTTCCACTGATTCCTTTCTAAAATACCGCCCAGAAATTGGTAACAGAGATGCTGATGCCCTGTCGAGGAGACCCTATGACTTGGGGATTTCCTCTGAAGAGTGGACTCAACTGACTCCAGAAGGGATTCAAGCCTTGTATCAGGGAGTGGAACATCAAGCCAAAGAAACAACTGGGGCAGAAGCCATCAGAGTCTCAGTGGCAAGTATCCCAAAATACTACTGTGATTTGTCCCAGGTCAGGGATAACGGTCTACCTAAGCTTTTAGATAGGGACTTAAGAAAGGACCAGATAGCAGATCCCCGCTGTAGTTTAACACTTTGATTTCCTCTGCTCAGCTTGACGTGACACACCACCAGAAGCAGGTGGGCCCGGTGCGATCTTTGAGGCTGGCGCATCCCCATGCCACTCACTCAAACTTAATTGCAGTATGAGAAGAAAGCAAGGAGGAGGCAGGCTGCATCTTTCGGATGTTGCTGCAGTCCTCCTGAGAGCTGGGAGCGCCTTCTAGGGGAGGAGGTAGGTGGAGGAGATTAGTCCCACTGTGCAAGTCATCCAGGACAGTTGGCAACTATGTTTGATTCGGGTGTGCCTATGCCACCTTATACCCTGTTCTTCTCATCCTCTTCATAGCACACTATATCTCTCACTGTACACCCAACCTCCTTACTACCTCTTTCCTTTTAAGCCTGGTACACACTACAGTTTTTTGGTTGCACAAAACTGTCAGCCCTGTCAGCCCTGGTTGGAGCCGCTTTACTAACCATGCAAGGTTAGTCCAGCTATCTCACCCACTGAGCTGTTGTGTTAAGCCACCCCCCCCCCCCCACACACCAGAACACTCCAATCAGTGCTCTCATTGGCTGAGAGCGCTGATTGGAGTCGGTCAGCTGATGGTTTTCCAGCATGCACTGGTTGGCTTCTGTCAGACAGACTGACATACACATTTCTCCCGAAATGTTATCCACTTTATTACACTTCTTTGCCCTCAAAATTACACTCACCCCCTCTTTTCTCCCTTCTTTCAAGCTGGGGGGGGGGGGGGAGTTTCATGTAAAATAGAAAATTTAAGTTCCACAAATCGTATCTATAGTCATTCTAAAATTAATTCATGCGATCAAAAACTTGTTTTGATTTTAAAAACATTTATTTGTAATGCATTGTATTGAAAGCTTAAAGGGGTTGTAAACCCTCATGTTTTTTCACCTTAATGCATCCTATGCACTAAGGTGAAAAAACTTCTGGCAGTCACCGGCCCCCAGCCCCCCCCCCCCCCCCCCATTTTACTTACCTGAGCCCTGTAATTGACATGCTGGAGACGCAATGTCCCTCTCTGCATGGGGACCCGGCTCTTGATTGGATGGATTGATAGCAGTGCAGCCATTGGCTCCCGATGCTGTCAATCAAATCCAATGACGCGGGCGCCGGGGGCGGGGCCGAGTCTGGTATTCGTGTCTATGGACGCAAATGCTGGACTTGGGAGCGTGCCCGCAAGGTAACCCCAAGAGAGCACTTCAGGGGGTTATCTGAAGTGAGGAGGAGCCGCGAAAGCCGCCGGGGGGACCCCAGAAGTCGAGGGCCACTCTGCCACTCGAGCCTTTACAATCACTTTAAGAAATCATGGACTTTAAAGACATATATATGTATAAATACATTTATTGATCTTTATTTTAAAAATTTGTATAAAATATAGCAATTGAATCTAAAACTTGTTCTATTTAAAATAGTATAAAGTAGGGATGAGCCGAACACCACCCCCCCCACCCGGTTCGGTTCGCGGCAGAACAAGCGAACAGACAAAAACCGAACACGCAAACCTTGTTAAAGAATATGGGACTCGAACTTGAAAAATCAAAAGTGCTAAATTTAAAGGCTAATATGCAAGTTATTGTCATAAAAAATGTTTGGGAACATGAATCAATGCAAAAAAAAGTTTTAAAAATGCCGTTATTTCAGGAGCAGTGATTTTAATAATGCTTAAAGTGAAACAATAAAAGTGAAATATTCCTTTAAATATCGTGCCTGGGGGGTGTCTATAGTATGCCTGTAAAGTGGCGCATTTTCCCCGTGTTTAGAACAGTCCCTTCACAAAATGACATTTCTAAAGGAATAAAAGTCATTTAAAACTGCTTGCGGCTGTAACGTAATGTTGCCCCCCTCCCCCCAGCCCATTACCAGGCCCTTTGGGTCTGGTATGGATATTAAGGTGAACCCCGCACCCAAATAAAAAAAGCTGTGGGGCCCCCAGGCCCTATATACTCTGAACAGCAGCAGTATACAGGTGGTCCCTGGTTTACAAAGAAGATAGGGACTGTAGGTTTGTTCTTAAGTTGAATTTGTTTGTAATTTGGAACAGGTACATTTTGTAAGTGTAGCTCTAGCCAAAAATCTATTTTAAAGCTTTTTGGAAAACACAGGGAAGGGTTATCACCCCTGTAACATTTGTTTTGCTGTCTGTGCCCCATGTTCAGAAAATTTCACCTCACTTTCTGTCCCAATGACGATTGGATTTTGAAAATTTGGGGTTATTAGGGGAACAAGGATTGGTGATAAAGCATCAGTGGGGAGACATCTTTTTCCCATATTAACTCTTACAGGAGACAATTTCCCTTCCTAGGGGTAGATTTCCTCTCACTTCCTGTTGTCTCCCTCCGTTTGTAAGTAGGAGTTGTTTGTAAGTCGGATGTTTGAAAATAGGGGACTGCCTGTATATACTATACGGCCTGCCCTATACACTCTGTGGAAAATTGGGCCTTAGGTGTTGGTGGTACCAGAACACTGTAAGCCCTCATAGTTACTCTTGGTGAGCACTGAAACGGCCCTGCTGTGAAATATTATCAAAAATTGTAATTACATGCCCCTGTTAAGCAGGGACAGAAAAATTGGGCCTTAGGTGGTGGTGGTAGTGGTGGCACAACACTGTAAAGCCTCACAGATACTTTTGTTGAGCGCAGGAACAGGCCCTGCTGCAAAATATTAGATCAAAAATTGTAATTACTTGCCCCTGTTAAACAGGGGCAGACGAATTGGGCCTTAGGCAGTGGTGGTGGTACCACAACACTGCAACCCCTCACAGATACTCTTGTTGATCGCAGGAATGAGCCCTGCTGTAAAATATTTGATCAAAATTTGTAATTTACGCGCCCCTGTTAAACAGGGGCAGAAAAATTGGGCCTTAGGTAGTGGTGGTGGTGCCCTGAACTAAAAATATTCTTAGAAGCTATCATCATGAAAATTGAGGAGGAATAGGATAGTCACTCAGCATAATAGGATAGTCACTCAGCATATACAGTCTTCATGGGATCCCACATCTATAGAAAAATCAATCGGTTACATCAGCATCAGGTGCTTGGTAGCTGGTGATCCAAGACTGTTTCATTTTTATTAATGTGAGCGGATTAACAGAGTCTGTGGACAGGCGCACTCTGTGATTGATTACAAAGCCTCCAGCAGCACTGAATGTGCGTTCAGAAAGAACGCTGGATGCAGGACAGGCCAGTAGCTCAATTGCATATTGAGCAAGCTCTGGCCAGTGGTCCATCCTCAAGACCCAGTGGATGTTCTGGTGGAAAGGTCTCCAAGTCTGATCTTGCCCCTAGATATTCCTGCACCATGGAATTCACACGCTGGCGATGGTTGCAGGAAACCAATCAGACCTGGGCGCTGAGGACTGAAGAATTGCCTGAAGGCATCGGTCAGCCGGACATTTTCTCCACCGCTCTTTCTGTGAGCGAAGCCTCTGCAAAACGTTGTCCAGCACCAGGAAATTGTAACCTCCCAGGCTCTGGAAACGCATTGCACAAACCTTTCTACAAGGCCTCCCGAAGATGTTTCATCCTCTGCTCCCTCTGTGAAGGCTGGATAAGTTCTGCAACCTTACCCTTGTAACGTGGATCAAGAAGGGTTGCCAGCCAGTAATGATCCCTCTCCTTGATACCATGAATCCTAGGGTCCTTTCGCAGGCTTTACAGGATCGGGGAGGCCATGCAGCGTAGATTTGCAGAGGCATTCAATCCTGAGTCCTCTGGGTCACTAAGGATCACATGATCCTTAACCACCTCCTCTCAGCCACGTACAACTCCATGGGTTTCTGGGGACAGAAAATGATCCCCTGAAGACTGCTGCTGATGCTAAGTGTTATCCTCCACCTCCATGATGACACAATCCTCCTCCTCCTCCTCTTCTTCTTCCTGTGTGATCGGTGGGCCTGCAGGAATACTAGTATTTAGATAAAGGGGGCCTTGAGAGGTAAGAAAGTCCTTGTCTTCCTCCCACTGTTCTGCCTCAAGTGCCCTGTCCATTATTCCACAAAGCGTGTGCTCCAACAGGAAGACAAGATGGACAGTATCACTGATGCATGCACTGTCACTTCTCACCATCCTCGTGGCCTCCTCAAATCGTGACAGGACAGTGCATGCATCCTTGATCAGTAGCTACTGGCATGGCGAAAAAAAGCCAAGCTCCCCTGACCCTGTCCTGGTTCCATACTCACACAGGTACTCATTGATGGCCCTCTGCTGCGTGTGCAGCCGCTGCAGCATTGCCAACGTTGAGTTCCACCTGGTGGGCATGTCACAAATGAGGCGGATCTTGGCCAGGTTGCATTCTCTTTGAATGTCAGCTAGCCAAGCACTGGCATTATATGAACGGCGGAAATTACCACAGACTTTCCTGGCCTGCCTCAGGAGATCCTGTAAGCTGCTCAAGAACCGCTGCACCACCAAATTCAGGACGTGAGCCAAACAGGGAACATGGGTCAAGTGTCCCTGTTGGAGGGCGCAAAGGAGGTTGGTGCCATTGTCGCATACAACCATTCCTCGTTGAAGCTGGCGTGGCGTCAACCACCTCTGAGCCTGCCCCTGCAGAGCTGACAGAATCTCTGCAACTCAAGCACCGCATGGCATCTTTTCCCTGAGTGCTTGCGTAGCTCCTTGAACGCCTACGGAGCCTGGTTCAGAGGCGAAATCTGCAGAGGAAGAGGCCATAGAGGAAGAAGAAGAGGAGGGAGTGGAGGAGAGAGCTGGTGCAGAATCACCACTAGCATTTTGGAGGCGTGGTGGCCGAACAAACTCCAACAATACTGAAGCATGCATCCATCCCAGCTGCCAGCAGAGTTACCCAGTGTGCCGTGAAAGAAAGGTAACGTCCCTGTCCATACCTGCTCCATGAGTCAGCAGTAATATGCACCTTACTGCTGACCGCCCTGTCCAACAAGGCCAAGAATATATATATATATATATATATATATATATATATATATATATATATATATATATATATATAGATGTAGATATATTAAATACACTGCAGCTAACTGAATAACCTGCCTACCAGAAGTATATTACAAACAGTGCACCAGGAACAGCCTGCAGTGAGATCTAGCTAAGCTGGATACAGTGGATATATATATATATATATATATATATATATATATATATATGTAGCGCCGGGCTCCTAATGAGCATGCGCTATCATTTTCTAAATTTAATGTTTCTAAAACCACAGTTGGGTTTTAGGGTTAATTGTTCTAAATTCTGGTCTAAGTACTAGTTTGGCTGGATTGCAGTGTATTCTGTTTGGCCATAGGTGTCAGTGTCACCTCTGGCAAGCATAGGAACGCAGTCCAGTTGGACGCATTAGGTGCCAATCTTTCTCAGAACCAACCAGTGAGTGAGTTGTCTCGCTGTGAATTCTGGGAGAGGGTACTTAAGGGACTGAGGTCACATGCTTCTGGGTTCCGGTCCAGAAGAGCTTTCTGTCCTCCTGACCAGCCCTCAGGGGCCCTGGGGGCGGATCCATCCATTTCCGAGTCTCAGGATTCTAAGGTGGTCCGGTGCCGTCTCGGTTTTGGAGAGGCCCAGCAACTGAGAATGCAACCAGGGGAGGACTCTTCAGAAGAGGGCCACGCACAAGGCTGGCTGCTCAGCAAGAGCCTGGAAGCAAAGTTGAAAGGACACCAGGTGAATCCACACACATACGGTATCGCCAGACCGGCTGCAAGATACTGGGGCCGTGTGAGGGTTCTTTAAGTTCATTTATCCTTCAGTTACAACCAAGTCTGTGGCAGAGACTTTTCATTCTCAAGTTCTACAACCAAGTCTGTGGCAGAGACTTTTCATTCTCAAGTTCTACAACCAAGTCTGTGGCAGAGACTTCGCTTTATCTGAATCACCTGTCGTTGCTAAATTCACCAAAAGGGGATTTATCCGATATCTGTAATATCCAGCTGCGAATGGCTATTCCCTGGATTGTATAGTGAGAGACATTCAAGTGTCAGCAGTTCCAAGAGTACCTGAACTTTCTACCTATACCCTCTGTTCCTTTATTGAGAGATTGTATTTTGTCTAACGTTTTGCAAATAAAAATCCCTAAAGTGGATCTAGTGAGTGGTCTCTGCAGTTCTTTGGGCCTTCTTCCTCGGAAAACCCCTAGATGCATACGAGGTGAAGAAGGTAACGGTAAGCCCAAATCAAACCAGCAGCTCCTTCGGGGGTTAGATTCAATCTTATTTTATTATAAATTATAAATTAGCTTCGGGGGTTAGTGTTACACACATATATATATATATATTTATTAAATGCACTGCAGCTAACTGAATAATCTGCCTGCCTGCCTGCTCAATCTAAATGAGACTCTCTCTCTGTCCACGCCAACAACACACTACACGAGTCCGACGTGCAGGCGGCCTTATATAGTGTGGGGCGTGGACTTAGTCCCCATGAGCCATGATTGGTGAAAGGCACCCTGCCTTTGGCCAATTATGGCTCTCGTAGCAGGGCACTGCAATTGGCCAAAGCATGCAGGTCATGGTACATCATACAGCAATGCACTGCGCTCCCCCAGTGCATTATGGGCTGTTACGCCGATAACGGCCCATAATGTTCGGTTTTTGACAAACGGGCGAACAGCCAATGTTCAAGTCGAACTCATGTTCGACCCGAACAGAAAGCTCATCCCTAGTATAAAGTATAAAATAGAGTCATGGACAAAGTATAAACCTAGGTGCTATACCTTCATATGTACACAGCTTTCATATATGCAGTACAGTTCTCTAGAGGGGTTTATACTTTGTCTATGACTCATAATATTTTAAATAGAACAAGTTTTATATTCAATTGTTATATTGTATATAAAAAAATGTAATGCAGATCAATAAAATTTGTTATTTTTATAGATATGTGCCTTTAAAGTCCATGATTTCAATACAATGTATCAAATTTAGGATGTGGCACAGTCGATATGCAGGGTACCCATGGGCCACCAAATGGGTACTAGATCCATTCATTCAAATTGTTTATTTGTAATACAACATCCACAGTAATTCAAATAATAAGTAAAAGAACAGACAATTAAAATGTCAGTATTTCCTGTCTGCCTCCAGAGATATCTCAGTAGGTAAATATGTAATTAGCTGTGGAATTAAATTGTCCTCTCAGGAGAGAAGATAAAAACAGGATGAGCCAGAGAGGGGATTCCAATACTTTAGGGATCCCATTGTATCAGCTGTGTTTGCCTGATTACTTTCTTTAACAATCTTTGTTTCAAAACAATAACAAATTTGATGGATTATTATTTGAATATTTCAGGATGCTCAGAACAAGAAAGACAGAAAATATACATACCTAATTGATGTATATGCTGTGCGTCATGTACTGTATATAACCAGAGTAACTAAATGTAATAAACAAGGACATTTTTATGTACACAAAAGAATGCCGGTAATGCAAAATGCAGAAAAAAACTGTGTGGGTCCCCCCCCCCCCAATCCATACCAGGCCCTTACTGTTGTGGGGTCACCCCAAGATCCATAACACACCCTTATCTGAGCATGCAGCCCGGCAGACCACATGCCCTCATCATGGGGGTGTTTTGTGCCCAACCCAAAGCACTCCAACGGTCATGGTTTTGGGTGTCTGCGAGTGGTGGGCTTATCAGAATCCGGAAGCCCCATTTAACAAGGAGGCCCCAGATCCCGCCCCCCATGTAAATGAGTGTGGGGAACACTTTTTTTACACCAAAGAGTTTTTAAGTCCTTTATTAAAAAATAAATGTCCCCCGGTGTAGATCCATTGTCAATGCCAGGCTGCATGCACAGATAAGGGTCTGGTATGGATTTTGGGGGGGGGGGGACGCAGTTTTTTTTTTTTTTTTTTTTATGTGGCTTTTCTTCTGAATTTTTCATTGACGGCATTCTTTTGCTTAGATTGTCAGTGGAGTAGTCCACTGACAGCTGATAAGTCATTGATTGTTAAGGACGCAGTGGCCGGCTTCACGGCCTGCTCCTTAACAACCAGCTATTCTTCACACAGAATTTGAATCGGTCGATCATTTTTCGATGGATCCAAATTAGAATTATCCTGAAAATTTTTAATTAGTTAGAAAATGAATAAATGAAACTAAATTAAATGAAACAAAACTAAACGAATTCTGAAACGATTCAACAAAACAAAATTAGTAACATAAATCTATCCGAAACTAAACACATTTTTCTGTTCTGCACATGTCTATTCATTTGTACTTGTAGTTTATAGCAGCACACAGTTAGACTTATGAAGGAGGCATGATTTGGCCTCCAAAATACATTCCTGATTGGCTACAGAATCTTTGGCATCTGACAGTTCCTTTGACAGCTCAAGTTCCTCGTGGCAGCTCCCCAGAAGCTTGCCTGGACCTCTGCATCGATCCCCACAGTGGCTCTGTCTTCCCAGCGGCTCCAACCTGGATTGGACTTCCCACTGGCGGCCCCATATGAAGGTAATTATATGCTTGCTACCATTGCTGTTTGTGAGTGTATTTTAAGTGTATATTCACTCTTTTTTGCATAAACCTTACTACACTATTGGCAGCTTGGCGCCTCTCCTTCCCCTTCCCTTCTCCTATTGCAGTGTTTGGGTTCCCAGCCCGCTCAAGGGGGCAGACTTGCTTCAGTCAGCGGTTTCAGCTTTTTAATATTTTTAGCTTATACCTTATGTATACTGTATATAACTTCAGCTGTCACTGTTTTATTGCTTACAAGTTTTTTTTCATATCCATTAGCTGACAGTTTATAGTTCAACAATTTTACATCGTATGTCGAATCAGTTTCTTCTCACACCATCCAATTCTCACCCTTTGTTTAAGGCAAGTGTAGCGCTGAGATTTGGTTGAGTTTTGGTCCATCACACAATGGGGACTGACTGGGCCTATCTGCATGCATCAGTGGGAGAATAGACCTGCTGTCAGAGCTGCCAGAGACTCCACATGTCTGACCCAGAGCTGGAATACCAAGCCTTCTGCGTGTGCCAGAGCTGAGAGATGGATCTTCCAGGATCTGACAGCTAGAACTGCTAACCGCCAAGTGTGTGGAGCCAGACCTGGTGTGGTGAGAGGAGATACAACACCTAACCTCTTACTACACCCAATTCACATAAACTACTCGTTACTCTGCAGACCTGTAGCTATTCTCTACATGCTCTTAAAGAGACAGACCTATGCGCAACATCCACAGAAAGGCCCCACCGCAAGCCAGCCAACATTAACATTAAGGTGCCAGGTACTTTGTCTTCACCTTCTAGGGGTACCCTGCTCAGAAACACTTAGGCCGCGTACACACGAAGGGACTATCCCGCGGGATTATCCTCTGAACCCAAGTCCAGCGGATAATCCCCTCGTGTGTGGGTGCCGGCGGACTTTTTGGCACCAAAGTCCTGCGAACCAAAGTTTTAAGTTTGGTTTTAAAATTATCCGCTGGACTTGGCAGTCCGGCGGACAATCCCGCCGTTAGTAGGCTAGTCCGCCGGACTTTTGAAATGAACGGACTTGCCGCTCGTCGGCAAGTCCGTTCATTTAGCACGTGACTTCAGGTTACGGAGCTAGCGTAGGCAGTAAATGCCGCCGCGCTAGCTCCGTAAGCTGGCATGGATTTAAAGGGACTCCCCACGCCGAAAAAACGGCGTGGGGGTTCCCCCCAAATCCATGTCAGACCCTTATCCGAGCACGCAGCCTGGCCGGCCAGGAAAGGGGTGGGGGCGAACGAGCGCCACCCCCCTCCTGAGCCGTACCAGGCCGCGTGCCCTCAACATGGGGGGTGCCCTGGGGAAAGGGGGGGCCGTGCGGCCCCCCCACCCCAAAGCACCTTGTCCCCATGTTGATGAGGACAAGGGCCTCTTCCCGACAACCCTGGCCGTTGGTTGTCGGGGTCTGCGGGCGGGGGCTTATCGGAATCTGGGAGCCCCCTTTAATAAGGGGGCCCTCAGATCCCGGCCCCCCACCCTATGTGAATGAGTATGGGGTACGATGTACCCCTACTCATTCACCTAAGGTGTAAAATGTAAAGTACAAAAACACACACACTTTTGAAAAAATATTTTATTGCACTGCTCTGGGGGTCTTCTTCCGTCTTGGGGTCTTCTCGCCGGACTCCTCCGCTCTCTTCTGCTCTTTTACGTAGCTCTTTCACGAGCGGAGAAGTCCGGCTACCTTCTTCGTCGTCGCCGCCGTCGTCTGGGGGTCTCGATCCGCCTTCGGGGGTCTTCCGGGGGTCATGCTGGGACTGTGACATCACAAGGGGGCGGGGTCACCATGTGACATGAGCATGTGACCCTGTCCCCTTGTCCCTATATAAGTGCCAGCACAGCGCGGCTCTGGCATTCCGGGCAGAGGGAGCGACGTGTCAACATCGGAAGAAGAACAAGAAGAACAAGAAGAAGGACAAGAAGAAGAAGGCGGCGCCGGCGGCGCAGGAGACGACGACCGACCGCAAGAACAGAAGAGACCCCGGAAGACCTCCGAAGGCGGATCGAGACCCCCAGACGATGGCGGCGACGACGAAGAAGGTAGCCGGATTTCTCCGCTCGTGAAAGAGCTAGGTAAAAGAGCAGAAGAGAGCGGAGGAGTCCGGCGAGAAGACCCCCAAGACGGAAGAAGACCCCCGGAGCAGTGCAATAAAATATTTTTTCAAAAGTGTGTGTGTTTTTGTACTTTACATTTTACACCTTAGGTGAATGAGTAGGGGTACATCGTACCCCATACTCATTCACATAGGGTGGGGGGCCGGGATCTGAGGGCCCCCTTATTAAAGGGGGCTCCCAGATTCCGATAAGCCCCCGCCCGCAGACCCCGACAACCAACGGCCAGGGTTGTCGGGAAGAGGCCCTTGTCCTCATCAACATGGGGACAAGGTGCTTTGGGGTGGGGGGGCCACACGGCCCCCCTTTCCCCAGGGCACTCCCCATGTTGAGGGCACGCGGCCTGGTACGGCTCAGGAGGGGGGGGGCGCTCGTTCGTCCCCACCCCTTTCCTGGCCGGCCAGGCTGCGTGCTCGGATAAGGGTCTGACATGGATTTGGGGGGAACCCCCACGCCGTTTTTTCGGCGTGGGGAGTCCCTTTAAATCCATGCCAGGTGACGGAGCTAGCGCGCAGGCATTTACTGCCTACGCTAGCTACGTACCTGAAGTTACGTTCGAAATGAACGGACTGCTCCGTGTGTGGCAAGTCCGTTCATTTTCAAAAGTCCCGCGGACTTTGTCCACCGGATTGTCCGCCGGAGAAGTCCGGGCATGTGTGGGCAAGTCACACGCTCGGAAGTCCGGCCGTGTGTGGGGAAGTCCCGCCGGACTAGGTCCAGCGGACAATCCGCCGGACCTAGCAAAGTCCGAACGTGTGTACGCGGCATTACAGATACCCATGTCTGGGGCATCACTGTAGAGAGAGAACATTATCACTCAGTTAATTGGGTCTGTCTCCGCTCATTAGTTAGTTCAGTTAAAACTTGGACTAGTTTAGTCATTTCCTCCTGTTATAGGACAGAGTCCACTCTACGTAGTTCTGAAACTTTAATTAAAGTGTTCTATTTGTTTGATGCTAAGTCTTGAACTGTTCACCTGCTTTGATAGTTGTAATACACTTGCCTAACCTATCTTGTAGTCCTTGGCATCATTTTTGTGCATTATTATATCATGGTGATCTACTAATGCTTAATTTATACAGGTGCTAGCAGTCCTTTACCTCTAACCAAGGGTGTCAGTGGGGACCAAGCAGACTTCAATCTGCTGGCACATGATGGTGGTCTCTTTTGGGCCTATTCCTGCACAGCTGCCATTGGAGGGTGGCTGCTTTGCACTGTCAATGACGCTCTCAATGACCTGATTCTTGGTGAAGCTGCAGAGTCCCTGCTTGTCCAGGAGAAGAGAGCGGTGACAATGTGGGCAGGTAAAGCACTGGTGGGGGAGAGAGCAGGGCCCCAGAGGAGTGGTGTGGAGGTTGGCCAGGGGGAAGACCAGCACTCCGTTTTGGGGGTTCCTGGCACTGGGTGGTCAGCTGCTGAAGGTGCATTTTATTTTACAATTATTATGCAAAAGTAGAAATATACTTTAAAGTGGTTGTAAAGGCTAGTTTTTTTTAAAATGTAAAATAACAAACATATCCACTGTGCAGCTCGTTTTGCACAGTGTGGCCCCGGTCCTTGACTTCTGGGGTCCCTCTGCGACTCTTGTGGCTCCTCCCCACATCAGATAACCCCTAGGAGAAGTGCTCTCCCAGGGGGTTACCTTGCGAGGGGCGGGGCAGAGTCCAGAATTCGGCATCCATAGACACAAATGCCGAACTCGGCCCGGAACCCGTGTCATTGGATTTGATTGACAACAGCGGGAACCAATGGCTGCTCTACTATCAATCTATCCAATCAAGAGTTGGGACCCCGTGCAGAGAGGGACAGCGCGCTTCCGCTGAGGGAAATACGGGGCTCAGGTAAGTAAAACGGAGGGGCTGGGGGCCGGTGACTGCCAGAAGTTTTTTCACCTTAATGCATATGATGCAATAAGGTGAAAAAACACAACCCCTTTAAGGCTGCAATATTGTATGGACCTGATCCTTGTCCTAGATTTATAAACTAGGAAGACACATTTCCCCCATCTGCCACTTACAGTGCTATTGTGTTCTACAGGCAGGATGGGAGGCATGCTCATACATGGTTCGAAATTCATCCTGTCCCTACTGTTCATTTCCGATGGAAAAAGTCTGATGGAGCCCACACACGGGCGGATTTTCCAACAACATGGTCCGATCGGACATTTTCCGTCGGAATTTCCGACCGTGTGTACGGGGCATTACAGGTGCTTCGCCCCACACCTTCGCCACTGGGCCCAAGTGCGTGGCCCCTTGTAAGCCCTGTGGACTATGGACATGCCTGGAGTGGACGGCGGGAATGAGCTAACATTGTGGGACCACCGAATGATACCGTTTTTTAATAACTCTGGCTGTGCGATACATTATTACTTTTCCATCCCCAGAATGGTAAATACTTTACCATATATATGGAGATGTATATATTAAAAAAAATTATGAAATGTTCAATTATGTTTTGTGTACTGATGTACTGATGTATTTCTTTAAAATAAAAAAAAAACCCTGAAGAAGACAGAACTGAAAAGTGTCGAAATGCATCATTCATGTGGATAACAATATTACAATGTAACTGTATAATCAGGATCTCCTTGGTGTATTATTTGCCATGAGTGATGGTTTTTGTTGTTTGTGTCGCCGACCAGAACTTACAGTGGGGCAAAAAAGTATTTAGTCAGCCACAAATTGTGCAAGTTCTCCCACTTAAAAATACGAGAGAGGCCTGTAATTGTCATCATAGGTATACCTCAACCATGAGAGACAAAATGTGGAAACTGGTGGTTATTGGTGGCTAAATACTTTTTTGCTCCACTGTATATTCAATATTGATTGTACAAATGAAATGAATTTTATGTCATAATTAAATATTTTTTTATTAATTACGGTTTTACAACACTTTGCTGCTAAAAAAAAAACCCTGGGGAAACTCTTCCAGTTTTTTGCAAATTTTTGGGGTGCGCGGCCGCGTCAATTCATACGTTTTTTTCTATTTAAGCCCAGATATCTCCTAAGGCCTCATGCACACGAGACGCTGTTAAACGCGCGTTCAGAGGCAGTTGGACACTTTTTTCAACTGCACCTGAACGCATGCAATGTTATCCTATGTGTCCATGCACACAGTCTTGTTTTTTCCCGTTTTTATGCAGTTGCATTTAACCTCGTTTTTCCAGAAGCAAAAAAATGCGTTCAGACACTTTGCTTTTCTGCGTTTCAGACGCAAAACGCAGCTAAACGCGGCTAAACGCAGGCACCTGTGTTTAGCCGCGTTTGCGTTTATAAGCCTTTTTAAAGGAACCCAATTTTTTGGAGCAGAAAACTCAGAAATATGATGGTAAACCATAAAAAAATACTAAAAAAATTGGTTTAAAATGTCGTAATTAGTTTAGAGTTCATAGAGCATATATACTGACTGATGCATACATGTTTGTGAAATATCCAACGGACATTCGCTGTGCCATCAACGGATGGCTCCAATATCGACAAGCTCTGATTCTGGACCTCTCATGCAAATTTGCGACGACATTGCTGCCGCATCAAGAGCGACACCAGGAGCATTTCCTGACATATATTCAATATGGGATCCATTTAAAAAAAAAAAAACACAGAAAGAGAGGCAAATGCAAGTGTAAAACTGCTCTCTCTGCTGCTGCTGCTCACTCTGATCAAAATGGCAGAAATAGTTAATAATACATGCTTTCTGAGCTTGGGGAGGGTCTATATGATGTTATCTTTACAAATGCTTATAGACGCAAACGCGTCTAAACGCGTCTAAACGCGTCTAAACGCGGCATGAAAACATAGCAGAACGCGCATTTTTAAACGCAGGTTTCTGCTTTTTAAAACGCACGTTCAGCAGAGTTTGCATCTGCGTCTCGTGTGCATGGGGTCTAAACCTGCACGGTTTAGGAGATATCCCCTGTATCTGCCGACGTCATCGGCACATGCGCACTGAAGCAATGGCAAGTACGTTCCGTTTTCTTCAGTGAGTGTGCCGTTAACGGCGGCTCCCGCGTGCAAGACGCGGGAGTGACGTCGTCGCGGCTCCGGCCAATCATAGAACCGGAGCCGTGATACCCAGAAGTAACTTGGGGAGAAATGTCGCCGGCCGGTGCTGTGTACGATCTCAGGTGAGTATTACATAATGAGCTAGTATGCTATGCATACTAGCTCATTATGCCTTTGTCTTGCTGGTGTTTTTTTTCCATGTGGGTTTACAACCACTTTAACCACTCTCCTTGTCAACACGATGTTTCAGCAAAGTAATATACAATCTAGGGAAACGAATACACAACCAGAATCAGAACACGTTCCAGATCAGGAATTAAACCCTGAATTAAACAAAAGAGAAAAACGCTTAACAAAACCAAACTGGAAAGTGCAAGAGAATCTTAAAGCTGACAAGGAAGAACTGCTTTCTAATATCAATGACTTATGGTCTAATACTGTTAAATGCATGTCTGCTCTCTCCCAACAATCTCATGAGCAATTAAAACTAGAGGGCGCAATTGAATGTTACTGATCTCTTAACCACATGCCGATCGAGACGTCCATGGACGTTTCTCCCAGAATCACGCTTCCGCATGCCTGATGGGGCACGCACCCAGGAATGTCCATGACCAATCCGGTCCCCCAGACCCAGCGCGCCATGGAACGGGGTAAAGGGCTAATGACAGCAGCCCTTTACCACGTGATCGCTCTGTCCAATGACGAAGCGACCAAACCGGAGCTTGTCCGGTGTAGCTCCTTCCCTCTTCTCACATTGATCGGTACAGTGTGCGAGGAGAGGGGGGAGCTGGGTGCAGCAGCGATGTGGGTTGTCGCTGAAGTGCCCACAGCGCTGATCTGTGCCTATCCATGTAACATCCATCCATCCCTGGCTCATCTATGTTCCATATGTGCCCATCCATGTTCCATCTATCCATCCCTGGCTCATCCATGTTCTATATGTGCCCATCCATGTAACATCCACCCATCCCTGGCTCATCCATGCTCCATATGTGCCCATCCATGTAACATCCATCCCTGGCTCACCCATGCTCCATATGTGCCCATCCATGCTCTATCCATCCCTGGCTCATCCATGCTCCATCCATGCTCATCCATGCTCCATCCATCCCTGGCTCATCCATGCTACATCCATCCCTGGCTCATCCATGCTCCATCCATGCTCAACCTGTGCTCCATCCATGCTCATCCATGCCCAATCCCTGCTCATTAATGCTCAGTCCGTGCTCAACCATGCTCCCTCAGTGCTACATCCATCCCTAGCTCATCCATGCTCCATCCGTGCTCATCCATGCTCCATCCGTGCTCAATCCTTGCTCATCCATGCTCATCCATGCTCATCCATGCTCATCCATGCTCCATCCGTGCTCCATCCGTACTCATCTATGCCCATCCGTGCCCCATACATGACTCACCTATGCCCGTCCATGGCTTATTCATGCTCATCCATGTTTCATCCATTCCACAGCAGTGCTCATCCTTGCCATAGCAGTGCTCATCCATGCCACAGCAGTGCTCATCAGTGCTTATCCATGCCACATCAGTGCTCATACACGCCACATACATGCCACATCAGTGCTCATCCATGCCACATCAGTTCTCATCCATGCCACATCAGTGCTAATCCGTGCCACACCAGTGCTCATCCATACCACATCAGTACTCATCCATGCCACATCCGTTCTTATCCATGCCGCATCCTTGCCCATCAGTGTCTCACAAAAGTGTAATAGGTAGTCAAACCATATTTGAAATGTATGTCCCTGATGGTGCTCCCTGCATGTTGAGCCTCTCTATGTGGCCAGGCTGTGGAAAAGTCTCACACATGTGGTATTGTCATACTCAGGAGGAGTAGCAGAATGTATTTTGGGGTGTAATTTCTGCTATGTACATGCTATGTGTTTGAAATATCTTATAAATGGACAACTTTGTGTTAAAAAAATGCATTTTCATTTTCCAAAAACTTGTGGGAAAAATGACATGTTCAAAAGACTCATTATGCCTCAGAATATACGTTGGGGTGTTTTTCTTCGCAAAATTGGGTCATTTTGTGGACTTTTCCATTGTCCTGGTGCTTCAGGGCCTTCAAAAGTGTAATGCCGCGTACACACGATCGGAATTCTTGTCGGAAAAAGCTCTGATGGTTTTTCCGGCGGAATTCCGCTCAAGCTAGGTTGCCTACATACGGTCACACCAAATTCCGACCACCAAGAACGCAGTGACGTCCACCACGTACGACGAGACTATAAAAGGAAAGTTCAGTACCACGTCCGGCACCCTTTGGGCTCCTTCTGCTGATCTCGTGTTTATCGCTTGTTAGTAGAAGTTTCGTTATAGACGATTTGCGCTTTTCAGACTTGTGCTTCAGATCGTTCCTGCTCTACAGTTTGTGCTTGTCGGTGCGTATCTGCTTATCAGTGCGTGTAGTTCGCATTTGTTTGTCTTTGCGGCCTATATATTTATATATAGTACACTTTGATTTTCAGTGCTCATTGTCCGCTCGTTACTTGATTTGCATTTCGTTCTTTCAGGCCTTACTGTTTATCAGTGCTTTCTTTAGTCCGTTCTGACCAGCCGACCAGTTAGAAGCGATGTTGCGTGTACGTACTCGTCGTAGAGTTCGTGCTGTGCGGGGGCTTGGTGTTGGGGTTCTTACTTTGACACAAGCCCAATCCATGAACAGGGCGAGGAGGAGAATTGGTTGCTCCAGCGTGACCAATTCTTGCACATTCCTCTGCTTCGTGAGATCCATGAGAATAATCCTGATAATTTCAGGCATTATCTCAGAATGACGGACCCCGTTTTTCACCGCCTGTTGGCTTTGCTGTTCCCTTATATTAGCAGGCAGGATACCTGCATGCGGCAAGCCATCACTGCGGAGCAGATGTTAGTTGCCACGTTGAGGTACTTGGCGACAGGGAGAAGCCTTCAGGACCTCAAGTTCTCGACAGGCATCTCCCCCCAGGCTCTGGGGATCATTATTCCAGAGACCTGTTCTGCCATCATCCAGGTCCTGCAGAAGGACTATATGAGGGTAAGTTTTATCCTTTAACATCACATTCTATGTATTTACTGTTTGCTAATGTATTGTATTTCTTTCATCGTTCCCTAATTACCAGGATTTCAATATGCTGTAATATGCTGTGCCACCTCATGCATGTTGGATTTTTGTTCCTTTTTTGTCCTTCATGCATATTTGCCTTCACTAACCCCCCCAGCATGCTATCTGTGGCCCATATATACCTATAGTCTAGTCACTTAACAATGTATTTTGTTAGCTCCATTGTAATGCTTTACCCTAAACACCCCCTAAAATGTGTACAAATGTTATAGTTGTCCTTAAATTCATGCAGAGTGCCTGAGGCTTTGTTTTGTGGTGCCCAAAATCTTTGGGAACCCCCCCCCCCCTCCCCCAACTGCTCAGTCAGCTGATACCTATCCTCTCTTAACTTTGCCAAACCCAATACACACTATACCTACCTCTTTAGAGATCATATTTATGGATGAATATTTCAAAGCATGAAGTGCAAGGGCCTGCCTCAATACTTTAAATGGTACTGTTTTAATGTTTCTTCTCCTATTATTATTGTGATAGGTAATTGCAGAATCCAAAAATGTGCTTCCATTTTTTTTTTTTTTGAGGCCACTTCTTCTTACCTGTCCAGTGGGCTGCCAATAGTGTAATTAAGGAGGGGTTGGCCAAACTATCACACATTACTTTGTTACTCCATTACGTAGTGGAGAGGGTGGTTACCTGTCCAAAACATACCTCCCCTCTAAAATATTTACAAGGGTCCATCAGAGGGGGGAGGAATCTGATAAGTGGACCTTATATTTTAGCCTTTAAATACTACAAGAAATGTTATACTGATGTTTGCCAACAATGTTTCTGTAGAATCTGCTTGTAATGTTTATTATCAAATTTACTAATTATATTTTTCTTGTTTGACTCCACAGTTTCCTTCCACGCCACAGGAATGGCAGACTGTGGCCTCCCAGTTTGCCCAGCGGTGGGTCTGTGTGCAGATGGCCATCATTTTGTTGAAGACTACTGGAGCCTGAAAAGCCAGTTCTGTCTTGCACCTGTTTTTTCACATGCTGACACAAGTTTGAAGGAGGATTCAAGCGGTACTATTTTCATTATTTTGGACTTATACCCCCATGTTATACTCATACCTTCTTACCCCCACGCCCCACCCTCCATAACATTACACCTTCCCCCTTAGCACTCTACTTTCTTACTCCCTTCCCTTGTATACTCACCCCCTCTTATTTACCCCTCCAACTGTTACCATGACCTTCCCACCCCCTCTATAACACCCTACCTCACAGACTTACCCACTGACAGACCCAACTCCTCCCTCCTCTTCCTTTTAAATGACCTTCCCTCTTATCCCCCCCCCCATATGCCAACCTTCTTACCTCTTCACTTACACTTGACCTCCTTCCTCAGATTTATCCTTTGTACACTTCCCCCACACGTCCTTACACCTCATTCCTAACCCCTTGCTTTATATCCACCCCTCAGCCCTTCTTTAGAGCTGGGAGGTTGGTGTTAAAATGTAAACTTTAAGTTTCTAGAAATCTTATCTATGATAAATTAAAGATGTTAACCTCTGTGATTATCTGTAATCAAAAAACTTTTGACTTTAAAAATATCTTTATTTATAATAATAATATCCACAGTATCTCAAATAATAATTAATAGAACAGGAAAATTCAACTTTATTATTTCCTGTCTGTCTCTGGAGATAATTCAGTAGGTAAATAGTTGTGGAATTAATTTGCCCCTCGGGAATGAAGACATAGACAGGATTTGTTGGTGAGCGAGAGCTCCATGGCCCAATCCTTTAGGGATCCCATTGTATCAGATGTGTTTGCCTGATTATTATTTTTAAAGAAAGTTTATTAAAGAAAGTAAATAATTTGGTGGATTTCTATTTGAAGATTCCTGGACTGTCAGATGACGATTATACTCAGAAGGGAAAATATACTTAATTGAAGTATAGGGTATGCCGTGTATCACAAATAAAGACAGGGTGTTAAAGACACAAAAATCCACAAAAAAAAATAAAGACACGGGTTGCATTGTCCCCTAAAAGAACCAAGTTTATAATTTTGTACAAACTAATAAGTGACACAAAAAGAACACTATTCATAGAAATGTAAAATAAGTGCTCAAACAAGTGAAATTAAGGGATTAAAGGCAGTGATCCTTACATCAAATGTGTTTCCTTCTTCCACCACACAAGTGTTACAAAGTAGCTTACCAAAAAGTCTAAATACACTCAATGCAGCCAATGAAGGATCTTTGTCCACAGGCAATATTGCATCTCCAAAGGCAGATTACACCAACTTCAATCCCGCAATGGTAAGATATCAAGAGAAAAAGAGAGGAATCTCTATGGTTTAGTACCAAAATACTCATGTTTATTGCTTCATATAGAAATGTACTCACAAAAAACAAAAGCAAATAAAACAGCACTTCTCTCCAGCTGATGAGTGAGCATGAAAACATCACTGCTATAGCACCACTCCACCCAACATGCGTTTCGTCAACACAGACGTCGCCTAGGTGCATAGGCACATATAATTGGGGTCTGACTTTTTGGTAAGCTGCTTTATAACACTTGTGTGGTGGAAGAACTTGTTTAAGCACTTATTTTACATTTCTATGATTTGTGTTCTTTTTTGTCACTTGTTATTTAGTTTACACAATATAATACTTGGTTATATTAGGGGACAGGGCAACACCCTGTATTTCATATGTATCTTTATATCAGTGATTGCTACAATCATTGATTTTTTTTATATATACATTGTTTATGCATTGTGTCACAAACACACAATGTGTTTGTTGATAACATTGTTATATCACATAATTGTATTCTGATACTCACCTATATAACACTGAGCGCAGACATTTCTGGTTTCTCATTATGCTATGTATCACGTATATGACCAGAGTAACTAAAAGTAATTATGAATGAAATGTTTATTTTTTTTTATAATTGATGTCTTTTTTCAAATTGGTTCTATATTGCTACTAAATGAAAGTTGGCCTATCATATACAAAGTTGTCCATCGTACTTTACATACACAGTGTATAAATACAAAAGGTATTGTTTAATACTTATCTATGCTGAGGAAACTGCTGTTGTGTAATCTCGTATGTGGCATGACCTCCACATTGGTCCCACTGTCTCTGCTTAAAGCATATTTCCACTTTTTCTGTCAAATTTGTGAAAAACTCACTATATGTTTGTTATATATTTCCATTCACACAACATACCTAAAAAAAGTAAAAAGTTTTGCTATGTTAATGGGAACATGTAACAAATATAAAGTAGGTGGTATCCCAATTTTGTGTCAAAAGTGGAAGTACTTTAAGGCCCTTTCACACTGGGGCGTTTTTTAGGCGCTACTGCGCTAAAAATAGCGCTTGTATAGAGCCTGAAAAAATCCGGCCATTTTCACTCCAGTGTGAAAGCCGGAGGGCTTTCACACTGGAGCGGTGCGCTAGCAGGATGGTCAAAAAAGTCCTGCTAGCAGCATCTTTGGAGCGGTGAAGGAGCGGTGTATTCACCGCTCCTATACCGCTCCTACCCATTGAAATCAATGGGACACTGCGGCAATACCACCGGCAAAGCGCCGCTGCAGTTTTAACCCTTTTTCGGCCGCTAGCGGGGGTTAAAACCGCACCGCAATCAGCCGAATACCGCTGCTAAAACGACGGTAAAGCAGCGCTAAATATAGCGCTGCTTTACCACCGATGCTGCTCCCGCCCCAGTGTGAAAGGGGCCTTTACTGAAGCATTCAGGCACAGCCATCCAGTCAGCTCTTCCCTTACTACAAAGACCATATTGCTAATGCCTAGGCACTGGTCACAGTCTGGAACAGCCATTGCTACAGGACTGGTAAATTTATAAATATATTTTTATTGCATTTAACTATAGGGAAGTAAAAGGATTGCTGGTCGCTTTATTAAAATGTTAGTTGCCTGACTGTGCCTGACGTGTTTACTTCTGAGTCACTGACCTGGATCAAGCAAATGAAAACTTCAAATTCCTTATCTCAAAACTTGTTCCCAATCAGTGACTTACAAACTACTAACAGATAGGCAACCATCATTAGCCAGCCTAAACTACCTTTCCCAAAGCCTAACATGCTAGTGCAGACTTGGAAGCATCACAGATAGGCAACCATCATTAGACAGCCAAGCCTTCCATGCTCACAGCCTAACATGCTAGTGCCGCTTTGGAAGCAAAACACGTAGGAAAAAGGGAACAAAGGAGAATTTCAAGGTTACACCACAAAATGACTGTAAAATCTTTTTTTTTTAAATTGTATTTTTATTAAATTTTTCAAAGAAAAAGGATACAAACAGAAAACAGAGTAGAGTAAAATCTTCAAAATTGCAAGAACCAAGTACGAGGAGAGGCCAATAAGTTCTTACCCTAACCATGACCTAGATGTGCTTGGGATCTGACTTTTTTTTTTCAGGTTTATAGGTTGATATCTTAGTAATATTGTTTTTGTAGGTTGTGGTGAATTATAGTTAGAGCCAAGAGAAATGGAGTAAGTGTCATGCCGGACAAAGTTGAATACCGATCCGTGATTCAAAAAACAGCAGCGAGTGGAATGTGCACAAAGCTTTTTAAACAGATTAGTGACAATGGATGAAAGCTGGGTATATCTATATGATCCTGAGATTAAAGAAATTAGTAAAACATGGAAACATGCTTTATCACCCACCCCAAAAAAGGCTAAGGTGCAACATTTATCCATTAATCACGGCTTGGTATTCAACTTTGTCCGGCATTAGGTGTAACTCCATTTTTTTATTTTTTTATTATTTCCATATAATTCACCACGACCTACAAAAAACAAAAATTGCCATGCATATTACTAAGATATCCACCTATAAACCTGCAAAATTTCAGATCCCTAGCACATCTAGATCATGGTGAGGGTAAGAACTTATTGGCCTCCCCTCGTACAAGTCAACAGCTTCCTTCTTCCAAAATATAAGAAAATAACATGTTTCCTATTACCAAAAATCACCAGTACTGACTCGCATTATGTTCTACCCGCTGGTGTTTCAAAAAACAAGAATTACTGTGGTTTGGAAATTGGTGGATGCAATGTAACAGATTTTAGTGCTGAAATACAAGTTGCTACACTCCAGGAAGGAAACTGGGCCATCCAACTATCATCACTATAAATACGCAGAAAAAGCCGTTCACTTTGCTAGGGGAGATAAATCACTATATCCAAACCAGCCATGGAGCCACAAACTTGCAGCTCCATATCTTTGATTTTCTGGTTGGTTACCATCCATTGCTCTGCTGAAGAGACATGCCCAGGTAACATTTTGAGATCTAATTATTATTGTATTTGTTTATGTGTTGATTTTACTTTCATTTGCAGGGGAGGAGAAATCATTTTTCTACCACCTTAATAAGCAATCTTTGGGATTATCTAACACAGGAGGTGGTACATAAGAACAATATATTACATTCAGTGTTAATATTGGCAGCAAATTTCGATTTAGTTTTAGCCTTAGTCTTAGGACTAAAATGGCATTTTAGTTTTAATACCATTTTAGTCTTCTGCGATTTTAGTTTTAGTCATATTTAGTCGACTAAATCTCCAGTACATTTTAGTCGACTAAAACTAATTTTAGTCGTCTAAAATCTAATGGGTATAATTAAATTGTAATTGCAATAGTTAACATTTTTCTACAATTTCCAAACTCATTATATACTGCTGGAGGGAAAAATGTAATGTTATTTATTATGGTATTGAGGTATGAACATGCACTACAGACCAGTGTTAATTTTGAAGTCAAATTTCAATTTAGTTTTAGTCTTAAAAAAAAAATCCATTGGATTTTTTCCGACGGATTTTGTCCGACACTGGTGTTGCATACACACGGTCAGACAAAGTTGTCGGAAAATCCGATCATTCTGAACGTGGTGACGTTTGTTGCCTACGACGGGAGTACGTAGAGGCTAGTAGCCAATAGCTTTGGTCTTGTAATGTGATCTGAGCATGCGTGGCACTTTGTCCGTCGGAATTCGCTACACACAATCGGAAAAAGTCAGTTTAAAATAGAAATAAAAGGCAAAACATTTGTGTATAGATATAAAAAAAAAAAAAATCTAAATACCTTTTTCCCTTTTTTTATAAGTGATCACATTCCTCTGTTCTCACCTGCATAAGAGCTGGGGGAGGAGCAGCAACAGTACTCTGGGCTTCCCAGTGAATGGCTGTACAGCAGGGGCGTGTCAGTACTAGTCTGATCATTGCTGGAGAGCAGGCTGAGTTCCCAGCACAGCTAGAGAACTGACCACGGTGTGTTCTCGTGCTTAGTGTGGTCGGTTTCTAATAGGAAAGCAGAAGGACTGTCAGGAACTGATGTAGCCAATAAACTTTATAATACGGACTACAGGGTTGCCAGCTCTTGTTTTTCTGCTTGTTGCATCTAGTGTGAGAGAACACACCAAGCTTAGCCACCTGTGCTGTGGATCACACTTCCCTGTAGTGAAGAACACCAGGGATTTCACACAAAAGGAAGCAATACAAAGTGAACAGGATACTTTCTCATACAAGTGCGTGGAACAGCAGGCACATATCAGGAATACGAAATGTTGGGGTAACAAATGCTTAAAGTGGACTATTTTAATGGAATAAATAAATGTTAACCTTATGAGTGTGCCATTTAGAGGCGTACATACAGGGGTCGTAATTGTGACCCAGCCCATGCTCCAGGGGGCCTCCTGCAGCCTCTGAAAGATAAACAGTGGGGTTTGGTTCCTCTACATGCCACCCCACCGCCCTCCTATCTACCATCTGCTGTGATGGGGCTTCTGTGTACTCCCTCGGTCCCTATCATCCCCCGCAGTGCTGCCGTGTTCCCCCCTCCCCTCTCCCGCTGGCTGCTGCAGTGGATGCTTTCAGGATGGAAAGCAGAGAAGGGGCTGGTAAATGTGTATTTGAGGGCTGTTGTAATGTCTCAGGCAGTGAGCTAGTAGTGTTTTTGTACAGGATCACAGCTTTGGACTTATATACATACTATGTAGTTAAGTGGTTACACCTTATGGCAAATTACAGATAAAGGAACGAAGGTATGTTGAAGGATTAGTTCAGGTTTATTTAGAGAGTTTATATACAGCCATAACTTAGGTATCAGGAGGGTCAGCAAGGCATTAGCAGTACAAAGTTTATGCAGTTCAGGTATACTTGCAGTGAGTTGCATTATGCTGATGGGGACACTTCGTAGGTCTGGAGAGATGGTGGTGAAGCGTTCATTGGCCCAAAACGAAGAGTAGTAAGTGGGGGTTCTGTCCGGCCCAAACGAAGAGGATGAAGTGGGGCTCTGTCCGGCCCAAACGAAGAGGATGAAGTGGGGCTCTGTCCGGCCCAAAACGAAGAGGAGGAATTGGGGCTCTGTCCGGCCCAAACGAAGAGGATGAAGTGGGGCTCTGTCTGGGCCAAACGAAGAGGATGAAGTGGGGCTCTGTACGGCCCAAACTTGGAGAAGTAAGCAGCAACATGAGTCTAGTGCACTAGGCCTGGTAACAGGTTCCTAGCATGAACGATGAGTCATTGGCGGCAGCTGTTTAAATAGGAACAAGAGGAGATATCAGGTGATGTGGCTGAGACCTCATCAATGTGCTGAGGGGATAGAGGAGATGACTGAGCCCCCAGTGGATGAATCCGACATTACAGCTGTGTCCTCAATCTCTTTTCTCTCTCTCAAAAGTGAAACATCAGAGGTCTGTTAAGACCACTGATTTTTCACGAGGACATCCAACAGGGCTCATAAAAATAAAATTGTAAAATAAATAAATGAATTAAATAAATTGGTAAAAAAAAATAATAAAAAAATAAAATGACAAAAATAAAAAACGACTCACCCCAATGGTGGAATTACCAGGGTCACAAATGTTGCACTTGTGACTGGGCCCTAGCATTCCGCCACCATGGGGGGCCTAGCTGGGGGTCAGAAGGGTCCTTTATTTATTTTTCTTCAGAGACCCTTCCTTATATGTGAGCCTACTATTCTGTGTCAAATTGAACCTTTTGGGATACCAATATGGGGGTTTGATTGCTGACTTTGGAGCTATCATCCTGATCCTGGCTCCTCTTCAAAGTGAGACAGTGACCTTAAATAAGTATACAGCCAGTAAAGTCTGAGAAGTCTCAGCTCCTGTACTGTATGCTTTTTTCACATCACTGACTCACCAGGTTGTGAAGCCTGGATAAGGTGATGCTGTTGGAGCCCCCACCTTTAAGGATAAGTCATCATTTTCCATTTGGGAAGGAGGAAAGGAGGGAGGCACACCTAAGTGTAGTATTATAAAACACGGTTTAATGCATAAGGTATTGCACTTACAAGATTGAAGAAATCATAGGCATATCTGTAATAAAACATCCTCCTCTAGGGGTGCCTGCTATCCGGTATCTCCCGGCGTCCAGATGGTGTCAGAAGGCTGAGCAAACGCTGAACCAAAACAGGAAGTGCAGGGGATCCAGGCTTTCTGGCGTGGACCGCACGGAGGGATATGACGTCACCTGGTGGGCAGGCCTCAATGGAAGGAAGGAGGACGGAAAACTAGGCTATGCACTCGGAGCACACAGCTCCTTCTTTTTATCCTTTCATCAGTTTCCATATGTCTATCCTCACAGGATCATTTTAAATAGTTTGATAGGAGAAAACAAAACACTCCTGCGCACAAGTGAGTACCAGATGGACTAGATCTCGTAATGGATAATGTCTCTGGCCTTGCTGCCCTCAAGGATAGGGGTATTCTAGCAGTCAATAAGAAAAGAAAGAAAACAAGGGCGCACTGACCTTGTGCATTATCCTTAGGTAAATTTTATGAGAAGTAATATAGAAAACTACTCACAAACGTATAAACGAAAACTCTGATACAAGTAGTCTCCAGATTATAGCAATTGTTCAAGGTGGTAATGGACTCCCGATCGTAACAGAGGAGATAACAGGAGTCACTGCTGGCTGACGCATTTCAAATGATTACCTTATTCCTCAGAGCCCTGCAGTGTTGCATCCTTCAGCTTCTCCTATATATACATATGTGCACCAACATGCACCCGAAAGGCCCCTCCCACTGGAATCCAATAACCCCGCCCATATTGGTAGGTGGCTCACAATCGAAGTGGAACACTCACCAACGAATAATAATAATGGTACCAAAACCTCATAAGTGTAAAATTATGATAATAACATTTTTAAAAAAATGTATTGATTTCATAGGCAAAGGTAGTGTGTATAACATTGTGTCTGTAGACTAGTCCTCATTGATGTTGACTGCACCAAGCGGTATGTGGAATGACAGTCATATACACAACAACACACATGAGAACAAGATACTGCTGGTATGAAAAGTAGTATTAATCAGTGGCAGCCCGTCCATAGGGGGCGCACGGGCGCCACTCCCCCCTCCAGGCAGTCACAAAAAAATATATATATATATATGTTTTTTTTAAAACTGCCCCTTTAAAAAAAAGGTCATTAAGTGCACTATAGGAAGCGCCACGTCTATGCAATTACAAGATTGTAGACGCGGCGCTTCATTTGCAGGCTTTTAACCCGCCTTGTGGCGCGAACCATCGTGCTGAGCTGCATCCGCCTGGATGCTTTGTTGTTTAAGTTACTTCCGGCTTCCCTGTTCCAGAGACCAGATGGAAACCGGAAGTGAGTCGGCAGCTCCGTGGGACGCACTGCCTGAGCGGAGCTGCCTGTGTAAGGTAAGTTTCCTTCCTGCCTGAGAGGCCTTATATAGAAACAAAGCTGGGAGTTAGTGACAGATCACATCACACGGACTATAGATGCAGCTTGGCTGGGCTCTGGGGAGATGTCATACTAGACAAGAGTCCCGTTGCTCCTAAAAGCAGGTGATCTCACTATTGTATGAGTCAGAGGAACGTTCCAGGAGTTACATAGTTAGTCAGGTTGAAAAAAAGACACAAGTCCATCCAGTTCAACCGCAAAAAAAAAAAAAAAACAATATTATACAATCCCATATACCCAATTCTATACCCACAGTTGATCCAGAGGAAGGCGAAAAACCCCAGCAGAGCATGATCCAATTTGCTAAAGCAGGGGAAAAAAATCCTTCCTGATCCCTGAGAGACCAACGGATTTCCCCCAGATCAACTTTACCTATAAATGTTAGTACCCCGTTATATTATGTACATTTAGGAAATAATCTAGGCCTTTCTTAAAGCAATATACTGAGCTGGCCAGAACCACCTCTGCAGGGAGTCTATTCCACATTTTCACAGCTCTTACTGTGAAGAAACCTTTCCGTATTTGGAGATGAAATCTCTTTTCCTCTAGATGTAAAGAGTGCCCCCTTGTCCTCTTTGTTGACTGTAAAGTGAATAACCAAGTTCACTATATGGACCCCTTATATATTTGTACATGTTGATTATATCTCCCCTTAATCTCCTCCTATCAAGAGTGAATAAATTCAGTTCCTCTAATCTTTCCTCATAGCTGAGCTCCTCCGTGCCTCAGTTTGGTTGCTTCTCTGCACTTTCTCTAGTTCCCCAATATCCTATTTGAGAACTGGTGCCCAAAACTGAACTGCATATTCCAGATGAGGTCTTACTAATGATTTGAACAGGGGCAAAATTATATCTCTCTCTCTGGAGTCCATACCTCTCTTAATACGAGAAAGGACTTTGCTCGCTTTGGAAACCGCAGCTTGGCATTGCATGCTATTATTGAGCTTATAATCTACCAAAACCCCCAGATCCTTCTCCACTATGGATCCCCCCAGTTGTACTCCCCCTAGTATGTATGATGCATGCATATTCTTAGCCCCCAAGTGCATAACTTTACATTTATCAACATTAAACCTCATCTGCCACATAGTCGCACAATTAGACAGAGCATTGAGGTCGGCTTGTAAATTGGAGACATCCTGTAAGGACATTATTCCACAGCATAGCTTGGTGTCATCTGCAAAGACGGAAATGTTACTTTTGATCCCAGACCCAATATCATTTATAAGGATATTAAAAAGTAAGGGTCCCAGCATTGAACCTTGGGGTACACCACTGATAACCTTAGACCATTTAGAGTAAGAATCATTAATCACTACTCTCTGAATTCTGTCTTTAGCCAGTTTTCTATCCATTTACAAACTGATATTTTCAAACCTGTAGACTTTACCTTACACATGAGCCGTGTGTGCGGAACTGTATCGAACGCTTTTGGAAAATCCAAGTATACCACGTCCACGTCCACCGCCACCCCTCTGTCCAAGGTTTTACTTACCTCCTCATAAAAAGAAATCAGGTTTGTCTGACAACTTCTGTCTTTCATAAACCCATGCTGTCTGTTGCTTAAAATATTTTTTCCCTGCAAGAACTCGTCTATGTGGTCTTTTATTAATCTCTCCAGTATCTTCCCAACTATAGAAGTTAAACTAACAGGTCTATAGTTACTTGGTAAAGACTTTGTTCCCTTTTTAAATATAGGCACCACATTGGCCCTGCGCCAATCCAGTGGTACTATTCCTGTCATTAATGAGTCCCTAAAAATTTGATACAATGGCTTTGAAATTACAGAGCTCAATTTTTTAGGATCCGTGGGTGGATGCCATCAGGTCCAGGTGATTTATCCACCTTTATTCTGTCTAAATATTTCTGGACCATATCACTTTTGAGCCATTGTGGATTTGGGGCTGTGTCACTACTAGGGATGGGCCCGGTGTTCGATTCGAACCCATGTTCGAATCGAACATCGGCCGTTCGTCCGCTCGTCGAAACCAGAACTCTGAGGGCTGTTCGCATCAAATTCGTGTGATGCGAATAGTCCACAATGCAATGCGCCAGTCGCAGTGCATTGCTGGCTGATGATTGGCCAAGCATGCACTGTGACCCCGCATGCTTGGCCAATCATAGAGCCAGCGGCGAGGAGAGCAATAATTGGCCACAGGCAGGATGCCTGTGGCCAATTATAGCTCAGGGGGTTTAGTACACGCCACATACTATATAAGGCCACCGCGCCGGCGGCCTCGTGTAGTGTGTTCCGGCGTTAGGAACAGTGACAGACTGTACTGTACAGTGTACACACTATATGAGCTTGTGATTCATTTCTGTGTGGGCAATAGTGTAGGGAAAGAGGAAAAATAGGCAGGGATAGTTTATTCTTCTCAGTGCTGTTCTCTAATCTCTACCAATCCAGCCATCTGCAGGAGTTAGTGTGTGTGCGTGCTGTGTGAGTATAGCACAGCAGTAGCACACTAAACCACCTTACCCTGTATCTGCCCTTCTGCCCTGTTGTCATCTAATCCAGCCATCTGCGACATGACATTAAAGCCGCAAGCAGTTTTAAATGGCTTCTTTTTTTTCCTTTACAAATGTAATTTTGTGCAGGGACAGTTCTAAACATGGGAAACACATGCCACTTCACAGGCATACTTTAGACACCCCCCAGATACCATATTTAAAGGAATATTTCACTTTTTTTTTTGTTCACTTTATGCATCATTAAAATGACTGCTCCCGAAAAAAGGCAGTTTTTAAAACTTCTTTTCGCATTGATACATGTCCCCTGGGGCTGGACCCGGGTCCCCAAATCTGTTTTATGACAATAACATGCATATTGGCCGTTATAATTAGCATTTTAGATTTTGAATGTTCGCGTCCATTGTAACTAATAGGGTTCCAACGTTTGCACAAACTTTAGGTCCGTTCGCAGGTTCTGGTGCGAACCGAACCTGGGGGTGTTCGGCTCATCCCTAGTCACTACCACCCCCATTATGCACATGAGCTCCCCCATGCTCCTTTGTATACACAGAGCTGAAGAAAGTATTTAATAAATTAGCCTTCTCTTTGTCCCCAGTCACCCACTCTAGATTATTTTGTAAAGGGCCTACATGCTTAGACTTGACCTTTTTACTATTAATATAGTTGAAGGGGTTTGTCTTACTATCTTTTGCCTGTCTTTCGTTTTGAATATTTGCATCCTTGATTTCCTTTTTACATATTCTGTTATATTCTTTGTAACATTTAAATGACACTAGTGTTCCTTCATTTTTATATTTTTTAAAAGCTCTTTTCTTATAGTTTATAGCTTTTTTAACTTTGGCCGTGAGCCACATAGGTTTTATTTTTAGGCTTTTAAACTTATAGCCCATGGGAATATACTTTGCAGTGAGTTCACAAACAGTCTTTTTGAAGAATTCCCATTTCTGTTCTGTGCCCATTGATGCCAATATTCTCTCCCAGTCTAAGTCCTGGAGAGAAGCCCTCATCCTTGGAAAATTTGCTCTCTTGAAATTAAGTGTTTTTATCTTTCCCGTATGTGAATTTTGCTTACAGCTAACATCAAATGAAATCATGTTATGGTCACTGCTACCCAGGTGTTCCTTTATCTGAACATTAGTAATACGCTCTGCATGGTTTGAGATTATAAAAGTGAGAAAGTGTGGCGCTAAAAAGAATTTGTATCTGATCGGTAGCTGTAAATGAGAATCAAATCCCTATTACACTGCCATCATCCAGATTTTTTAGTGACTAACCACCATACATAAAAAATGGTGAAAAAGTGTGGGTATAAGCAGTCCACGTCAGAACTGTTTATAAAATGGAAAAAACGTTTATGTTACTCATAACTTAACATAAAAAGAAAAGTGATACAAAAATGTGTAAAAACACTAAGGTATCGTGATATTCAGAGAATTGATATCATGCAATGTATTACAATTACTATTTAACACTGTAATCATAACCTCAGTTTAAATGAGCATAATGTAATCATAATCCGATATATCTGTGTGGTAGGAGGAAATGTCCTTCATGAAAATAATAAAATAATAAATTCAATTATGACATGTACAAATAATGAAAATTAGAATCAAGCAAGTGCTGTTGAAACACGTATTGAATTAGCTTGTTATATGGATTCAAGAGTCCCAGGTGGTAAAACTCATATGTGATGGTGTACTGATATTCCCAAAATGTTGTATAATGTTCATCAACGTAACATCCTCATAAAATTTGGACGGCGTCTAGAACTCTATGGTGTAAGAATGGGATCTGGTACGCTTACCGTCAAGGGTGGACCCACTGACCTTTGGTGAGGGGTCGGACAAGGCTTGAGTGTGCCGGTGGGTGATGTTTGCAGGATGGTGAGTCCGGATCAGGAAGTTGGAAAGGCGAGACTGGGCCGGCACCACAGTCTATACTCACCGAATCTCCGATCACAATGTGGGGACCACACTTTGGAGGGTTGCACTGGAACACGATTGTTTACCCCAAAACACCCCAGTGGGTCATGATCATAGGAATAAAAGAGATAAGGAGAACCTCCTCATAGTGTAAATCAATCCGGTAACGGAATAAATTTATTTAAAAAAAATCTTGTTTGTCAAGTAAAAATGGTCAAGATAAAAATAAAGACAAATCAAGAAATGTATAAGGCAAAACGCAGTGGTGGTGGGTATAGCGTATTCCGTTACCGGATTGATTTACACTATGAGGAGGTTCTCCTTATCTCTTTTATTCCTATGATCCTGACCCACTGGGGTGTTTTGGGGTAAACAATCGTGTTCCAGTGCAACCCTCCAAAGTGTGGTCCCCACATTGTGATCGGAGATTCGGTGAGTATAGACTGTGGTGCCGGCCCAGTCTCGCCTTTCCAACTTCCTGATCCGGACTCTCCATCCTGCAAACATCACCCACCGGCACACTCAAGCCTTGTCCGACCCCTCACCAAAGGTCAGTGGGTCCACCCTTGACGGTAAGCGTACCAGATCCCATTCTTACACCATAGAGTTCTAGACGCCGTCCAAATTTTATGAGGATGTTACGTTGATGAACATTATACAACATTTTGGGAATATCAGTACACCATCACATATGAGTTTTACCACCTGGGACTCTTGAATCCATATATCAAGCTAATTCAATACGTGTTTCAACAGCACTTGCTTGATTCTAATTTTCATTATTTGTACATGTCATAATTGAATTTATTATTTTATTATTTTCATGAAGGACATTTCCTCCTACCACACAGATATATCGGATTATGATTACATTATGCTCATTTAAACTGAGGTTATGATTACAGTGTTAAATAGTAATTGTAATACATTGCATGATATCAATTCTCTGAATATCACGATACCTTAGTGTTTTTACACATTTTTGTATCACTTTTCTTTTTATGTTAAGTTATGAGTAACATAAACGTTTTTTCCATTTTATAAACAGTTCTGACATGGACTGCTTATACCCACACTTTTTCACCATTTTTTATGTATGGTGGTTAGTCACTAAAAAATCTGGATGATGGCAGTGTAATAGGGATTTGATTCTCATTTACAGCTACCGATCAGATACAAATTCTTTTTAGCGCCACACTTTCTCACTTTTATACCCTTTTCACAATCTGTCATATTGTTGTGTCGGCAGCTTTTCACAGGGGAAGCGCAGCTGCATCCACATATATATTTCTGACATGGTTTGAGATTGCCAGGTCCAACAGAGCATCATTCCTAGTTGGGACCTCATTAAACTGGACCATAAAATTGTCCTGTAATAGGTTTAACATTTTTTGCCCTTTAACTGTCCCAGCAGTGCTATTACTCCAGTCAATTTCTGGGTAGTTAAAATCCCCCATTATTATCACTGTCCCAGCCCTTGCAGCCCTTTCCATCTGTGCAAGGAGCTGATTCTCCACCTCCTCATTAACATTGGGTGGTCTATAACAAACTCCAATGATTAACTTTGAACTACGCACATCTGTATGCAATTCCACCCATAATGCTTCAGACCCATCACACTCTCTATCCACCAGGTTCTCTTTCACACTCGCTTTGAGATCACTTCTCACATACAGACAGACCCCTCCACCTTTTTCCTTTTTACTCTGTCTTTCTGAAAGAGTGCATAGCCAGGAATATTAATAGCCCAGTCATGTGAGGAATGAAGCCAAGTTTCAGCAATACCGATTACATCATAGCTCTCCTGATGCACCAGAGCTTCCAACTCACCTACCATATTTTTCCATGTATAAGATGCTACTTTTTCCTAAAATAGTTAGACTGAAAGTCGAGCAGCGTCTTATACACGGTCAGTCAGCCTGGGAGAGAGCTGCACGAGTGCATAGCTGGTCATACGGCTTCCTCCAATCACGAGCCGTATGTTAGTGACGTCAGCTGGAGCTGGAGGCAGAGGTGGAGAGTGCGCAGATGCGATACCGTTGGACGCAGAGACTGCGCAGATGCATCAGGGAGCGGAGCTTTTTGAGCCCAAGATGTCAGAATAATAAAAGTAAGTAATTGTCTTATTCTGAAAAATTCTAACTGAGTGTAGATAGCTATGCAAAAGAGCATGGAAATAGAGCTGCAGAGAGACAGTTTGAAACTCCCCCCACTGAGTGTATGATCAGACAGTGGAGAAAACAGAGGCTGAATAAAGTGATATGCTGCATAATATACTGGTATGTAAACGTTACCTGCGGTAATTGCTAAATAAAACTTAGTTCTGTTTTACCTGTTTAAAATATTGATTTCTTAATTTTGGGTTGGAAAAGTGGGGGGCGTCTTATACATGGGGGCGTCTTATACACGGAAAAATACGGTATTTTGCTTGGCAGACTTCTGGCATTGGTGAGCAAACACTTTAATGCATTAATATATTTTTACCGGTCACATACTATCCTCTTGGGTGTTCCAAGATTGCAACTAGGACTTGCTACTATACTTACCTTGGGTTTATGTGCTTTGGTTACCCTACCACTAATGCCCCTAATATTACCCTCTGGAATATGTTCCACGCTGACTATCTCTATCTCTGGACCCTCCCCCCATCGCCTAGTTTAAAAACCCCTCTAACTTTTTGGCCATCCTTATTCCCAGCTGATCTGCACCCTCCTCCTTTAGGTGCTTCTTATAGTACCGGTTATTGACTGAGAAGTAATCCCAGTCCTCCAGGGCAGGAACCCAAACCCCTCCTTACTACACCAGCTCTTCAGCCACTTGTTTACTTCCCTTATCTCCCTCTGTCTTTCTGGTGTGGCTCAATTTAGCTCCCAAGTCCCTAAAATCGTTCTTTAGGACACTCCATCTGCCTCTGACTTTGTCATTGGTGCCAACGTGCACCATGACAGCTGGGTTTTCCCCAGCCCCTCCCAGTAATCTGTCCACCAGATCCGTGATGTGCCAAACCCGAGTGCCCGGAAGACAACATACAGTTCGGTGCTTCAGGTCTTTGTTACAGATTGCCTTCTCTGTCCTTCTAAGAATTGAGTCCCCTACCACCAGAATCTGTCTTTCCTTTCCCTTCGCTCCCCCCCCCCCACTCTCACTGGAGGAGTTCTTCCCCCGGCAGCTAGGAGAGTCCCTCAGCTCCAGCAGTGCTGGTCTCTGACTGGTATCACCAATGTCACTCAATGGAGCATACTTATTGGGATGCTCCAGCCCTGGATCGGCCTTCCTGGCACTTCCCCCTCTACCCTTCCTGACTGTCACCCATCTACTATTTTCTAGTGCCTGCACCTCTTTGTCTCCAACCACCTCTGTGCTGGCCCCTGCCTGCACCTGCTGTGTACGTTCCTGGCTATCCTTTATTGTGGAGGGTCTTCTCAGTGCTGACAGTTGCTTCCCCAGATTCAGAACCTGGGCTTCCAGGGAAACAATGTGCTTACATTTTGCACAGCAGTATGTGAGATGATCAAGGAACGCATACATGCCGCAAGATGTACACAGAGTCGCCTCTCCACACCCGCCGGGCATCGTACCAATTAATTTAATGAGGATAATAGGAGTAATATTCTCTCTGCAGTGTGTCTTCAGCCAGCAGTGTGTGGACGCTGGTCACATACTGACTTCACTCAGTCATTGGAGTCATTGCCAGTGAAATATACAGGACATAATCAAATAGGCAAAAATGTTTGGGGTTCAAGGGAGGAGATAGGAAAATCGTTCCTGACTATTAGGTGACACATATAATAATAGTAATAATAAAAATAATAATAATAATAGAAGTAGTACTATTTATTACCAGAGAAAGGGCAGACTAAATGCTTTCCCCAAAGGGACATATGTAGATTTATATGCATGTGTTTACCATACTACCTCAACGTTCTTTCCTACTCAAATTATTATGCAGATTTATGTATTTCAGGATCTTCATTAAGCCCTCCAGGAGTGAGACTCCCAAGGGTGAAGATCCAATAGGCTTCACGTTTACATAGTTTCTGGTGCCTCCTCCCTTTATCGAGGTCACCTCCAGTTGACTCTATCCCGAAAACCCTCATACCTGATGCACTGGCCAATCACAGCCCCGGAAACTCGAAGAGCCATAATTGGCTACAGGCAGGACGCCTAGCCAATTACAGCTCAGGGGCTGTAGTACACGCCCCCCCCCTATAAAAGGCCGCCACGCCGTCTGCGCCGGTCACATGCTGTTCCGGCGCAGATTGAGCAGGCTGATTCTGTGACACTCTGCTGGATTTAGTTAGGTAGAGAGATTCACTTACAGAGATTGAGTTAGATAGATTCAGTTACAAAGATTGATTGAGAAAGAGGGGCTTGTAGTGTGTTCGTGGCAGGCAGGCAGAGCTCCTATATTTTGTTACCAGAAGCACCTATAGGACTTGTAGTGTGTTCGTGGCAGGCAGGCAGAGCTCCTATATTTTGTTACCAGAAGCACCTATAGGACTTGTAGTGTGTTCGTGGCAGGCAGGCAGAGCTCCTATATTTTGTTACCAGAAGCACCTATAGGACTTGTAGTGTGTTCGTGGCAGGCAGGCAGAGCTCCTATATTTTGTTCCCAGAAGCACCTATAGGACTTGTAGTGTGTTCGTGGCAGGCAGGCAGAGCTCCTATATTTTGTTCCCAGAAGCACCTATAGGACTTGTAGTGTGTTAGTCCCATCACACACACAGAGCTATATTTTGTTCCCAGAAGCACCTATAGGACTTGAAGTGTGTTAGTCCCATCACACACACAGAGCTATATTTTGTTCCCAGAAGCACCTATAGGACTTGAAGTGTGTTAGTCCCATCACACACACAGAGCTATATTTTCTTCCCAGAAGCACCTATAGGACTTGAAGTGTGTTAGTCCCATCACACACACAGAGCTATATTTTGTTCCCAGAGGCACCTATAGGACTTGAAGTGTGTTAGTCCCATCACACACACAGAGCTATATTTTGTTCCCAGAAGCACCTATAGGACTTGAAGTGTGTTAGTCCCATCACACACACAGAGCTATATTTTGTTCCCAGAAGCACCTATAGGACTTGAAGTGTGTTAGTCCCATCACACACACAGAGCTATATTTTCTTCCCAGAAGCACCTATAGGACTTGAAGTGTGTTAGTCCCATCACACACACAGAGCTATATTTTGTTCCCAGAAGCACCTATAGGACTTGAAGTGTGTTAGTCCCATCACACACACAGAGCTATATTTTGTTCCCAGAAGCACCTATAGGACTTGAAGTGTGTTAGTCCCATCACACACACAGAGCTATATTTTCTTCCCAGAAGCACCTATAGACTTGAAGTGTGTTAGTCCCATCACACAGACCTTTATTTCCTTCCCAGAAGCACCTATAGGACTTGAAGTGTGTTAGTCCCATCACACACACAGAGCTATATTTTGTTCCCAGAAGCACCTATAGGACTTGAAGTGTGTTAGTCCCATCACACACACAGAGCTATATTTTGTTCCCAGAAGCACCTATAGGACTTGAAGTGTGTTAGTCCCATCACACACACAGAGCTATATTTTGTTCCCAGAAGCACCTATAGGACTTGAAGTGTGTTAGTCCCATCACACAGACCTTTATTTCCTTCCCAGAAGCACCTATAGGACTTGAAGTGTGTTAGTCCCATCACACACACAGAGCTATATTTTGTTCCCAGAAGCACCTATAGGACTTGAAGTGTGTTAGTCCCATCACACACACAGAGCTATATTTTGTTCCCAGAAGCACCTATAGGACTTGAAGTGTGTTAGTCCCATCACACACACAGAGCTATATTTTCTTCCCAGAAGCACCTATAGGACTTGAAGTGTGTAGTCCCATCACACAGACCTTTATTTCCCTCCCAGAAGCACCTATAGGACTTGAAGTGTGTTAGTCCCATCACACACACAGAGCTATATTTTGTTCCCATAACCACCTATAGGACTTGAAGTTGTTAGTCCCATCACACACACACAGAGCTATATTTTGTTCCCAGAATCACCTATAGGACTTGAAGTGTGTTAGTCCCATCACACACACAGAGCTATATATTTTGTTCCCAGAAGCACCTATAGGACTTGAAGTGTGTTAGTCCCATCACACACACAGAGCTATATTTTGTTCCCAGAAGCACCTATAGGACTTGAAGTGTGTTAGTCCCATCACACAGACCTTTATTTCCTTCCCAGAAGCACCTATAGGAGCTATATTTTGTTCCCAGAAGCACCTATAGGACTTAGTCCCATCACACACACAGAGCTATATTTTCTTCCCAGAAGCCCTATAGGACTTGAAGTGTGTTAGTCCATCACACACACAGAGCTATATTTTGTTCCCAGAAGCACCTATAGGACTTGAAGTGTGTTAGTCCCATCACACACACAGAGCTATATTTGTTCCCAGAAGCACCTATAGGACTTGAAGTGTGTTAGTCCCATCACACACACAGAGCTATATTTTCTTCCCAGAAGCACCTATAGGACTTGAAGTGTGTTAGTCCCATCACACACACAGAGCTATATTTTGTTCCCAGAGCACCTATAGGACTTGAAGTGTGTTAGTCCCATCACACACACAGACACAGAGCTATATTTTGTTCCCAGAAAGCACCTATAGGACTTGAAGTGTGTTAGTCCCATCACACACACAGAGCTATATTTTGTTCCCAGAAGCACCTATAGGACTTGAAGTGTGTTAGTCCCATCACACACACAGAGCTATATTTTGTTCCCAGAAGCACCTATAGGACTTGAAGTGTGTTGGTCCCATCTCACACACAGAGCTCACCTCCAGTTGACTCTATCCCGAAAACCCTCATACCTGATGGATTTACTTCTAATAAAATTTACCTAAGGATAATGCACAAGGTTGGTGCGCCCTTGTTTTCTTTCTTTTCCTTTTAAATTGTTCCTGACTACTAGAATACTATGTTTACCCATTCAGTTATGCTCACAGTCTTGGCATTTTTCCATTAATCTAATTCAGTGATTACATTTGACATTTGCTAAAGACTCCTGTAGCTATTTATAGCTAAGATCGTCAATTATAGTTGAACTTTAGTCTTTCTTTTCAACCTTACTTAGGCTGTTATTATTGTGGTGGTTTTATTATAATTACTATTATTAATATTATTATGGTGGTTGTTCTTATTTAATACCATAACTTATTATTCTACAGGGACCTATTAAAAAAATGCTTTTTAACCACTTATGTACTCTAGGCATGTTATGTTTATAGAAGTACCCAGGGAGTACATTAGCACACTCTGACCCACACACACAACACATATAACTCCATATGTTTACTCTGTTTCAATCATCTGCGTCAGTGAGTGTCAATGAGTCATGAGTGTCATCAATCTTCATATGATATCAGTTATAGCTGAATTCCAGGGCTGAGTCGCTGCTCTGCCTGTTCATTCAGACACGGAGCCATGGCTCAACCACACCCCCTTCTCCTCATTGTCTCAATGACTTTGATTTTTTTATTCCTTTTGTTCATGACCTTTTCCCCCTTTTAGTGTTGCTATATTGAAAAGGAAAACTTTAATTTATTTGTACATATCTTTGCAAGGTTTTATACCAGAAGCATAATTTTAGTGTCATACATAGGCCAAATGTAACCACTTCAGCCCCAGAAGATTTGGCTGCTCAATGACCAGGCCATTTTTTGCAATATGGCACTGCGTCGCTTTAACTGACAATTGTCGTGGGATGCTGTACCCAAACAGAATTGATGTCCTCTTTTTCCCCCACAATTAGAGCTTTCTTTTGGCAGTATTTGATCATCTCTGCATTTTTTATTTTTTGCGCTCTAAATAAAAAAGAGTGACAATTTTGAAAAAAAAAACACAATATTTTGTACTTTTTGCTATAATAAATTTTCCCCAAATTTAAAAAAAAAGCAAATTTTTTCCTCAGTTTAGGCCAATATGTATTCTTCTACATATTTTTGGTAATAAAAATCGCAATAAGTGTATATTATTATTATTATTATTATTATTATACAGGATTTATATAGCGCCAACAGTTTGCGCAACGCTTAACAAAATAAAAGGCAGACATTACAATTACATAACAATTTGGTACAAGAGGAATCAGAGGGCCCTGCTCGTTAGAACTTACAATCTAAAAAGAAAGGGTCAATTGATACAAGAGGTAATAGCTGTGGGGGATGAGTTGATGGAAAAAGTAAAACAGTGTTAGTTAGAAGCAGGATAGGCTTCTTTAAAGAAAAAGGTTTTCAGGGATCGTCTAAAGATGGATAGATTAGGGGACAGTCGGACAGATTGGGGTAGAGAGTTCCAAAGGATGGGAGAAACTCTGGAGAAATCCTGGAGGCGAGCATGGGAGGAGGTGACAAGGGAGCTAGAGAGCAGGAGGTCTTGGGAGGACCGAAGAGAGCGGCTTGGTTGGTATTTTGGTACTAGGTTAGTGATGTAGCTGGGGGCAGAGTTATGGATGGCTTTGTAAACTATTGTTAGTACTTTGAATTTTATTCGTTGGGTGAGTGGAAGCCAGTGGAGGGATTGGCAGAGAGGGGTGGAGGACACTGAGTGGTTGGTAAGGTGGACGAGTCTTGCAGCGGCATTCATTATGGACTGAAGGGGGGATAGTCTATGTAAAGGTAGTCCAATGAGGAGGGAATATTGTTGTTGGAGGGTATATTGATTGCTTTGTGCAAAAGTTATAGCATCTACAAAATAGGGGAAAGATTTATGGCATTTTTATTATAATTTTTTTTTTTTTTACTAGTAATGGCGGTGATCAGCGATTTTTAATCGGGACTGCAACATTATGGCAGACAGATCGGACACTTGCCACATTTTTGGGACCATTGGCATTTATACAGCGAGCAGTGCTATAAAAATGCACTGATTACTGTGTAAATGTTACTGGCAGGGAAGGAGTTAACAGTAGGCGGCGATCAAGGGGTTAATTGTGTGTGCCTGAGTAAGGAGAGCGATCGTTGTTCATACCCCTGACAGCACGGAGATCTGTCTGTTTACATTGACAGATCTCCGTTCTGTCTCTGTGTGGATCGATCGCAATCCAGTGGCGTGCACGCGCCCCCTAGTGGTCAAAAGGCAAGCCAACCTGCCGCAGTACAACTATGGCGGCTGGTCGGGAAGGGGTTAAATAAAAACATCTATTTTTTATGTACAGTTTTGCTGAATTTTTTGAACTAACAGTGGTTGTTTTTGCAAGGCAAACTAAACAAAGGAAATTTGGAGAAGCATAAGGGAGGAGGAAAAGTGCACTGACTAAGGTTGGACATACATTATACAATTTTCTTGTACAATTTTCCTTTAGATTTACCAAAACCATATAATATGAGTGCAAACCTAAACCCTTTCAATTTGTATGCAATCAGGCAGGCCCCTGCACTACATAGTTAAAGGTAAATCTAAAGGAAATTGAACAAGAAAATTGTATAATGTATGGCCTGCTTTAGTCTAGTCATTTTTAATAGCATTTATGAGAAGAATATATTGCAGTGACATAGATAAAAGCCGCAGAACTTATCTGGTATACAGTATACTAGTCCCAATTAAAATTACTACACCGGGATTGTGTGCTTTCTCTCTTCTCTTATGCCTCTCCAGTATTAAGAAAAAAATTGGTTTAAGAAGAAGCAAGGCTTGTGGTGTCTAAGTGCAACCTTCAAGGGTTTTGTTGTAGCACCCTGTAGCTTAGACAGGGAGCTCCTCACAAATTAACTTGCCAGGAGTAGTTATCCTGGTTGATTGATAGAAATCTATTGATTTCTCTGTAAGTTTGGCCTTGTTGCCCTTCTCTCTTCTACCACTAGGTGGCCGGGTACTTGGTGGTACTAGATATGAGAAGGGCAACACAAGGTCAGATTATGGGTATTCGGGGTGACTCAGCCAATGGGCAGGGGTTTTCTTGAATCCCTTGGCCTGCTGAGAGCACCTATATATTTTGGTGGAGTCAGGTGATCTGTTAACTTTGGCACCTGGACGACTGTCTGGGTGGACGTGTGTCGTATGCCTCGGGCTGCTAGGCCAAAGATTTGGGCCTTGTTGCCCTTCTCTCTTCTACCACTAGGTGGCCGGGTACTTGGTGGTACTAGATATGAGAAGGGCAACACAAGGTCAGATTATGGGTATTCGAGGTGACTCAGCCAATGGGCAGGGGTTTTCTTGAATCCCTTGGCCTGCTGAGAGCACCTATATATTTTGGTGGAGTCAGGTGATCTGTTAACTTTGGCACCTGGACGACTGTCTGGGTGGACGTGTGTCGTATGCCTCGGGCTGCTAGGCCAAAGATTTGGGCCTTGTTGCCCTTCTCTCTTCTACCACTAGGTGGCCGGGTACTTGGTGGTACTAGATATGAGAAGGGCAACACAAGGTCAGATTATGGGTATTCGAGGTGACTCAGCCAATGGGCAGGGGTTTTCTTGAATCCCTTGGCCTGCTGGGAGCACCTATATATTTTGGTGGAGTCAGGTGATCTGTTAACTTTGGCACCTGGGTGGACGTGTGTCGTATGCCTCTGGCTGCTAGGCCAAAGATTGGGCCTATCCGGGGGCATCTGGCTGTCAGGTTGTGTGAGGGCCTATCCAGAAGTAAGAGGGCAGCAAGGGGTTGGGATTGCAGCTTGCAATCCAACCAAAAGTGACGGTTCTGCCGGCCGGAGAACCTATCGTGGTCGGAGGTAGAAGGGGAGCTGTCGCCACTAAGGGACCAACCACCTTTACCAGGGACCACAGTGAGTAACTGAAGCAAGTAACGGAGCAGCATTCTCAGCGAAGGGCACAGTGGAGAATCGGGAAAACTTCAGGCGGTGATCCAGTCGCTTGAGGAAGATACTACCGTGAAGATTGGAGGAGCTCAAGGGATTCAGCGACAGTGAATCAGTGGGTCTAGAGAGAGACCGGGAGCTCAGTGGGCTGAAGAACTACAAGGAGTGATTGTAGTGGAATAGAAAGGAACTGTTAAGCTTTGTGTTAGGAATTGTTAAATACTGTTGCCATAGGAGGCAGCATTCCTGTATGTACAGATGTGGCACCTTGCTGGGGCCTTTCCTTGTACGGCTGTCCTCCTATTGAAGTCTCTGAGTCTGCCAATTGAATCTATAACTACTTAAGGGTGTCCTGGCCCTAACCCTCTTTCCCCCAAAAATACAAAAAGGACTTTCAAAAGAAATAAGAATTGAAGTATGTCAGCTATATTTGGCCTTGGAGGTCCTCATTAGACTAGAGGAGGCTAAAGACTTTTCTACATGTTTATAGCATTAACAAGCTAATTTAGGTTTTGTTTCAAAAAATGTCTTTTTATTATAGCACTTTATTAGTATCCTTTGTGGCATTAAAAGGAAGGTCCTTGTTGTTGACCAGGGTAATGGTCATTAAACATTTCAAGGCAATACTTTTTTCTTTAATCTAAATAGATTTAACACATTTAAAGCTCTTTATAAAAAAAATGTAAGTAAACTCTTTATAAAAAATTTTTTTTTAAGTTTCCCCCCTGCACGGCAAAATTATAATGTGCTAGTATGCAATGCATACTAGCACTTTATGAAATACTTACCTTAAAACAAAGCCCTCCAGCGACACACCGTCACTGATGCAGAGGCTTCCATCTTCACCCGGTCTTCCTTCCAGGTTCGTGGGCTGCAGCCGCTTGACTGACCGAGCCGTAATGACGTCTCGGCCGCAGCACACAGCTCTTTAGGAATGTCAAGAGTATGCCATTTCTTCAGAGTGCATGAGCCAGTGACGTCACCGGCTGCTGCTCATTAGAATATTCCCTAAACAGTGCACATTTAGGAGATATATATTTTACCAGGGGGGAGAACCTCTGGGGGAATCTGGAATGGATAACTAGCTGGGGGTCCTAGTAGATGATGGGCACAGCAATGACATGCAATGCCAAGCTGATGCAAGCAAAGCAAACAGAATATTGGCATGCATTAAAAAGGGGTTTAACTCCAGAAATAAAACAATAATTCTCCCGCTCTACAAGACTCTGGTCCAGCCGCACCTGAAGTATGCTGTCCAGTTCTGGGCACCAGTCCTCAGGAAGGATGTACTGGAAATGGAGAGAGTCCAGAGAAGGGCAACAAAACTAATAAAGGGACTGGAGGGCCTTAGTTATGAGGAAAGGTTGCGAGCACTGAACTTGTTCTCTCTAGAGAGGAGACGCTTGAGAGGGGCTATGATTTTAATGTACAAATACCGTACTGGTGACCCCACAATAGGGATAAAACTTTTCCGCGAAAGGAAATTTTAATAAGACACGCGGCCATTCACTAAAACTAGAAGAAAATCGGTTTAACCTTAAACTGCGTAGAAGGTTCTTTACTGTAAGAGCGGTAAGGATGTGGAATTCTCTTCCACAGGCAGTGGTTTCAGTGGGGAGCATGGATAATTTTAAAAAACAATTAGATATGCACCTGAATGACCACAACATACAGGGATATACAATGTAATACTGACATAAAATCACACACATAGGTTGGTCTTTTTTCAACCTCACCTACTATGTAACTATTTATATGTAACCTACAGGTCAGCTTTATTATAAGCTGACCTGTAGGTAAAAATAAAAGACAATGGTTTACTACCGCTTTAACATAAGGAAATCTTTTGAAACCTGAAAACCTGAGATATACTTATTAGAGTACAAATGGACATTTTTTTATTTTACTTTGTGCTAGTCTGAAGAGTGTCGTGTACTGCAAGCCTTAAGAGGCATTTAGTTGAGAAATAAGAATTCAGTAAATGAGCATAGTAACATAGTTAGTCAGGTTGAAAAAAGTCAATCTAATTTAACCAATAAAAGGGGAAAAAGAAAAATCATACAATCCCATATACACAATCCTATAACCACAGTTGATTCAGAGGAAGGCGAAAAACCCCAGCAAAGCACGATCCAATTTGTAACAGCAGGGGAAAAAATTGCTTCCTGATCCCCCAAGAGGCAATCGGATATTCCCTGGATCAACTTTACCTATAAATTTTAGTATCCAGTTATATTATGTACATTTAGGAAAGAATCCAGGCGTTTTTTAAAGCAATCTACTGAACTTGCCAGAACCACCTCCTGAGGGAGTCTATTTCACATTTTCACAGCTATTACTGTGAAGAAACCTTTCCGTATTTGGAGATGAAATCTCTTTTCTTCTAGACGTAAAGAGTGCCCCCTTGTCCTCTGTGATGACCTTAAAGTGAATAACTCAACATCAAGGTCACTATATGGACCCCTTATGTATTTATATGTTGATCATATGCTCCCTTAATCTCCTCTTCTCAGTTCCTCTAATCTTTCCACATAGCTGAGCTCCTCCATGCCTCTTATCAGTTTGGTTGCTCTTCTCTGCACTTTCTCCAGTTACCCGATATCCTTTTTGAGAACTGGTACCCAAAAGTAAACTGCATATTCCAGATGAGGTCTTACCAATGATTTGTAGAGGGGCAAAAATTATATATTTCTCTCTGGAGAGAGAAATGACTTTGCTCGCTTTGGAAACCGCAGCTTGACATTGCATGCTATTATTAAGCTTATGATCTACCAAAACCCCCAGATCCTTCTCCACTATGGATTCCCCCAGTTGTACTCCCCCTAGTATGTATGATGCATGCATATTCTTAGCCCCCAAGTGTATACCTTTACATTTATCAACATTAAACCTCATTTGCCACTTAGTTGCCCAATTAAACAGTGCATTGAGGTCGGCTTGTAAATTGGAGACATCCTGTAAAGACCTTATTCTACTGCATAGCTTGGTATCATCTGCAAAGACTGAAATTATACTTTTAATCCCAGACCCAATATAATTTATAAAGGTATTAAAAAGTAAGGATTCGAACAATGAACCTTGGGGTACACCACTGATAACCTTAGACCATTCAGAGTAAGAATCATTAATCACTACTCTCTGAATTCTGTCTTTTAGCCAGTTTTCTATCCATTTACAAATTGATCTTTCCAAGCCTGTAGACTTTACCTTACACATTAGCCACGTGTGGGGAACTGTGTCAAATGCTTTTGCAAATTCTAAGTATACCACGTCCACAGCCACCCCTCTGTCCAAGGTTTTACTTACCTACTTAAAAAGATATCAGGTTTGTTTGATGACTTCTGTCTTTCATGAATCCATGCTGTTTGTTGCTTAAAATCCTTTTTTTCCAGCAAGAATTCATCTATGTGGTCTTTTATTAAACTCTCCAGTATCTTCTCAACTATAGAAGTTAAACTAGCAGGTCTATAGTTACTTGGTAAAGACTTTAATTCCTTTTTAAATATAGGCACCACATTGGCCCTACGCCAATCCAGTGGTACTATTCCAGTCAATAAAGAGTCCCCAAAAATTTGAAACAATGGCTTTGAAATTAGAGCTCAATTCTTTTAGGATCCGTGGGTGGATACTATCTGGTCCATGTGCTTTTTCCACCTTTATTCTGCTGGACGTGGCTTTTTATGCTTTATTTCTTCTGTGCCCATCAAGTTTCCCCTACATGCAAGGGAGATTCTCTCTACATATTAGCCTAGTGTGCAGCAGTGCACACTGCTGCATACCAGGTTAATATGTGGTAAATAAGTAATGTTGGTAAGTGACAACCAAGAGCCAAAGATAGGGAAGTGTAAAATTCTCTGTGTGCATGACCCCAAAGTTGTTTGCTGTGTGGTATGACCCCAAAGTTGCTTTGCTGTGTGGTGATTACCTGAAAAATTACCTTGTGAATCCAGATTTATGCTCAGGATATATCATTTTATCACTACAGATGTCAAGCTTGTTGGGGTCGGAGGATCGGAGAAGCTAGCCATTCTTCGGGGATGTCCTGGGGCCCCTGGAGCACCAGGCCCTGCAGGATCCACTGGACCTAAAGGTAGCATCCCTACTCATGCTATACCATGTACATTTAAACAGTTTCTACATTTATACTTTTTATTTTGTGACTAATAAGAAGAAGGAACCTCAATGTCCCTTACCTAGTCATTTGCAGACTTTAAAGCTCATTCAATGGATGTCCTAATATGTAAACACAGCATCAGTTTAGAATAGGTATGGGTGAATCTGCCTGGGTTCAATTTGCCACGGGTTGGGTTAATTCCGTTTGAAGTTTGGCAAACCTGAACTTAGTGGCAAATCCCACTGAATTTTATGGACGGGGAGGGAATAGGCAAACTCCCTTTGGCTTTACAGAACGTTGGCTTGCATGCCGTATCCCAATCCGAATCATTTCAGTTTTAAAAAAAAAAAATATTTTTTTTCAGGTAGTTTTAGGAGCAACACTTGCTTTTTCATCAAGAAAATTATGCTCACTTTGATTGGCCAGTAGTTTACTGAGGCTGTCCCTGTCCTCTAGAATGCAAAATACTCCTGTTGCTGGTCAATTTCTATCAAGCTCTTATTAAGAATTAAGAGACTGCAAATGATAGACCTAAATTTAATAGAGAGACAAAAAGCATAGGCTGGGAATTCATATTCTTCAGATTAAAAACCTGTCAGCAGCTAGACAGATTTATTCAGAGATAGTAGGTCTAACCAGAGTATGCCTAATTTCTATTTTATTTATGGGGATAGGGTGGTGCAGTGAATATAAGTAATATAATGTAAAGTAGTTTAGGTGCACAGTGCCCTTGCACTTAGCTTTTTTTCCTCTTTTCTTTTCAAATGATTCAGCAGTGTGATGTGAACAAAAGACAGCTCGAACAACAGATGGTCAATAACAAGTGAATACTGCACTTTGAGCCCCCCAAACTTAAAAGGAGGAGCTACCAATGTAAAATTAAAATAAAAACACAAAATAAATAATAATCCCAAAATACTACCCCTGAAATGAAAGCAGATTTTTTTAAGGGAAATCTTGTTGCAAAGAAAATGTTTGCTAAGGATTAGACAGAAGCTATAGACAAAATCAGATTATTTTAATGCTAACAATTTGGTCGGGCTTTGGTATATTGTACATTGCTCTTAATGCAACTGATAAAGATTTTTGTAATGTATTTTTATCCTAAATGTTTAAATGTTTTCAGTACAATTTTCTCTTCTTTTTGTATACAATACAAATTTTGGTTTAAGGAACAACTCCAGTTTGGAGCCAGGAATATACACATGTAACTAGCCATTGGTTTGGCTTTAGCAATTAGTTTTTTTGTGAATTTTGAGTTTGAAAGTTGTGTGTGTATTTATGTAGGAGTGGGTGTGTGGTTTGTTGTTGGGTATGGCATATCATGTGGGAGCAGATGGATTAGAATTACATCAGCATTTGCTGATCATGTAATTAACATGTAAAAAAACATAGGAGGGGCTTAACTTGTTACGTAATCACGCCGGGCGAGTACTAGCCGGTGTAGCAGTTTACTTATGTGCTAATTTGTTTTTTAACCACTTCAGCCCCGGACCATTTGGCAGCCAAAGGACCAGAGGTCTTTTTTCAATTTCGCACTGCACTACTTTAACTGGTAATTGCGCGGTCATGCAATTTTGTAACCAAACGAAATTTGCGTCCTTTTCTTCCCACAAATAGAGCTTTCTTTTGATGGTATTTGATTGCCTCTGTGATTTTTATTTTTTGCGATATAAACGGAAAAAAAAAAAAAAGAGCGAAAATTTTGAAAAAAAAAGAGATTTTCTACTTTTTGTTATAAAAAAAATCTAATAAACTCAATTTTAGTCAAACATTTGGGCCAAAATGTATTCAGCCACATGTCTTTAGTAAAAAAAATGCCAATAAGCGTATATTTATTGGTTTGCGCAAAAGTTATAGCGTCTACAAACTAGAGTACATTTTCTGGAATTTACACCGCTTTTAATTTATGACTGCCTATTTCATTTCTTGAGGTGCTAAAATGGCAGAGAAGTACAAAACCCCCCCAAATGACCCCATTTTGGAAAGTAGACACCCCAAGCTATTTGCTGAGAGGCATGTTGAGCCCATTGAATATTTTTTTTTTTAGTCCCAAGTGATTGAATAAAGACAAAAATAAAAAAGATTTTTTTTTTTTTTCAAAAAGTTGTCACTAAATGATATATTGCTCACACATGCCATAGTTATATGTGGAATTGCACCCCAAAATACATTTTGCTGCTTCTCCTGAGTATGGGGATACCACATGTGTGGGACTTTTTGGGAGCCTAGCCGCGTACGGGGCCCCGAAACCCAAGCACCGCCTTCAGGATTTCTAAGGGTGCAAATTTTTGATTTCACTCCTCACTACCTATCACCGTTTCGAAGGCCATAAAATGCCAAAATAGCACAAAACCCCCCCAAATGACCCCATTTTGGAAAGTAGACACCCCAAGCTATTTGTTGAGAGGCATGGTGAGTATTTTACAGCTCTCATTTGTTTTTGAAAATGAAGAAAGTAAAGAAAAAAAAAAAATTTTTTTCTTTTTTCAATTTTCAAAACTTTGTGACAAAAAGCGAGATCTGCAAAATACTCACAATACCTCTCAGCAAATAGCTTGGGGTGTCTACTTTCCAAAATGGGGTCATTTTGGGGGGTTTTATGCCATCTGGGCATTCCATGGCCTCCGAAACTGTGATTGGCAGTGAGAAGTGAAATAAAAAAATTACACCCTTAGAAAGCCTGAAGGCGGTGATTGGTTTTTGGGGTTCCGTACGCAGCTAGGCTCCCAAAAAGTCCCACACATGTGGTATCCCCGTACTCAGGAGAAGCAACAGAATGTATTTTGGGGTGTATTTCCACATATGCCCATGACATGTTTGAGCAATATATCATTTAGTGACAACTTTTTGTAAAAAAAAATATATATTTTTTTTTTTTTCATTATTCAATCTCTTGGGACAAAAAAAAAAAAATATTTAATGGGCTCAACATTGCTCTCAGCAAATAGCTTGGGGTGTCTACTTTCCAAAATGGGGTCATTTGGGGGGGGTTTGAACTGTCCTGGCATTTTATGCACAACATTTAGAAGCCTATGTCACACGTCACCCACTCTTCTAACCACTTGTAGACAAAGCCCTTTCTGACACTTTTTGTTTACATGAAAACATATTTTTTTTTTGCAAGAAAATTACGTTGAACCCCCAAACACTATATATATTGTTAAAGCAAAGGCCCTACAGATTAAAATGGTGGGTGTTGCATTTTTTTTTTTCCACACAGTATTTGCGCAGCGATTTTTCAAACGCATTTTTTGTGGAAAAAATACACTTTTTTTTATTTTAATGCACTAAAACACACTATATTGCTCAAATTTTTGATGAAATAAAAAATATGATCTTAGGCCGAGTACATGGATACCAAACACGACATGCTTTAAAATTGCGCACAAACACGCAGTGGCGACAAACTACATACATTTTTAAAAGCCTTTAAAAGCCTTTACATGATACCACATTAGATTCACGGAGGAGGTCTACTGCTAAAATTACTGCCCTCGATCTGACCTTCGCGGTGATACCTCACATGCATGGTGCAATTGCTGTTTACATATGACGCCAGACCAACGCTTGTGTACGCCTTTGCGCAAGAGAAGGGGGGGCAGGGGTGCTTTTTTTTTTTTTTTTTGTTTTTTTTTTTATTTATTTAGCTTTTTTATTTTATTTTTAAACTGTTCCTTCCATTTTTTTTCTTTGTTATGATTTTTATTGTTATCTCAGGGAATGTAAATATCCCCTATGATAGCAATAGGCAGTGACAGGTACTCTTTTTTTGAAAAAATTGGGGTCTATTAGACCCTAGATCTTTCCTCTGCCCTCAAAGCATCTGACCACACCAAGATTGGTGTGATAAAATGCTTTCCCAATTTCCCAATGGCGCGGTTTATATCCGGGAGGGGGGACATTCCCTCCCACTGCTTGTAAAAGCAGTCTAGAGGCTAATTACCCGCTAGAATTGCTTTTACATGAAAGCCGATCACTGGCTGAAAAGAATGATACCAAGATGATACCTAAACCTGCAGGCATCATTCTGGTATAACCATTCAAAGTCCAGCAACATACTGGACATATATTGTAATCTTTTTTTTTTCATGCAGCCTCTTGGCTGAACGAAAAAAAGAGATTGATTGGTGGGTATGCCCACCATTAGAATACCTCCCTTCATCCACCCACTTCTAATGATGGGCATACATGCACCATTTATATATGCCGATGCATGGGGGCATCCTCCCGCAAAAGTTATGCCGTGTACACACGGTCGGAATTTCGACCGTATGTACGTGGCATTAGGAGCCAATCGCTCCCCCCCCCTGCTGCCCCCATGCTTCGGCATATATGCTCTTTTTTTTAACTGTGGTGGTGAAATCACCTCCTACAGCGTTGGAGTCGCGGCTTTATGTATCGTGGGAGCAAACGCTGTTGCTGTCAAGATAAATAAATCCGCGTTGCAACTGAATGGCGCACCTGAAAACAAAAAAATGCTCAACACTAAAACACACAGTAAACAAAATTACATACCTGAAAAGCAAGCATGATAAAACATAATAAAACATAATAAAACATAATAAAACATTGCAGAATAGAATGGAGTAAAAAAAGAGCAACAATAGAGAGAGAATAGAGTGAGAGAGAGAACAATAAAACGACAACTATTTTATTTTTTTTTTTTTTTTGAGATTCACAGGTAAAAAAGCTCCTGACTGAAGCGACTGAATCAAAACGCTACCACAAAAAAAATGTTAGCGATCGCAGGGATCAGGCCTGACTCTGCGAACGCTGCAGTTATGTGTGCTTAGTGTTTTGTAAGTGACAGTGATCGATCGATACTGCACTTGGGTGGGCTGGGCTGGGCGGAGGGGGAAAACGCAGGTGCTAGCAGGTATCTGGGCTGATCCCGCTAACAATGCGTTTTTTTTTTTGGAACCCTAAACTGCTGGGACGCTAGTATAGATCTGATCAGATCAGATATTGATCTGTTCAGATACTGTGCCACTAAGGGAGGTGTATGCTTTGTGCGTGGGTGTTTGCGGTACTGGCACTAACCTGGGGCGACGCAGACCTTATTTGACCCTAAAACCTAATTGATATCACCCGCCGGGCGATCAGGGGGTTAAACCGTTATTGGGTAATAAATGGCGGGTGCCCTGACAGTATAAAAAACAAGCTAACTAACCAGCGTCACCCGTAACAGTAATACAAAAAAAAAACTGGTTACCTAGCGACACTAATGCAGCGATCAGAAAAACGATCGCTTAGTGACACTGGCAAAAGGGGGTGAAAGGGTTAACTAGGGGCAATCAGGGGTTAAACCTTTATTAGGTAATATATGGGGGTACCTGACGCTATATAAAAACCTGACGGGGAACCTAAATAACGAAATAACTAACTGGCTAACCAGCGTCACCAGTGACAGTTATACAGTGATCACTGGTGAAAGGGTTAACTCTAGGGGCAATCAGGGGGTTAAAACCTTTATTTAGGTTGTAATATGGGGGTACCTGACCTATAAACCTATTTATGAACCTATATAAACATGGCGGTTACGTAAAAAAAAAAAATGGTTACCTAGCGACACTAATGCAGCGATCAGAAAAACGATCGCTTAGTGACACTGGCAAAAGGGGGTGAAAGGGTTAACTAGGGGCAATCAGGGGGTTAAAACCTTTATTAGGTAATATATGGGGGTACCTGACGCTATATAAAAACCTGACGGGGAACCTAAATAACGAAATAACTAACTGGCTAACCAGCGTCACCAGTGACAGTTATACTGTGATCACTGGTGAAAGGGTTAACTCTAGGGGCAATCAGGGGGTTAAAACCTTTATTTAGGTTGTAATATGGGGGTACCTGACCTATAAACCTATTTATGAACCTATATAAACATGGCGGTTACCTAAAAAAAAAAAAAATGGTTACCTAGCGACAGCAGTGACACTAATACAGCGATCAGAAAAACGATCGCTTAGTGACACTGGCAAAAGGGGGTGAAAGGGTTACCTGGGGGGCAATCAAGGGGTTAAACCTTTATTAGGGGGGGGTGGGGGCTACCTTGGACCTAAAACTAACTGCCCTGACAGTTATTACAGTCACACTGACACTAAATGCAGTGATCAGTAAAAAAATGATCACTGCAATTAGTGACACTGTGACTGGGGGGGGAGGGGGTGATCTGGGGGGTGATCAGGGGGTGACAGGGGGGTGTTTTGTGTGCCTATGTGTACTGGTGTCAGTGTACTGTTTGTGCACTAACCTTTAGATGTTCACAGCTCGGCGTTCCGGTCACATAGACCGGCGCACCGAGCGTGACATCACTTCCTCTGCCTGTGTTTTGATTGACACAGACAGAGGAAGCATCTGATTCGCCAGGAGCGATCGCGAGGGGGTGGCCAGAAACCACTGGCCGTCCCCTCATCCCGGATCGCTCCTGAAGCGATCCCGACCGTCCCCGCCGGCCGGGGGGGGTCCGATCGGACCCCCCACCCGCCGGAAGAATGGCACGTACAGGTACGTGGTTCTGCCTGTACGTGCCATTCTGCCGACGTATATATACAGGGGGCGGTCGGCAAGTGGTTAAACGTGTGAGTACCGGTCTACATTTAAAAAAAATAAATAAATGTGAAATATAGTTTTACATAATGTGTGGTCTTTATTCCTTTACATAAAATCCTGCATGGAGTCACCCAGCTGAGTTGACTGCTTTTGGAGCCATCTGGAGGTCTAGGAATGGTGTCTATGCTGGTGTTTTAATGCTATAAGTTTTATAATCACTCATGCATTGTTGATCTTGATAATTGGGGAACAACACAGTCCGGTAAGATGCTTTTTTGTATGGTGGAGGGCACAAGGTGCTTTTGTTTTCAAGAATCATGCATTCTGCTGGTGGAAGGCTGGAATCTCATATCTACCTTGTTATTTGAATAGACTCACTGGGGGTTATTTACTAAAGGAAGATCCACTTTGCACTGCAAGTGCACTTGAATGTGCACTTGGGAGTAAAGTCGCTGTAGATCCAAGGGGGACATGCAAGGAAAATAAAAAAAACAGCATTTTAGCTTGCACATGATTGGATGATAAAATCAGCAGAGCTTCCACTCATTTCAGATCTACCCCTTAGATTGAGAGCGACGACACTTCGAAGTGCACTTGCAGTGCAAAATGGATTTGCCTTTCGTAAATAACCCCCACTGTCTCATTTTCACTTTATCTGAGAAACATTGGACTTTATTCTTATATGGATGTTTTGTCTGTATGTGCACTTATGGTTTGTGTATATTAAAAAAAAAAAGTAGGTGAGGAATTGAAGAACAACCTCCTGTTGCTGTTATTTTACCATAGCTCCCAACTGTCCCTGATTTAGAGGGACTGTGCCTCATTCGGAACAAAATCTCTCTGTCCCTCTTTCCTCCTCATTTGTCCCTCATTTTGGTCTGATCTATATAGTTGTATATAAAATGCACTTTTTATCCTTTAAAAATCGTTTCCCAGTGCTAAACTTTTCACCCAATTTCTAAATTATTGCATTTTTTTTATTTCAAAAGCTAGTATAAAGGAGAAGTATTGGTTAAAAAAAGCACTTGTGGATTTGAATAATCCTTTTTTTTAGTTTAAGGGCATGTGGCAGGGGGTGTGCCCTATGCCTACATACTATTGCTAATATGTGTCCCTCATTCCCATCTTAAAAAGTTGGGAGGTATGATTTTACCAATCTGAAAAAAACATCTCAAAAAGTGTCACTGCTAACTTAGGGAATTATGTAACCAGTGGCAGAACTATAGGGGTCACTGCAGTCACACTTGCGACTGGGCCCTGCCGTTCTGCCTCTGTGGGGGGGGGGCAAGTCCTGGCATCTCCCCCTGCATCTCTCACTGTCAATTTAGAATGCAGTGAGGGGGAGGTGGGAGGCGAAGATCGTCAGCTTTGTTGCCTGTGGGTGGGGGGATCCCCCTGGGGCTTGTAGTTCTCTTCCTACACAGTGGAGAGGGGAGGGGCCTCTGACCCGAGCATTTAACAGTTTCACTCTTCAGTGTACAAGGGAGTCGGCTCTGCTTGTACACTGTTACTGATACATGCTCGTGTCAGAGGCTCCTCCCCTCTCTACTGTATACACTGGGGAAGAGAACTACTAGCTTCATGGAGATCCCACCGCCCATGGACACTATAAAGCTGCCTATCGTTGCCTCCAACCTCCCCATCCCAGGTACCAGCCAGATACACGGGGAACCCCTGGAAGGGGGGGCGGTCTGGGGACCCTGATGTAAGAGGGGGGGCCCTCTGGATACTCTAATGTAAGGGGGGCCCTCTGGGGACACTAATATAAGGGGGGCTCTCTGGGGACACTAATATAAGGGGGGCTCTCTGGGGACACTAATGTAAGGGGGGCTCTCGGGGACACTAGTGCCAACCGCCAGTATTTCTACTGGCAGCCAGTAAAAAATGGGCACTTTTCTTCTGCCAGTAAATGCCAGTGAAAGAAAAATGTTGCCAGTAAAAAATATGGCTGTGACGCTTGGTCGAGACCATCCGAGTACCTGCTACAGTGTGTTCGGACTGTAACGGCAGTGTGTCACGTGAAGTCAAAGTGCAAAGGAACAGGGCAGCCGGAGCCTCATGTGCAGGTCTGTGGAATGGAAAGGAAGGCAAGCCGGAAGTGGTCTGAAGGGACCACCTGGCATGCAGTAAGGGGGTTACTGTGACTCAGGAGGGGACGTGTCATCACTAGGGTTGGTGTCACCTGGTACGGTAAAATTTGGTGTCACACCCCCCCAGAGCCACTGAGCTATCCGGGGCACTGAGCAGGCTAGCGCATCAGCACAGCTCTCCCCCCTGTGTAATCCCCCTAATGTAAACCTCCCCCCGTGTAATTCCCCCTAATGTAACCCTCCCCCTGTGTAATTCCCCCTAATGTAACCCCCCGTGTCAGTAAATTTCAGTCTGATAGGTTGGCAACACTGCTCTCTGGGGACAATAATGTAAGAGGGGGGCTCTCTGGGGACACTAATGTAAGGGGGGCTCTCTGGGGAGACTAATGTAAGGGGGGCTCTCTGGGGACACTAATGTAAGGGGGGCTCTCTGGGGAAACTAATGTAAGGGGGGCCTCTCTGGGGACACTAATGTAAAGGGGGGCCTCTCTGGGGACACTAATGTAAGGGGGCCTCTCTGGGGACACTAATGTAAGGGGGCCTCTCTGGGGACACTAATGTAAGGGGGCCTCTCTGGGGACACTAATGTAAGGGGGGGCTCTCTGGGGACACTAATGTAATGGGGGCTCTCTGGGGACACTGGTGTAAGAGGGGGGCCTCTCTAGGGACACTAATGTAAGGGGGGCTCTCTGGGGACACTAATGTAAGGGGGGGCTCTCTGGGGACCCTGATTTAAGTAGGGGCTCTCTGGGGACCCTGATGTAAGGAGGGGCTCTCTGGGGACCCTGATGTAAGCAGGGGCTCTCTGGGGACCCTGATGTAAGGAGGGGCTCTCAGGGGACTTTGATGTAAGGAGGTGCTTTCTGGGGACCCTGATGTAAGGATGGGCTCTCTGGGGACCTTGATGTAAGGAGGAGCTCTCTGGGGACCTTGATGTAAGGGGGGCTCTCTGGGGACTTTGATGTAAGGGGGGGCTCTCTGGGGACCCTGATGTAAGAAGGAGCTATCTGGGGGCCTTTATGTAAGGATCTCTCTGGGGGCCCTGATGTAAGGAGGAGCTCTCTGGGGACCTTGATGTAAGGAGGAGCTCTCTGGGGACCCTGATGTAAGGAGGGGCTCTCTGGGGACCCTGATGTAAGGAGGGGCTCTCTGGGGACCCTGATGTAAGGGGGGGGCTCTCTGGGGACCCTGATGTAAGGGGGGGGCTCTCTGGGGACTTTGATGTAAGGGGGGCTCCCGGGGACCCTGATGTAAGGAGGGGATCTCTGGGGACCTTGATGTAACGAGGAGCTCTCTGGGAACCTTGATGTAAGGGGGGCTCTCTGGGGACCCTGATGTAATGAGGGGGGCTCTGGGGACTCTAATATAAGTAGGGGGGTTCTCTGGGGCCCTGGTGTAAGGGGAGGCTCTCTAGGGACCCTGGTGTAAGAAGGGAGGCTCTCTGGTGACCCTGATGTAAGGAGAGGCTCTCTGGGGACCTTGATGTAAGTATAGAGGCTCTCTGGGGACCCTGATGTAAGGGGAGGCTCTCTGGGGACCCTGGTGTAAGGAGGGGCTCTCTGGGGACCCTGATTTAAGGGGGGGCTCTCTGGGGACCCCAATGTAAGGAGGGGCTCTTTGGGGTCCTTGATGTAAGGGGAGGCTCTCTGGGGACCCTGATGTAATGAGGGGGCTCTGTGGACTCTAATGTAAGTAGGGGGGTTCTCTGGGGGCCCTGGTTTAAGGGGAGGCTCTCTAGGAACCCTGATGTAAGTAGGGAGGCTCTCTGGTGACCCTGATGTAAGGAGAGGCTCTCTGGGGACCCTGATTTAAGTAGAGAGGCTCTCTGGGGAACCTGATGTAAGGGGAGGCTCTCTGGGGACCCTGATGTAAGGAAGGGCTCTCTGGGGACCCTGATCTAAGGGGGGTCTCTCTGGGGACCCTGATCTAAGGGGGAGCTCTCTGGGGACCCTGATGTAAGGAGGGGCTCTCTGGGTACCCTAATGTAAGGAGGGGCTCTTTGGGGGCCTTGATGTAAGGAGGGGCTCTTTGGGGACCTTGATGTAAGGGGAGGCTCTCTGGGGACCCTGATGTAAGGAGGGGCTCTCTGGGGACCCTGATGTAAGGGGAGGCTCTCTGGGGACCCTGATGTAAGGGGAGGCTCTCTGGGGACCCTGATGTAAGGAGGGGCTCTCTGGGGACCCTGATGTAAGGGGAGGCTCTCTGGGGACCCTGATGTAAGGGAAGGCTCTCTGGGGACCCTGGTTACAGGGGGAGGCTCTCTGGGGACCCTGATGTAAGTAGGGAGGCTCTCTGGGGACCCTGATGTAAGGGGAGGCTCTCTGGGGATCCTGATGTAAGGGGAGGCTCTCTGGGGATCCCGATGTAAGGGGAGGCTCTCTGGGGACCCTGATGTAAGGGGAGGCTCTCTGGGGACCCTGATGTAAGGAGGGGCTCTCTGGGGACCCTGATGTAAGGGGAGGCTCTCTGGGGACCCTGATGTAAGGGAAGGCTCTCTGGGGACCCTGGTTACAGGGGGAGGCTCTCTGGGGACCCTGATGTAAGTAGGGAGGCTCTCTGAGGACCCTGATGTAAGGGGAGGCTCCCTGGGAACCCTGATGTAATGAGGGGGGCTCTGGGGACCCTGATGTAAGTGGGGGATCCGCACCCAGATATGTAACGAATATATATATAGTAGTCCAGAAAGTAGTGTTAATATTTCTATGGTAGGGCAAGACCCTCACATATACCCAGTGAACTAAATAGCCTCAGATGATACACAAATCTCCCTACATAGGTTTTGCATGTATATCTGCAGTCTTCCCCTTTCTACACTCTTTGCAGATTGTGTTAGAAATGTTTCTTCCTCTTCCAGCAGTGGGAGGAGAGTCTGGGCTTACACTGTGTGAGTGCTGATTGGAAAAAAGGCACAAACCCCCCTTCACAGGCAAAGGAATGAAAGAACATGCAGAGCTGTATTGTGAATAGACAAGCTCCCTGCTTATCTCCCTCTAAGCTCAATCCCGAACACAAATAAACTAGGGTTTACAACAACTTTAAAATCTTTGGAGAATATTATTTTATAGTGCTATTAAACCAAAAAGCAAACATTCAATATACTGCAGCTTAACAATTCTTGTGGTGGTTGCATTAATTTTTATTTCTTTGACTTTTTTTCCTTTATTTTTACTTGCTGATTCAGCCAGTGAGTTATTTTTAAACTTCCTAACAGACGAAGATATTTGGCAAATGTGGCAGTAAAATGGATGATAAAAAACATTTAGCACTGACAGGGGTACTTTAAATATTACTTTATGTAAATTCTTTATCCCACAAGGAAAAAAAATGTTCTAGTAACTGCTTAAAATGTGTTAGCTGGAATTTGGCTTTAATTTGTCAGTCAAGATCTAAATCTGCTGGTGTATCTAACACTATCCTCTCCCCAAATTGACAATGCTGATGCCCATAGGTGACTCCGTTGCTCCTCCATCCAAAGTGGAGATATCCCAAATGAGAATGTGTGTTACTGGCTGGATTAGAAGATGAAAATAAAGCTAAAAAAAAATGCTTTAACCCGGTTATAAAGAGGGTAACGTAATTTACATTACTATGAAAAAGAGATAAAAATGTCAGGTCAGGGATGTCTATTACTATAAAGAAATTAGAAAAGGTTAGTTAGATAATTCAGGAGGCATGGTACCATGGCATGGAGTTATAAAAAAAATAATAGAAAGGGAAAAATTTTGGTACAGGAATGCAGTTTTCCAACATTATATATAATTCTAAAACTATACAAAAGTATTCCAGCACTACCAAACTGGTCTATTGTCTCTGTGCTGACCAGCCCAAAGTAAAAATATGTCATTACCTTGCTGCCATAACCCTGGTATAATTTTTTGCTATGGCCTGTTCTCTTTTACATAAAAGTGGTCTGGCAGGCGGATTTGCCAGGGGGGTCACTTTTAGAAGCAGGGGATGGGATCCACCCCCCTCCCCGTCGCTTCCCAGGCCTTTCCACTCTTACCGGGGCAATGAGTGAAGCCTGGAAGCGATCTGATTTGTCCGTTTGCTGGGCAGGAAAACAAGTGAGGTCAAGATTGCCACCATTCGTCTCTATGCCCTTGGAGGACCGAAGCGATGTCTGACATTACTTCCGGTTCTCGGGCTGAAACAAGTATTTTTTTTTTTTAAAGTCAAAATGCAATAAAAAATAAAATGTTCTTTTGCTTTTAAAGGTAAATGAGAGATCTGGGCTCTTTGTTTCTATCACAATGGAAGTTTACATTCCTTGTAATAGGAATAAAAGTGATCAAAAAAATTTAAATAAAGGGACAGTGTAAAAATAAGAAGTAAAATAAGTAAGAAATGTTTTTTTAAAGTGCCTCATCTCTCCACAGAAGTGAACACATACGTAAGTTATGCCCATATATGTAAAAGGTGTTCAAACCACACATGTGATGTATCACCATGGTCGTTAGAGTGAGAGCAATAATTGTAACTTCAAACAGGTAACCTGAAAAATAATTTAAAGCGTCGCCTCTGGAGATTTTTAAGTACCATCATTTTTTACCATTCCACGAGCGTGCGCAATTTTAAACCATGACATGTTAGGTATCTATTTACTCAGTGTAACATTATCTTTTGCATATATGAAAACATTGGGGTAAATAATATGATTTTTATTTATTTTTTATTTCATTAAAGGGTATTTTTTCCAAACAAAATTGCGTTTGTAAGACTGCTGCGCAAATACTGTGTGACATAAAATATTGCAAACATCACCATTTTATTCTCTAGGGTCTCTGCTAAAAACAAAATGTATAATGTTTGGGGGTTCTAAGTAATTTTTTAGCAAAAAATACTATAAATAAAAAGTTCCAGAAAAGGCCTGGTCTTCAAGTGGTTAATGGGCTCAGTGAGCATGTGGAGAAATATCTACAGTTCAATTAAAACCACTGGTTATTGCCCTTTCCTCCTATTTTTTTTTACACTGGAGATTAACTAAGATGGGTAAAGGACTTGTGAGTGGGGGAACCTTATATTCTCATCGGTAGACATGTTGAGTCTTTGTATAAATCAATGCTGCACAAGAAGAGAATTGCGGCACTGTATCTGAACAGTTTTTAAGTGTATGCTATCCTGATAAACAGGACAAAAATGCCTTTGTTGTGCAGCTCTTGGGTCTTATTCTCCATTAGTATTATTTGTATTTTCTGGTAGATTTTATTGTCAAATTATGGGTATTTCCATGGGTTCAAGTTGTGCAACCGCTTAAGCCTTTTTGCATTAGAGTACTGTGAAAGGAAAATTAAATGTATGCCTCCAAGGGATACATGAATCATGTGGTTTTATGGTTGAGGTACATAGATGATGTGCTGGTGTCATGGAGGGTGTAACCTGGGGAACAGGTAGCAGGTACAAAGCTCCCTGGGATGAGCAGTTGTTCAGGCACAGATACCAAATCCAGTGAGGTAGTGACAAACAGTGCTATGTTTATTTGTGTTATATACAAGTCTATATACAGGTGCTGTACAGTGTTCCAGGAAACAAATAAGAACAGAAATAGCAAAACAAAATCCTAGCCATGTCTCGGCTCTAACTACACAATATGCAGGCCCTAACTACCAGGCTGAGCAAGCCTACCGCTTGTCAGTTTCTGCATAAACTTCTTAACAGCTTTTACCAACCTTTTGCTCTTCACAGACCAGCGTTGTCTGTGTGTTCTAGGCAGAGAGCAAAGGCTTTCTGCTCGGGGGAGCTTAAATTAGCCTGGGGAAGAGGACTAAGACCCAAAATGGATCATGGCTCAGAGATTTCTGAATGTGTATGAGAGGAGCCTGGGAGACGTATAAACCCTGAACAGGACTTTTCCTGGCTCTCTCTGGGACGCTCTGCTACAAGGGGTACAAGAACCCAGCTAGATGAGTTTCTGGGTGAAAACATAATTATGTTTTTGGACTTTCAAGTCTTTCAAACAAAGATTACTTTGCTACAAAAACTTTTAGGTAGCCCGTTGCTGGTAACATACTTCTCCAATCCACCAGCCATCATCCACCTGGTCTCGTTGAAAAGTATTCCCATTGGTCAATTCATTCATATCCATAAGAATTATTCTGATGACAATACCTTTGAGAAGGAGGCATAGGAGCCTATGACACAATTTTGAAAAAATTATTATTCCCATTGGACACTTTGAGTGAGTAAGTATAAAGCATGGAATCAGGAACCAGCATCTCATCTTGTCCCCTAAGAAATTGTACAAGATAGCATTCAAAAGGTACAACTTATAACTTAGTATGGTGCATATTGGGAAAGGTTACATAACCTTTTAGAGACATTGGAATATTTTGTTCAGCGCTCTCTCCTCTCCCCTGCAGCCACTGCTGGCTGACACAAGGGGATCACGTGATAGGACAAGAGCAGTCTGAAAATAGGTAAGTATATACATCTTTTTCCAGCATAGGCGTTAGAAGGGGGGATGGAACATTTTTAAGACTAGTTAGATTTAGCCTGGAATTCTACTTTAAAGCTATTAAAATAAAAATGTAATACATACAGCTATTGGAAGTATCTGAATTATACTTGCTACCAGCCTATTGTAATTCCCCCATATACTAATAGTTCTCAGATTGGAGAGGGGGCAGCAATAGGAAACCAATCAGGTGTGCTGGATGCATAGGAGGCACTTGCTGGCAGGAGGAGAAATCAAAATGAGCTTAAAGTGGTTGTAATTTCAGAAGGTTTTTTAACTTAATGCATTCTTTGCATTAAGATAAAAAAAAAAAACTTCTGTGTGCAGAAGCTGCCCCAGCACCCCCTAATACGTACCTAAACCCCATCTCTCTCCAGCTATGCCTATGAGTGCCTTGGCCATCTGGGACTCTCCTCCTGATTGGCTGAGACACAGCAGTGGCGCCATTGGCTCCCACTGCTGTCAATCAAAGTCAGTCAATCAGGAGAGAGAGGGGGCAGGGCTGAAGTGGAGCTCCAAGTCTGAATGGGCACACAAAGCTGTAACTCGGCTCGGGTGCCCCCACAGCAAGCTGCTTGCTGTGGGGGCACTCAACAGGATGGAGGGGCCAGGAGACCCAAAGAGGGACCCGAGAAGAGGAGGATCTGGGCTGCTCTTTGCAAATCCATTACACAAAGCAAAATAACATGTTTGTTATTTTTAGAGGAAAAAAACGAGACTTTACAATCATCTTAAAAGTTGTTTGCTGTTCTGCTGACTTTCTTCATTATCCAATCACTGGTTGGGGGGAGGGGATAGGTGACCATTTTGTATTGCTCAACTGCAGTACAGAATAGGCAAATCACTAACCTGGTTATGTTTCCTGGAAGGGCAGTGTAAATATAATGACTGGATGGGAAAAATACAAATGACTTGTATTTCAAATGTGAATTTAGCTATTTGATGGAGATTCAGCTTTATAACACGACTAAGGATTTCCAATGCACTATGGCTTAGCTAAAGAGAAGGCACACTAAAGGTAGCTCCTTTTCAAGTTCTCCTGAAGGTAGCTTTAGACTGAGCCATTGGAAAATGGATGAATCATTGCTCTTACTCAGTTTTGTGGTTCAGCTTGAGCTACTGATCTCTGTGAACAACAGGCTTTTTATAAAGCAATTAAAAAGGAGAGATACACACTAGCTAGATAAAATAATACATAGTATTCATATGCAATATTTTGTTTTTGCCTAACTAAAAAATAATATTTTATTAATTTTATTTAATTTTCTTTAGTGCAGAGCATAATATAGAAATAAAACATTTACAAATCCACTAAACATTCTATTTAAAGAATAAATGCACATACCATTACTGGGCTTTGATTCCCAACAAGTCTGTAGGGCATGTGTGTTATGAACTTCACTACCAATGAGAAACTGGAATGACTGGAGTGTGAAGCAATGCATCAAGCATGCCCAGAAAGCATAGGGCCTGACTGGGAGGATTTGGAAAAAAGCCCATGTGGGACCCACAAGATTTCAATGGTGCAGGGAAAGGAAAATATATGCTCTTACAAAACTGCTGCAGGAGAGGAACTGACTAAGTGAAATACAGTATATTATGCACTAGTCTTTCAGAAGCATTTGACCATTGCAAAGTAACACATAAGCTTTCTTTTAAACTGTTATTCAATCATATTTTCAGGTGATCAGGGATCACCAGGAAATCCTGGGAAGATGGGACCAACAGGACCAAAAGGTAGGTACTTTATTATGCATAACAACAGAGGCATGGACTATAGCAGCGAGTCGAGTATCAGCTTTAATCTCTGACCTGCACAAGTAGAATTAATCATGTCATTGACCATAGCAGCTATCATGTACCTGGTGACAACTCGAATGTTGTGGAGGCCTCTCTTGTACCTCCTACCCAATACTCCTGAAGGGGGAGACAGAGAGTGTAATGGCACGGAGTGGCACAACTATCGGAGTAACTGACTGGTGAAGTCTGCTCTTTAGGTAGATGAAGCTGGGGTCACAGTCCTAAGAACAGGATAATGAAGCAGCCTGGCACCAGAGCAGGAGAAGGTAGCAGAGCTGGGATACAGGCCAAGAACAGTGGTAGCTGGGCAACAAGGGATCAAGTCAGCAGGCAGAGAAAGTCTAGGAAGTAGGCCAAGGTCAGTAATAGCTGGGCAGCAAAGTACAGAATCAGCAGGCAAAGACGAGTCTAGTAAACAGGCCGAGGTCAGAGAGATCAGATGAACAAGGCTGATGCAGAATCAAAGTCTAGGACTTAGGAGAAAGCCGGGTCTTACACAGGTAAGCAGGTTTAATGGATCGGGTCTCAGGAATACAGGTACAAGCTGAAGACCATTCAGCAACTGCTTATGGTGACAGACCAGTTTACACTGGGCGCCGAGTATGCACGCTAATTCATATGTGCATGTGCGCGTGTGTATGTGTGCGAATGTGCACGCCAATGCGAGCACAATGAACTGGAATCATCTATTGCATCTTTGCCTGGAAGCATGAGCATATAAGCAATGCACACGCCATGCGCACAAATATGAGCATAAGCCCGTACTGGTTTTCTTGTGCTGGGGATATTGTTTACCTTACAGCAGCTATCAGCTTCAGTCTATGACCTGTATAGGGAAAGTAGAACAAATTACTAGAGATGGGCTTGATGTTCGATTCGAACATCAGCTGTTCATTTGTTCATAGAAAACACAAACATATGGAGCGCTCGCGGGACGTTGGCCCACCGAGTAGAGCCCCATAATGCACTGCGAGATCGGCCAAAGCATGCACATGACCTGTATGTTTTGGCTAATCACAGCACATTGATTTGGCCAATCATGGCTCAGGGGCTAAGTCCACGCCCCACACTATATAAGGCTGCTTACACGACAGCCGTGTATAGTGAGAATTAAGAGATTAGGCAGGGTAGTTAGTTGATTGAGCATGCAGTCAGTAAGTGTAGTATATATAATACAGTGCAGAGTATATAGTGCAGTCAGTATAGTGTATATAATACAGTGCAGGGTATATAGTGCAGTCAGTGTAGTATATATAATACAGTACAGAGTATATAGTCCACCCCTCCTGAATCATACCAGGCTGCTTACCCTCAACATGGAGAGGGTGCCTTGGGGTGCCCTACCAAAGCACCTTGTCCCCATGTTGATGGGGACAAGAGCCTCTTCCCGAAAACCCTGGCCGGTGGTTGTTGGGTCAAAAACTGTCTCTTGTGGTTTTTACTTTTTGACACTTTTTTGGTGAATGGGTAGGGGTACAATGTACCCCTACCCATTCACATAAGGGGGGCTAGGATCTGGGGGCCCCCTTGTTAAAGGGGGCTTTCAGATTCTGATTAGCTCCCCGCCCGCAGACCCCCGACAACCACCGGCCAGGGTTGTCGGGAAGAGCCCCCTGCCCCAATGCACCCCCCCCCATGTTGTGAGCATGCAGCCTGGTATGGTTCAGGAGGGGGGGTGCTCGCTCATGCCCCCACTTTTCCTGACCTGCCAGGCTGCATGCATGCTAGGCCCTGTCACTGTATAAGAAGAATAGGCTAAGAGCACACAGGGTTCTTACAAATGCAAAGTGAGGGGCTCCGGAGTGTCCGTGCTGAGCAAAGAAAGGTGGTTTTCTTTGGGTTTTGGTATTCCCGGTTGGGGTTCTGCAGTTTGGAGGCTACAAAAAGCTTAGGGAGGGAAGAAGCCTCCAACCCGGTGCCCAGGAATTACTGGTTGAGGAGCTCCAAAATGTTCATGCTGAAGATGGAAACAGGAAAAGGTGTTTTTTCTGCTCTCTCTGGGGTTTTGGTATTCCCGGATTGGGTTCTTGAGTTTGGAGACTTTGAAGAACATTGGGAAGGAAAAAGCCTCCAATTCTGTGTCCAGGTATTACGAGGGACAGATAGACTATGTGTGCAGGTGCGCACAGCCTTTATAATCACAGGCCTCGCCATAGCTTAGGTCTCCCATTAGGAGATAGGTGTGCTTTAACATGGGGAGACAGTTCCCCATGTTGGACGCAGAAGGTTCTGTATCTAGAGGACTGAGAGAGTCAAGATGACTGAGTGAGCCTTAAGGTATTAAGAGGACTGAGAGAGCCAGGATAGCTGGGAGAGATGAAAAAGAGGTACAGTGGTTGTACATGAACACAGAGATGCTCTGTCAGATGGTCTGAAGGACCAGTCAAAAGGAAGAATCCAAGGTTTAAAGCAGAGCAGCAGTGCTCCAAGGAGAAGCCAGGTGGCTTGATATTTTTCCATTAAAGTTTTGATGGTGAAACCCCTGTGTTAGAACCCTGATGTAAAGAACTCTATGTTATTTTTGAATAAAAGTGGGCCAGCAATCCCTGGAACCCAGTTCTGACTACTGTGGAATGCTAATACCACTAAGTTAGATTCCACAGATTATCACACTTGAGACATTTATATAAGCTAATTCAGAACAGGTATGCTTTATGGGTAGCCCTGGCCTCCTGAAAGGCTTAAACTATAGTTAGTGACCACACTTTGCAGTGTCAGTGTGACTTCACAGATAATTGCTTATGTGTGCAACAAAAACCTTTGTTTTTACCTAAATTGTAGAAACAGTTTTTTTGTCGACTAGCTAGTAAGATTTTATTTTTCTTAATAAACCATGGAACTTAATTGCCTGCTATAGATAACTTCTTAACTATTTCTTTTATTTAACCTTTTAGAAGCTGGAAATATTAACATATCATGCAAGTGAAAACAATTTTTTCCCGTATTTTAGGGTAGTAGCTTTAGCCAAAAAATCATTTATGTTTCCCCCGAGACCAACAATTTGTGCTTTTTTTTCTGATGACAGTGCCCTTTTTGGAAGCATTATGCTTGATACAACGTGTATGGGCCAATACCTAGGGTGGCAGGAAATACATAGAGGAGTCAAAAGACTCTATAGTTTAGGAAAGAAAAACTCATCCCTCCTCTATTTCATTTATTGGTTCTTTCGTTCATTGGTCTATGCAGTTGTAAAGTAGATCTGCTTCCCCCAAGAACACATTCTGCCACTAGTTATTGCTCAAATAATCACAAACAACATACAAGGGCAGGGTTTGTATAGAGGATGTGGCTAGGGTAGGGTTAGGTCTAAATACATCTCAGCTGTAAATAATTTAATCTTTCTCTATCCAGGTGAAAAAGGGGACCTGGGAGTGGTGCTCCAAGGAAGTAAGTAACAAAACAAATATATTTTTTATGTGCTTTATATTGCTTTAGTTTGGGCAAAAGATGTACAGTGAAATACAAACAACTGTGAGATGGCTTAAAATGGACCTGTTCCATATTTTACTTAGATTCACATCAACATGCATATCTGCAGGCTGACGTGAAATAATCTAACACAAATTTTTTTTTACGTTTTTTTTTATTTACTTACCTTTCTTCTGTCCAATTTCTGGCTTCCCTGAAAGTAGCCCTGGTCACAATGATGCCCTCTGGGAAGGCAACTTTATCAGTCCTTTCTGGGAGATCTCTTACTCAACCAGGGTAATCTTGAGACTCAAGAAACCTCAGGGGAAATAGAGAAATGAAATGTTGTACAGCGTATGCAGGAGATGGGCCACATGACATCATATGCTTGTTCTCGTGCACACTCGCTTGGATTATATTGCATTCTGACCTTGGAAAGGATTTTCAAATTGTCAGCAGTGAAGCAAGGGCACAGGCAGCAGAGCAGCACCATGAAAAGGACAAAAGGAGAAGGAGAGGCAGCATGGAGGTAGTTAAGTACTTATTAAGGTTTTAGGTTGTCTTCATGTATTTTTCCATAAAAGGAAAGGGGGGGATGTCTTCTTTAATTGTGGTTACAAAAAAAATTCTAATCACTTTTGTTGCTGTCACAAGGAATGTAAACATCCCTTGTGACAGTAATATGTGGTGACAGGTACTCTTTATGGAGGGATCGGGGGTCTAAAAGACCCCCGATCCCTCCTTTGCACTTAAAAGTATTCAGATCGCCAAAAACTGCAATTCTGAATACTGTTATTTTTATAAAGTCGGCGCCGTTGATAGCACCCCGGTTTAACCCCCTCAAGCCACATATTCATAGCAAGCCTTCGCGTAAAAAAAAACATATATTCTTAGTTCACATACATTGCAATACATGTTCAGTCTGGCCAACTGCATCAAAGTGATCCATTCTCGGCCAGTCCCGTACTCTTTATTGCAGATTACTAAATTTCTAAATGACATATTCTTAAGAGTATGGTTATATAGTGCCAATATGAGGTAAACAGGTATAGTTGGAAGTGAGCTGCAGACCAAGATCCAGTGAAGTACGTCCACAATGGAAAAAAACACACTGGGGTTAATTTGCAAGTGCAGTTGCATTCATTTTAAAGTGCACACTCTATTTTCCTTTAATACGTCAACCCCAACATTTTGGAGGGTGTACAGCACAAAAGTGATTACACCCCTCTCATTTTTGTAAATATTTTTTTAAATCTCTTTTCATCTGATACCACTGTAGAAATGACACTTTGCTACAATGTAAAGTGGTGAGTGTAGAGCTTGTATCAGTGTAAATTTGCTGTCCCCTCAAAATAACTCAACACACAGCCATTAATGTCTAAACCACTGGAAACAAAAGTGAGTACACCCCTAAGTGAAAATGTCCACATTGGGCCCAATTAGCCATTTTCCCTCCCGGTGTCATGTGACTCATTAGTGTTACAAGATCTCAGGTGTGAATAGGGAGCAGGTGTGTTAAATTTGGTGTTATCGCTCTCACTCTGGTCATTCTGGTCACTGGAAGTTCAACATGGCACCTCATGGCAAAGAACTCTCTGAGGATCTGGAAAAAGAATTGTTGCTCTATATAAAGATGGCCTAAAACATTCCAAATTGTGCTCCACCAATGGGATATTAGGGTTAGTCACTCCTTGATTTCTACCTCTCTGAACTCCATATCAGATCTCATGGATACCAGTCACCTCTCTGCACACCATGCCCCAGCACCAATTAAATAAAAACCTTACACACAGCAGGGAGCAATGATGAAAATTCAGCCACCGTGGCCCCTGTGGTGAGATAACTATTACACAACATAACTGAACTAGAACTTGCCGCAGACTTGAAGAATGTTTGCAAAGAAAGTTGATCTGGAGTCATGCAATGCAGACTTGCTGCAATTGTGCAACAAACTTGTGAAGCCTGGCAAATCTAGCAAGAGCTTAGCAAGTCATTTTCAAACTTGCGGCACAATTACTTGCTATCTGGGTAGGCTATAAGAAGATCGCCAAGACCCTGAAACTGAGCTGCAGCACGATGGCCAAGACCATACATCGGTTTAACAGGACAGGTTCCACTCAGAACAGGACTCGCCATGGTCGACCAAAGATGAGTGCACGTGCTCAGCGTCATTAACAGAGGTTGTCTTTGGGAAATAGACGTATGAGTGCTGCCAGCATTGCTGCAGAAATTGAAAGGGTGGGGGGTCAGCCTGCCAGTGCTCAGACCATACGCTGCACACTGCATCAAATTGGTCTGCATGGCTGTCATCCCAAAAGGAAGCTTCTTCTAAAGACGATGCACAAGAAAGCCCACAAACAGTTTGCTGAAGACAAGAGACTAAGAACATGGATTACTGGAACCATGTCCTGTGGTCTGATGAGACAAAGATAAACTTATTTGGTTCAGATGGTTGGTGTCAAGCGTGTGTGGGGGTAACCAGGTGAGGAGTACAAAGACAAGTGTGTCTTGCCTACAGTCAAGCATGGTGGTGGGAGTGTCATGGTCTGGGGCTGCATGAGTGCTGCTGGCACTGGGGAGCTACAGTTCATTGAGGAAACCATGAACTGTGACATACTGTACTGAAGCAGAGTATGATCCCCTCCCTTCGAACACTGGGCCGCAGGGCAGTATTCCAACATGATAATGACCCCAAACACACCTCCAAGACGACCACTGCCTTGTTAAAGAAGCTGAGGGTAAATGTGATGGACTGGCCAAGCATGTCTCCAGACCTAAACCCTATTGAGCATCTGTGGGGCATCCTCAAACAGAAGGTGGAGGAGCGCAAGGTCTCTAACATCCACCAGATCCGTGATTTTGTCATGGAGCAGTGGAAGAGGTCTCCAGTGGCAACCTGTGAGGGGACAGCAAATTTACACTGTTATACAAGCTGTACACTCACTGCTTTACATTGTAGCAAAAAGTGTAATTTCTTCAGTGTTGACACAAGAAAAGATATAATAAAATATTTACAAAAATCAATGATTGATGATTTGTAAGAATTTGTGGGGGTTTTTTGTTCACCCGCCTCATGAAGACTGACCACAAGTTCTCAATTTGATTATGGTCTGGGGAGTTTCCTGGCCATGGACCCAAAGCCACTTAGTTATCACTTTTGCCTTATTGCAAGGTGCTTCATCAGGCTGGAAAAGGCATTGTTCCTTACCAAACTGTTCTTAGATGGTTGGGAGAATTTGCTCTTGGAGGATGTTTTTGTACCATTCTTTATTCATGGCTGTGTTCTTAGGCAAAATTGTGAGTGAGCCCACTCCCTTTGCTGAGAAGCAACCCCACACATGAATGGTCTCAGGATGCTTTACTGTTGGCATGACACAAGACTGATGGTAGTGCTCACATTTTCTTCTGCAGACAAGGTTTTTCAGAAAGGAAGGGGATTCATCAGAGAAAATTACTTTACCCCAGTCCTCAGCAGTCCAATCCCTGTACCTTTTGCAGAATATCAGTCTGTCCCTGATGTTTTTCCTGGAGAGAAGTGGCTTCTTTGCTGCCCTTCTTGACACCAGGCCATCCTCCAAAAAACGTTGCCTTGTTGTGCATGCAGATGCACTCACACCTGCCTGCTGCTAATTCTGAGCAAGCTCTGCACTGGTGGTGCCCGATCCCACAGCTGAATCAACTGTAGGAGACGGTCCTGGTGCTTGATGACTGCATGAGTTTCCCTGCAGGTAACCATGGTTAACAGAGAAAGAATTTCAAGCACCACCTTCCTATTAAAGCTTCCAGCCTGTTATTCTAACTCAATCAGCATTACAGATTGATTTCCAGCCTTGTCCTCGACAACACTGACACCTGTGTTACTGAGAGAATCACTGACATGATGTCAGCTGGTAATTTTTTTGTCAGAGCTGAAATGCAGTGGAAATGTTTTTTTCGTTTGGATTAAGTTAATTTTCATGGCAAAGAGGGACTTTGCAATTAATTGCAATTCATCTGATCACGCTTCATAACATTCTGGAGTATACGCAAACTGCCATCATAAAAATTGAGGCAGCAGACTTTGTGAAAATTAATATTTGTGTAATTCTCAAAACTATTGACCAGGGCTATAAAAAGATTATTGGAGATTTGGGACTGTCTATGGTACATTCACAAAAGAAGAGTAATTTCATAAAGATATAATAAAATTGCTTGTTTTATTAACAAAGAAAAAGTTTTTTTGAAAAAACAGAGAAATACATACAATATTAGACTCCATGTACAGCAGTGTATGAATCATAGGGTTCAAAGAAATTACATACAGTTCCTAATAGAGCACCTATATTATCATACATTCAAAGTACACAGGTCATGATACTTGTCCAATCACTCGACATGTTTCGCCTATAAAGGCTTCATCAGGAGACAAGGATAAAATATATTTGCAGATGGACGGAAGTTTTTTAGAGATTTTTCGTGTTCTATGGTATGTATACAAAACAATATATTGGTTAGTATATATAAAACAGTTGATAATCGTTAAAACGTTATATATGCTGCATAGAATGTGCAGTGACAGGGATGTCTGGTGAAGTCAATTTACACATGCATGGTTCCCTACCTCCAATGTTATAGTGATCATACGCATGGTCAGGCTTCCAAATAGAGATGCCAATGGTTGCACTGGAGCACCCCCCAAGAAGGGAACCCACACAGGGACGTACCCAGCGAGCACCACCTATCGTGGCTGGGGAGTTGTAGGGGGAGAGGAAAGTCCTATAACTTCATCCAATAAAGTATATAACGCCCCCATTTTCTGGGGATCCATGAAATGTACTGGATATGGTTCCTATGCATTTTCACTGGGGTTTTTCTTTTTTTGCTTTGTTACCTTTTAGAAATTGTCCTGATTCAGTGGATAAACACTCAAAACTAAGACCCAGCAGTTCCCATTCGCTTCCCCCCATTCGGTTCTATTTGCATGGGGGGCTGATCGACCCGAGCCTCTTACAAGTATAGATCTTTACAAGTTTTCGTTGAGGTAGGTAAAGCGTGACAACTGATAGTGGGCACGGTCACACCACTTTGCCACCGTACGAATGATTATGGCTTATGTGAAAATAATTGAGATTAATAAGTACATTTGTACTCCACAGGCCCTACAAATACTTTATTGGATGAAGTTATAGGACTTTCCTCTCCCCCTACAACTCCCCAGCCACGATAGGTGGTGCTCGCTGGGTACGTCCCTGTGTGGGTTCCCTTCTTGGGGGGTGCTCCAGTGCAACCATTGGCATCTCTATTTGGAAGCCTGACCATGCGTATGATCACTATAACATTGGAGGTAGGGAACCATGCATGTGTAAATTGACTTCACCAGACATCCCTGTCACTGCACATTCTATGCAGCATATATAACGTTTTAACGATTATCAACTGTTTTATATATACTAACCAATATATTGTTTTGTATACATACCATAGAACACGAAAAATCTCTAAAAAACTTCCGTCCATCTGCAAATATATTTTATCCTTGTCTCCTGATGAAGCCTTTATAGGCGAAACATGTCGAGTGATTGGACAAGTATCATGACCTGTGTACTTTGAATGTATGATAATATAGGTGCTCTATTAGGAACTGTATGTAATTTCTTTGAACCCTATGATTCATACACTGCTGTACATGGAGTCTAATATTGTATGTATTTCTCTGTTTTTTCAAAAAAACTTTTTCTTTGTTAATAAAACAAGCAATTTTATTATATCTTTATGAAATTACTCTTCTTTTGTGAATGTACCATAGACAGTCCCAAATCTCCAATAATCTTTTTATTGCATATTAATCAGGGATGATAGTACATTATCTATGTAAAATCTTGGGAGAACACTCCAGTCTAGTGAGCTTTGAAAATTTTTATTGACCAGGGCTGTATATATATATATATATATATATACCGTATTTATCGGCGTATAACACGCACTTTTCCCCCCTAAAAATCGGGGGAAAGTCGTGGGTGCGTGTTATACGCCGATACCCCAAAAAAAAAAAAATCAAAAATGTCAAAAATGGCAAGCGCCGCCGAAAAATAGCGAGCGCCGCCGAAAAAGACCGTGGCGCGGCCGAAAAAACCCGAAGCCGCGCCGGAATAGACCGAGCAGACTGTTCGGCTCTGCTCGGAGTCCCGCCTCCCTGCGCTCGCTCCGGAAACAGCAGGGAGGCGGGATCGGAGCTGAACAGTCGGCTCGGCCTTTTCCGGGGCCGCTTCGGTCTTTTTCGGCCGCGCCTCGGACTTTTTCGGCGGCGCGCGCGACAGAGTCTCGGCGGCGGGAAATTTAAACCCGGACCGGAATTCTAATGTCGCTGGGATGGCTGCAATGACGCTGGCAAGGTACAATGTCGCTGGGCATGGCTGCAATGACCCTGGACAAGGCTGCAATGACCCTGGGCAAGGCTGCAATGACCCTGGGCAAGGCTGCAATGACGCTGGGCATGGCTGCAATGACGCTGGGCATGGCTGCAATGACGCTGGGCATGGCTGCAATGACGCTGGGCAAGCTGCAATGACGCTGGGCAAGGCTGCAATGACGCTGGTCAAGGCTGCAATGACGCTGGGCAAGCTGCAAATGACGCTTAAATGTAAGTTTTTTTTTTTTTTCCCTAAACTTCCCTCCTAAAACTTTTTTTCCTTAAAATGCCCTCCTAAACTTGGGGTGCGTGTTATACGCCGGTGCGTGTTATGCGCCGATAAATACGGTATATATATATATATATATATATATATATATATATATATATATATATATATATATATATATATATATATATATATATATATATAAAAGCCTTTCCAATAAAATAATATTTTGTCCCTCAAGACAAAAATGTTCTGACATTCACCAGTTTTTAACACTCTACAACCAAATTGTTAATTTTCTCCAGCTGCCCAAAACTGCAAGCAGTTACTGGATCAGGGTCAATCTTTGAGCGGCTGGTACACAGTTCACCCCTCAGACGGTATCCCTCTTACGGTATTTTGTGATATGGAGAGCGATGGAGGAGGATGGACAGTAAGTGCCACTTTCCTATGGAAACTTTTACTTTGTATATTACATATGACTTGGGTTTACCATTCTGTGGAAAGCAGGATTTCCTAATGACTATGTTAAGAAACACATTTTGATGTACACATGGGGGATAAATAAATTTGCCAAACCTGAAATACAGTTTCCAGAGACACTTTGCTGTAAAGCTGGTGTAATTAAATTGTTCGTGAAAATTAGGATACCATTTTTAAACACTCTTATCACACTAAATTAGTTTTGCCAGCTTAGTTTTGATGTTCAAATGTATTCCATAACTTTTTGAATTCTTAATCCTGTAGGATTTAAGGGAGGCAAGCTGAGAAGATAAGTCAAGGATTCCAGATTCCAGCTCTCCCAGTTCTCCTATCATGACTTCACTAAAGGTGAAGCTGTCCTTTAAAACTGAACTCCTCCTGCACTGCAAGAATTAAATGTCTAATAAACCCTCATACACAGTTTTTGACAAGTCCTTTAATTAAAAGAAAAATTACAATAAATAAATATATATATATATATATATATATATATATATATATATATATATATATATATATATACAGTTGTGCTCATACGTTTACATACCCTGGCCGAATTTATGGTTTCTTGACCATTTTTCAGAGAATATGAATGATAACACAAAAACTTTTCTTTCACTCATGGTTAGTGTTTGGCTGAAGCCAATCAACTGTGCTTACTCTTTTTAAATCATAATGGCAACAGAAACTACCCAAATGACCCTGATCAAAAGTTTACATACCCCAGTTCTTAATACCATGTATTGCCCTCTTTAACATCAATGACAGCTTGAAGTCTTTTGTCCATTCCTCTCTGCAAAAAGCCTCCAGTTCCTGTAAATTCTTGGGCTGTCTTGCATGAACTGCACATTTGAGATCTCCCTAGAGTGGCTCAATTATATTGAGGTCAGGAGGCTGAGATGGCCACTCGAGAACCTTCACTTTATTCTGCTGTATGACAGGTCAACTTGGCCTTGTGTTTTGGATCATTGTCATGTTGGAATGTCCAAGTCTGTCCCATACACAGCTTCCTGGCTGATGAATGCAAATGTTCCTCCAGTATTTTTGATAACATACTGCATTCATTTTGCCATCAATTTTGACCAAATTTCCTGTGCCTTCGTAGCTCACGCATCCCCAAAACTTTACCGATCCACCTCCGTACCTTTCATCATAGGCCTTGTTGATTCCTCTTCAAATGTAGCATTTATGGTTGTGGCCAGAAAGCTCAATTTTGGTTTCATCACTCCAAATGACTTTGTGCCAGAAGGTTTGAGACTTGTCCCTGGGCTGTTTGGTGTATTGTAAGTGGGATACTTTGTGGCATTTGCGTACTAATGGCTTTCTTCTGGCGACTCGAGCATTTGTGGGTTATTTGTGGGTTTTTCTTGCACCCGAACAATTTTCCTGCCAGTTGTGGCTGAAATTTTAGTTGGTCTACCTGACCGTGGTTTGGTTTCAACAGAACCCCTCATTTTCCACTTCTTGATTAGAGTTTGAACACTGATGATTGGCATTCTCAATTCCTTGGATATCTTTTTATATCCCTTTTCTTCCTGTTTTATACAGTTCAACTACCTTTTCCCGCAGATCCTTTGACAATTCTTTTGCTTTTCCAATGACTCAGAATCCAGAAACCTCAGTGCAGCACTGGATTAAAGATGCAAGAGTCTGTCATGAGTCCAGCAACTCATTGACCTTTTATACACACACACTAATTACAAGCAAACGTCACAGGTGAGGATGGTTACCTTTAATAGCCATTCATACCCCTTTGTGTCAACTTTTGTTATCAAGCCAAAATCACCAGGGTATGTAATCTTTTGATCAGGATCATTTGGGCAGTTTCTGTTGTCATTATGATTTAAGAGTAAACACAGTTGATTGATAATAAATGGCTTCAGCCAAACACTGACCATGAGTGAAAGAAATGTTTTGTGTTATCATTCATATTCTCTGAAAAATGGCCAACAAATCATAAATTCTGCCAGGGTATGTAAACTTATGAGCACAACTGTGTATATATATATATATATATATATATATATATATATATATATATATATATATATATAGATATAGATATATATATCGGAGGTTTAAAACTGCTCCCACCACCCTTTTAACTCATATTCTAACTACCCTGTAGAAGTAAAATGCTTATACTTACCTATTCTCAGAGTGCTGCAGTCATGTGAGCTCCCCAGCAGCAGGGGAGAAGAGAGGGAGCCAACAATGGCTGGAATGTCTGGGTGATGACGTCACCCATAGGCTTACTATGGTACATCCATTGCCAGCTGTCCCTCCTCTTCCCTGAAGCCAGCCACTGGGAGCTGATTACGTGACCACACTGCAGCGCCCTGAGAATACATAAATCTTTGAAACCTTCCTTTCACAGGGTAGTCAGAATAGGCGTTAGAAGGGAGGTGGGAGTGATTTTCAGCTTAATTAGATCTAGCCTGGACTTTCACTTTAAATCCTGTAAGTTGTGAGGTAGGTTCTTTAAGGATCATACTTGAATTCATCAGACCAGGCCACCTTCTTCCATTGTTCTGTGGCCCAGTTGTGATCCTCAGATGCCAATTGTAGACACTTTTAACTGTGGTCACACGGGTCAGCATGGACACCTTAACCGCTACACAGCCCCATACACAACAAACTGCAATGCACTGTGTGTTCTGACACCTTTCTGTTAGAACCATCATTAACTTTTACAGTCATTTTGGGGCCTGACTTCCACTTCCGCCGACGCGACCGGATGTGACGGTCGGACGCGGCGTTCGGATGTGAACAGCGGGAGGTTAGAGATCAGCCTGAGTCTCCGACAGTATCCTGAATAGTCCCTGCTACCGAGACCCTAAGCCCGCGAAAACGAACGCTTGGTGGTGCCCGAGTCTCCTATGGAACCCTGATCGGCTTTTGCTACCGAGACTTTAAACCCGTGAAACCCGTGAAAACGATCGCTTGGTGCGATGAGCAATAGTAAGCAGTCGGCGGCCGATCGTCTTAAAGAATTTGCTTGAACGGATAAGCAAGACGGTGGGCGTAGCCCCCCACAGACACGGAGTGGTGGACCATCAGCGCTGGAAACCCAGAAGCTTAACAAGCCCCAGCCGCAGTCCGGGAAAGCAGCAGAAAAACAGGAGAAACATCCCAAACTAACCCTGGAACAGATGAACTCCCAGATAATGGAGGCCATCCACTCGAGTAATACAGCCTTAACAGATAAAATGGATGAGATTATAAATGACATAGGACTGATCAGGCATGATATGCAGAGTATAAAAGAGAGAATGATGGAAGTGGAAAATAGGACTGCTTTATTGGAAGATACTGTTACCCCTATGCCTAAAAAGATAGCCACGATAGAAAAACAGATTACCCTGTGGCATCAAAAATCTGATGATTTTGAGAACCGTATGCGCCGCAATAACCTAAGAATAGTCGGGTTACCAGAAAAGGCAGAAGGGTTTAATCCTGGTGACTTTATAGAAAAATGGCTGAAAAATGTATTCCCAGATATGGAGGTATCATCAGCATATGCAGTGGAGAGAGCGCATAGGGTCCCGGCAGTAACACCTAAACCAGGGTTTCCCCCTAGACCCCTGTTGGCACGACTACTAAACTGCAGAGACAGAGACACAATTCTGCGGAAAGCAAGACAAAAAGGAGAGATTCGCTATGAAAATAGCAAAATATCAATATTTCCAGATTGGAGCTGCAAAAACAACAGGCAACATTTTATGAAATAAAACGAAAAATGAGAGAGGCAGGAATTGAATATTCTATGGCATACCCAGCACGATTGAGAGTGGAGGAAGGGGGAAAGACTTTGTTTTTCAGTACACCTGAACAAGCTAAAGACTGGCTGGGAATAATTAAGCCTATGCCTCGATAGGAGAAACAGAGAAGCCCTGAAAGGATAAGAGACACCAAGAAGATCGGGACTTTGGGGGGGAGCGGAGGAGGGGGGATGAGAAGGACACTCTCCCTACTTTATATTTGCTTTTATTTCCCCTTTTTTTTTTTTTCTCTTCTTTCCTTAGGTTAAAGGAAGAAGTTTTAATAATTTATTGATTTGGTTTTCCTTCTTTCTTGGTGTGTTTTGGTTTTTTTTTTCTCTTATTTTTTATTTTTTTTTCTCTTCTTTTTTTTTCTTGTGCTTTGCCTGTTTCGTCTTTTTTTTTTTTTCCCCCCCTTCCTTTTTTTTTTTTTTTTTTGAGGGGAGAAATGGGGAAAGGTAAAACGTAAATGTTTATTTGTGTGTTTATTTGATAGGGGAACGGGAGGGATGGGGACGAGGGGGGTAAATGGAGGATGATGGGGTGTGTATAAATAGGAAAATGGAGCTAAAAACACAGCGAAACACATTGAAATAAGCACTAGTTATAAGGGGAAGAGAGGGAAGAGAGAGAGGAAATCTTTCTCTTTTCCCTTTTTTTTTTTTTTTTCTTCTCAAAAACACAATAATAAGGGAAGGCTAGGGTAAGGTAAAGAGACACATTATAAACACTATAAACACAAATAAATGGGGGAAGGGGGGAGGGATGGAGAGTGAGTAGATAAGATAATAGAGTTGTGCACAAGGAAGGAGGAAGGGAAGGGTGGAGGGAGGAAAGTGGAGGAAGGGAGAGAACAAGAAAAAAAAAAAATTTTTTTTTTTTTTTTTTTTTTTTTTGCTGTGCGGTGTTTCCCTTTTTTTTTTTTTAAAGGGAGGTAGAGGGTGAAAGGAGGGGATGCCTCCTCCTCCCCCCTCCTTGGCGGCTCGCCCCTCATATTCCCGATTAAGCGGGAAAAGGGTAGGAGCAGACAGGCTGAAATCGAAATAAATTACCTATATAAGAGCAAAAATGCAATATGTTGGTAGTGCCCTAAAAAAAATGATATGGATGAATGGAATGGATGAATGAGAGGAGAGAGGTAGAAAAGAGAATGGTCACGGAAAGGAAAAAGGGACATAGGATTTATTTTTCCTCTTCTTTTATTTCTCGGGGGAATAATGGCTAAAATAAAATACAATAAATATGAGTAATCAGCACACATTTCTGTCATGGAATGTGAGAGGTATGGGAACGCAATTAAAACGAACACAGGTTTTTTCAGAAATTAACAAGGTGCAGGCAAAGATCATTTGTATCCAAGAAACACATATGACTAAAGAGAGATTGAAGTATCTAGAAAAACCTTGGATACAATGGTCAAGCCACTCATGTCATACTACATACTCAAGAGGGGTTTCTCTTTTGGTCCACCGAGGGGTAACATGGGAGTGTATTAGAGAAAAAAGAGATCCCGATGGAAGATATGTTTTTGTCTTTGTGTTGGTGCATGCAATGCCTGTTGTAATCATGGGGATTTATAACCCTCCCCCAGCTACAATGCGAGTACTGAAAGAGGCAGTGATATTTATGTCAGAATACCCAGAGGCACATGTCGTATGTATGGGAGATTTCAATATGTGTTTAGACCCAAAATTAGACAGGTTCGGAAGAAGTAAGCATAAAGGAGGGGAAGGGCCGAAGGTGTTGGAGAAATTTATGAATGAAGTAGGATGGGCTGACTTGTGGAGGATCAGAAACCCTGGGACCCGGGCTTATTCATGGCATGCACCAGGGAGAGGGCGCATGTCTAGAATAGATATGGTAATGGGGAACGAAAAGATCCTGCCAATGGTTCGGTCTGTGGCGTACATGACAAGAGGGGTGTCGGACCATTCTGGATTAACCTTTGAGCTAAAAATAGGCCCAAAAAGAATAAGACCGGGTTATAGGATACAGGCTCAATGGTTAACCCAGATAGGATTAAATGATAGAATTCAAGAGCAAATGGGAATGTTCCTGGAAGCACATGGCAACAGGAAAATAGATGGAGTACTCTGGGACACATTTAAGGCATACTTGAGGGGGATAACAAGATCAACAATATCATACATTAAACGTACTAACAGACAGGAAGAGGAGGAAATGGAACAATTATGTGCACAGGCAGAAAATAGGTTTATAGGGGACCCCTCAAATATAAACCAAATAAGATGGGCAGCCTCATCACGGCAATATAAGAACCAACTAATAATTAACGCTAAGCGTAAGAAACTCCAATATGCACAAAAAAACTTTGAACAAGGACAACAATCTAATAAGATGCTGAACTTTATGATAAAACGACAAACCCCATCACTAGCAATATCAGAGGTGAAAAATGAAAAAAGGGAGATGGTAAACACATTAGATGAGATACTTGAGACATTCCAAAAATACTATATTAACATGTATACATCAACACTGACCTGTACACGAGAAGAGATAGAGGAATACCTGAAGGATTTGGACTTCCTTAAATTAACAGAGGAACAAAAAGAGGAGTTAGAGAGGGACATAGAGGAAGAGGAAGTACGAGAAGCTATCTTCTCTCTGGGAAAGGGTAAGTCCCCAGGACCAGATGGCATACCACTGGAAATGTACCAGCGATATGCAGAGATTATGGTACCAGTTATGACCAAAATGTATGGAGAGGCGTTCCAAAGGGGAGAAATGCCTGTTTCCATGTATGATGCTACAGTCATATTGATACCAAAACCAGACAAAGACAGAACTGAGTGTGGGTCGTATAGGCCAATATCATTATTAAATATAGATTATAAAGTACTGGCAAAAGTGCTTGCCAAAAGGCTCAATCAGGTAATCTTGTCTATAATAGCGGAGGATCAAACTGGATTTATGCCAGGGAAATCCACATCAATTAATATTAGAAGGACGCAATATATGACACAAATGAGAGAGTTTATCCCGGAAACAAGTGCCTTGGCATCGCTGGATACAGCCAAGGCATTTGATTCTATAGAATGGGAATTTCTGCAGACAGTCCTGGAAAGGAATGGATTTGGGGAAAAATTTAGAAAATGGGTGAGAATAATCTATAAACAACCATGCTCCAATTTGCTAATAAACGGTATATTATCCCCTACAATAAAACTATATAGAGGAACAAGACAGGGCTGCCCAATGTCACCGCAATTATTTGCTCTGGCAATTGAGGCACTGGCAAATAGATTCAGACAATCAGATAAATATAAAGGGATTAAAGTAGGAAAAAAAACCGAACACATAGGCCTATATGTGGACGATATTATATTATATATGGGAGATGCGCAAGCATCTCTGACGGAAGCAATGAGAATAATAGAAACATACGGGAGGTTCTCAGGGTTAAAAATAAATTGGCAAAAATCCGCACTGATGCCTTTGGGAACAGGTAATGAAAGGAGAGCTCAGACCCCATTAAAAATAGTTGAAGTTTTTAAATATTTAGGAGTAAATATTACGTTGAAACATGAAGACGAGATGGAAGCTAATATACTCCCACTAGTAGAACATGTGAAGAGAAAATTGGAAATATGGATAAAGCTACCAATATCAATGGCAGGCAGAATTCACCTGATAAAATCTATTATATTACCCAAGTGTTTATATGTATTTGCACACTCCCCAGTAAAAATACCAAAACAGATATTTAAAAAATTAAACTCGCAGATGACTCGGTTCATTTGGGCATATGGAAGATGTAAATTAAAATTTAATAAACTACAAAGACCAAAGACAGAAGCTGGACTGGCCCTCCCGGATTTATATTTATATTATTTGGCAGGGCAATTGAAACATCTAAGATCATGGGTAGGACAGGAAAAAATAACAAGGATAGAGGAATATCTCCTTAGTAAAATGCAAATAGATGATTTAATGACGGGATTAGAATTAAAAGATCTGAGGAGAGTGGGAGTAAAAATTCCCCTTTTGAAAGTGGCAAGGACAGTATGGAGAGAGGCTAAGAAACTGACGGGATTTGTTGGAATCCCAACAGAAACTGCACTTTGGAACAATCCAAAATTTGAACAACTGGAAGCCTTTGAGGATAGTAAATTTTGGAGGCAGAATAAGATAATAACTTTTGGTCAGCTATATGACAAAAATGTGATACTAACCTATGAAAACCTATGTAAACAATATAATTTATTGAGTAAACAGTTCTACAGATACCTTCAGCTGAGGCAGGTGCTACAGACACAGTTTAGAAGAGAGGAATTAAAAATATCTAAATATCCCCTTATAGGCATCCTGAGATCACAGGGACCTAAGGGATTGATAGCAAAGATTTACACGCACCTGTTACAGAAGAAAATAGAAGGCGAACCATTGAAAATAAGGGATAAGTGGCAGGAGGCTATCCCAGACATGAGCGATCATGAATGGGATGAAGCCTGCAATTCCCACTGGAAGGTATCCCCTGCAATGAATAACAGGATAATACAGATGAATATAATACATCAGACGTACTTGGCTCCAAATAGATTGCACAAAATGGGGAGGATGACTGAACCAAGATGTACTAGATGTGGGCAGGGGGGAGCAGACTTCCTTCATGTAATGTGGTACTGTGGTAAAATAGGAAAATATTGGCAACAAGTAGCTAGGAAAACAGGAAAAGTCCTGAATAAACCTTTTATAGCTACGATGGAATTATGTTTGTTGGGGATATTGAGGGAAGAGAGAGATAATAGAGATAATAATACCTTCTTAAGGGAGGTACTGTTTCTGGCAAGAAAACAAATAATAGAAAAATGGATTCAGCCATATCCCCCGACAGTAACCCAATGGGTGAGAGCAGTAAACCAGGTCCTACCCTATGAAAAAATAATGTACGAACAGAGGGGAAACGGGCGAAGGTATGAAAAAATATGGGCAAAATGGAATAGAACATGGCTAACAGTGGATAGAGGAATATCTGAAAATATAGTATTAAGTGACCACAGAGGGTGAGAGAGGAAGGAATGAAAGAGAGGAGCAAATGTAACTATAATTTGTATTATATAAAGAAATGTAAAAGTATATAAAAATGTATAATGTAAATTATTATGTAATGAAAAATTTGGAATAAAGAGTTTTGAAAAAAAAAAAACTTTTACAGTCATTTTAAATTTGAGCTACAGTAGCTCTCCCATTGGATCGCGCTACACAGGCCAGCCTTCACTCCCCATGTGCATCAATGAGCCTTGTCCACCCATGACACTGTAGCCAGCTCACTGGTTTTCCTTCCTTGGAGCACTTTTGGTAGGCCCTGACCACTGCAGACCAGAAACATCTCAAGAGCTGCAGTTTTGGAGTTGCTCTGATCCAGCTGTCCAACCATTATAATTTGATCCTTGTCAAAGTCCTTACGCTTGCCCATTTTTTCTGATTTCAACTACCGTAATTCATTTCAGAGACAACATGTTTACATGCTGCCTAATATATACTACATACTTTCAGATGCCATTGTAGCAAGATTATCAATGGCATTCACTTTAACTGTCAGTGATCACATTGCTACGGCTGATCAGTATATATCAACTCTGTTTTTATTTATAGTCAACGACTATATAGTGACATCATTGACCATATCTGGAGATGTGCATATATTGTCACTGATGTCACCTGGAGACCCTTTGCTTATATTGTGGTAGAGCTGACATTCAGATGGAGTCAAGTGACAGGTTCGGACATGTCATTGGGCAGTGTTTTTTTTTTTTTTGTTGTCCGGCAGGTCAGCAGCTGCCAGGCATCATGATTGCCATGGATCTACATTGTGGATGACATGATTGACAATGGATTTACTCATAGACCTAAAGGGCCTGTTATGGATTTGGGGGACCTCGCACTATTTTCTTTTTTTTTTTTTACATTATCCCTCTGTTTGCATTGACCTGTCAGTCAGGAATTCCCAGCTGACAGCTGAATGAATGTGCAGCTATGGGGTAGTGATGAGTCACTGGTTGTTAGGACACTGGCGGGTGCCATCTCCCTAACAGGAGGAAGCTATCACATTTAGCAGTTTGTAACAAAAGACCTGCTACATGTTTTGCTTTACCCTAAAGCTGGGGGTTCGCTGGGTACCAATACAGTATCATGTAGGTTAAAATAAGAACTCTGGTAAATAGTACCATGACACATTCCATCCTGTATGACGATAAAAATACAGTGGAGCAACACATAGCATTAACAAATGCCAACCACATAGGTGCTCCAATGCGTTTCGACCCATACAGTCATGGTCCTCCTCAGGGGGATTATTGCTCTAAAAATATACATGTCAAAAACTCAGAATTCAATACATTTTATAGTGCACATACTTCTATGTACACGACAATGGTATATTTACCCTTTTACCCTTTCATTTTGTAACCTGCCCAAGAAATATGAGAGAAAAAATATGACTGGTTGCAATGATCAGACACTTGTCATGAGACCTGTTATGGGATGGTAACACCATTACAAGACCTGGATTGCCTTGGCCTAGTGCAGGGGTCTCCAAATCTTTCAGGACAAGGGCCACATTGTATATTTTATAAATACTCATGGACTGAAATAAATCCCCATCAGATTAGGGTCCGCATCAGAGTTCCCCCTTCCATCAGGGTCCCCATCAGAGTCCCCCCATACATCAAGGTCCCCACCAGAGTCACCCCTTACATTAGGGTCCATATCAAGGTCCTCCTTACATCAGGGTTTCCCCTTAGATCAGGTTCTCCATCAGAGTTTCTCCCATACATCAGGGCCCCTTCTTCAGAGTTCCTATCAGAGTACCCATTCCCCCATCCTTACATCAGAAATAGAGACCATATGTAGCCTTTGCTGACCTTAATCCTCAATCTGTGCACGTTGAGGATAAGCAGCTGATCCTAGCTGCACGTTGGATAGAATCTTGTAGCTTGCTGGATGTGGCCCAAGAACTGTAGCATGGGAGCCTCTAGTCTAGTCACATGTACCTCTCTTTTAGGTTTTCCAGAGGAGGATGGATGGATCAGTGGATTTCTTCAGGGATTGGAATGAGTATAAAAAAGGATTTGGGAATCAGAACAGTGAATTCTGGCTTGGAAACAATAACATTCACCGCCTCACATACACAGGTAGAGTGATAACACAAATTGAGACACACACAACAATTGCTGAACTAAAAAATATTGTTTTTTTTTTTTTTTTTTTTCAAAGTTGTCGGTCGTTCTCTGTTTATGGAACAAAAATGTAAAAAAAAAGTTGATGGAATACCACCAAAAGAAAGCTCTATTTATGGGGTAAAAAAGGGACATCAATTTTATTTGGGTACACTGTCGTACGACCGTGTAATTGTCAGTTAAAGTAACACAGTGCCATATCGCAAAAAAATGGCCCGTTCAGGAAGGGGGGTAAACCTTCCAGAGGTCAAGTGGTTAAAGTCATAACTCAAAATTCTGACTCCTGGATGGGTAATGAAAACGAATGTTACTTTTCACCTAGCATGCATGTTCATTCACTTAACTTTATCCTTTTCGTCTGTTGTCTTAGGAACTTTTCAGCTACGGATTGACCTTGCTGATTTTGAAAACGGACATTTCTATGCATTGTATAGCAATTTTCGCATTGAGGGGGAGGCAAAGAATTACACACTGAGTGCCGTCAGCTACAGCGGAGGAACTCTGGGTAGGAACATATAGTCTGGTGTTATAAAAAAAAAAATAGCATGTCAGTTAAAAAAGGTTCTGTTTTGCACAGAGGGAGGAAGGATTAAAACATCTGTCCTGTTTCTGTCCCTGCTGGAGATGTTCAATTCCAATTCTTGTCACAAAGAAAGGAAGCGATGGGATATCATTCAGATAGGCTCAGGTACATCAACAAAAACTCAATATTAGTGTAGAGAGGGAGAAAGTGAGGAATTCTGCATTCAGGTCATATGTCCCTGAACGCACACAGCCCTAATGTAAATACTGACCAGTACAGCGCCTGTGCCTCCTGGACACCCAAAAACACTTTAGGTAGGTATGTCTGATGTTTCCAGTTACTTTGGAATGCATTCGGATCAACTACCCAATAACATTTAAATGATGCTAGTTTGCTGACAGGCTATGATCCCATTAGGGTGACCACATTTCCAAACATTCAGGGACACCCCCCCCCCTCTCCCCCCACACGGGCCCGCCCAAAAAAGATGGTTTCTGATACTTTTTTTGACCATTTTTGGGGAAAAAAGCAAACAGTGGTAACCAGTTTAGACAGGTGGTATGCAATGTGCACCTGCTTTAACTAAGTCACTTAGTGACAACGGCATACTTTGTACATCACTTACTCTGCATCAAAGTTATGCTTGAGATTGCTATAAACATAGCTGCCTGTGCATTGTTCAGTATTTTGTGATTGGGCCTTGCACACAATCACTGGCTACCTAAAACAGGTCATACTTTTAAATGTGTTAGACATCTCTTAAGAAATAGAAAAAACAAACAGAACAAGTTGCAATAAATTAACAGATTATTTTTATTGTTTTCTCAATGAGCAAGAACTTTTAGGAACTAGGTATAAACTAGAAACCAACCATATATAATAACATCCACTTTTTTCTTAAATAACAGATAGATATATTACTATAAATATATTCTTGAAAATATAAAACTTACAAAACAGTCAATTGTAAATATAATGTTGCTGAAATATTAATGCTGTGTCTAATTCAGGTCACATGGCAATATGACCATAATCAAATCCTTCAGACCACATGACACCAGCTGAGTACCTTTTGTTTTCAACACTGATGTCTAAAAGTGTATTTCTTGTCACTTGTTGCACATTGCAAGAGTTTTTTACTTTGTTTTATGAAGCTATAAAAAGATTGACAGCCCATGTCAAAATTGATTTTCACCTAAAGTTCAGATTTTATTAGATCAATGCTGCAAATATTTCTTGTGTCAGACCAGCACATTCCCATCATGCTGAAGACCCTTTCAACTGCTGCATTTGAGCATGGGATGCTAACGACAAATGACACCACTTTCAAGAGGTTTGGCAGTTTGTCAGGTCCAGCCTTCGTGAATATTGTTGACCATTTAACATCAGTGTTGAGATCATCATCAGCTTCAGTACTGGTAGAAACCTTTTGAAAGTGTGGACAAACGCAAGCAAATTCTTCATAAAGGTCATCTATTAAAACAGAGTCTAAATTCAGAGCTTCAACTGATGCCACCAGGTTGTCAAACATAAGGTTCTCCTTCAAATTTAGACATTGAATTTTAGACAAATAATTTTTGTCTGAAAAATCAAACCACTCTACTAAATACTGAACAGCTTTTTGATAAAATTTTAGGAATTCTGATTCTATTTTTTTTGCTTGCAGGTGAGGTAAAAAAATTTCAAAGCTTTCCCAACTAGATATCCAAAAAAATGTATTAGTTTGCCTTTGACTGATGTCATGATCTCATATACATCAACTGCAATCAAGTCATTTCGCTTCAGTTTTAATATGGCTGTCTGAAAAATAGGCAAGCAGTTGTGTAAAAACTGGAGATATAATTCAGGAACTGATAACGGGTACAGTTCTGTGGTCTCACTAGCTTCATCCACAATAAATTGCCATATTACTTTAGGTGTTTTGTCCTCACCAATACTTTGGAATTAAGCTTTTACAGCTGGCCAATTTTTTAAAACTCTCTCGATTGCTGGATAAAGAGACAGCCATCTTGTTGGTACATGGCTAAGAAGTTCTGACCACTCAAGGTCAACAAAGTCAAACATTTCTTTTAGTATGGCAACTCTCTTGGCTGATATTGAAAAATAATTATATCATTTCAAAATTAGACTTTCCACATCACAATTTAGGACATCTGAAGCCTTTTTAGCTGTATTGAGAAGTATGTGAGCTGGGCAGCCAGCTGGCAATATCCGATGATTTACAGCATGAACTGATATGCTTACCAAAGTTCACTTTGGTAAGCACTGATGGGCACTGATAGGTGGCACTGATATGTGGCACTGATGGGCATTGATAGGCGGCACTGATAGGCACTCACAGGTGGCACTGATGGGCACTGATAGGCGACACTAATGGACACTGAAAGGCTGCACTGATGGTTACTTATGGGTGGCACTGATAGATGGCACTGCTGGGCACTGATGGGTGGCACTGATGGGCAATGAAAGGTGGCACTGATGGGCATTGATGGGCACTGATGGCTGGCACTGATATATTTAACTGATAGGCATCACTGGTGGCAATGGCACTGGCAGGCATTTTTCTTTGGCACTGATTGGCAGCTGCCTGGGCACTAATTGGCATTTCCCTGGTGGTCTAGGGTGGCATACCTGGTGGTCCAGTGTGGTGGCCATCCCTGGTGGTCCTGGTGGCATCCTGGTGGTCCTGGGTGGGAATCCGAGGGGGGGCTGCGCTGATAAACAATCAGCACAGACCCCCCTGTCAGGAGAGCAGCCCATCGGCTCTCCTCTACTCGCGTCTGTCAGACGTGAGTGAGGAAAAGCCGATCAAAGGCTCTTCCTGTTAACATCGTGATCAGCCATAATTGGACACGGCTGATCACATGGTAAAGAGTCTCTGTCAGAGATTCTTTACCTAGATCAGAGTTACGGTGTGTCAGATTGACACCCCGCAACAATGATCACCGCGATCGGAATTGGTTTTGCTAATTCGTATTCAAATTTTCCAAATAGTAAAATTTACTCGGGGGGGTGGGGCGGTTAGGAGGGAATGGTACCGGGGGATCAGGAGGACACAGTACTTGGGGTCAGAATGGCACAATACTGAGGGTCAGAAGGGTATGGTACGGGGGGGTTAGGAGGGCATGGTACTGTAGTGTTAGCAGAGCAACACTATTTTTTGATGCAGAATGGTGCAGGGAAGCTTCTGTGGTCAATCTACCTGTTCTGGCATTGATCCCGCCGGCCCTCCTCTCTCGATCTGTCCCACACAATATTACCCATGCCTTGGATGGATTGGAGAGGAGGGGGTGGGTTGACCATACTACACTAAGGGGAAAACTCAGGTGTGTTTAGACAATGGCCAAGAATCCGCCATAGCTATTTCGGAGGCTTCTCCCACCCTGCAGCTGCACGTATGCAAGTGGCGTGCTGAGGGGTGGGAAATGCCTCTGCAGCCTAAAGGATTGGCTGAGCCTACACCTGTGCTGCTCTGTAGCTCTGGGGGGAAGAACTCTAGGGCCAGCATGGCAGGGGGTGTGTTTGCAATCTACCCATCACCTGCCCACGATTGACAGGTAGTCTGTGATTGACATGGTGCCGACCCCCGATTTAGATACCCTTTAACTGGTAAATATGTTCTTGTCTTCTTTCCTTTACAGGTGATTCATTTTCTCAGCATAAAGACAATCAATTTTCAACCAAAGATCGTGATAATGATAAAAGCACACACAATTGTGCCAATTCGTACCAAGGAGGATGGTGGTATGGTGGTTGTCATGATTCTAACCTGAATGGACTTTATCTAAGGGGTGACCACACCAGCTATGCTAACGGCATAAATTGGCATTCCAGTCGTGGGTATAACTATTCGTACAAGGTCTCTGAAATGAAGATTCGTCCACAGTCTTAAGGAAATTAGAAGCAGATCTGGCATCAGATGTATTTGATCATGTTAAGTGCATGCATGCTGAGTAACGTGTAACACCCCTGTGTATTTATTGCCACGGTATTTACCCCAACAATGGCTTTTTTCCTTCCCTTGCATCCTTGTTCAATTCATTGGAGTAATGTTGGATGTATATATTTTTTATAGACATGAATTCTGCATTTGCTTCTGAAGAAGTGGAATGTATCCACGAAACGCGTCAAGATTATTAATGCAGTTTTTTTATTCATTATAATTTTCCTTTGATTTTATCAAGCTTGTGCAAAAATGTATTTTTATATGTATTATATGCCCATCAGCTCGTCATACCTGCTATGTACCATGTCCTATGCACATTGTTATGAATAAACCTCTTTTGATCATGTAATTTATTTATTTGTTTTTCTCTAACACACATCTCATACAAAGTCCCAAATTTCTCTTTTCCATAATGTATACTAGGGATGGAAGTGTGTGCTCGCTCTTGACCACACACTTCATTTAAAGTCCCAATTTCCTCAAAACTTCTATACCAGGGTCCTCTTTAATATCCTCTGCTATATTAATGATTCCAGAGATTGCTCTTTTAAGCTTTCCAATAAATAATATTAAAGGACATGGTATTTGAATAACAGTAAGTGATGTCGCGCTCCAAATTCTGTATCAATATAAAATTCCCTGGTGGATTTCACAGGGATATTGTACAGTGAATAGTGGACCGCATATAATTTAAATAACCCCTAGAGGTTGTGAACTAATGTGCGACAAGAAACGCATAGAACCAATGGTGAATTGGATCTGCTAGATAATGGAGGACAGCACAGTGAATCATGGGTTATAGCGTATATGCAGTAAGTAAAGTGTATGGGTGAGTTTTAGAGTGCACACATTAAAGTGACTGTTGTGCATCAAATACTAAAACGTCAATACATGGATAATGCAATAAAGTGACTTTTCAATAAAGTGGCGGTGTGCATAAAGATGACTGAACAAAAGTGTACAGTGATGTGAAAATTAAATAAAGTGACTGATATATATATTGCAACCAAACCAGTGGAAGGTAAAATACAATAAAACCAGCAAGTGGGAAAATGAACGGATGAGTGGAGAACAAAGTAAAAATGAATAAGTAAAATAAATATGTAAATAAATAAAATAAATATCTTTCCACCAAAGGGTGGGAGATTAGCAAGTGAATGAATAGATGGTAATGAAAACCAAGAAAGTCTGTACACAAAAACTGTATATAGAACAAGATCAATCGATCAATAAATAAACAAGTGTTCGTTTAAAAAATGTGCAAGGTGATGCAGACTAATATTTCCAGTGGTGCAAAAGTGCTGGGTGCAGCACTAAGGTGCTGGTGTGCTGGCACAGAGTGGCACTGTGGTAGGGGTGCTGTGCGTCTTCAGTGTCGTGGACACCCGTAGGTGTCCTAACTTCTTACCTTACTGCTGTAAGGTAAGCAGCGTGGTTAAATGCCAGGAAGGTGGTCACTTTTGGGGAGGTTGGTGTGGTCTCACAGAGTGTTCTTCCTTCTATGTTTCCAGCATCAATTAAGCCTATGCAGAGGTGGCAGCTGGAGGATGTCTCTCAATGTGATAAGCCAGGGACCGTTCAGCATAGGTGTGGTAAATAAACAGGGAGAGAGTGAAGACCTCTATAGTGCAGTATGTTTCAAATGGTAACAGCTTTTATTAACAAGTAGACAGGTACTCACATTTCACAACTAGACAGTATGAATTTCAAAAACGAGCGGCGAGCTCGCTACCTCTACGTCACTTCCGGGGTCCGAAAATCCGACGCGTATCGTCACCGTCACGTGACTTCATCTGGGATGAAGTCACGTGACGGTGACGATACGCGTCGGATTTTCGGACCCCGGAAGTGACGTAGAGGTAGCGAGCTCGCCGCTCGTTTTTGAAATTCATACTGTCTAGTTGTGAAATGTGAGTACCTGTCTACTTGTTAATAAAAGCTGTTACCATTTGAAACATACTGCACTATAGAGGTCTTCACTCTCTCCCTGTTCATTTACCACACCTATGCTGAACGGTCCCTGGCTTATCACATTGAGAGACATCCTCCAGCTGCCACCTCTGCATAGGCTTAATTGATGCTGGAAACATAGAAGGAAGAACACTCTGTGAGACCACACCAACCTCCCCAAAAGTGACCACCTTCCTGGCATTTAACCACGCTGCTTACCTTACAGCAGTAAGGTAAGAAGTTAGGACACCTACGGGTGTCCACGACACTGAAGACGCACAGCACCCCTACCACAGTGCCACTCTGTGCCAGCACACCAGCACCTTAGTGCTGCACCCAGCACTTTTGCACCACTGGAAATATTAGTCTGCATCACCTTGCACATTTTTTAAACGAACACTTGTTTATTTATTGATCGATTGATCTTGTTCTATATACAGTTTTTGTGTACAGACTTTCTTGGTTTTCATTACCATCTATTCATTCACTTGCTAATCTCCCACCCTTTGGTGGAAAGATATTTATTTTATTTATTTACATATTTATTTTACTTATTCATTTTTACTTTGTTCTCCACTCATCCGTTCATTTTCCCACTTGCTGGTTTTATTGTATTTTACCTTCCACTGGTTTGGTTGCAATATATATATCAGTCACTTTATTTAATTTTCACATCACTGTACACTTTTGTTCAGTCATCTTTATGCACACCGTCACTTTATTGAAAAGTCACTTTATTGCATTATCCGTGTATTGACGTTTTAGTATTTGATGCACAACAGTCACTTTAATGTGTGCACTCTAAAACTCACCCATACACTTTACTTACTGCATATACGCTATAACCCATGATTCACTGTGCTGTCCTCCATTATCTAGCAGATCCAATTCACCATTGGTTCTATGCGTTTCTTGTCGCACATTAGTTCACAACCTCTAGGGGTTATTTAAATTATATGCGGTCCACTATTCACTGTACAATATCCCTGTGAAATCCACCAGGGAATTTTATATTGATACAGAATTTGGAGCGCGACATCACTTACTGTTATTCAAATACTTTCTCCTGTGGGTATCGTTTGACCCTCACGGTGTCTGCTGCACCATCCATCTAATTTGTCCATCTTCATATTAGCGCGGGAATACCTTTATCTTTAAATATTAAAGGACAACTGCCATTTTCTTTTCACATTTTTGTTATAAATGTTTTTTTTCCAATACTCTCCTGCAACCTTTACCTCTTTTTCATTTCTCAGTTAGAAAATTCTGAGCAATTTAGGGACAGTTATCTCTTTAACAGAAAATTAGATGAAAATGTGTAGATATGAAATTAAGAAGAAGAACTCCAGGAATGTATGCACTTCTAAAGGCTGGCTTATAGGGGGTTAAGTCCAAGGAGGAGTATGCTACCTTGTGGACTTATCACTTTTATTTACAATTTATATATTTACAGAGTGCCGGGAGTACAGCTATTGCTATACTCTCAATGCTCTGATAGCAGATGCGACTTTACTACCCCTCTGCCCACCACTCCCCTCCACTAGCTATTCACAGAATACTTAGCATTTTCTGAATGGGTCCACAAAATGTCAAGTGCTCCATGACTGGAAAGGAAGAGAGGAGTAAGAGACAGAGAGTCTGCAAATGACCTCATAGCTTTTGTGAAGGAGGTTCAGTGTCAGAGTGCTGGAAGTACAGCAAAAGCAATGTCTGGAACAAGGGTGGGGCAGGAGGTGGATGTGCCCCGCTTATTCCACTGAGTGCCTTGGGTTCTGATGCTGCGACCACTTGCCGTTGTTTTTACACGTTTGCTCACAGGTCACCACTGCAGAAGTAGTTTAGCCCCCTGTTGTTCACTAGCCTGCCCACAGTTGTCATTTGGCTCGCTCATCCCTAGGCCAGCACAGCCCACAGAGATAGATTCTTACATAACAGTCCTGCCAGGAGGCTCTGGTGAGCAAAGAGGAATGCAGGGCACCAAGGGGATGTGTTTAAGGAGGAAGGTTAAGATGTAGAGCTTAGTAGAGGAAGTGAGGTAATGGTGAACTAAGAAGGGGTTTGGGGTGTGGAGGTTGGCAGAGAAGGGTGTCTGGGCTGCAGATGGGCTCTTGGGTAGTAGAGGGAGGGTGAACCACAGAGGTAAGCAGGGGGCTTGGGTTTCAAAGGTGAGCAGAAAGGGTTTTGGGGTGTAAAGGCTATCAAGGGTGGGGGTCAAAAAGGTGAGCAGTGTAGGATTGGGGTGCAGAGGTTAGCAGAAAGAGTGGAGAGCAGAAGTGAGTAGAGGGGGGAACAGAGGCTTGTAGACAGGTGGAGTCTACTTTCTCCACTGCAGGTGGCGCTCATCTGCAGCAGCATTGCAGTTAGAAAGGAATTCAAAAGGAACATGGTTTCTCTATGGTTTCCTGGAAACCCATACAGGCTCAGGGAGAGCATGCAAACTCCATGCAGATAGTGTACTCTATAGAAGATTTTTGCTTAGAGGGAGACTTTGAGCTCTGAACTTTGAGCGTTTCAGTACCTCTGTGTCAGCCCCCCTCCTCTGTCAGCCCCCTCTCCTCTCTGTCAGACACCCTCCTCTGTCAGCCCCCCTCCTCTCTGTCAGCCCCCCTCCTCTCTGTCAGCCCTCCTTCTCTGTCAGCCCCCCCTCTCTGTCAGCCCCCCTCTCTTTTAGCCACCCTCCTCTGTCAGCCCCCTCCTCTCTGTTAGCCAGTCAGCCACCCTCCTCTGTCAGCCCCCCTCCACTCTGTCAGCCCCCCTCCTCTCTGTCAGCCCCCCTCCTCTGTCAGCCCCCCTCCTCTGTCAGCCCCCTGCTCTCTGTCAGTCCCCTCCTCTGTCAGCCCCTCCTCTCTGTCAGCCCTCACTCCTCTCTGTCAGCCTCCCTCCTCTCTGTCAGCCCCCCCTCCTCTCTGTCAGCCCCCTCCTCTCTGTCAGCCCCCCTCCCTGTCAGCCCCCTCCTCTGTCAGCCCCCTCCTCTCTGTCAGCCCCCCTCCTCTCTGTCAGCCACCCTCCCTGTCAGCCCCCCTCCTCTCTGTCAGCCCCCCTCCTCTCTGTCAGCCCCCCTCCTCTGTCAGCCACCCTCCTCTGTCAGCCACCCTCCTCTCTGTCAGCCCCCCTCCTCTCTGTCAGCCCCCCTCCTCTCTGTCAGCCCCCCTCCTCTCTGTCAGCCCCCCCTCCCTGTCAGCCCCCTCCTCTCTGTCAGCCCCCTCCTCTGTCAGCCCCCTCCTCTCTGTCAGCCCCCTCCTCTCTGTCAGACTCCCCCTCCTCTCTGTCAGACTCCCCCTCCTCTCTGTCAGCCCCCCTTCTCTCTGTCAGCCCCCCTCCTCCCTATCAGCCTCCCCCTCCTCTCTGTCAGCCACCCTCCTCTCTGTTAGCCAGTCAGCCACCCTCTGTCAGCCCCCCTCCACTCTGTCAGCCCCCCTGCTCTCTGTCAGCCCCCCTGCTCTCTGTCAGCCACCCTCCTCTGTCAGCCCCCCTCCTCTGACAGCCCCCCTCTTCTGTCAGCCCCCCTTCTCTGGCAGCACCCCTCCTTTGTCAGCCCCCCTCCTCTGTCAGCCCCCCTCATCTCCTTCTCTCTGTCAGCCCCCTCTTCTCTGTAAGCCCCCCTCCTTTATCAGCCCCCCTCCTCTGTCAGCCCCCCTCATCTCCTTCTCTCTGTCAGCCCCCTCTTCTCTGTCAGCCCCACCTCCTCTCTGTCAGCCCCCCTCCTCTGTCAGCCCCCTCTCTGTCAGCCCCCTCTGGGGGGGGGGGGGGGGGGGGGGGGGGGGGGGGGGGGGGGGGGGGGGGGGGGGGGGGGGGGGGGGGGGGGGGGGGGGGGGGGGGGGGGGGGGGGGGGGGGGGGGGGGGGGGGGGGGGGGGGGGGGGGGGGGGGGGGGGGGGGGGGGGGGGGGGGGGGGGGGGGGGGGGGGGGGGGGGGGGGGGGGGGGGGGGGGGGGGGGGGGGGGGGGGGGGGGGGGGGGGGGGGGGGGGGGGGGGGGGGGGGGGGGGGGGGGGGGGGGGGGGGGGGGGGGGGGGGGGGGGGGGGGGGGGGGGGGGGGGGGGGGGGGGGGGGGGGGGGGGGGGGGGGGGGGGGGGGGGGGGGGGGGGGGGGGGGGGGGGGGGGGGGGGGGGGGGGGGGGGGGGGGGGGGGGGGGGGGGGGGGGGGGGGGGGGGGGGGGGGGGGGGGGGGGGGGGGGGGGGGGGGGGGGGGGGGGGGGGGGGGGGGGGGGGGGGGGGGGGGGGGGGGGGGGGGGGGGGGGGGGGGGGGGGGGGGGGGGGGGGGGGGGGGGGGGGGGGGGGGGGGGGGGGGGGGGGGGGGGGGGGGGGGGGGGGGGGGGGGGGGGGGGGGGGGGGGGGGGGGGGGGGGGGGGGGGGGGGGGGGGGGGGGGGGGGGGGGGGGGGGGGGTTGGGGGGGGGGGGGGGGGGGGGGGGGGGGGGGGGGGGGGGGGGGGGGGGGGGGGGGGGGGGGGGGGGGGGGGGGGGGGGGGGGGGGGGGGGGGGGGGGGGGGGGGGGGGGGGGGGGGGGGGGGGGGGGGGGGGGGGGGGGGGGGGGGGGGGGGGGGGGGGGGGGGGGGGGGGGGGGGGGGGGGGGGGGGGGGGGGGGGGGGGGGGGGGGGGGGGGGGGGGGGGGGGGGGGGGGGGGGGGGGGGGGGGGGGGGGGGGGGGGGGGGGGGGGGGGGGGGGGGGGGGGGGGGGGGGGGGGGGGGGGGGGGGGGGGGGGGGGGGGGGGGGGGGGGGGGGGGGGGGGGGGGGGGGGGGGGGGGGGGGGGGGGGGGGGGGGGGGGGGGGGGGGGGGGGGGGGGGGGGGGGGGGGGGGGGGGGGGGGGGGGGGGGGGGGGGGGGGGGGGGGGGGGGGGGGGGGGGGGGGGGGGGGGGGGGGGGGGGGGGGGGGGGGGGGGGGGGGGGGGGGGGGGGGGGGGGGGGGGGGGGGGGGGGGGGGGGGGGGGGGGGGGGGGGGGGGGGGGGGGGGGGGGGGGGGGGGGGGGGGGGGGGGGGGGGGGGGGGGGGGGGGGGGGGGGGGGGGGGGGGGGGGGGGGGGGGGGGGGGGGGGGGGGGGGGGGGGGGGGGGGGGGGGGGGGGGGGGGGGGGGGGGGGGGGGGGGGGGGGGGGGGGGGGGGGGGGGGGGGGGGGGGGGGGGGGGGGGGGGGGGGGGGGGGGGGGGGGGGGGGGGGGGGGGGGGGGGGGGGGGGGGGGGGGGGGGGGGGGGGGGGGGGGGGGGGGGGGGGGGGGGGGGGGGGGGGGGGGGGGGGGGGGGGGGGGGGGGGGGGGGGGGGGGGGGGGGGGGGGGGGGGGGGGGGGGGGGGGGGGGGGGGGGGGGGGGGGGGGGGGGGGGGGGGGGGGGGGGGGGGGGGGGGGGGGGGGGGGGGGGGGGGGGGGGGGGGGGGGGGGGGGGGGGGGGGGGGGGGGGGGGGGGGGGGGGGGGGGGGGGGGGGGGGGGGGGGGGGGGGGGGGGGGGGGGGGGGGGGGGGGGGGGGGGGGGGGGGGGGGGGGGGGGGGGGGGGGGGGGGGGGGGGGGGGGGGGGGGGGGGGGGGGGGGGGGGGGGGGGGGGGGGGGGGGGGGGGGGGGGGGGGGGGGGGGGGGGGGGGGGGGGGGGGGGGGGGGGGGGGGGGGGGGGGGGGGGGGGGGGGGGGGGGGGGGGGGGGGGGGGGGGGGGGGGGGGGGGGGGGGGGGGGGGGGGGGGGGGGGGGGGGGGGGGGGGGGGGGGGGGGGGGGGGGGGGGGGGGGGGGGGGGGGGGGGGGGGGGGGGGGGGGGGGGGGGGCTGTCAGCCACTCTCCCCTCTGTCAGCCACCCTCCTCTGTCAGCCCCCCTCCTCTCTGTCAGCCCCCCTCCCTGTCAGCCCCCCTCCTCTCTGTCAGCCACCCTCCTCTGTCAGCCAACCAACCTTTAAGCTAGCACAGATTTAAAAATGCATACATTCCTGGAGTTCTTCTTTAAAGTAATTGTAAAGCTTTGATTTTTTTTAAAATAACAAACATATCATACTTACATCCACTGTGCAGTTCGATTTGAACAGAGTGGCCCCGATCCTCAACTTCTGGGGTCCCTCGATGGGTCTCGTGGCTCCTCCTCTCTTCAGATAACCCCCTAGAAGCACTCTCCCGGAGGGTTACCTTGCGGGCACGGTCCCGAGTCCATCATTCGGCATCCATAGAGGCTGAATGTAGGACTCTGCCCCGCCCCCCGGTGGATTTGATTGACAGCAGTGGAAGCCATTGGTTGCGCTGCTATCAATCTATCCAATCAAGAGCCGAGAACCCTGGGCAGAGGAAGAGCATGTCTCTGGCGTGAGAAGTTCCAGGGCTCAGGTAAGTAAAACGGGGGGGGGGGGGCGGGCTGGGGGCCCGGTCACTACCAGGTGTTTTTTCACCTTAATGCATAGGATGCATTAAGGTGAAAAAACACGAAGGTTTACAACCCCTTTAAATACATCGAGCTTTCTGCTACAGGCAATATAGCTGTAGCTCAAGAAACTAAAAATGACAGGTATTAGCCTGGCTGTGCACTGCCATCTTGTGGCTAAAAACAAGAAGACATCACAAATCATATAACGGAAAATTCAAATACCGTAATTCTCCTTTCCTGACGCCAAACCATGGCAGCATACTAGTGATAGAGCACCACCTCTTGACCACTCCCTCAGGACCAGTGAATAGCATAAATTAAAGGCCTAGTTAGGACCCATCCCATTCTTTGTAATTAGCTACATACTGAAACGTACAAGGGTTGGACCGTATGCTGCCATGGTTTAGCATCAGGAAAGGAAAATTACGGTATTTGATACAATTTTCTTGATAAATAACTAGCTGACAGGGTGGGTTCTACTTGCCAAATTAATCACTAATTAGGATAGGATAGAAGACTGAATAGTCCTTCCTTCAAAGTCCCCTGTTGACAAGGCACCCGGGTCTACTCTGTAATGCTTAAACAGGTATGCTGTGACGATCAGGATACTTCTGTACAGATGGATTCCACAGTTGCTCTTGAATGGGCTGCCCATGAGGCTGAAACCACTCTGATACAGTGTGCAATCACCATTGACCGAGGCTCACAGCCCCCTCGCTCCTCATGCACAGCCATGCCTGCCAAAGTCAAGTCAGTAGCCTCTTTTCCCTGGCAATTTCCAGCTGGAATGATGAAAGGCTGATTAGATGATCTGAAAGGAACAATTGTGGACAGTTACTTCCTAAAGGTTCTGAACACGTCCATGTGACTTTCCTGTGTGATCTTCTGGAAAGTTAGGTAGTTCTCAGATGTCTGTTAAATGTAGGGACGTCGCTCCCCTTGGTACAAAGTAACCTACAGAACACAACTCTACTCTTTCTGGGAAGAAAGCAATATGTTCTTCTGAAGCTCCAAGAGTCTGAACCTCGGACATCCCTCTGGCTAAGAATATTGTGATAGATACTGCTCTGTAAGTAATGTCCCAAGCCGAAAGCTGCCCTGTTGAAGCACCAGGTTGAACTGAAAGTAAATCCTCTTACAATGACTGATCTTACTTGGGAAAGACTCTCCCTCTTGGTGAATGAAACCTCATGACTGCCAATATAACCGACCCTTGCAACCTCAATGAGTATAGGTTAAGGCCCATGTCAGATCTAGCCTAGAGGATGCCTAGCGCAGTCACCACTGGAGGAACAGCGGGATCAAAGCCGAGAAAAAAAAAAGCAAATTGTTTCAAACTTCGGCCCAGACGCCATCAGCATAGTGTCCCCTAGCATTCAACAAAGTAGAGATCACTCTGGAGCAACGCAGGTTCTACAGCCTCTCCCCTCACCCGCCATGCCTGCTGCTCCAGCCTGCACATGCACAGAGGGGAATCAGCCTTCCTTGTGGCCAACATGGAGGAATGACCATGGCTACCCTGCTCTTTCTTGACAGCCTCCAAGGAAATCCCATTATGAGAGATGTTGGGGGAGATATTTATCAGATAGATTGCAGTTCCAGGAGAGACCAGAGCTTCTGTCCTCTCTGCCTGGGGATGCCAACAATAAAAAAGACTGCTTGAACTTCCAGCGCATTCGAGACCATCCCCTTTTGGTTGGGAATCTCCACTTGTCTTGAACAGTCAGTCACTCGCAGTGCGCCCTCCCAACTGTCTTGCTGACATGATTCGTAACAGCAACCCAGTCTAACGGAACGTGACTTGTTCAAAGTCTCCCTGTTTAGCCCCAGCCGCAGACTCCTACTCAAATTGAGTGACATTATTAACTGTGCTAGATTCTGTTTCCTCCATCGAGTTAAGAATCCCAACTGAAAACTGGTGCAGGTGCCCAAGGGACCAATGGTATGCATGATAACATTGTGTCTAAAAGATTGAGGCACTAAGAAGCACCCAACAAGTGGAGGTTTCGGTCCTCAGAATTATCCTCCTGACTGTCACCTCTTTCCCTGATGTAAGCAAAACAGAGGAATCAGTAGAGCACCCCTGGTACCTTAACTGTTGGGTTGAAGAGAGCTGGCTTTTTTTTTTAAGTTGATAACTCAGTCATAATTCTGCAGGGTGTAAACGCCAGCAATTGCTACAGACCTCTGGCTAGGAAGACAAAATTTTAGGATGTGAGGGTAGGCATCCTGAAGATCTAGTAATCGCATCTAGCCATCTGTCTGCACTGCTTAAATGGACTCAGTCTGAAAAAAAACTTTTTGGGAATGGAACTGGTACAATGACCCCCTGGATCAGAAGTGTCCATAGGTATTGTAGCAGCCCGCCTACTTTTGTGGCGAATCTGGCAGCCTAGTGGGAGAGAAATGGTCTGGAAGAGGAGCAATAAGAACTTCCCCAAAAAGGTCCACGAGAGCCTGATATTTTTACCCAAGAATCTGCACAACATGTGTCCAGAGCGCCAACTCTGGCTTCTACATCAAGAGCCTGGGCATGCGCTCGTCCAAAGGGCTTAGTGGGTACCCGCAGTGTATCCATTGTTTTTTTACTTATAAGCAGTGGGAAAGGTTGCTTGATATGGCTGTCTCCAATCTCATACCAAACAGAGCTTTTCCGTTATAAGGTATCCTACACCATTTATTTTAAAAATTTTTGCTGCAGCAAACACAAAACAGCAAACACAGCCTGTGGAGTCAACCATAGGACCCCCTTAGCCATGACCGAGTATATCGTTGGCCTGGTCGGACACCTGGATGGGACCACTGACATTTCTGCAATAAAGTTTGCCAACACACTCGCTTTGGCTAGGGTCCAAATGATATAAGCTTCATGGAATTCCTCTTCAACTGCTTGTCTCTATATTCTAGGACCAAAAACATACAGCACTGGCCGTACTAAACTGAAACCAAACAGCTCCGGGTCTTCCTCTGATGAACAGGAGCTACTATTATCTGCAGGCTGTCCACTCGCCAGAACTGAGTGATTGAGTGCCACATAACCAAGGTGCCAGGTTACTCTTCTAGTCGTAACTAGGAGGGGGCTGCCTGCAGGGCCGGACTGGGAATAAAAAACAGTCCCATAGCATTTTTATACCAGCCCAACAGCATAACATCATTATTTTCTTGTTCATAAAAGGGAAAACCATGCATTTTATAGACAGTTTGATCACTCAGTTCTCAGTCTTAGAGCAAGCAGGGGACAGATGCAGCATCGGAACGATGCTGAATCCACCTAAGTAAGTAAGTATGATTCTTAAAAAAATTAAAATAAATCCTGAACTTTTTTTGTCTTGGCGCTTTTTGCTCTATCCTACACTATGTTATTAGTGTGGACGGCACGGCAGTTTTAGGGCACAAGCATTTATTTTAATATGCTTTTCTCATTGACCAGTTTGTGCATGCTGCCTGCCTGGTCGCTCTGGCCATGTATTGCTTTCTGCTGGTGCCTACTACTTGCTAAAACCTGTTGAACACCCTGCACAATACCATCATTGATTTCAGATCCCAGGGTAAGCCCCTAACGAGTATTTAATTGGCTTTTTCTATAAGCCCATATGTTTTCCTTTTCTTTATAATCTTAATTTAAATTAATACTACATATTTTGTTTTATTTCACTTTTTTTGTCATTCTTCATTATATTCGCTCCTCTTGGTCTAACTACAGAAAGCGCCCCCTCTTGATTTCATTTTTCATATTCTTGGTATGTATTGAGGCAACTTAGTCCCTTTTGAAAAGAATATTTGAGCTTTCTATAGCCTTATGTTCATTGTTTATTATCTATATTTTTCTACTCTTTTCAGTTCTTAAAGCGATCTCCCTCTAGCCCCCTGCAGCCACAATATAGGTAGTGTGGGATCACTGTCTTGTGATTTTTGGATGGCATCTGCCTCGCCCTGTTGGGCAGTCGGAGTATGTTTGGGTGATCTGATGGGAATGGTTGGGATATGGTAGCTCTCTACTCTGGGGGATCTCTCCTTTGTGGGGGAGGGGATGGGACATGTCTTTGCCGGCAGTTTAATTGTTGGTGTATATGTTACTTTTTTTTTCTTTGTAGAGCAATTACTGTTTTCTGTTTTACTATATTCCCTGATGAAACCAATGTCTTGGCGAGATACAATTCACCATCTTTCATCTGGTCAACAGAATACCGTTACATGCTCCCTTGCTATATGTGATCGAATACACTGTATTAGTGTTTTATTTAAAACTCATTGTATTAAAATGTGTTTATTTGATTTATAAAATTTGTATTGAGTTGTCTTTGGCACCGTAATAATTCCACTTTCCTCGTTCTCCTATTGTCTTTACTCTGGGATGAGGTGCCTTATCTATTAGGGATACCAGCCACCAGTTTCTCTTGATATGAAACTAGTCTTACCTCTAAGCAGAATCTTACTGTTAAATATGCACCTTCCATTTCAGGCCTAACAGTTTTGTTACACAACATGTTAAGTACCAACGACCCTTCCATAGAAGAACATGACTGTTTAGAACTTATTCATGTAGAAACCTCACCCAGACATGACTTGCAGAATAACCCATTGGGGGTATGGAGAGACAGTCTTTGTAGGTGGTTCTTGTTCACGCCCATCAGACAGGGTGTTCCACACAGGATATGCCAGTGTATAATTGCCAGATAAGGTATTAGAGGCATATTCCATTTATTTTGTCTCTGCTCAAGCAGCCAAATTGATTGCTCTCACGCAGGTATGCAAAAGCAGGCCACATCTGAGGACATTGATTTTGGGTGATAAAGGGTTTAACAAGGCACCAACATGGTCTTTGGTCAGACAAGGAGGGATGAGTAGGAATCCCAAAAGCAGCTGCACCACTTTAATTTTCATGGTTTTTGACATATAGGGAGAGGCCGGACAGAGACTTCTGAACATTAGGTTTATGTGCAGAGACTTACATTAACTTATAGACAGTTAGGTAGGTAGATGTCATGTGCAAGAAACAACCCAGGAGGACTGACATTTGAAAAACATGATCATATACCTCTACCAGACGAACCAATGCAAGATTTTCAGATGGACTTCATCCCCATGCCTTGATGTAGAGGATACCAATATCTGTTAGTTATTACTGAACAGTTCAGCATGTAGGCAGGTTGCCTTCAGAGATGTTTGTTTTCTTTGGTGGCTGGCCCAGGCTGGAGAGAAAGAGTTGATGTGTGTGCTGCGGTTGCCAGGCTTTTTACATCCAGCCTGTCCATCGGTGGTATCAATTTGGGGGAACCAGAGATCCGGAGATCAACCAGCACCTGGAGAAGGCCAATATGGACTACTACCTTTCTATGCCTGGGGAGCCAGCTAGGGATAGTTATGGATATTCTGAAGTTAATGTTATTGGACTGTAATGCTGAAAGACTTGAATTAAAGTATTAACTGCCCTAAACCTGGTCTGAAGTTATTTAAAGGGGTGCATGTTGGTCCAGGTGGAAAAAAAGTAGGTAGTAAGGCACATGTGGGTTATGAAACTCTCCTGCTACGAAAGGTCTACTCACAAGACAAGCAAAAAGAGCAATGTAGCTCTGTGTAGCTCATAATGTCGCTATGGGTAACCAAGTGTTAGAACAAGCTACATTGCAACCAGACGTTAACCGTGGTATCTGGTATAGGTGACGGGTCCTCCGGTAGTGAGGGGGTTGATATTCTGGCTTTCTCCCCAGCGGTTGGTCTCCAGTAGCAACTGGAACCAAACCCGCATTACGGAGATCTATGACCTGTTCACATGGTTACTTGAGTGAAGAAGTTAATATGTGCACGCATGAGGTCTGCACTATGTGTACGGTTTGACCCCATTCCATTCTGTCACTGGGAGTGAGGTGGCAAAGGTACGCTGGATTGGTGGATAGGGCATAGGCTCAGCGATGTCCCTCTCTATGCAACACATATCAGTCAACAGTGAACAGTGACATGGGACAGCACTTTTCAGAGGAACCGCCCTTTTTTTTACTGAACAATGTGATACAGCTCATCTCTAAAGTAGAGGAACTGCCTTAATGTTAGACTTTTACATGACCGCAGTCCCCACCTGGTCCCAGGCTTTAGTGAGTGCATTCATAAGAAAGGTACCGCCATGAGTGGCCGTCGCTGCCCTGCCCCAACAAGCAAATGGCCGGAAGTTTTTTTCTGTAGGATCAGAAAATGCCAAGACAATTTCCAAAATGTTGTTTTGTTTTTATTTTGTTTGAGAAAAAAAACTACTAGTGTGTGCTAGGCTTTACTTAGAAGATATGTGAATTTATTTGTATTAATTGGAAGTTTCACATCCACTATCACCCACAATCTTCAGCACAGGTAGAAAGACACATAAGAATCAGTAAGAACACAATCCCGCAGCGCAGCCATCATTGCAAGGCCATAGATCAGAACCATTTAGTATCGCTTTCGGCACTCACCAGGGGTGACCGCTTTCTCCTCTACTATTCATAATAGTGAGATAATAGTGCAATAGGGTCGCTAATTGGATAATAAAGGTTAATTACTAATACAACATTTTTAAATGTAAACAATCTCGCGAGTATATTCCATATACCTGCAATTTTAGTGCATATGTCCCTAATAACAAATAATCCGTATTTGCTCAAATAAAAATATATACCGGTAATACTCTAGTGCGACCTTAGTGCTCCGTATACTTGTGCGTGTAACCATACAATTGCTCTCTAGTGACACGTTTAATAAACCTGCTTTATAGTATAACACTCAGAAAGCTAGGTAGCGACTCTGCTGCGACTCAAATTCAATCAAGTATTGATGATGATTATATAACACTCCACTAAAAAGATAGTGCAACCTTATAAAATCAATCTAAACAATTCTACGTGCTACCACATAAATTGCTCAATGATATCACATTTGGTATAAATGCTTCACAACATATACACACTGATTGATCATTAATGACACAACTGTATCACAAATTTGCACTGCATACAAAGTCCAAGGTGGTACGTGACTCCCTTCAAAAAACGTATTAAAAATTATAGAGAATGAAAATGAAAAACAAGAAATGTTCGTGACAACAATTCTTTTGATGATAAGTGAAATTTCACTCCTTCCAGAGTAGCGTGACACCCTTCACCATAGTATTCTTCTTTCACCCAAAGTGAAAAGATAAATTTAGCTGGCCGCTTACCAGATGGAGTTGATTGTTTTAGCTAAAAAACAATCAATTACGCTTGTACAGGATTAGCCTGTTCACAGATACACCAAAACTTTAACCAGGTCCTCCTCCTCACAGATAGGCTCAGGTCAGGATGGATACATAGGTAGGAGCAGAGAAAACACACCTCATAGCGTAATCTTGCTTTATTTAAAAATTTGATAAAAACATATAGCCAAATGGCCACTTACATTGCTCGCTGCCCACCCGGCACTGGGGCTGCTAGCCTTGAATTAATGTAGATGATGGAGGATCTTTTTTCGAATTTCCCTCTGCTGCTCAGCATGCGCTCCAACCGCCGCCGCTGACAACCAGGCAGACAGGAAGCTTGGGGATAGTTACGTTCAGATCTTGATCAGGTACCGCCTCCGACACACGTTTCGTGATGACACGTCTTCAGGGGGGCGTACCTGATCACTGTAGCCGGCCTGATTACATACTGCTTCTCATTAGCCGTACCACCAATGAGAAGCTTAGTTGTGCGCAGCCTCAGTTCCGCCTGAGCTCCGAGAGCGGACCAGCCGCTTACAAATGTTCATACAATGCACCATACATTTAAAAACATAAAAACACGGTCCTTAGTGGACCACAGGTCCTGCAAACTACTGTCCTATGCGGCCCTTCAGGCCAAGTACGACCTCCCCCACCGAGCATTTTATAGCTACCTACAGATACGGCACTTTGCCCTGACCATATCACCCGATCTGCTCTTCTCCCCTCCATCCCCCTTTTAAAACTTAATTCTAGCAGGCTCAGCCCAAAAGGGGATAATTTCAGACATATACAGGATATTGAATGATTATCCTATGGAAACTAAAGGCAAACACGCCTACATGCTTAAATGGGAGGGAGCCATAGGAGAAGAGATCTCCATGGAACAATGGAGGGTGATATGGTCACAGGCAGCCAAGAGCTCCCTATGCACCTTATACAAAGAGAACACATACAAGATACTTTTCTTTTGGTACATGACCCCTGTTGTCCTCCACGCCATTTACCCATCAACCCCTGACTGTTGCTGCCGCTGTCAGCGGGACAAAGGCACACTTTACCATATATACTGGGGATGCCCGCTGAATGTATCATACTGGCAGGAAGTCCAGCAATTATTAACTCAACTACTAGGAACACATATCCCTATGAATCCCAAATCCTTCCATTTGGGCATACCCCATCCACAACTATCTTCACCCTGCAAGAAATTAATGAGGCATATACTAACAGCGGCACGCTGCCTTATAGCCCTAAATTGGAAAAAAAAACGGCCCCCTGACCCGGGAGCCCTACACGCCAGAATTAAAGATGTAGAGCTGATGGAGAAGATGACCGCCAGGATGCAGGACAGGCTGGAAGCACATGATATGGTATGGAACCCCTGGAACCTCCGAGAGATCCAGAACCAAACCTGACCCGACGTGCTGGACCACCACGGTGACAACCCTCTCTTATCTCTCCTCTCCTTCCTTTCTCCTTCCTCTTCCCTTCTCCTCCTATCCCCTCAGAGCCCTCTTGTGACTCTTCCCTCCCCCTTATAAGCAACTATAGGTTCCCTACGGTATGAGGAACATGGGTTCCTAGCTTTATAATAGATTGGACCGAAAAAGAGATCCCAATGACCTGGGAGGAATTTAGCGATTATTAGTTAAACTGTTTATATAGACCCAGACGCTATCTGTCATCTGCCCCCCCTAGTCTATAAGTTTGTGAACTACCTGTAATTTCTCATACCATGAGTAATAGCGCAAGCTATACCTCTTGCTTTGACTGTTTGCATTATTTGTATTGTACATTTCTTGAATAAAATGTTATTTGATAAAAAAACATAAAAACACAACAATTGTAATTAATAGATTTTGAGCCAGAGAATAAATACATTTATTCTAATGTGCCTGGTATATATTGGCTGCTTAATTTATAATATTGAGATAATTATTTGGACTCTAACTGGAATTTTAAACTTTTTTATTATTATTATTATTATTTTTTATTTTATATTGTTATACCCCGTATTCCATATACTGGTTTGCTTAATATTTTATTAATTTCTTTGGGACTGCATTTTCCTTTGCTCATGTATTTGCCAATACTACAGTTTAATATTCTATAACTATAGCCAGGCTTTTCGGATGTTATAACCTGATATTTGCTATATTCCTGCACTAATCTTATATTCCACTAGATGTCTCACTTGCTAACCTTTTGTGACTTCACCTTTTCTTATGCATTGTCTCAAACTGTCAGCTTCATAGTGGGTTCTATATACTGTATTAACCTTTCTCCACATCAGGGGAGGGCTGGGCAGGGGGGCAGAGATGCAATTGCCCCCTGGGCTGCTCTCATATCCTCTACAAAGGCTGCTGTGTCACCAGCTCAGAATGCGCAGTTTTTGAGCAGGCCGAGTGCTGCATCTCCATCCAGTACTGTGAGCTAGGGATGTCTCAGGGCCGACAGTCTGTGCTACAGAGCACAGCACAGCCCCGCCCAGCCCCTCCCTCCTCCACACGAATGGCTGGCAGAGGCTGGACCTGCTCTCTATTTCCCCGCTCCGGGTAGCCTGTGTGCTGTCTGTGAAGAGGATGTGTGGGGCGGGAAAGTTAAATCTGAGCAGTCGGCTTGAATACAGTGAGGCTCCTGGGAGGCTGGGAAACACCAAGTAAGTGAACTTCTCCCTCCTCCCCCCGGCCCCTCCTCTGCAGCTAAAGAGTTTTTTTTCCTAGCAGCCTGTGACACTGCCTTGCTTGCTCTCCTAGGTGGTATGATGTGGGCTCACACTGGCATGCTGCGATTTGTCTGTAGTGCTGGTGTACTGGCAGTCTTCCTGCATGTTTTACCCCTGGTCCCATAGAGGTTGCACATTTTGCTGCATGTTCTGAAAGTGCACAAAACGTCCTGCATGCTGCGTCTTTGGTGCACTTCAAGAAAATGCAGCAAAAATGTGCAACCTAAAAGAAGACTGAGGGACTATGGCTATGGAAGGCCACTCCACTGAAAAGTGACAGACAGAGAAGGCGATATTACATTTCCTCCCTGCCTGTTTTAACCCCCTAAATGCCAGTGTCCAGCGGTCTCTCTCTCTGTGCAGGCAGTGTTAAGCAGTCTCTCTCTCTGTGCAGGCAGTGCCAAGTGGCCTTTCTCTCTGTGCAGGCTGTGCCAAGTGGCCTCTCTCTTTCTCTGCAGGCAGTGCCAAGTGGCCTCTCTCTCTCTCTCTGCAGAGAGTGCCAAAGGGCCTCTCTCTCTGTGCAGGCAGTGCCAAATGGCATCTCTCTCTCTGTGCAGGCAGTGCCAAGTGGCCTCTCTCTCTCTGTGCAGGCAGTGCCAAGTGGCCTCTCTCTCTCTGTGCAGGTTGTGCCAAGTGGCCTTTCTCTCTGTGCAGGCTGTGCCAAGTGGCCTCTCTCTCTCTCTCTCTGCAGGCAGTGCCAAGTGGCCTCTCTCTCTGTGCAGGCAGTGCCAAGTGGCATCTCTCTCTGTGCAGGCAGTGCCAAGTGGCCCCTCTCTCTGTGCAGACAGTGCCAAGTGGCCTCTCTCTCTCTCTGTGCAGGCTGTGCCAAGTGACCTTTCTCTCTGTGCAGGCTGTGCCAAGTGGCCTCTCTCTTTCTCTGCAGGCAGTGCCAAGTGGCCTCTCTCTCTCTCTCTGCAGGCAGTGCCAAGTGGCCTCTCTCTTTCTCTGCAGGCAGTGCCAAGTGGCCTCTCTCTCTGCAGGCAGTGCCAAGTGGCCTCTCTCTCTGTGCAGGCAGTGCCAAGTGGCATCTCTCTCTGTGCAGGCAGTGCCAAGTGGCATCTCTCTCTGTGCAGGCAGTGCCAAGTGGCCTCTCTCTCTGTGCAGGCAGTGACAAGTGGCCTCTCTCTCTCTGTGCAGGCAGTGACAAGTGGCCTCTCTCTCTCTCTCTCTGTGCAGGCTGTGCCAAGTGGCCTCTCTCTTTCTCTGCAGGCAGTCCAAGTGGCCTCTCTCTCTCTCTGTGCAGGCAGTGCCAAGTGGCCTCTCTCTCTGTGCAGGCAGTGCCAAGTGGCATCTCTCTCTGTGCAGGCAGTGCCAAGTGGCCTCTCTCTCTTTGTGCAGGCAGTGCCAAGTGGCCTCTCTCTCTCTGTGCAGGCAGTGTCAAGCGTTCTCTCTCTCTGTGCAGGCAGTGTTAAATGGTCTCTCTCTCTCTGTGCAGGCAGTGCCAAGTGGCCTCTCTCTCTCTGTGCAGGCAGTGCCAAGTGGCCTCTCTCTCTCTGGGGCAATATGGAGCAGTCTCCCCTCTCTCTCTCTCTCTCTCTCTCTCTCTCTCTCTCTGTGCAGGGAATGTGGTGTAGATGGATGGTGAGCTAAATTAAGTGGTTCAATGGGCCACTTGACTGGACTTGCCCCCCAGGCCTAAGGCTGCCAGCCCTCCCCTGCTCCACATTAATGTTTTGACATTCCATACTTAGAATTCCTTAAGGAAAAAATGGGACCATTCAGTACTAATAATGAGTACCTAGAAAGGGCAAAAACACTTCAAAGCCATTTGGCAAAATATGATGGAGAGATTAAAACTAAAAAAATAAAAAAGTATCAAAGGGATATCAAAGATTTTGAGCAAAACAAGGTATATAAATGGCAGGAAACTCTCCTGGCAGTGCCAGGGCCAGAAACGCTAGAAGAAAGAGAACCAATTCAAGCCCCAACAATGAAAGCAACTAGAGGCCAAAATACCCCGAAACCAGGAAATAAACCTCCTGGTGGAAAAACTTCGGGGAATTACAAAGGACCCAACTATGGCCCATCAAATGGTTATCCGTACCCGCCCCCTTATCCAGTGCAAACCTATAATAATAGGTATGGTCTGTTGGATAACAGACCGGCTGATTATAACTATTATGGATTTGACCGTAATCATTATCCCCCTAGGCCACCGAGAGGAACCTTTAGAGGAAACTTTAGAGGGAGGCCAGGTCCATACCAAAACCAATATCCAAGTCAATATTAGGGGGGGGAATGGAGGGGATGGAAAGAGTCTTACCGTATTCCACCCAGTTCACCCCATTTGCTAAAAGATCCAACAGACCGAGAGGAAAAAGAGGACGAGGGCGAAAGAAAAAGGGACAATTAAATCAGGGACTTTTCAATCTAGCAGGTGTACAATTTACCGACATTGCATTAGAGGTATTAAACCAAGGACTAAAATACGCACCAAGTAAGAACGCAGATAAATTTGAACTATTCGTAGATATAGAAAAGTACGTTAGGAAATTGAACATTAAAAAACATTTTGCTAATCAAATCACAGTAGATGATGCACCCCAAACAGCACATCCCTACTCACACACAAATTTAAGGAATAACTTGACTTTTAATCCCCAAAAGGGAAGACATCACCACATAGAAGTGTTCAAAAATATGGTACAAAATGATGTAAAAAACATGGAGATTAAAAAGTATGCGGATACGGCAAAAATATGGGAAGGTATCAAATCGATCGAAGAGAATAAACAAATAGTTGTCAGGGCGGCAGATAAAGGAGGAGGGCTGGTTATCATGTCACGCGAATATTACTATTATGAAATGGAAAGGTTGTTAGAAGACCCTAATACTTATCAAAAATTAAGAGGGGATCCAACCTCTAAGTTAAAAATGCAATTAAATAGCTGGGTAACAGAGGGAGTGCAGAGACAATTTTTGAATAACCAGGAGGCAGAGTATCTCATTCCTTTAACCCCAAAAATTCCGGTCATGTATCTGGTACCGAAAATACATAAAAACAAAGAACGACCTCCGGGGCGTCCAATTATTAGTGGAATTAACTCCCTATTTTCCCGATTGGGAGAATACCTAGATTGTTTCTTTAAACCTTTGGTCTCACTAATGCCGCGTACACACGAAGGGACTAGTCCGGCGGACAATCCGCGGGAAAAAGTCTGCGGGACTTTTGAAAATGAACGGACTTGCCCACACACGGAGCAGTCCGTTCATTTAGAACGTAACTTCAGGTACGTAGCTAGTGTAGGCAGTAAATGCCAGCGTGCTAGCTCCGTCACCTGGCATGGATTTAAAGGGACTCCCCACGCCGAAAAACGGCATGGGGGTCCCCCCCAAATCCATCTCAGACCCTTATCCGAGCACGCAGCCCGGCAGCCCAGGAAAGGGGTGGGGACGAGCGAGCGCCCCCCCCCCCCCCTCCTGAGCCGTACCAGGCCGCGTGCCCTCAACATGGGGGTTGCCCTGGGGAAAGGGGGGCCGTGCGGCCCCCCCCCCCACCCCAAAGCATCTTGTCCCCATGTTGATGAGGACAAGGGCCTCTTCCCGACAACCCTGGCCATTGGTTGTCGGGGTCTGCGGGCGGGGGACTTATCGGAATCTGGGAGCCCCCTTTTATAAGGGGGCCCCCAGATCCCGGCCCCCCACCCTATGTGAATGAGTATGGGGTACGATGTACCCCTACCCATTCACCCAAGGTGTAAAATGTAAAGTAAAAAAACACACTTTTGAAAAAATAATTTATTGCACTGCTCCGGGGGTCTTCTTCCGTCTTGGGGGTCTTCTCGCCGGACTCCTCCGCCATTTACCTAGCTCTTTTACCGAGCGGAGAAGTCCAGCTACCTTCTTCGTCGTCGCCGCCGTCGTCTGGGGGTCTCGATCCGCCTTCGGGGGTCTTCCGGGGTCTCTTCTGTTCTTGCCGCTGTCGTCGCTTTCTGCGCCGCCTTCTTCTTCTTCTTCCGCCTTCTTCTTCTTCTTCTTCTTCTCCTTCTTCCGATGTTGACACGTCGCTCTCTCTGGCCGGAATGCCAGAGCCGCGCTGTGCTGGGACTTATATAGGGACAAGGGGACAGGGTCACATGCTCATGTCACATGGTGACCCCGCCCCCTTGTGATGTCACAGTCCCAGCATCCTCCGGGACTGTGACATCACAAGGGGGCGGGGTCACCATGTGACATGAGCATGTGACCCTGTCCCCTTGTCCCTATATAAGTCCCAGCACAGCGCGGCTCTGGCATTCCGGCCAGAGAGAGCGACGTGTCAACAACGGAAGAAGAAGAAGAAGAAGGCGGAAGAAGAAGAAGAAGAAGAAGAAGGCGGCGCAGAAAGTGACGACAGCGGCAAGAACAGAAGAGACCCCGGAAGACCCCCGAAGGCGGATGGGCGGCAAGTCCATTCATTTCAAAAGTCCGGCGGACTAGCCTACTAACGGCGGGATTGGCAGTCCAGCGGATAATTTTAAAACAAAACTTAAAACTTTAGTCCGCCGGATTTTTTGAAAAAAAGTCCGTCGGAGGCCCACACACGAGGGGATTATCCCCTGGACTTGAGTCCAGGGGATAATCCCACGGGATAGTCCCTTCGTGTGTACGCAGCATAAGTCCGTCTTATTTGAAGGACAGTCGAGAATTAATAGTCCTTCTTCAAGGACAAAAAGCCACACAAAATACAACTATGATCACAGTAGACATAAAATCCCTGTATACTAAAATTCGATACACAGACGCCTTAACAGCATTAAAATGGGCCCTAACAAAAGACTCTAGATTAAAGAAAGCTCAGATCAACTTTTTGGTTAAAGGTTTAAGTTTGGCGATGAGTAATAATTATTTTTGGGCAAACAATGATTATTACAATCAAATAGGGGGCGTTGCTATGGGGGCACGCTACGCCCCAAGCGTAGCCAATATAGTCCTTAATAAATGGGAGTCAGAAACCATTTTTAAAAATCGCAATAAGTCACTTGTATTTTACAAGAGATATATAGATGATATTATACTGTTTTGGAGTGGCAATATAGGTGGGTTTAAAGACTACCTAGTAGGTATGAATACCAACATGTACGGTCTAAAGTTTACCACCGAGCATATGGGGGAGGAGGTGAACTATTTGAACCTTACGATCACCATATGAGAAACAAACAACCACCGCTCCAAGACTCTCCTTCCCAAGCGAATGCTCCTGCTCCTGTGTGACACACCACAAAGGACACACAATATGCACTACGAGGCAAGACCAAGAAATAACTCTGAATGTTGTGAACATTTCCAGCAGACACCTCAAGACGGAAGAAGTCAGCCTTTTATCTAAGGGATTAAATTTCTGTCCTAATAGACATTTTGACCTGTTTGGGACAATATTAGATGTTAACAAATTTTCACGTAAGCTCACCCTTAGGAAACATTTCTTGCAACCTAGTACACAGGACATCGTGATTCCTCCCGACAACTGCGATATGGGTGAGTCCATTTCTCTCTCTTCACCAAAAAAATTTTTTAGAAGTATGTGCACTGCAGGATTTGGTAGAACTACTGGAGGAGTCTGATCCCTCCCCTGGTGATCCCACAGATATACATAGTAATATACCATTTAAGTTAAAGTCAGACTTTTATCCTGTGGAGTCACGGGGGGGTGATCTAGATCTTTTCCAGCGGTTAGTAGAGAGGGATTTGGTCCGTCTTGCACGTGATTGCCGGAAGGAATCTTCACCCCAAAATCTCACCCAAGCAGAACTAGCTTCCCTCAAATCACTGTCAGCAGACAATAACATAATTATTAAAAACGCAGACAAAGGGGGTAGCGTAGTGGTTTTAGATTCCATCACTTACAAAGAGGAAGCGGTGCGTCAACTGTCTGACCCAGTCACATATCAGCGCCTTAAAACTGACCCCACACAGGTATTTAAAACAAAATTATCCACGCTATTAGACAGGGCAGTGACATCAGGAATTTTCTCTCACACTGAAAAGTTAATGTTCATTCCAGACTGTCCCATCATGCCAGTATTTCACCATTTACCAAAAATACACAAGGGCCTTACGCCTCTCACAGGTCGGCCGATAGTGGCAGGGATAGGCTCTTTGAATGAGCGCCTTGGGGAATGGGTAGACCATCACCTTCAACCATTGGTTTTCAACTTGCCGGGTCATCTCAGAGACACCAAGCAGTTGCTATGTAAATTACAAGATTTTGAATGGCAACCATCTTTCAGATGGATTACATGTGATGTCACCAGCCTATACTCCAGCATACCCCATCACCTGGGGTTACAGGCAGTTGCATGGGCTTTGCAAGAATCCGGCAAATTCTCTTTGGTACTACAGGAAATTATTGTTCAGGCTTTAGAATATCTTTTGACCCACAATTTTTTCATGTTCGATGGGGACTTTTATCTCCAGAGATGCGGGGCTTCGATGGGAGCAAAATTTTCTCCCTCCCTAGCCAACCTTTACATGGGCTGGTGGGAGAGGTCCCGCATCTTTGGGCATGAAAGTCCCCGCCGAAAGGACACCATTTTTTTTGGTCGATACATAGATGACCTGTTGTTCATTTCTAATGACGAACACACTGACTTAGACACCTGGCTCATGTATCTCAATGATAACGATTTAAATTTGCGGTTCACAGGCACACTAAATGCCGAGGCCATAGATTTTCTGGACATCACACTGTCAGGGGTTAATGGCAAAATCATCACTAGTCTGTTTAGGAAACCCACGGCGGGTAATGTTTTACTCAGAGCAGACTCTGCACATCCAAGCCATACCATCAAAGGGGTCCCTTTTGGCCAGTTTCTCAGACTAAAACGCATTTGCAGTACATCTGATACGTTCCACACTGAAGCCAAACTTATGGCATCAAGGTTTACAAGTAGAGGCTATTCAAACACTGATATAGATAAAGCCTATTCTGCTGTCAGTGTTATCCCAAGAGCTAGCTTGCTAAAAGAAAAAAAAGAAAAAAACAGCAATAAGCAGGGCTACAGCACGTCACGTGCTACAGAGACAGTACCAGTCTTTTCTACGCCATTCAGTACTGAATTTAAACACATAAAAAAGATCATCATGAGATACCTTCCCGTTCTATACGGTGATTCAGCATTTAACGAAGTTTTGGCCAAAGGAATCAAGACAGTTTCACGAAGGGCCCCCACTCTGGGTAATACCCTTTCACCCAGCCTTTTCCTCTCACACCAGTCCAAACCAAACTGGCTCCATTTTAAAGGCAATTACAAATGTGGGCAAAGGAGCTGTGCCTACTGTATACATATAAGGCAGGGCCCCAATATTCAGTCTTGTACCAACAAAAATACGCATGAAATATCCACCTTCATCAATTGCAATACATCTTTTTTAGTTTATGTAATTACATGTACAAGTTGCCATATTCAATATGTGGGGCGCACTATTCGCCGCTTAAAGGATCGACTGTACGATCACCTATATGACATCACTAAAAATCATTCTACCAATGTTGCAAAACACTGGAATTTAGTACATGCAAAAGATGTTTCCAGTTTATTTATACAAGGTATTGAGAAAATCGCCACTCCAAAACGGGGAGGCGATCGATTCCGTTTGCTATGTAAACGTGAAGTCTATTGGATTTTTATTTTAAATACTAGAATTCCTCTTGGTTTAAATTTTGAATGGGATGTTTCCCACTATTATGAATGAAGGTTGTTTTTTTTGGAGTTCTATATTTAAATATTTACTGCTTTACTCCTATTTACGTTTCATTCAGACTAAGTATGTTTACAGTTGCCCTATGCGCTTTACATCCACTATTCCGATAAGAGAACTGTTTCTAAAATATCCTCTAGACACTTTGTGTATATCGTGTTTAAATTTGGCTTCCCTATTATGATGGTTGTCAATGTTCATTTATATATGGACCTATTCAGTTGCCAAATATGCTGGATGTCACTTATAAAACATATTTTCCACTGAATATCCAAGCACACACGCTATTTACTAAGACTAAAGGGATACTTTTATTCAAATGCATACACCAAATGTTAGATCTCTGAAGGCTCCATACACACATCAACATTGGATAAACTAAGATCCGACACAGGTGCAGCAAACTAGGAAGACGGCTGTCCTCAGGGAGCAGACACCACTACTGACATAACGGGTGGTAATTACGGCTTTATCATTGCTGATTTTAGCCAATATATACCATGGCTTTACTATTGCCGTAGTATAGTATTATTTATGCATGTCGGTCAAACACATTGATTTCCCTCTACATAGACTCTATTTGCATCCTGATGACAATATATAGCGTGTATTGATATACGTTTATATACATTATCTCCACTACCCACTGCCTTTGATGCCTTTTATATCAACTTTGTTACCAATTTGGATACATGGCATCTGCAGTCATCAGCATTCAAAGTTTTTGACATTTGGATGCAAACTTATCATATACATATAATTATCTATGATCATCACTATTGTCAAACTAATAATCCTCTATCTTTATAGAGTCTCACATCATCCCATGCATAAAGAGCCGTATCATCTCAGACCTAGTGGAATAAATAGTTTTAAATCCACATTGTAAGGCTATGTGTACACACAGATAGATGGGGACTGGCTGAAACCCCTCCACTTGCAGTGTCCATAGAGTTGTGAACAACTGTGGTGATTGGTTGCACAACATTTTGGAATTGAAGCGCTTTATCGTATAATGCTCACTATCAGAGTGACAACCCGTTTTTTGCATCCTTCGAGTTGTACACTGGCTGTGTAATACGGGCCACATTTAATTCATTGATCCGCCTTACCTCTCAATGTTTCCACCAATTGTCATGGGACGGTTCATTAAAATAGACAGCTGTCAACGACCCGTAGAACCCAATAACATTAAATTGGGAGGTTTCTGTGATGCCTCTGCAGCCCGCCGCCCCATAGAAGCACCGACACTGGTCGGGACTTCTATCTAATTTGGTCGCCCGGGTCCACGGATTGTTCCATAGATACACAATTACGAAGTCTCAAAAGGATTAATTACAGTCACTGGTCATGTATAACTATTGTATAAAATGCATATATTCATCACCGACACTGCCAGTAGCCAATGAGTAAGGTTTTGCTAAAAACCCTTTGAAAGAAGATATAGCCGTTAGCACACTATGCAGGCTATCAACCCGATTGAACAACATTAGATATACAAAATAAAAATAAAAACAAAAATAAATACAAAAACGATTAATTAAACATATAGACACACCATTTAGAGTGCACGATTGTCTATTCACTTTTCTTCTTCACATTTCATATATTTTGTCATTTATCTTTTTTTATCTTTTATTTTATTTCATTTCATTTTTGAATATGCCTATCCACACAATATACAAGTGAAGTCTTGGATACTAAAATTCACATCAGGAATCACGTTTAAAATAACTTAAAATAACTTAAGACACACAATATAACCGTTAAGTATTAGTATCATCAGTATAGTATTTAAATATAACTTCAACTCACTAGGTGGTTTTCGGCAAGTGTTGTTCAACAAACCTTATCATAGCGATTTGGTTAGCGATTTCATCACAGCGATTTGGTTAGCGGATATATATAATACCAATAAATGGTTATATACATACCTCACTATCTATTCACCCCCTCACCCATTCGCTATCACAAATATATAGACTTTATTTTTGGAGAGTTTATATACATTCCACATTTTTTGAACATTATGTATATATTTCTTTTATTTAAATGTATCTCACTAGTTCCTTCACACACGTAAAAAAAGATTTTTTTTCACTATAACATTCATTGAAATCGCAATTGGGTTGGGCTATTCTATTGAATGGGCCCTTTAAGTGTGTACACATAACACTGTGTGCACACTTGATAGTTTTATGCATTTTTATGCGATTTCCTTATCAGGTCTTATAACTTTTTCACCTAAGTTTGTCTTTAAACAACATCAGGCTTCTTTTAAAGTGGTCACTCTCACTCTGCAGAATTAGCCTAGCAGCACATGTTGATATCCAATTAAGCCTAGTTTTCAGCTGCTGGTAACAGCCTTTTTCCATCAAACAATCATGTGATGCACATCCTGTAAGCATATATATTTGATATTCATTTGTGAGTTCATCAGCTATGAGTAAGCACTAGTTGTGGTGCGAAACGCGTCAGCTCTGTACCCCCCTTTTTTGCCGTGTATGGATTGCAGTGTTTTTTGCTTTTAAATAAACTTTTTGGATTTTATTTTCTCGGTGTGCGGCTGTCCGGAGTTCTTCCTTTTTTGATTTACGATCACCATAGAGCAGGAACTTTTTATTACAAAAACGTTCTTCAAATCCACCGACCGTAATGGATATGTGCCAATGAGTAGTTGCCACCATCCACGGTGGATAGGAGCCATTCCAAAGGGCCAATACATGCGCCTTAAACGCAATTGTGCCTCTGAAATTGATTTCCAGGAACAAGCACAGGTATTAACAGAAAGGTTTATAGAGAAAGGCTACAAACAGGACATCCTCAAAAAAGTAATTTTACAGGTATCAGCGATAGATAGAAACTCTTTATTAACAACGAAAGCCAAACCAGAGTTTAAGGGCACCACAGCGTTCATTACAGGTTTTAATAGACAATATAAGCAGGTGGAAACAATCTTCAAAAAACACTGGCCCATTCTATTGCAAGACAAAGATCTAGAGTCCAGCATTTCAAAGCAACCGAAATTCATTTATAGAAGAGCACCAGGTTTGTGAAATAAAATAGCCCCTAATGTGCCAGACCCCCCCAGGAAGGTGGTCACCTTCTTGGAGGGATCTGGCTTTCATTATTGCACCAGATGCAAAGCTTGTAAACTTACCAGACAGCCAGGGACTCTGAAGAAGGTCACACATTTTCAATTGTGCGTAACTAAAAATACACATAAAATCAAGCCCCTAATCACATGTTACTCAGATCACGTAACCTACGTGCTGGAATGTCCAATGCAGTACGTGGGCCGCACTACCAGACAATTAAAAGTCTGAGTTAATGAGCACTTGGCAAATATAAAGAAAACATTTCCAAATCACAGTGTGTCGAGACACTTCGAAAAATATCATGGTAGTGATCCCACCCAGTGCAAATTCTATGGGATAGATAAAATTTCAAAGCACTGGAGGGGAACCAACATGAAAAAAGAAATATCTCAGAATGAGACCAAATGGTTATATAAATTAAGTACCATGCAACCATTGGGTATGAATATTGAATTAGACCTAAAAAAAATTCTGTCTAATGAATGACATTTCCAATAATTTATATTTCCAAGGAAAGGGTCTTACATATTATAGTTCAAAATTTACTTAGATCAAGTGTTAATCCTAAAATTCCCCTAATTAGACTACTATTGGGAAATACTGTAGTTTCAGAACTAGCACCAACTGAGGCTAAGTGGAAGGAATGCCAATGCTAAGTATGGAATGTCAAAACATTAATGTGGAGAAAGGTTAATACAGTATATAGAACCCACTATGAAGCTGACAGTTTGAGACAATGCATAAGAAAAGGTGAAGTCACAAAAGGTTAGCAAGTGAGACATCTAGTGGAATATAAGATTAGTGCAGGAATATAGCAAATATCAGGTTATAACATCCGAAAAGCCTGGCTATAGTTATAGAATATTAAACTGTAGTATTGGCAAATACATGAGTAAAGGAAAACACAGTCCCAAAGAAATTAATAAAATATTAAGCAAACCAGTATATGGAATACGGGGTATAACAATATAAAATAAAAAATAAAGTTTAAAATTCCAGTTAGAGTCCAAATAATTATCTCAAGATAATAAATTAAGCAGCCAATATATACCAGGCACATTAGAATAAATTTATTTATTCTCTGGCTCAAAATCTATTAATTACAATTGTTGTGTTTTTATGTTTTTAAATGTATGGTGCATTGTATGAACATTTGTAAGCGGCTGGTCCGCTCTCGGAGCTCAGGCGGAACTGAGGCTGCGCACAACTAAGCTTCTCATTGGCGGTACGGCTAATGAGAAGCAGTATGTAATCAGGCCGGCTACAGTGATCAGGTATGCCCCCCTGAAGACGTGTCATCACGAAATGTGTGTCGGAGGCGGTACCTGATCACGTTCTGAACGTAACTATCCCCAAGCTTCCTGTCTGTCTGGTTGTCAGCGGCGGCGGTTGGAGCGCATGCTGAGCAGCAGAGGGAAATTCGAAAAAGATCCTCCATCATCTACATTAATTCAAGGCTAGCAGCCCCAGTGCCGGGTGGGCAGCGAGCAATGTAAGTGGCCATTTGGCTATATGTTTTTACCAAATTTTTAAATAAAGCAAGATTACGCTATGAGGTGTGTTTTCTCTGCTCCTACCTATGTATCCATCCTGACCTGAGCCTATCTGTGAGGAGGAGGACCTGGTTAAAGTTTTGGTGTATCTGTGAACAGGCTAATCCTGTACAAGCGTAATTGATTGTTTTTTAGCTAAAACAATCAACTCCATCTTAGCGGCCAGCTAAATTTATCTTTTCACTTTGGGTGAAAGAAGATTACTATGGTGAAGGGTGTCACGCTACTCTGGAAGGAGTGAAATATCACTTATCATCAAAAGAATTGTTGTCACGAACATTTCTTGTTTTTCATTTTCATTCTCTATAATTTTTAATACGTTTTTTGAAGGGAGTCACGTACCTCCTTGGACTTATGCGTATGCGACGTATGCGGTGCAAATTTGTGATACAGTTGTGTCATTAATGATCAATCAGTGTGTATATGTTGTGAAGCATTTATACCAAATGTGATATCATTGAGCAATTTATGTGGTAGCACGTAGAATTGTTTAGATTGATTTTATAAGGTTGCACTATCTTTTTAGTGGAGCGTTATATAATCATCATCAATACTTGATTGAATTTGAGTCGCAGCAGAGTCGCTATCTAGCTTTTTGAGTGTTATACTATAAAGCAGGTTTATTAAACGTGTCACTAGAGAGCAATTGTATGGTTACACGCACAAGTATACGGAGCACTAAGGTCGCACTAGAGTATTATATATTTTTATTTGAGCAAATACGGATTATTTGTTATTAGGGACATATGCACTAAAATTGCAGGTATATGGAATATACTCACGAGATTGTTTAATGGTAAAAGAATTTTGTATTAGTAATTAACCTTTATTATCCAATTAGCGCCCCTATTGCACTATTATCTCACTATCACAAATCTCACGATTTCAAAGGGTGCAGCTTATATTATCACATATCAATACTAAACTAATTTAAAAGATTTCATTGTAGAAATATATTTTTTTATTTGTTGTGGTATCACAAAATTTCCTGCCGTGGGGTTGAAATAACTATTATACGGTTGTTTATATCCCAATATTCATAATAGTGATGGAGATCCTGGCCATAGCGATTTGTCAGGACCCTAACATATCAGGGATAACTAGTGGGAATCAAAACCACAAATGTGCACTATTTGCAGATGATCTGTTGCTATTTGTTACCTCCCCACATACCACTCTGCCACATTTATTCTCGTCAGTTCAATTCGGTCAGATCTTGGACCTATTGGTTAACTGTTCCAAATCGGAGGCCTTGAACCTTAACCTACTGGAAGCAGTGCAAAGGAGTCTTCAGGCTCAATAATCATTTAAGTGGCAAACTGTGTCACTTCCCTACCTTGGGGTCAAATAGACACCCCAGATTTCATCACTGTATAAAGCAAACCACCCAATGCTCTTTAATAAATTGTTGGAGAATGTGAGGACCTGGTCTTATGCAACCATGTCTTGGATGGGTAGAATCACATCTGTGAAGATGATAGTATTGCCTAAAATGTTATACTACTTCAGAACTCTACCTATTTCAGTACCACTGGGAGCATTACGGCAGTTCCAAACAAAAATCTTTAATTTTATCTGGGAGTGCAAAAGCAGTAGACTGGCTCGGACTACAATGTATGCACCTAAGGAGCTGGGAGGACTGGGGATCCTAGACTTTTGGAAATACTACGTTGCAACCCAATTAACACAACTGTGTCAATTACACTACAATCACTATAGGCCAGACTGGTTGTCAGCAGAGGCCCAAGCCCCATTGCCAATAGACTTGGTGCTCTGGCTTCCCTCCAAATTTCTAAAGGCCATTTTGTGCCCTACACTTTCCAACTCAATTGGCCTGTGGGAATCAACCTGTAAACGATGGACTCTCTGTTTTGCCCATACTCCTGTAGCACCCCTATTTAATAATCCTCACTTTCTACGAGGAATGTCACCTGCTCTTTTTAGATGGTGGACAAACAAGGGACTTTATCGCATAGGACACTTCCTCGATCATAGAGGGGTACGTCCCTCTTCGTATATTGTGCAAGATTTAGAGATTCCACCCTCTGAGAATTTCCATTTACAACAAATACACAATTTCCTGCATTTTCCGCAGATAAAGAGTCCAGATGTTGCAATTCAAACACAGTTCGAAAACAGATGTACACAAGTGACTCTCCAGTGGGGGTTGCATTTCCATGTTGTACAAATCCTTTGTCTCTCCCTCCTCAAAACTTCCCTACCAAATTGCTTGTGTATCGCTCCTGAGTTGGGGGACTGGCAAGTACATAAGGGCATTATGAATGTAGCCCTGAGCAGGGTATAAGGTGCTCGCAAGATGGTCCTTAGTGCCAGAATGTACCCGGATTTGTCAACCTCCAGCTTCATAGGCTGTGGTCAAGTGGGCTCTGCTCTCCACATATGGTGAACCTGCCCTAAGGGCCGGTAATTCTGGATATGAGTTAATTCCCTAATTTACTTGGTTACCTTGGTTAACATTATAAAAGATCCTCAGATCGCACTGCTCAATGAACCCATGGAAAATATTCCTAGATCAACACAGACTTTAATATATTACATGTTTTTGGCAGCCAAAATAGCCATCACTATTGCATGCAAAAGCCCAGTGATCGACTTGGCCCAAATTAAACAAAAGCTTACTTGAATGGTTAGCGTCCTACGGGATAAACAATCCCTGTTTGAAAAGGTATGGACCCCTTTGTTCTCTTAGCTTCAAATGCTGGACACGGTTGACATTGGCTTGTTGTTGGCAAACTCCTGGACAGGCATACCCTAAGGCTGCTTTCACACTGAGGCGCTTTATCGCTAAAAATAGCACCTGTATAGAACCTGTAAAGAGCCTCTCCTCTCACTCCAGTGTGAAAGCGCGAGTGCTTTCACACTGGAGCGGTGTGCTGGCAGGACATCAAAAAAAGTCCTGCAATCCGCATTTTTGAGGTGATGTAGGAGCGGTGTATACACCGCTTCTACAGTGCCCCTGCCCTTTTAAATTAATGGGCAGTGCTGCCGAAGAGCCGGCAAAGCGATGCTACAGCGGCGCATTTAACTATTTTTCGGCTGTTACCGGGGGTAAAAAGTGCCCCACTAGTGGCCGAAAAGAGCCGCAAAAACTATGGTAAAGCGCCGCAAAATTAGCAGCGTTTTAACGCTGATGCCCCCAACACCCCAGTGTGAAAGTAGCCTTACTCTTTGTTATTTTCTCTGCCCCCCCTTTTTTTGCTCGCTTTCTTTTTCTTTAATTGCTTGGATTACCTTTCTACTTCAGTACATTATGGGTCCTTTAACCTGACATTTATCCTCTATTTGTGGCTTTTGTTTAAGTTCCATATGTTACCAACTACTTCATAAGATATGTTGTTTATATATTTGATACTCTGTCAATTCTCAATGTTTACCTGATAGCTAAATAAGTCAATGGCTTGGTGTTTACTATACTAGTTAAAGTTAAATCTTATATTATTATGGTTTTTACTGGCCCAGTCGGATGGGTGTCTGGGGGTAGTCCTGCTTGACCCATTCGCCGGTCCTACAATGTTGAAATATGCCCCATTATTTAGTCTAACCTTTTTTGGACTAACTTCATATGGTATATGTTATGCTATATGGGTCTCTTCATGGTTGATCACATCAAAGTAGCTTCCCATACCTGATTATGGACTTTTTATGCATCCATGCTTGCCTCATTCTCCACATATGTTATGGTCACCACTGTTCTTACATTGACTATGCTGACAGTTCTAGTTTGTACTTGACTTTGTTTACTTACAATGTCATATTACTATTTGAAATCTTTTTTTTTTTTTCAAATTTAAATCTTTATTTTTAAGAGAAGCAAGGAATACACTCTACCATCATCACATCTCACATAGTATCCACATCTATAAATACCCTTCTGGTATCCAATTAAGTAATTTCCAAAACATATAACCCCACACAATAGATACCGCCGACTCTACTGTCACTTTCTGATTTCTCAAATATCACAAATAAAAATAAGATGGGATATCCACTACCCTTACCCAGGACTCGAGCTTTTCTCAGGCTCTGCCCTAAGCCACAAAAGGAAAAAAATAGCATAACCAATAACACAAGCCCCAAACCCCCAACCCCCAACCCCCCCCCCCCCCCAAAAAAAAAAAAAAATTCCTTTCCTTTCTTTTCCCTTCCCTATCTCCCTCCCCCTCTTTATCAGGATTCTCTCTCTCTCCCTCTCTCTCTCTCTCTCTCTCAATAGGTTCCCTTAGCTTCCATCTCTATTTTCAATTGTCCAGGTTTACGTCTATAAGATTTCTCCCCTCCTCTGAATTAATATAAAGATTCCATAAGGACCATGTTTCCAGATATCTCCCTCTTTTCTGTCGGGATGACCATACCAGATCCTCCATATAGTTTAATTGCTCTACCCTTTTAAGCCACATTCCTACTGATGGTGATTGTGTCTGCTTCCACATAAGTGGGATACAAGATTTAGCTGCGTTCAAAAGGTGACATAGAGCAGTTTTCTTATATATTTTAGTAGAACTTCTCGTGTTCTGTAATAGAAAAAAGGACGGGTCCTCCGGTAAATCTTGTTTACAAAGTTTTTGAGAAATTCTCCGTACTTCTTTCCAGAAATCCCTTACTCTATTTGAAATCTTAATAAAAAAGATGGTAAAACAGTAAGGACAAGTTGAGAAAGGGTATAGAAGAGACATTCACTAATTGGCCTTATTATGTACGTGCAGTGCTAGCTGACATTGGAATGAAAGAAAAAGGAGGGAAGGACAGTTTTAATGCCTCCCTTTTCCATGTGACAGGAACAGTTTCAAGGTCCTCCGCTTTACTAAAGCAGAGTTCCACCCTAAAGTGGAACTTCCGCACATCGGAACCCTCCTCCCCTCCGGTGCCACAATTGGCACCTTTCAGGGGGGAGGGGGTGCAGATACCTGTATAATACAGGTATCTGCACCCACTTCCGGGCATAGATATCCACAGAATCTGCGGGTATTTACACCACTTCCTGCTCAGAGACAGCAGGGACCGTCCTTATTGCATGCGCAGTATGGAACCGAAGATCCCATACCGAAGATGGCAGCGGCAGCCCTGAGAGCCGAGCGACAGATCGGCTTCGGGTGCCGACATCGCGGGCGCGCTGGATGGGTAAGTGTCCATATTTTAAAAGTCAGCAGCTGCAGTATTTGTAGCTGCTGACTATAAAAAAAAAAAAAAAAAAAAACAGCGTAACTGCCGCTTTAAAACAACAGGGGGGCTGTGGATAGATCAATTCAAGTCACCTGACCTGGAACATTCTGGAAAATGGCGTGACTTCCCATGGTAGGTCAGTAAGGGTCAGGTGACCTCATGGAAGCTTCTGGAACCCCAAGGGGTCCCTATAAAATGGGACTTTTTATTAGGTCTGTTCCAGTCGTCTGAGGAATTTTGTGGTAAAGTCCTCTTTGAATAAGAATACAAATAAAATAAAAACAAATCAGATTTGTCTGACAACTTCTGTCTTTCATAAATCCATGCTGCCTGTTGCTTAAGTTAAAATATTTGTTTTCCAGCAAGAACTCATCTATGTAGTCTTTTATTAAACTCTCCAGTATCTTCCCGACTATAGAAGTTAAACTAACAGGTCTATAGTTACTTGGTAAAGACTTTGATCCCATTTTAAATATGGGCACCACATTGGCCTTACGCCAATCCAATGGTACTATTCCAGTCCTTAATGAGTCCCTAAAAATTTGAAACAATGGCTTTGAAATGACAGAGCTCAATTATATTAGGATCTGTGGGTGGATGCCATCTGGTCCAGGTGCTTTATCCACATTTGATCTGTCTAAATATTTCTGGACAATATCATATTTGAGCCATTGTGGATCATTTGGGGCCATGTCACTATCACCCCCATTATGGCCATGAACTCCCCCATGCACCTTTGCCTTCTCGTTGTCCCCAGTCTCCCACTCTAGATTATTCTGTAAAGGGCCTACATGCTCATTCGTTTTGAATTTTTGCATCCTGGATTTCCTTTTTACATATTCTGTTATATTCTTTGTAACATATAACATTTAAACAATGATAGTGTTCCTTTATTTTTATTTATTTTAAAAGCACTTTTCTTATTATTTATAGCTTTTTTTTAACTTTGGCCATGAGCCACATTTTATTTTTAGCCTTTTTTACTTTGCAGTGAGTTCACATACAGTCTTTTTGAAGAATTCCCATTTCTGTTCTGTGCTCATCGATGCCAATATTCCTTCCCAGTCTAAGTCTTGGAGAGCAGCCCTCATTCCTTGGAGAATTTGCTCTCTTAAAGTTAAGTGCTTTTATAATTCCTGTATATGTCTGTAGCTTACAGCAACATTCACCATCCGTCTTGCAAATCGGATTGGGTGACAGTTGGATGGAAACAGAAAGGCTGTCTGTTCCATCTGACAACCCCATAGAGAACAGCGGGCTGTGTCCGTGTCGGCTCTGCATAGCGGACGGACATGGACCTGTCATCTGGAAAAGGTTAAAGTGGAAACTGCGCTAAATATTACTCAAAACACATGTGGGTTCCCCCCCGCTAGTGCATGCTATGCTGCGGTGTCCCCAACAGCCTATAGTGCCAAATGTGCAGGTGCTGGCCTATAGTATATTAATACCTTATTACAAAATGTGAAATAAATGACAAAATAAAAACCTAAAATACCCAAATGTGTCAGGTGCCAGTGTTTACTTTATGCCTTATTAAGGCTAATTAAAAGTGCTTAGTGCATGCGGGTATCATATATGTCTATCCTGTGCAGTTTAGGCTTATATCTGCGCTAGTTACAGGGTTTGGTGCTCTTTCTAAAAAAACAATTTTGTTCCATCAGTAGCCCATCTTCACTCCCCCAAAAGTGATGGTACAACGGGGCATATATAGCAGATGTCTATTACATATAGTATAATCAATATCCCAATCCCATCAGTTTAGCCATATACAAAACAATTATTCAATTTGTTGATATCATGCAATCTAATCAGATGTCTGTTACATATAGTATAATCAATATCCCAATCCCATCAGTTTAGCCATATACAAAACAATTATTCAATTTGTTGATATCATGCAATCTATCGTGAACAAACACAAAAGAGCCAAGCTATAAACTATAAAAACTGTATAAAGAGAGTCCGTGCCAACACCGCTTGTGCTTAATACAAATACATATAACTTGTGCAGATTTCTTGACCGTCACCACCTATGGACTGGATCACTTACCAGAGCTTGGTAAGTGTAGGGCCTGCGGTTGCTTTAGGATGACCAATCCTATCAGTGGCCTCTCTCTTACTCTCACCTCCTGGTCGGGTATGTGTGTGGGTGTTTTTGCAAACGGGCTCCACGGCAGGTATCCCCCAAAATGAAATAATGCTGCTGGGTAATCGTACGCTTGCACCACTTCCGGGAGAGACACCCCAGACCAGGAAGGGAAGCCAGGACGCAAATTTTAAAACACAAGGCTGGATATGTTTGGTGTCAGCTGTGGCACCTGAACCATGTGAGTTTTTAAACAATTTTCTTTTAATAAATACCCTTTTGATAAACATACTTCACTATTGGAAGCCCCCTGTCTATTATTTCATTTTGGGGGATACCTGCCGTGGAGCCCGTTTGCAAAAACACCCACACACATACCCGACCAGGAGGTGAGAGTAAGAGAGAGGCCACTGATAGGATTGGTCATCCTAAAGCAACCGCAGGCCCTACACTTACCAAGCTCTGGTAAGTGATCCAGTCCATAGGTGGTGACGGTCAAGAAATCTGCACAAGTTATATGTATTTGTATTAAGCACAAGCGGTGTTGGCACGGACTCTCTTTATACAGTTTTTATAGTTTATAGCTTGGCTCTTTTGTGTTTGTTCACGATAGATTGCATGATATCAACAAATTGAATAATTGTTTTGTATATGGCTAAACTGATGGGATTGGGATATTGATTATACTATATGTAACAGACATCTGATTAGATTGCATGATATCAACAAATTGAATAATTGTTTTGTATATGGCTAAACTGATGGGATTGGGATATTGATTATACTATATGTAATAGACATCTGCTATATATGCCCCGTTGTACCATCACTTTTGGGGGAGTGAAGATGGGCTACTGATGGAACAAAATTGTTTTTTTAGAAAGAGCACCAAACCCTGTAACTAGCGCAGATATAAGCCTAAACTGCACAGGATAGACATATATGATACCCGCATGCACTAAGCACTTTTAATTAGCCTTAATAAGGCATAAAGTAAACACTGGCACCTGACACATTTGGGTATTTTAGGTTTTTATTTTGTCATTTATTTCACATTTTGTAATAAGGTATTAATATACTATAGGCCAGCACCTGCACATTTGGCACTATAGGCTGTTGGGGACACCGCAGCATAGCATGCACTAGCGGGGGGAACCCACATGTGTTTTGAGTAATATTTAGCGCAGTTTCCACTTTAACCTTTTCCATATTCTGAATAGCCACATATTGGTGGTTATATTACACGAAACTGCAGCTCACTAAAATATTGGATTGTATTTCATTTATTTTTAGTTTTATTTTCATTTTTGGAACACATTAACCAGCGCCAGTACCACACGTTCTTATGGACCTGTCATCTGCCTGCTCAGCTGGGATCAGCGGATAGATGCACTTTATGGAGTCCACCCCCCCGTGTGAAGGAGGCCTTAGGGCCTTAGATCTCACACTATTGCTAACTGTTCCTGTCTACCTGGAAATTTTGTGTGCATTCTAACTCCTTCTATCACATTCTTGATTAAACAAATCCAGAAGGATTGCCCCCTGTGGGTGCCCCTTAAAAGGCCATAGGAGGTGTGCAGATCTAGGAACTCAGCGCAGAGATCCCATCAACACCTTAGATATAAGAAACTATCAGGCAAAGTAGACCTGAACTCAAACAAATGTTACAGAAAAAATATTTCTATCTGCTGCTTTATTATTTCTCTATCTGATCCTGGTCATCAAGAGGGCAGTTCTGATATAAGGTAGAAAAGACCGGCCTTTATCACAGAGACACAATGCAGAGCAAGGCATGTTAATTCACACCTGGGGAAAAAAGCCTACCTTGTTCTGGGCTCAACCACCACAGTTCGTGTTGTTTTTAACTTTCCATCATCCAAACATTTTTTTTTTTTAATGATACAGTATAAAAGAATAAATGCAGAACTAATCATCCTGTGAAAGTGCATTTACATTTGCTTTGTACAAATGGGGGCAAAATTGAATGTCCCATCAGACTATTTTCACTCCAGGTCAAATGTCATACATTCATACAGAATACAGTGAAATCATGAAAATACTGCATTATGGACACTAGATGGATGATGATGATCATCATAGGAAATACATACTTTATTTCCTATGATCATCAGCTCTGTCTACTGGTCAAAATATGGCATTTTCCTGATTCACTCTATGCCTGGATGAATGAACAACATTTGACCTGGAGAGAAAATAGTCTAATGCCACGTACACACGAGCGGAATTTCCAACAGAAAGAGTCAGACGGGAGCTTTTCATCATATATTCTGACCGTGTGTATGCCCCATCAAGCTTTTTCCATTGAAAATTCAGATGGACTTAGAGAACATGTTCTATATTTTTCCGACGGAAAAAATGACTATCAGAAAAAACGCTTGTCTGTATGCTGTTCCGACGCACAAAAACGACGCATGCTCTGAAGCAAGTATGAGACGGAAGCTATTGGCTACTGAACTTACATTTTCTAGTCCAGTCTTACGTGTTGTACGTCACCGCATTCTTGACGGTCGGACTTTGATGTGACCGCGTGTATGCAAGACAGCTTGAGTGGAATTCCGTCGGAAAAACCTTCAGAGCTTATTCCGACGGTAAAACCGGTCTTGTGTACAGGGCATAACACTCGATTTTGCGCCCATTTGCACAGAATGAATGTTGAGATTCAGTTTTGGGTAGGTATCACACAGCCACATTTTTGGGGGGTTTTCAGTGGTGAGATTACTAAGGAGGATTGGGCAGAGTTGGGCATTCTGGTTTGAACGTCCCACCAATGGATTTCCCAATTTATAGTAGATACTGACACAGAACTTGGTTTGCAGGCGACCACCCAAGACTAAAATCTGTGTTGGGTAACATGGACCTGCCATGGCAAATGTCTCCTCTTGAAAATGATTGTTGCCAGACTCTGCTGCTAATCAAAACACTTTAATCATTTCTGTTTTATCAATCAAGAACAAGTATGTGGACAATGAGTTTTGGCTTCTTTTGTGGCCAGAACTTGAAAAGAAATAAAGAAAATAGATCATGAAAGCAAGGCAACTAGCATTTTAAGATCAATTTTTTTGTTAGGTGTAGGTTTATTTTTGAAAGTAGTAGCTCAGGATGTTAATTAGATTTCATTAGTGGTTGTAGATGCAAATTGTAGGCAACCTGAAAACTGTGGACCTCCACAAGGGAAAGATACCATGTGGAGGGGTAGCCAAGGCATTTGGAGTTAATTCACCTTTTTTATGAAACCTCTAACGCCCCTTTCACACGTGCGGACCGTATGTCCGTTTTTCATCCATCCGTTTTTGGATGAAAAACCGACATACATGCACCCTTTTGGGATAGCGGGTGTCAGCGGATGAGCATCCGCTGACACCCGCTATCGTCCGCCTCTGCTATGGTCCGATTCTGCAGACGGAGGAAAACCCTATTTTTCCATCCGTCTGCAGAGCGGATCGGATGAACACCGACAGACGGTCCGTGCTCATCCGATCCCCCATAGGGGAGAGCAGAGAACTGACAGGGCGGTCCCTGCACAGATCAATACGGATCCGTCCCGTGTGAAAGGGGCCTTAAGCTGCACTTCAGTCAAACGGAAAAGTACACATCTAAAATATTTTTATGCGAGACACTCATTTTTTTCTACTAAACGGATTTGTGTCCAGCCATGCCTAAAATTTACACAGCACAGCCAGGTTGCTGACCTAATTTTTCTCTGCTGCAATTAAGTAATGCAATTAAGTACCGGTAATACACCGTTGGTAACTCTCCTGTCCTCAAGCCTCTGATTGGACAATAAAAGGAGGAGCAGTAGACTGATGAGAACATCGTGCTGCTCTCTCCTATTTTCAGTATATTCATGGTCAGCACATATTGTATGCAACTATCTGCACCTGATTGGTTCTCAATGCTGCTTTTCCCTCTACCATTTAAAAATAATTAAATCACAATTAAAAAAAAAAGAATTCATTGTATTTTTAACACAACTAAACATTGTATTTTCTTTTTCTGCTTGGAGTTTGGTTTACATTTATAATCATATAACAAAACTGTAGATTGGTAGTGGCGAGATAAAATATTTTAGCTGTCAATTTTTTTTAATGGGGCACTTGCATATCAGATGTGTTTCTGTGCAGTTTGTTTGTTTTATTAACCACTTAGAGACCACCCACTGCATATATACTATAGCAGGGCGTCTCTCTTGCGCAAAACAACGTACCTGTACGTTGTTTCATGCACTAGATACCGGCCGCTGTATGGTGGGGGAGCCAATCCGTGGGTCCGGCAAACCTGGAATTCCACCGGCCACCCGCGCTCGCTCCACAGAGGCAGAACGGGGATCTGCCTATGTAAACAAGGCAGATTTCTGTTCTGACAGGGAAGTACACTGAGATCTTATGTTCCTAGTAATCAGGAACAGCGATCTCTGTGTTCTTCCTGTCAGTCCATCCCCCACACAGTTAGAAAACACGAGCAGGGAACACAGTTAACCGTTTAATCGCCCCTGTCCTGTTCCTTCCCTTTCCTGCCAGTATCATTTATACAGTGAAGAGTGCATTTTTTTTTTAGCACTGATCGCTGTATTGGTGTTCACTGGTCCCAAAAAGTGTCACTTAGGGTCAGATTTGTCTGCCACAAGGTCGCAGTCCTGCTAAAAGTCGCTGATCCCCACCATTATCAGTAAAAAAAAAAAAAAATTTAGAAGAAGTAAAAACCCTTAAATCTATCCCATAGTTTGTAGACGCTATAACTTTTTTGCGCAAACCAATCTATATACACTTATTTGGATTTTTACCAAAAATATGTAGCGGAATACATAGTGCCCTAAATTGATGAAGACTTTTTTGGTATGTATTATAGCAGAAAGTAAAAAATATATATTTTTTTCAAAATTGTTGGTCTTTTTTTGTGTATAGTGCAAAAAATAAAAACCGTAGAGGTGATCAAATACTATTGGAAGGCAACATGGTTTAATTTCACATTTCTGGAGTTTCACTTCCTGGTTGATGCAGACAGGTGGCCTTTGGAATGTAACAAGTTGCACATCAAAGCTTTGTAAAACAAAAGCTTGGCTCCTGTCCAACTGGTGTGATAAGATGGAAATACTTGATTAGCACTCTGCAAGCAAGCTTCAAAAAGGACCATGGCTGACAAGATAATTCATGAATATCCTGCTACAGAAGATAAAAGGGCTAAGCCATGGATGCATACTGCCCCTAGAGGTCAATACAGCAGGATGGACAGAAATTTAATATATCAAAAGGGCTGCCTCTTTGCAATATCTCATTGTACAGGAGGCTAGTGGGATGTAGTTACGAGTGGGTCTGAATGAATTGTGTAAAAAGTGCACACAGAAGGGAAATCGGACATTTTACTCTCTTGGCTCGTGCCTGATGGCTCTCGGAGCCTCATGGATCTCTCTGTAACCCATCTTGAGCCCAGCTGATGAGACCGCTTCTAGGAGACAGCCTTGCGATAAGTATCTTTGATGTTCTTTTGTTATATGCTCTATAGTATTTTTTACATTTTCCTAATTTCTTGGGAAATAAATAAGACGTTGTTTTATTAAGCAGTGTGTTTGTTTTTATAGCTAACCTTATATTATTGTGCTATCAACAGTAACATTATCAGAGTTTTAATAGACTAGCTAACTATACGAATAGACAAATTAATACATATATGGAAAAAATAGAGGGAATCTGTAACCACCCTCGTAATAATATTTATTTTAGAAGTTATTACAAATATCATCAAATTTGGGGGGAAAAAAAAAGGGACATCAATTTATTTTGGGTACAGTGTCGCACCCACGCAATTGTCAGTTAAAGTAACGAAGTGCCGTATTGCAAAAAATTGCCTGGTCATTAAGGGGGTAAATCCTTCCCAGGGCTGAAATTACTTAACTGACTAAACCTTACACCAGTGGTCGCCAAACTGCGGCCTGGGGGACAGATGCAGCCCTCTACTTGCCTTTGAGGCAGTATTCCTGCCATGGACACCAACAGTAGGGGAAAATTCCTGCCACTGACACCAACAATAGGGCACGATTCCTCCCACTGACACCAACAATAGAGCATGATTCTACCAACAATAGGGCATGATTCTTCCCACTGACACCAACAATGGGACATCATTTCTTACATTTACTCCGACAATGGGGCACTATACACCAAAGATGGAGCATTTTTTACCCCCACTAGGCATAGTCCAGCCTCCCTAGAGTCTGAACGACAGTAAACTGGGGCTATCTTTAGAAAGAATGGAGACCCCCTGCCCTATACAATGCAGATGCAGCCCTCTACTCGCCTTCCTTCCTCTGACACCAATGGGACATAATCCCTTCCACTGACACAAACAATCACGCATATTTCCTTCCACTGACACCAACAAATCGGGCCCTATTCCTCCCTCAATGTCAAAGATGGGGCATGGTTAACTCCCACCGGGCACAGTCCAGCCCCCCTAGAGTTTGAACAACAGTAAACTGGGGGGTTTGTTTACAAAGCTTAGAGATCCCTGTCCTATACAATCTGATTATAGAATCCCTGTGCAATCTCCTTTATCTTATTACATTTGGTAAAGATAAACCTGGACAATGCATTCAAATTGTATGAAATTAGGCAGGACCTTATACTACATAGTTGATGGTAGATATAAAGGAGATTATACAGATTGTTTCGTGTATAGTGACTTTTATGCAGGAAAAGTCACTTGTGTTTCAACTGCATCTGACACACAGGGTGCACTAATGCACTTAAAAAGGAAAACAAATACAGCCACAACACCCAAGGCCCCATTCACACCTTGGCGTTCTTCACTCAGACACACAAAAAATGCACCCAAAGGCGCACTGAGCTTGCGTTGCCATTCATTTTTAATGGCCCTCCAAACACAGGTAACCGTCACGCATTTTAGCGTGCAAAACGCGTAAGCCTCACTGCAAAGAAAAGATACAGAAGCTACTTTGGCGCAATTGTTTTGCATAGGGCAGCCCATTCCAGCGAACAGGCTGCCCTATGTCATGCAACGAATGCGCAAAAAAACACAAAGCACTGCAATACGTTGCACAGGTGTGAATGCTTCCTAAGAATTTGTAAGCTACAATACATTACATTTTTGTTTTTCAGCTTAGAAAAGCTTCACGTCAGTGCACATGTTTAAAGAAGTAGGATTAGTCGCTTTTAAGGGTAAAAAGATCCACAGGCGGCAGGGAATGGGTGGGTATAAAAGCAGGATTGGAACATCTCACATTGTTTTTTTGCCCCAGCTTTGGCCATAAATAAAACAGTATCTATCACACAAGCCTTCCTCTGTTAAGGCCTGGGAGAAGGGAGGATAAGGTGCTTCCATAATACAGACTGCCCTGAAGCCGGCTTGTCTTAGGGAAGACGTCACATAGGGTCTTGTCTTGTCCAGTTGCTTTTACCCTGGAACTGAAAAATATCTGAGGCATCTACTGTCTATATGCTCAAAGCTTACCAGTCCTTAGATGTGGTGGCTGCACTAGTTTACATTTTTTCAGCCATTTTTTTTACTTGTCACCTGGTAATCTTGTGAAGAACACACTTCCTGTTGGCTACACTTACTCTTCCACTGTATCTATGGAGGGAGCCATTGCTGTCACCCAGGCTGGACTACAAACATTTCTGCTTCTCTTCATCTTTATTAAATATAGGCTAATGAGATCAGTAGTTCACGTAATAAAGATAAGGTTGTTTGTGCTTTCAGTTCATCTCAAAAGAAGAGACAAGGACACTGCATTTCTGGTAAACTGCAATATATTACGATTTTGTTTTTGGGTTTAGTTATCCTTTAAAGAGAGCCAGTCACTCCCAGTAGGTTAGTAAACTGCCTGAAGGTACCCTACTTTCCCTTTCATCCAGGAGCCTCAAAATCCTTGGGGCTTAAGCTGCAAATAGCAGAACAGCCAGTTTGGGTGCAGGAGATTAGAAGCCACAGTAATGAATGAAGGAGAGGGGAACTGCATAATTACAGATAAGGTCAGTCAGGCTTTTAAGGTAAAGTGTATGTCCAGGCATTATCCTAATTTACCCACACCACAATCCCTCCTCTAAAATATGTCCAAATCTTTTTTTCTTCCTTTTATTCCTTCCTGCGATATCATCACCAGGCTTAAAAGATTCTTGCAGGGAGCACTGATGAGGAGGTGGACAGTTCCTACTGATGCAAGCACACCCCCAGAACTACATCTGCCAAAAGTTCCTTCCATCCACAAAGTGTGTGTAAAGGCTCTTGGAAGCCAAGGCGGCCGTAATGTATTGCTGGAAAAAAAAAAAAATCAATGCATTCATGTGAAGAGGGGTGGGGAATGGGTGGAGTTGTGTAGACCAGCAGCCAGGGCTGACAATGCTGGTTGGGATTTTTGGGTTGGATGTTGTCAGATCTAACAGAAGTCAGGCGCACAATTGATTTTTGGCAGATCAGCAGGTAATGTTTTGTAGTTACAGCACTTTAAAGGGATAAAACAGAGAAATGCACCTTTATTTCACAGATTTACTGATTATGTGTTTTTTTTTACTCCGCTTATCACATTACCAATACTGGGTTTTGGTGCTGAAAACCCCCTTACCTTCCTCAAGATGGCCAAAAAGATAGAGCAGCCATTCTCAACCAGGGTTCCTCTAGAGGCTGCTAGGGTTTCCTTAAACTGTGGCCAATTGACCTCCCATCTGATGGTGCCTCCAAAGTTTTGGGTCCAATGCCACTCGGCAAAGCCAGCAGCGTGCCAATAATCTTGTTTAGCTGTTTGTATGGTTGCCATTCTTTCCATTGATCATCGATGTAAGAATCAATTTTAGCAGGAGTTCCCCCGAGCCCTAAAAAATCTCAACCAGGGTTCCGTGGAACCTTAGAATTCCTCCAAAGGTTGATAGGGGTTTCTTGAGCTGTGGCAGATTGACCCCCCCCATCTGATGGTGGGTCAACACCACTTGGCAAAGCCAGTTGCATGACACCACTGATCTTTTTAGCTGTATATAAGGGGGGCATTTTGACCATCACTGTAAAGGGGCCATTCTTCCACTGACCACCAATGTAAAAAACATTTTACATTTTTTTGCTGACCAACAATAAATTGGTTTCAGCAGGGGTTTCTGAGACCTGAAAGTTATTTCAAGGGATCTGGTGGGGTAAAAAGGTTCAGAAAGGCTGGCTGAGAGAAGAGCACACTCTGTCTTGGAGCTTATGCACACCCCCGATGCAGAGGTGGAGGCTGTCATTAGGATAGAATTCATCGATGGGATTGGAGCTTCATAGGTGCTCTACAAGGAAAAGTACATATAGGTAAAACAAAGTGCACTTTTAAACTTGAGCTGGCAGTTGACGTAACGAATATTAAGGAAAGGTTCCCTTTAACCTTTGGGGTAGTCCCTCTGGTTTTTCCATAGTGCTGTGAGCACACTAATAACCACATCATTTCTACACTTCAGACTTGTATGTGTCCATGGTGTAGTCTACATTCAAGACCATGCCTCGAGAGCCAAGTCTTGTACAATCACCATGCAGTTAAAGCAGCACACAAAGACCATATCCTACAAGCCATCTCACACATTTTAGTTGTGAATCTTACATGTGTTTTTCCATTTACCATTCAACACAATGAAAGGCGTTTTCCAGAAAATACAGCCAACTCAACTTTTTTGCCAATGAACTAGTATAAAATGATCCTAAATGGAAAATTCTGCTCCAATATTATTTGAGAGAAGACAATGGTCCAAACTGGAGGCCACCAAGTGCTAATCTGACTTGGTGAGGTTTTGTCCATTGAATGTTCCATTTAAACTTGAAGAATCTCCTGTACACTTTATTGTCATCAAGTGCTAATCTCACTTGGTGAGGGTTCATCCATTGAATGTTCCATTTAGAGTGTAAGAATCTCCTGTAAGCTTTAATGTCCAGAAAGAAGAATGAAATAAATACAAATGCAAAGTCCAGATCTCTCCCTGGGATCTGCAGTCCATCTGTACAGTTATTTACATGAAGGCAAATTCATATGTAGATCCTCAACATGACAAATTCTGCATGTCTGTCTGGGATTCTAATGTCTCTGAAATGTCTTCAAGTTCATCCAAAACCTCACTGAATGACGGTCTCTTAAATGCCTCCAACTGTATAAAAGAGAAGAAACATGTTTTATACAACCTGAATGGCTACTCAAAATACAGCAACAGCCAATAGCAAAATTACTCCTCAACTGATAACTATTAGTATGCTGAAATCGGATTGGTTGCTTTGGTATAAAGCCCCCATTAACCTGGGAACCAGAATTTTCTCCACCCACACTATTTAGCAAGGCAAAGTATTGTAACTCACAATGACCAATTAGGAGCCATCTCTTAATGTAGATGTAAACTCTAAATAGATACAATTTAGTATACTAAAGCACAGTGAATTAAAGTGGAATTCCAGCTTAGACTTAAAGTAGTTGTAAACCCTCACATATACCCAGTGAAGTGACTGGCCTCAGGTGATACACAGAGATGAAAAAAAAATCCCCCACATAAGTTTTCTATCTGCAGTCTTCTTTCTTCTACATCCATTTAAAGTGCAGAATTGATAAAACTTGTCTGAGATCAGAAAAAAAAAAAAAAAGAGCGGAGAGCTAAAGTTACACTCTGCAGAGCTCAGTGAGATCTCTGAGAGCCGATTGGAGGGGAAGGGAAGGGTTCACTCAGGAACAGATCTGAGGCTGTCAATCAGCTGGAGGTCCCTCCCCTGTCACCTTTTTTCTCTTGGTGCCAGGAAACTTGTCAGAAGTGATTCATGCTTATAGCAGAGGAAGGAAGCAGCAGACAAAAATTACATTTAGTGCTCTGGCTTGAGACAAGCACACACTATAGAGGGATATCCTTTGTTCATGTTTCAGGTCTGTGGCTTACAACCAATTTAACTAGTCTTAAAAATGTCTCCATCCGCCTCCTAACCCCTATTCTGACTAACCTGTGTAGGAAAACGATGTACAGTAGCTCACTAAAAAGTGAGTACACCCCTCAGATTTTTGTAAATATTTTATTCTATCTTTTCATGTGACAACACTGAAGAAATTACACTTTGCTACAATGTAAAGTAGTGAGTGTACAGCTTGTATAACAGTGTAAATTTGCTGTCCCCTCAAAATAACTCAAAGCAGTGAAAACTTCATACAGCACGCATGTGTACACCTCATAATGAAGTGATGTATATATATATATATATATATATATATTTTTTTTTTTTGCTAAGGCCCCCGGGACTGTACGTCACAAATATTTAATATATGAAAAAGGAATCTCAAGGTACTAAGGGACAGCTGACAAGACAACATTAAACACTTTGCCTACCTTGACGATGGCATTGTCTGCAAGGGCCGTTTGCTCACAGAGGGATGCACAGGTGTTCCACACATCCCCATGCAATTAGCCCTATTCATGTCAGACAGTGTGCATTTGTGGCTGTGCAGCTGTCCAATTGACATGAATAGGACTGCCTGCAATGGTATGCACGAAGCACCTGTGCATCCCCATGCAGGAAAACCCAACCCTCGCATGGGTTTACGATGTAGTACACCTATGTGAACAAGACCTTATTTTTTTTTTATTGCTGACCATAATTAAAAAAAGGAATGTATTAAAACACTTTGGATTCTCCTTCATTTTATAGGTCCTCTGTATTCAGAACATACAGGTGCATCTAAGAAAATTTGAATATCGTCAAAAAGTTAATTTATTTCAGTAAGTCAATTCAAAAAGTGAAACCCATATTCTATAGATTAATTACACGTCGAGTGATATATTTCAAGCATTTCTTTCTTTTAATTTTGATGATTATGGCTTACAGCTAGTGAAAACCCCAAATTTAGTATCTCAGAAAATTTTAATATTACATAAGACCAATTAAAAAAAAAATGGATTTTTTAATACAGAAATGTTGTCTTACTGAAAAGTATGTCCATGTAAAGTATAGAATGCACTTAGTAGGGGCTCCTTTTGCATGGATTACTGCATCAATGCTGCGTGAGATGGAGGTGATCACCCAGTGGCACTGCTGGGTGATCACCCAGGAGACAGGTGTTATGGAAGCCCAGGTTTCTTTGATGGTGGCCCTCACCCGTCTGCATTGTTGGGTCTGGTGTCTCATCTTTCTCTTGACAATATCCCACAGATTCTCTATGGGGTTTAGTTCAGGCGAGTTTGCTGGCCAATCAAGCACAGTGATACCATGATCATTAAAACCAGGTATTTGTGGTAATGCACTTGTTTTATAAAGTTCATTTTTTCTCATGTTATGACACACTTCCTTTATATGTATGTAATGCTCCACCCTTCTTCCTGTGTTTTGTACTTCCTGTGTCATGGATGCAGCTAACAAGCCACATGTAACAGGGCACATGTATTCTGCATTGTAAGCTACAGACAATAACTTTTGACCGCATAAATACTACAACCTATTCATCTGTTATTATCCTGTAATCTGCTCTAACCTGATGTTCAGAATAAAAGCATCTTGTGGATGGAATCTGTATGTGGTGAGTTCAAGCTATCTGATGAGGATTGTCCTCAGTTATTATATCTTATACAGGCCAGGCATAGAGGTCTCACAAGGGATAGTTGCTTCACAACAATCGAAGTCTGAATACATGGAGAAAATTGGCCTGGCAGTGAAAGCAAGTCCCCATTCACACTGATGCAAACCCCTGCGAGTGTCAATATTCAGTTAACGACACCCTGAAAACGGTTTGCAAAATGCAGTGCAATTGGCTGAATCAGATCAGATTCCAGTGTGAACTAGAAAAGGTGCCTGCACCTTTCGTGCGGGTGTGGTGCGATTTGCTGTGCAATTTGAGCCATACAAAATAAACGGCTCAAGAATCGCATGTGATTTGAACAGGATACCTCAGCCCAAAAATATTAACCCTTACCCTGCAACAGCTGGCCGCTAAGTCCAGGACTCGTTTGGGACAGTCTTTAACTAGCGCTTGGAAAGCCATCACGTCCAAGCCATAGTCCTGAAAAATAAAGCATACATAGAGCTTAAGCATTACATAAACGATAATGAATGCCGCTCCAGACATAAAACACAGAACAGAAATGTAAAGGCAGACCGATATTTCAATTATTGTAATACAGGATTTGTATAGCACCAACAGCCTTTGCAGTGCTTTACAATATAAAAGGGAGACAGTACAGTTACAATACAATCAAATACAAGAGGGTTAAAGAGGGCCCGCCTCATAAGAGCTTACAATCTAAGAGAGTTTTGGGTATTTCATAGCAACCTTAAGAAGAAAACTCTAGGCCTTCAATAAATGGTGGAGCGCAGTCCAGGCCCGGACCGAGTGGCGCTCCAGTCCGGACCATCAGCCCACCAGTTTGCAGCGTTAGATCCCTGCTGTACTACCGCCATTGGTTGCTAGGACCCCTCCTAGCAACCAATTATATCACTTGTGCGCCCCATCCTCTTCAGCAAATTTCTCCGCCCAGCTCCTACCTTTTCAGCGCGCTTCTTCTTCAAGCTCCTGCTCCCACCCCCTGCATTCCTACCTACACAGGGACTTATCCATCAGGTACATCAGCGATTTAGAGATGGATACTCTGATGAGGACACCTGCTCTACAGGGCCACTCCGATGGGGACACCTGCTCTATGGGGTCACTCCGATGGGGACACCTGCTCTATGGGGACACACTGATGAGGACAAAGGTGTACTTTTTTTTTTTTTAAAACAGAAAGTAAGATTTATTAAACTTTCCAGTATACAGTCCAATACAAATGACAAGGGAGAAAGATTCCAGTGTATACAGCCAATTGCTGATACAGGTGTACTTTAAACCTGAACTCGTAGTCTGTAGTCATGTATGTCAACATCATTTAAGAAAATCATTACATTTATTTAAAATTCTTGTAATCCCCTGCACAGCCGCACAGGGAGTAGGGGAAATATCAGGGGTTAGCCAGGGTCCTGCATTTACATGTGCTGACATGGAGAGGAGACAGCAGAGCGATAACTCCACCAGTCTGTTGCGGTTTAATCACAAACAATGAGGTGACCCAACTGTGTTGCTTAACTGCAGCAAAGAAAAGTCAGATTACCAAGCTGGCCATGCTGTGTGGTAGAGCTGTGTAAATCTCAAGACTGGATGGGCCGAAATGTACCGTAATTATTTTTTGGCAGGTAAGACAGTTACCATACATGTATTTAAACTCTGTATTTAGCTGTTTATCTGATTTTAGCACATTATACAACCGGAAAATGGCCACTATAAACCACCTGAAAAGATTTTACTCATTTTCTTAAAGAAGACCTTCACTCAAAAGTGAGAGTGCCGCTATAACTCCTTCCCACCCCTTACACTTTTACTGTTTTTTTTGGAGAGGTATCTGCTCCCACTTTCTCAGTTCTTGCCTAGACGAGTATAACGTCTGCTTGGGCGCCCTCCCCGCCCACACCTCTCACCCACAGGTCCAATCCCAGGAGGCGGCAGAACCAGTCCCACAGTACCATGAAATTTTGCAGATGCACAGAGGGGAGCCAGCTGTAATTTCTCAGGAAGTCACAGCTGGTTCTCAAATCCAAGATGGCTAAGCCAGGGACCAGCAGTGGTGAGAAGAACTGGCTGTGGTAAGACAGTGATGGTCTCCAGTCATTGATATGTACTGATAGTTAGCATCCCAGCACCTGTCCGTGTACCCCATATAATACCTAGTTTTCCAGTGATGGAGTTCACTTACTCTTGTTCTTGGAAGGATCTCAGGATCTGCTGGAATTCGACCGATAATCTCACAAAGGACAATTCCAAAAGAAAAGACGTCAACCTGAACAAGAAAAAAAAAAAAAAGATCAATGCATTTTATAATGGTTGCAATTCTTTTTTCTGATTTGCACTGCAACAAGCAACAATCCAGTTCAAACATTCACATTCCAAATGCCATTTTGTCCCTGCAGGTATAAATCTGAAAAATTACTAATGGGCCAAAAAAAAAAAAGGGAGATGGCTTTATTAAAGGGCCAGTTCACCCAGAAAGGGTATTTGAGTTTGTGGCAGACGCTGCAGGATAAAACCATCCAACAGTTCCTTTTATCTCTCGGGGACTCTATTGGTGATATCTCTGCACTAAGTTCCCAGGTCTGCACACCTGCTATGACCAATATGAGGGTCTCTCCCACTGCCCCTGCAGGATTTTAATAATAAATAGTGAAGGATACTCCAGGTAGTGTGACAACAGATAATGGTCACAGCAGTTTGGAGACATCTGACAGCTTGACGCAGCCCCAAGCTATATAAGGAGACGGCAGGCAGTTACACTTACTGGAATCTACCCAATGTGACAGTGCGAAACCCTGCCACTGTGCATTGGGTACCAGAGTTTGGAGATTTCGAAGAGTTTTGGGAGGGAAGAAATCGCCAACCCAGTGTCTAGGTCTTGCAGGCTGTAAGTGCAGATGAGCACAGCCCTTATAATGAAGGACCTGGGCATAGTTCAGGGCTCCTGTTAGGAGACGTGCGCTCCACTCAAGAGACAGCACTCCATGCTGGAGGAGAGATTCTGTGTCTATGGGGCTGAGAGAGTGGAGACAGTCAAGAAAGTCTGGGAGAATGAGAGAGCCAAGGTGACTAGGCAAGTCCAGGGGACTGAGAGAATCTGAAGTCTGGGACTGAGTCTCAGAGAAGTGAGAGAGTCCGGGGTGTCAAGAGAACCCCATCAAGAGGCCAGGGAGTGGGCTCCTGCAGCAGAGTGCTGAAACTGAAATGGCAGAGATAGCCAGAAAATCCATACACAGATCCCATAGTTTGTAGATGCTATAACTTTTGCGCAAACCAAACAAACACCTATTGGGATTTTTTTTTTACCAAAAATATGTAGCAGAATACAAATTGGCCTAAATTGATTTTTTTTTATTTATTATTATTTATTGGACATGTTTTATAGAAGAAAGTAAATTTTTGTAGCGCAAAAAATAAAAACTGCAGAGGTGATCAAATACCACCAGAACTAATTTGTGCGAAAAGAAAAAGGACAGAAATGTTATTTGGGTACAGCCATCGCACGACTGCAGTATTGTCAGTTAACTACTTAAGGACCAGCCACCGTCGTTATACGTCGCTAATTTGACATTAAATACCGTTGTTATGGCAGCAGCTAGCATCTAGATTGTCCTCTTTAAGATAAAAGTGGTCTCTGCGGCAGATTCGCTGCAAGATCACTTTTATCGGGGGGCGGGACCCCCCCCCCCCCCGCTCCAGACGTCTCCGCCATTTACCAGAGCCGTCGGTAGCGGCGGAGCCGATCTGTTCCTCTCTGCCTGGATGCCAAGTGAGGGAAAGTTGGCCCTCACTTGGCTCCATAGCACTGGAGGGTGAAAGCGACACCAAATGTCACTTATGCTCTTAAAGGGGAAATTTTTTCAAATTGCATTTACATTTTTTTTTTTATGCATTTTTGTGTAAATATGAGATCTGAGGTCTTTTTGATCCCAGATCATACAATTAAGAGGTCCTGCCATGTTTTAAATGCAACCTGTAGACATTTTTAAACGTCGCCTATGGAGTATTTTAAGGGTAAAAGTTTGTCGCCATTCCATAAGTGGGCGCAATTTTGAAGCGTGACATTTTGGGTATAAATTTACTCGGCGTAACATCATCTTTCACAATATAAGAAAAAATTGGGCTAACTTTACTGTTGCAATTAAAAAAAAAAAAGTGTATTTTTTTTAAAAAAAAGTGCACTTGTAACAGCGCTGCGCAAATACGTTGTGACATAAATTATTGCAATGACTGCCATTTCATTTTCTAGGGTGTCTAAAAAAAATATTAATAAAAAAATTATTCTAACTTGTAAAACACAAATCTGAAAAATAGGCCCGGTCCTTAAGTGGTTAAAGTAAGGCAGTGCCGTATTGCAAAAAATGGCCTAGTTGCCAGGGGGGGGGGGGGGGGGGGAGCTGAAGTGGTTAATAAAATTAGGCTGGCAAGCCATGAACCACGGTTCAAACTGGCATGGACTCACTAAAACTGCTTCTACCACTGAGAAAACAACCCCAATATCACACCAAATTAAATTAGTTTTGAAAAGTGTTAATTTCGTCAACTAAATTAACACTATTTTAGTTGACTAAAATTCGACTAAACCAAACAATTCAGATGACTAAAATACGACTAAAACTAAAATGGCATGTTAGTTAAATTTGACATCAAAACGAACACTGCACGACCACATAAGATTAAGTAAGGGGCATCTACTAAGCTGCTGAAAGAAATTTTTTTTTAATGTTGGTAATATATTTAGGAAATATGTGCAATGGCATTACAGCCAATATAGTTTACAGTTTTTTTTTTTTTGGGGGGGGGGGTTATTTTAAAGGTTTTATTTTTATTTTTTTAAAGTTCTTCTGTTTGGAAGGTTGTGTGGTCAAAACCAGAATCAATCAGTTAAGTGTGTATGGCACCAACATCCCTTCTATGCACTTCTGTTTGTCAAATATTTTTTGAGTGGATGACCCTTTAAGTAATGATAACAATACCCAAATGTCCGTTGCAAATAACAAACGGAATCTCCTTTAAGAAATCTTGGCGTTTTATAGCTTTTGACGTTAAGCAGCTTGCTCATCTGAACCATGAATTTAGTAAAATTGCATTATCTGGTAGGTAAAACAGAGCCATACATGCTGAATCCTGGTACAGAGACACACCACATCTTTCACTGCACACTCCTAACACAGAGACTGAGCTATCAAAGACAGCTCTTGGTCCAGGCTAACGATCGGTAGCCGGCGGGACCAGCTCCCGATCATGTGACCACTGTGACAGCCAATCACAGTGTTAAGGTGAAGTGCGGCACTTGTATCAGTTAAAATAAAAAACTGTGTGTGTATATTTATGTTAGTGTGGACACTAATTGTGTGCACCTCAAATCATGTTACATATGTAAAGTAATACAATATAGTCAAATTTAATAAAACTACAATAAAATGAAAATGAAAATAAAAAGTTCATCAATGACAAAAGTCCAATATATGTCGCCTGATGATATTAGGCCAAATACATGAATCCCTGTGATAATTCAGTGTACTTCAATCAATTAATAATCCATTAAAGGTGCATCACTCTTGCTGCATGCTGTGCTCTATTCCTAATAACTTATCCCCCTGAGGAAGCCACGTGTCCCAGTGGTGCAACGCGTAGGGGAAGTGGCTTTGATGTCACAACGCTCAACCAGAGATCACGGAGGAACACAGAGTTTGAACAGCGAGTAGTGGTAACACAACATCTCCATATTCCACGCTGGTGTACATAGCTGATATGCATTTCTAAGTGTGGTGCGCTGCAAGCACCTTTTACATGCGAGTGTAATGTGTGAAGATTTTTAGCAATAAATCAAGTGTTTTTAAAGATAAAGCACTATCGGCATTTTTATATATTTTATATGTACTTGGCTGATGCAAGAGACTGGTAGGAGAAGGAGGAAGTGATTCCAGTATTGATTCACAGGAACCTCGCAGCTAGTCCCCTGGGGAGGGACACAAGCATTATCTGATCATATTCATATATGATCCATTATCCCAAGTGAGAGCACACCCGGTGGAGGAATAGAACACAGCATGCAGCACGAGTGATGCGCATTTTAATGGATTGTCAATTGATTGAAGTACACTGAATTATCACGGGGATTCATGTATTTGGCCTAATATCATCAGGTGACATATATTGGACTTTTGTCATTGATGAACTTTTTATTTTCATTTTATTGTAGTTTTATTAAATTTGACTATATTATATTACTTTTCATCTGTAACATGATTTGAGGTGCACACAATTACAGTTAATTGGCAATTTAGTGGCAGGGTCCACGTTGACATATATACATACACACAGTTTTTTATTTTAAGGTGAAGCGTGGCATCAGTTAACATATATGTTATATTACATTATTTTGAGAGTGTGAGCGAATCACCAAATTTTCAGCTTTGAAGCACAAATTTTATTGATTATAACCCCTGGCAGCGCACAGTATCATTATATAAAATTTTCAATAGCCAATTACAGTAGTCACATGACCTCTGATCCCCGCCCCCTCCCAACTTTTTAAAGTGATGCCGAGGCAGGCAAGAAGGGGTTAAAACCAGAACTGGTAAACTAGGATGCCCACAATCTAGTGGTAACATTTTAATGAAGTTGGACAACAAACGAAAATGCAAAGTTCATTGATTATTTCTTTCCATATTTCCTTTTAGCAACCTAAATTTGATATCGTATCATTTAAACAAACCTTGCGGTCATACGGTTCTCCACGTAACATTTCAGGAGCCATCCAGAAGGCAGAACCCACAAGAGACAATTTTCTTTCACCATTTTTTTCACCGTTTTTTGCAGGCAGGTCCACCACCTCCCGGGCAAGACCAAAATCTGTCACCAGAGCTTCCCGCCCCCGCGGAGCCACTCTGATGAGGCAGTTCTGTAAAAATAAATAAGGATTTAAAGTTTATTCATTTCTGGAGGGAAAGGATAGGGATTAACATATGTGTACCATTTGTTCATAGGTTATTTAGAAAAATAAATTATATTTTTTGAATTTGTCCAAAACAACATGGCAATGTGCCACTATATTGCTATGTTGTTTTAAACAAATGTGAAAATATCATGTAAAATACATATATATACATATATAGATATATTATTATATATATAGTAGTGATTGTAAACTTGCACTTGCTAAATTGATATACTCCATGTATACAGTAACTCTTCTGATACAGATTGCATTTCATTATGTACAGAGTACTTACATGTTTCCATTCTGTCCAGAAGAAGCAGAGTTTGGTGAAACGCATTTCCAGGGTCTCGCTGTCTCTCTTTTATATTATATATATATATATATATATATATATATATATATATATATATATATATATATATATATATACACACACCTTTAAAAACACACATTTTACAAGTATGCCCTTTCACACTTGTGCGATTTGTCCTGCGATTTGGGACTGCAAAGTCGCATGGCAAGTTGTACCCCATAATTTCCCATGAGTTCCATTCATATCTGTGCAACTTCAAGTCTCAGTGACTTCAAAGTAGCCCCTGCACTACTTTGGTCCGACTTTGATGCGACTTGAGGTCCACAGACCTCAAAGATTACACAGGCATTGCATCAAGCCGCGTCAAAGTCGCGCAACTTTCAGGTCATAAAAGTGTGAAAGTGGCCCAACAGCTGTTGAGATAAGATATCAGCCACGCAAGGAGTGCATTGTTTTCAGCTGACTCCTAGGGGTCTATTTATAAAAGATTAGTTGAAACAATGTCAGAAGCAGATCGGTCAAGTTGAATGATGCCTGTATTGTCAGCTTCATATAGTGGTCAAAATGCAGTATAATTATCTGAAATATCTCAATGAGATAACTATACCACATTTTGGCCAGTAGATGGTGCTTATGATACAAGCATTGATTTCTTGGAAAAAATATGGCACATTTTGTTCAACATGCACGAATGCTTCCGACATTCACGCAATGAATGTTATATAAATTGAGGGGGGGCGGAGTAAAAATGGAGCACACAGAATCTGGTGCAGATGTGCATACTAACCAATCAGCTTTCAACTCCAGCTTGTTGAATTAAGCTTTGAGAATTAGCCCATGTTCACACCGGTGCGACTTATCATGCGATTTGACAGGTCAGCAATAGAACTGTTCAAACCGGTGTGATGCTGACTTTGTGGTGCCGCACCGATTTGAAAAAGTAGTTCCTGCACTACTTTTGGCAATTTCTGGTGCGACTTGCATAGACATCTGTGCATGAAGTCGCACCTGAAGACTTACTGACATGCGGCTTTGAAATCATGCCATTTAAAGTGAAGTCGCATGATTTCAAAGCCGCATTCAGTGTGAACAAGGGCTAAAACCTAGAAGCTGATTGCTTACTATGCACAGCTGCACCAGATTCTGTACTTCAGTTTTAGTAAATCCCACCATAAACCCCTTTGATTTGTATTGTGAAAAGGAGCAGTAAAGCACAGCCATTGTGTAGCCCTTCAAGCAGAGCCTGCGCATGTAATGGGCAAATATGGCTGCCCTCAGGTATATACACGATTACATATTATAAACACAAAGTTATTAAAATATTTAGACAAATTGAGGATAATATGTACATCTTTTACACATATATCTCAAAAGGGAACTTCGTTTTTTTTTTTTTTATAATTTTCAACATCAGTTCTGTAAAACCTTTAATTACATTTTTATCATTTGCCTACCCGTTGTTCTAGCCTCCTGATTTGCATCATGATGATTTTTTAGACTATTACTGTGCACATTTTTCCACTGTATCTGCTTAGGAAAAGTGCCAACATACATTCAAGTCTTTGGAGGAAATAGCATTAATTATTCATTGCTTTCCAGTTGTGAACTTGCAAACTCTTTATAATGAAAAATGAATCACCGACAGCATTAAAAATGCATACTGTGAATGTATGATCCCAAAGGAGAGCTGATAGAGAGTGGTTTCAGAATCCTGACATGTTTTCAGAACTCTGGCTATTACAACTTGCCTGGTGCGCAGTGTGGTCATAGGTCTGACATATAGCTAGCACCTTTTTTTAACATAGCATTGGGTGGCGCAGTGCCTTACTGACTGTGGTATAGCACTGTTGCCTTACAGTGCTGAAATCCTGGGTTCCAAGCCTTACAGTGCTGAAATTCTGGGTTCGAATCACACCAGGATATCAATGTTCATGCAGGTTGCCTTTTGGCTCAACAACTGTCCTAATGCAAATTAAAAACATACCATAGATTGGAGAAGATCTTCATTAAGCAGTGTTAATTTCAAGTTGTCCACCTAATGTATTTTTGTCAATGTTGTGACCAACATTTGAGGTTCTGGGGTCTAACAGAGGCTATGATGCAGAAAGCTCAAACATGCATGTATCTAAGTGAAACCTTACAACAGGCAATGGACATACAAAAATAAACAAAGCCTAGTCTACATCGGTTCCCTACAGATACGACTCTACATTTCAGCCACTAGATGGTGCTGTGTGTGTAAGAAATACAGATTTAAAAACAAACTTGTCCCCCAGAGGCTGGAATTCACATACTGCCCTCCATGACCCATATGAGGACAATTAATTATTTTGGTTGTTGGGTTTGACAGGGGGAAGCTCATCTCCATATTGACAGCTTAGGGAGAGCTCAGTAAGTACAAAAAATTATACAACAATAAACTTTTACATAGATACAGAGTGGTATTACAAAAAATAGGTAGGAGTTTAACTGGCCTTAAATCAGAATGGATAGGGTAACTGAGCACAGAATTGTATTATATTATATTGATCATTAAGCTGTGAGTCACTATCACTTTATATCTGCCCTCTGATTTAGCTCTACTAACTTTGGCAGAGATCAACTGTGAGCTGGCCATAGATGGTTCAGTTATTATTGATAAGCCAGACAACTGATCTAAAAAAAAAAAAAAAAAAAGAATGGATTTCCCTATCCACACATTCAAGGTGGTTGAAGGAATCCTACCGGCTGTGTAAATGTATTCTGACAATGGGGAGTCCTCCACTGCCAGAATACACTGATCGGCAGTGCAGCCGATTGGCCACATGCACTGATCGAATGCAAAATCCAACATTCCCATTCCAGATGAGTGGATTACTAGATCGACTCCTCTGGAATAACTACGATCAAAGATGGAGCAAAAATCGTCCTATCCCTGCTGAACCGACCAAATTTTGATCCATTTATGGTCAGCTTTAGAGTAAGTCTGCCATCTAGTAGTTAACAGGACAACAAACAACTATGGGCCCTATTGCTAAACACCGCTGTGCACACCAAAGAGCTGGGAGACAGCATGTGTTCTTAAAGTGGTTTTCACCTTAATGCATGCTAAACATTAAGGTGAAAAACCTGTGCTGCAACACCCCCCCCCCTTACCTTTCCTTACCTGAGCCTGATCCGATCTAGCCGGTGTCACTCTCCTCATTGAAAAGATTGATAGCAGCAGGAGCTATTGGCTCCAACAGCTGTCAATCAAAAGCTGCGACATGGGAGCAGGGGGTGGGGCCGAGTCCCGCTGTCTGTGTCAATGGACGCAGTAGCAGTACTTGGGAGTGAGCCTGCATGGGTGCCCCCATGGAGTGTCTTTCCATGGGGGCACCCGATGAAGAGGAGGGGCTTGGAGTGCCAACAGGGCACCCTCGTAGAGGAGGATTGGGGCTGCTCTGTGCAAAACCACTGCACAGAGCAGGTTAGTATAGGCATGCTTGTAAATTAATTTTTTTGTTAATCGTCCATAAGGCCCCTTTCACACTTGTGCGACAACGTGATTTTAGCGCGATTTTGCTGCGATTTTGCCGCGTGTAAGTGCCATCAAAATCGTACCAAAGTAGTGCAGGGACTACTTTGAAGTCGGAACGACTTGAAGTTGTACTAATATGAATGGCTGTCATTGGAAATCATAGGGAACGACTTGTCACGCCTTAGTCCAAATGTGATTGATTTTATTTTTAGGACAGCAGCCAACCAGATTTCTGCCTGCTCTAGACAACCCTGTGATGCATTCTGAGGGGCGGCTATAGGTCATGCAATTTGCACATGGACATGAATACCTTAGAGTTCAGGTCCCGATGGTAAATGTTTTTAGAGTGTAGGTAGACCATCCCCCTGCTGATGTCACACGACAGGTCCACTTTTTCTTTCCAGGTAAGAAAAATGTCTTTGTTGGCAAGTAATTCTTCCAGGCATCCCCCATTCACGTACTGAGGACAGAAAAAAAAAAATGAAACAGGTTTTTGGTGTCCACAGCAACTACAGGTACTGCTACTTCATTTCATGTATGTAATATATATTAACAAGTATGTCCACCCAGAACTGGTATTTCAGTTTTTGGAAGATCCTAAAAAGTGCAACCATCGAATGGTTTCTTACATTTCTCCAACGGCAAGATCTCTCTGCCTGTACATTTGCGGTGAGCACAACAATAGCGTCACTCTCCAAGTTGGATTTTCCATTTTATATTATGCCATATGGCACAGCAGGAGAAGGGACTTACAGAAGGGACAGAGGTGGGCAGGAAAACCAGAAACTCTAAGGGGGTACCGAACTGAGCCAGAACTATGGCAAAGAGATCTCAAAGACCAAGTCCCCAAGAAGCTCAGCAGACTTCACCTCCAAGTCAAATACAACTTTAATCAGACCTGATAAAGAAAAAAAAATCCCTGAATCATGAAAATCCCTGCAAAATCTCTACGTATCAAGTGCTTCCAATGGGGAGACTCACTCATTATCAGCCCATATGAAAGCTATGAGAGGACGCAGTAGCTTCAATCACAAACATCTAACAAATGTGTTTTTAAAAGGGAATTATAGCCAAAGCCAATATGGCTGCCCTTCTCCTGTCAGTCATAGGAGTGCAGTTCATTCTGCGCTCTTGTGACCCATTTTCAGCCAACAACGGACTAAAGTCTGCTGATGGCTGACGTCACTTAACCAGTCCAGGCTCAGAAAAGATCCCAACCACATGGGATGCACCCAGATTCCTGGACCGGCACCTAGCTCTGCCTCTCAGCAATCTGCTAAGAGCCTGCCCCTCCCGCCCCCAGCACAGCCCTGCACTCCAGAGAGCGCTGGAGAGGAGAGTGGAGAGCACTGACAGAGTCATGGCTCTCTGCTCAGAGCAGAAGGGGAGAACTGAGCAATTAGTGGTGTTTAATCGCTCAGTGCTTATTGCAAAACTGGCAGGGGACAGGCACAGTATCAGATCACTGCTGCATCTACCTAGGGGAGTATAAATGTTTTTTTTTTTTAAGTCCATACTGCTCTTTTAAAGTGGAACTAAACCGCAAACTGAAAATGCTATTTAGTTCATTTTGAATATTCAAAGCAGGCACACCAATTCATCCATGTCTCCATGCTGTATCTTGTTGAAAATAAATTGCTTTGAAACACCCCCCCCCCCCCCCAGCATTTCTAGCTGCGGCCATCTTGAGTAAAGGCAGATGATTCATGCAGCATTTACTTCCAGGAATCCATCTGTCCTTAGCTTAGGCATACAGACAGCAGGGTGTGTTTAGCGGAGGGAGCACCTCCTCCAGATGAAAGAACAAAATGCCCATGGAGACACCTGAGATGAATGACATCATATAGCCTAGGTAAAAAAACAGAAAGCAACCGAAGTAAAGTAAAAAAAAATTAAAAATTCTGCTTTAACTGTCACTTGTTACAAAGCCTCCATTCAGCTGTGGCTCAGTACTGGAGATTCTTGGCTGTGACACCTCAGTAGAAGGGCCCTTTAATTTATACACTGGAGACAGTCGTAGAACTTTTATATTAGGAGGGGGTCAGCTGCTCCTATTAAAAGCTGGAGGGAGCCTCAGAATGTCTGATATATAGACTGCGGAAAATGCTCACCTCCAGAATTGGATAGAGTTTTTCATCTTTAACACATATCCCGAGATACCTGCAATTATTAAAACAGATAAGTTAAATTACATACAAATCCTACATAATTTACAAAAGCTATTACGTTTAAGCTAGAGCATCACAAATAAGGGTCTGAAAGAAGACCGGTGATAGGATTGTAAAGTATGGTCAATCAGATCACTTCCGGTTGTTCCAAAACCCAGTAGCAAGCTCTGTGTTTTCTCTTTCTGAGTTTAATAGGAAACCTATGTTTTGAGAAATACAGAGGCAGTCATTGCTGACACATTCTGAAAAATACTATCCTGGCTGTCCCTGGCTCCAATATACATAGGGGAAATCTTACAATGGAGACACTAGTTCTGGCGACAGCCCCAGGATTCTCTCACTTTAGAGCGATTTTCTCTCACTTGCTGTTTTGGCTATGGGACAGGAAGTGGAGGGAAAAACCTGAAAGGGGTTATAACCCTCCCTTTATACAAAAGGGGGAAAAAAAGTTTTGCCTTAGTTCTACGTCAACATGATGATAGTTCTTCTGCCTTGCAATAGTCTTATTCTGCCACAAGATGGCAACAAAGACACCAGCTAAATCATTTGTATTCAACTGGTGTCAGCAGTGGGTAAAAAGAACTCTCTCCATGTAAATAATTCTACATTTAAACATTTGCCTGAGGGTTATGTGCTGGAAGATCAGTTTCTGAAATAAGCCTATAATCATTTACTTGCTGATCTGACAGAAGGTGAAGAAAAGCAGCGTTGGCACAATATAAATATATTGATCCACACATAAAATGGATTATTTATATACAGCACTGGACATTCTCCACTGCAGTATGAGATTCTCTTCTACTAAAAGACGCAGCCTGCAGATGTAGTAATAAGTGTCAGATAATGAACTGCACTGGGCACTTTGGTTTAGTGGTCAGCCCTGGGGTCTTGCAGTGTCAAAGTCCCTGGAGCTGTGTACTAAGGACCATGGATACTACAAGACCCCAGGGCTGACCATCCAGCCAAGAGGATCCATTACACTGAGTTCTGATTTATAACACAATAGTGGTGTAAGCTGCATTTAAGTGTAAATATATGTGGATATCGTAAACTTCATCAGGATGGCTGTGTGTCAGGATGTCCTTATCTATTATTTGTTAGTAATAGTATTCATATACAATTTTGCAGCTCTTTACATACTGTACATTCACATTAGGTCCTGACCTCAAGAAGCTTACAACCTATTTACTACACAATCCCATATCCATACATACACATACTAGGGCCCTTTTGGAAAAGAAGCCATCTAACCAACCTGCAAGTCTTCAGAGTGTGGGAGGAAATTGGAGTACCCGGAGGAAACCCACACAAGCACAGGAAGAACATGCAAAACTACATGCAGGTGTAGAACCAGAATTCAAACCAAGGAACCCAATAGTGTACCAAAGTTGTACATAAATGTGCATATATGGAAGGAGCGCCAGACCAAAAGATAAGAGAGTCCAAATTAATTTATTGATATTATGTTAAAAGACATCCAATGCATTTCGGGGGTCAATGGAACTTACCCTTCATCAGGGGGTCAGTTAAAAATGAGAACCTTTAGTGGACTCAAAGTAAGGCTTTCCTGTTTAAATCTGTGCAGGGAAGATAACTGCTGGATTAGGATTCCTGGCCAGCAGTATCTGCATCAGCAGTCAAAATAAGAACTTCTATCCTATCTCACCACAGGTACTCAGCTGTTGATGATATCCTGATCGTCAGTTCTGCCTACTTAAGCCGTCCAGCCCAGAGGATCTCTGCCTTCACCTTAGTCAACATCAGAGATGCTCTCCTGCATTCCTGTTAAAACACTTGCTTGGCTGACATCCCTTCTGGCTCCAGATCCTGCTTGCTATTTTACTACGCTCATCTCCGGCTCCCTGACGTTTGGCTTGTCTGACTATCCGTTCCGGTTCCTGAACTCTGGCTATGTTTTGACTTTGTTTGTTCAATTTACTTTTATTATTAAACAAGTGTGATTTAACTGTACTTCTGTCTCGGTCTGATTTCATGGTTTCTGACAATAATTTGGCAAAAAAATTCGGGGGGGGGGGGGGGGGGACATCTGGCAGAACTTCCCCTTTAGAGTGAAGTTCCACATTAGGATTTGGTTCAGTGCACAGAAAGTTACATGGATGTTGGAGCAACATTTTTATTTTTTTTCATAGTTGCAATATAGACTTTGCCTGAAAAAGAAACTAAGGCAACCACCAGTTTCATTATTTTTAATTTATACACCTTTTTGCAGAATCCCCCCGATATAGATTTGGTCAGGTTCTTGTTGCCTAGAAAACATTGTGTACACTATGCCATATTTCCCACTATGTCCACATAGCATGGGATGTGAGCTGCGAATAAATGGGGTACCCAGAATTTGTCTGTCACCTATGGTCAGAGCCTTCACACCACAAAATCGGACAGGTTTCTACCACCAACATCTGCAATTTGCGCTCCTTAATTTTTTAGAAAATAACAAAAAAGTGGTCTCTAAATAGTTACTAAGGAACAAAAATTGCAAAGCAAGAATTCACAAATAGCAGTACATGCTCACCTGACGATGTTGGGGTGAGACAATTTCTGCAGAAGAGATATCTCTCGGACGATCCCCTCCTGATCCACCTCATTTTTATAGATCTTCACCACCATGGCCTTGGAGCCCGCACTATGAGACACCTGCGAGATGACAAAGCAGAAGTCCTGATCCTGAATGGCTGACCAATCAAATTTAATTTGCCATTTATACAGTGCATCTTGGGAAATAAAAGGAAGAATTTTGGGCTTATCCAATAAGCGTTCAGGTCAGTGCCAGTGGCAGCCAACAAGAATTCACCCTCGACTGATTTCGTCCCCCTGCCATTGTGGTAGGACCACCTCGCTCGCTCAACTAGGTTAGTAGAGGGGTGGTGGAGCAGACTAGAACCTCAGATTCCCAGGAGTTGGTGTCTGTCGACCTGGAAAAAACCCTTCCAGTTTTTACCATCATAGTGAGTGGCTTGTAAGAGAAGGCCTTTAGGCTAGGTTCACACTTATGCAGGTTGCAGTGGATGCATTTATCCAATGTATTTTGCTCTTTTTCACAAGCTTTTTTGGGATGTGTCTGTTGCCATGTGGGAGAAACCAGCAAAAACGCAGCAGAAGCGCATCAAAAACGCAAGTACTGCATTTTTTTTATGCATTTCCATTGCACACTATGGAACCAATAACGTAACCAGCTGCGGGCACAAAAAAATCAATAATCAATGTAAACATGAGAAATAGAGAGGGTGAATCTCCATAACAAGGACACAGGTAACAATAAAAACTGAAAGGTGTTCTAATCCATCTCCACTCTATCCAAAACGAAAAAAATAAGTTTTTGCCTTCAGTTACATTTTTAGACTCCAAAAATGAGAGGGTAAAATCGTATAATTCAAAGCAGAACTAAATGTTCTCAATCAACATTCGCTTTCTGTAATCCTTATGCTGCCAGCATTAGTAAAAAGATAGGAAGGTATATAAAGTTTCCTTGTTTTACCTTTTTTTTTATTTTTTTTAGCATTTCTTCTTTTTCAAGACCTCTGCAATTCGCCCTGGCATGCTGTCAATCAACTTCTGGGCCACATCCAGACAGATGACAGCCCATTATTGCATAATCAATGCTTGAAGTTTGTCAGAATTTGTGGAGTTTTTGTTCACCCGCCTCTTGAGGATTGTCCACAAATTCTCAATGAGATTAAGGTCTGGTGAGTTTCCTGGCCATGGACCCAAAATTTCAATGTTTTGTTCCCCAAGCCACTTAGTTATCACTTTTGCCTTATGGCAAGGTGCTCCATAATGCTGGAAAGGCATTGTTTCTCCCAACCAACCAAAACAGTTTGGTGAGGAAGTTTTTGTAGCATTCTTTATTCATGGCTGTGTTCTTAGGCAAAATTGTGAGTGAGCCCACTTCCTTGGCTGAGAAGCAACCCCACACATGAATGGTCTCAGGATGCTTTTCTGTTTGTATGACACAGAACTGATGGTAGCGCTCACCTTTTCTTCTCCGGACAAGGTTTCCAGATGCCCCAATCGGAAAGGGGATTTATCAGAGAAAATTACTTTACCCTGGTCCTCAGCAGTCCAATCCTTGTACCCTTTGCAGAATATCAGTCTGTCTCTAAAGTTTTTCCTGGAGAGAAGGGGCTTCTTTGCTGCCCTTCTTGACACCAGGCCATCATCCATAAGTCTTCGCCTTACTGTGAGGGAAGGGATAAAAAAGCGCCAAGCAGGCATCGTGTAGCACATTTGCTTAAGGTATAAAAAAAAGATATAAAAAGCAATGGCACTCACAAGTGGATGTGGTGGGGGCTGATGACAGTTCGCAGTGGATTGGAAGTCCAAGGGGTAACCGGGAGCTTTATCTTTATCCGTTATGGGAAGAGCTGCCCTGTATAGCCGGGGTGGGGTTGTCTGGTGTTCAGATAACTGTCCAAAGTATGTATCTCCAGCGGGAGTGTAGAGAGGAGCTGTCAGTCCGTCTGCCATGAGAGCCAATGGTAATGCATTTCCAAAGCAAGCCACACTTCCTTCATCAGCCTAAATGGCCGATGAAGGAAGCGTGCCTTGCTGCCAAAACGTGTTCCCATTGGCTCTCACGGCAGATAGACTGACAGCTCCGCTCTACACCTCTTGCTGGAGATACATACTTTGGATGGATATCCGAACACCGGATGACCATCCCAGCTATACAGGGCAGCTCGACACCAGTTCCCTCTGGACAGATCTCAGGCTGATCTCTCTCCCTCTATACAGTTTGCCTTCTTCCTACAGCGGATAAAGACCATAGCTCCCGGTTCACACTTGGACTTCCCATCCACTGCAAACTGTCATCATCCCCCACCACACCCACTTGTGAGTGCCATTCTTTTAATAAATTGTGCTATAGGATGCCTGCTTGGCGCTTTTTTCCCTTTCCCTCTTGCATTTCAGATGGTGGAGCCCCAGCCCACTACTAAAGGCAGCCCTGCACGCATCTATGGTGTTAGCCACTCATTTTATTATCAACATTTATTGCTATACCTCCGGGGATAAGACTTTTTTTTTTTTGGCTGTTCATTTTAATCAGTTGCTTAATTATAACCTATGACCACGGGATTGGCACATATGGCACTAGCTCTGTAGTGTATTGTGTTTTGTGCTTCTCCTCACTATGCGTGCAGATGTACTCACACCTGCCTGCTGACATTCCTAAGCCAACTCTGCACGGTGGTGCCCAGATCCCGCAGCTCAATCAATTGTAGGTCCTGGCACTTGCTGGACTTTCTTGGGCGCACTGAAGCCGCCTTCACAAATGCAGTGGAAATGTTTTTCATGGGATTAAGTTAATTTTCATGGCAAAGAGGGACTTTGCAATTCATCTGATCACTTTTCATAACATTCTGGAGTATATGCAAATTGCCATCATAAAAACGGAGACAGTGAAAATTAATATTTGCGTCATTCTCAAAAGATTTGGCCAGGGTCTATGAATCATCTGCCCTTACACAAGATGGCCACGGCCAGAAATGTTAGGGGGATGTTTTTCAAAGTGATTTCTAAACAAAATAAAGCATGGAGACATGGATGGATGAGTGAGCTAATGCTTTAAATATTCAAAATAAATGAAATAGAATTTTCGGTTTCTGGTGCTCAGATACAGTTAAGTTCCTCTTTAAGAAGAAAATTATTAAAAATGATTACCATGCTCAAGCAATGGATTCCATATTTTGTGAAACAGATTTAGTATTATTTTTTTTAACTATAGTAGAATCTTTCCAGTTCAAGGAAACGTATGCTTTGAGTGTGGATTGTTTGTTCGACATTTAATAATTTAATATTTGTATATCAATGACTTAATTAAAATTCTGATTGAAGGTTTAAAATTTTGTAAAATATGTGGACAAATATTAACGATTTAATTGTTCGCATATGCCCTTTTAAGGTTTTAAAGTTAGTATATTTAATTGTAAAATTTAATAGAAAAAAAAATAAAACTTCTGCACTTTACTCAAACTAGGCTTTAAGGGCCCATCCACACAGACATTTGCAGGCAATTGTTCCAGTGTTTACAAGACTGCGGTCGCATTTTATGTGAATTGGATAAAACAAATACAGTAGAGAAATAGTGAATGATCTGTGTGTGTAGAGGAGCCATGAATGACATCATACAGAGAGAATACACACATTGTGCATTGTACAAACACACACAGAATGGGGACTCTGTTCTCCATCAGATAATATGATCCACAGGGATCATCTGAAAACTCATCCAGATCAATAAACATGAACTTTCACATTATGGCAAGACAAAAACATAAAAGTATACAGCCGAGATTAACTGACATCATTATTGCCCATCCCTTTACCCTTCTACCATGCTGTATTTACCTATAGGGAATATATAAAACTGAAAGACTGTATTTAGTCGGATAGTTACTACATAACTTCGTAATGCTAAATAGTATGAGCAAATTAAAGAATTATCACAATTTTACAGCTCCTGGTAGGACAAAGTACATGTAGCACTCTCATATTCCTAGGCACCCTGTAACAATAGTTGCAATTTCGGACACGGCATCCCCCGCCCCCTCGGTGCCACCCGACATTAGATGATGGATGGTTTGCTAGTGAGCAGAGCTGCACGATTCTGGATAAAATGAGAATCACAATTTTTTTGCTTAGACTAAGACCCCTTTCACACCAAGGGCGTTTTGCAGGCGCTATAGCGTTAGAAATAGCGCCTGCAATCCGCCCTAAAACAGCTGCACCATTGTCTGCCGTGTGAAAGCCTGAGGGCTTTCACACTGCAGCGGTGCGCTGGCAGGACGTCAGGAAAAGTCCTGCCAGCAGCTCCACCGCTCCTCCAGCGATGTAATACCGCCGGCAAAATGCCGCTATTGCAGTGTTTTGCCGGGGGTTTTAACCCTTTCTCGCCCGCCAGCGGGGGGTAAAAGCGCCCTGCTGGCAGCCGAAATGCGCCGCAAATCCGACGGTAAAACGCAGCTAAAAATAGCGGAGTTTTAACGCCGACGCTATGGGCGGTGTGGTGTGAAAGGGGTCTTAAGATCATGATTCTCAGCGTAACACCATCTTTCACACTATACAAAAAAAATTGGGCTAACTTTACTGTTTAGTTTTGTTTTTTTATTCATTAAAGTGTAAAAAAAAAGTGTAAAAATAGAAAAGTAACAATAAAAAAACGTGCTCGCTTAGGCCTCATGCACACTTTTTTCAACTGCCCCTGAACGCATGCAATGTTATCCTATGTGTCCATGTACACAGTCTCGTTTTTTCCCGTTTTTATGCAGTTGCGTTTAACCTCGTTTTTCCAGAAGCAAAAAAATGCGTTCAGACACTTTGCTTTTCCACCTTTCAGACGCAAAACGGGGCACCCGCGTTTAGCCACGTTTGCGTTTATAAGCCTTTTTAAAAGGAACCCAATTTTTTGGACCAGAAAACTCAGAAATATGATGGTAAACCATAAAAAATACTAGAAAAATTTGTTTAAAATGTCGTAATTAGTTTAGATAGTTCATAGAGCATATATACTCACTAATGCATACATGTTTGTGAAATATCCAACGGACATTCGCTGTGCCATCAACGGATGGGTCCAATATCGACGAGCTCTGACTCTGGACCTCTCACGCAATTTGCGACGACGTTGCTGCCTCATCAAGAGCAACATCAGGAGCATTTCCTGACATATATTCAATATGGGATCCATTTCCAAAAAAAAAAAAAAACACAGAAAGAGAGGCAAATGCAAGTGTACAACTGCTGCTGCTCACTCTGATCAAAATGGCAGAAATAGTTAATACATTCTTTCTTAGCTTGGGGAGGGTCTATATGATGTTATCTTTACAAACGCTTATAGACGCAAACGTGGCTAAACTCGGCTAAACGCGGCATTAAAAAGCAACAAAATGCGCGTTTTTAAGCGCAGGTTTCTGCTTTTTAAAACATGCGTTCAGCAGAGTTTGCATCTGCGCCTCGTGTGCATGGGGCCTTACAGAAGCGAAAGCATATGCAAGTCACGCCCACATATGTACACAATGTTCAAACCACACATGTGAGGTATTGCCACAAACAGAGTGAGAGCAATAATTCTAGCACTAGACCTCCTCTGTAACTCAAAACATGTAACAAATTTTAAAGCGTCGCCTATGGGGATTTTTAAGTACCAAAGTTTGGCGCCATTGCACGAGCGTGTGCAATTTTGAAGCGTGACATGTTAGGTATCTATTTACTCGGCGTAAAATCATCTTTCACATTATTTATTATTAAAAAAATTGGGCTAACTTTATGGGTTTTGTTTTTTTAATGCATTTTCCAAAAAAAAAAAAAAAACACGTTTGAAAAATTGCTGTGCAAATACCGTGCGAGATAAAAAAAAGTTGCAATGACCACCATCTTATTCTCTAGGGTCTCTGCTAAAAACAAAACAAACATAATGTTTGGGGGTTCTGTGTAATTTTCTAGCAAAACAAATTATGATTTTTACATGTAGGAGAGATGTCAGAATTGGCCTGGGTAGCAAGTGGTTAATATATAAACACACACACACACTGTACATACATAGTATTATTAGATGATATACTCTGTGTCTGGATTATGCAACCAAGGAATTCCATGTACCATGTTGGAATGTCATGCTTTGTTATATTTCACCCTTTAAGTATTATGTTTTGTTTTCTAGTCAATGACGCATCTTAATATTGACAGGTACACACTATTACTTTGTTTATATGGCTCATTGTGTAATTTCCGGTCGCGAGATTTAAACAAATACTTTTTAATTAATATTAGATGAGTGTCAGATCTGAGGAAATGCGGATACACGCCTGAAACTGTTTTGTAATCACACACACTTGGCTATTCTGCTGAGTATCGAATGTGCTGTACTGCTGATGATTCATCAATAACAGATTTGGAGCGCTGCAACCTGTAATTTTTGTATATAAATAAATCTATATAAAAACGCAATATTTTTAACTTTTTGCTATAATAAATATCCCCCAAAAATATATTAAAAAAAACTATTTTTTTTCCCTCAGTTTAGGCCGATATGTATTCTTCTACATATTTTTGGTAAAAAAAAATAAATAAATAAAAATCGCAATAAGCGTATATCGATTGGTTTGCGCAAAAGTTGTAGCGTCTACAAAATAGGGCATAGTTTTATGGCCTTTTTTTATTATAAATTTTTTTTTTTTTTTTACTAGTAATGGCGGCGATCTGTGATTTTTAATCATGACTGCGACATTATGGCGGACACGTCGGACAATTTTGACACATTTTTGGGACCATTGGCATTTTTGCAGCGATCAGTGCTATAAAAATGCATTGATTACTGTAAAAATGTCACTGGCAAGGAAGGGGTTAAAACTAGGGGGCGATCAAGGGGTTAACTGTGTTCCCTAGTGTGTGTTCTAACTGAAGGGGGGAAGGGACTGTGCAGGGGAAGAGATAGATCGCTGTTCATACTCTGTGTGAACAGACAATCTGTCACGTCTCCCCCTCACAGAACCGGAAACTGTGTGTTTACAAACACAGATCCCGGTTCTCAGTGTGCCCCGAGCGATCACGGGCACTTGCTTCAGCTTCATGAGCGTGAAGGGCCTAGTGGCCAGAGGGCGAAGCGACGTTACATAACTTTTTCCACCCTTAATGTGACCAATAAACTGTACAACTCAACTGAAAAACAAACTGAAATCTTTTAGTAAAAATAAAAAAAAACAAAAAAAAAAAGAAATGTGGTTGCATAAGTGTGCACACCCTCTTATAACTGGGGATGTAGCGGCCTTCAGAATTAGGCAATCGGATTCAAACTCATGTTAAATAGGAGTCAGTACACACCTGCCATCATTTAAAGTGCCTCTGATTAACCCCCAAATAAAGTTCAGCTGTTCTAGTAGGTCTTTCCTGACATTTCCTTAGTCGCATCCTACATAAAAAGCCATGGTCCGCAGAGAGCTTCCAAAGCATCAGAGGGATCTCATTGTTAAAAGGGATCAGTCAGGAGAAGGGTACAAAAGAATTTCCAAGGCATTAGATGTACCATGGAACAGAGTGAAGACAGTGGAGAAAATATGGCACAACCGTGACATTACTAAGAAGTGGACGTCCCTCCAAAATTGATGAAAAGATGAGAAGAAAACTGGTCATGGAGGCTGCCAAAAGGCCTACAGCAACATTAAATGAGCTGCAGACCCAGGGAACACAGTTAACCCCTTGATCGTCCCCTGGTGTTAACCCCTTCCCTGCCAGTGTCATTTATACATTGACAAGTGCATTATTTTAGCACTGATCAATATAATAATGTTCACTGGTCCCAAAAAAGTGACACTTGGGGTCAAATTTGTCTGCCGCAATCCTGCGAAAAATTGCAGATTGCCGCCGTTACCAGTAAAAGAAAAAGTCCATAAATCTTTCCCATAGTTTGTAGATGCAATAACTTTTGCACAGACCAATCAATATACACGTATTGTGATTTTTTATTTTTTTTTTAACAAAAATATGTAGAATATATTTTGACCTAAACTGATAAACACATTTTTTTTGTATGTATTATAGCAGAAAGTAAAACATTGTTTTTTTTTATTTTTTTTCAAAATTGTCCATCTTTTTTTGTTTTGTCTTGAGAAGAATACTGCAGCAGGGTGCTGTGATGATTTCAGGAAGCCATGTATAGTACCTTGCCAACTCTTCCCAGTAGCCATGATCTGCCTGCATTGCATACAGAAGAACAAAGACCCAGTGATGGGGTCACTGAATCTAAAAGGTTTATTTAAAAATGTAATGTTGATGAAATGGGGGAGGGACCTGAGAAGGAAACATACAAGTGGATTATACTTTAAATATACAAAGAAATGTTTTGTAAATCTGTATGTACATACGGGCAGCCAAATGCAGCAGAAAACTCAGAGTCCCCCAACAGTGCCAACTGTGTAACCCAACTCCATTTATATTCAAATGGCTGGAGTACTAAAAGTGCAATGTCAGCTATAGAAGTGTTCTGAGCCGTGTGGCAGCACATTGTATTCACCAATGACGTCAGCAGGAAGCAGACGGGAAGCGCAGTCAGCTCTAGGCTGCCCATTAGAGGACCCTTTAATGAGCTCTGTGCTTCCTGACACTGACAGCAGAGGAGAGAGGGCATCGGACACGTTCCTGGTCACGCCCCAAAAAATCTGCTTGCCAGTTTTTGCTGCAGGAGTTTAAAGCTCCAGGAATTGCAGCACAAACTATTTCAGCTGTAATAACTTTTACTTGTTAGTCATGTGAAGACACAAGTAAACCCCATGGAAATTGCTGACTTTTTCATCCCATTTAAATAGGCAAGCATTAAGCTGGCCAGTTTAGTAGATTGCAATCCTTGTATGGCAGTTCCCCGATATCGATTAGAATAAAATGTCGGGGTTCGCAGAAACCTCTTTTAGCATCAAAAGGTCAGCTCTTGGGCTGAATTTGCTGGCCAACCAGTCCTGGAGGAATTAGCATCCATTTAAATCTATGTCACTTGTAGGTGATTTTCCTTGCAGTGGAATGGCTGATTTAAAAAGAGAAGGCCATAATTCTCTTCTGGATCAGGAGTGACTGACATTACAAAGCCACTTGAGACTCTGGAGGGATCCCAACAATAATGATGGGATCCATCCAGATGCCTTACCGGCAACCTTGCTCAGCCTTTCAGTGCTCTGCTGAGAGCCTGAGCCATCAGCTCCCACCACCTCTCCTACCCGGTGCTCCAGTGAGCACGTTGGAGGGGCAGAGCAGAGTAGGGTTGCCACCTCTCTGGGATTCACCCGGACAGTCAGGGTTTTGAATTATGTGTCCAGGTTTCAGGCGGACTGAAACCTGGACACATTATTCAGACTGGGCTGTGGCTCCCCAAGTAACCAAGATAGTCACACACAAATCTGTTGCCTACTGGGAGCTGTGGGCAGCTGTCTGGGGGCAGGTTTGGCATTACTGGGGGGGCAGGGCGATGATGTCAGCAAGATAATTTGGCCACACCCACTTTTTGCTATGGCACGCTATGCGCACCGCATTACTAATCTCCTTGGGGCAAAGGTGTCCCAGGCCGATGAAGTGTTCGGGTTTGTCTTAAAGAAAAGGTGGTAACCCTAGCAGGGAGGGTGACTGGCAGAGCGGACTCAAGAACTGAGTGATTGGCAGTCATGTGATCGATCAGTTCTGGGGCTTAGAGGTAGTGGGGAACAGCTGCAGCATCAGGTAGGTAAGTATGTATGTTTCTAGGTTTTTTTTTTTTTAACATTCCCACACTTCTCCTTTAAAAAATGTGACACTTTAAATCCCTTGCCAGACTCCTAGGCATCCACAACTTTCGTTCTGACAGCCCTAGGTCCCCTATACATGGGGTGTATAATTTTACATTAGGATTTTGAGGATAGCAAGATCCTTTGTAGAATCTGGTCTATATACTGTACACACGTAACATTTCTGCGAACGTTTACATACAAACAGCGTATAGTTCAAATGTACCCTATTGGTTTTTAGGATGCAGTCGGCTCCAATAAAGCACATCTGCATTGTAAGCATGTATAGATGTAGTGTAAAATACACTCATTAACCACTTCAATACAGGGCTTTTAAACACCCTTCCTTACCAGAGCACTTTTTGCGATTCGGCACTGCGTCGCTTTAACTAACAATTGCGCGGTCGTGCGACGTTACACCCAAACAAAATTGACGTCCTTTTTTTCCCACAAATAGAGCTTTCTTTTGGTGGTATTTGATCGCCCCTGCGGTTTTTATTTTTTGCGCTATAAACAAAAGAAGAGCGACGATTTTGAAAAAAAACACAATATTTTTTACTTTTTGCTATAATAAATATCCCATTTTTTTTAAAAAAAACTATTTTTTTTCCTCAGTTTAGGCCGATACGTATTCTTCTACATATTTTTGGTAAAAAAAAAATCGCAATAAGCGTATATTGATCGGTTTGCGCAAAAGTTATAGCGTCTACAAAATAGGGGATAGATTTATTGAATTTTTTTTTTTTTTTTTTACTAGTAATGGCGGGGATCTGCGATTTTTTTTTCGTGACTGCGACATTGCGGCGGACACTTCGGACACTTTTGACACATTTTTGGAACCATTCACATTTACACAGCGATCGTTGCTATAAAATTGCAATGATTACTGTGTAAATGTGACTGTCAGGGAAGGGGTTAACTCTAGAGGGCGCTGGAGGGGTTAATGTGTGTCCCTAATAGGAGTGATTCTAACTGTAGGGGGAGGGGACTTAAGGGGAGGAGACCGATCATGTGATCCTCTGTACTGGGATCACATGATCGGTCTCCTCCCCGCTGACAGGACGTGGAGCTGTGTGTTTACACACACAGCTCCACGGTCCCGCCCGGTCCCGTTGTTTTAACGGGCAATCGCGGGTGCCCGGCGGACATCGCGGCCGCCGGGCACTCGCACCGGGTCCCGAGCGATGCCGCGGGCGCGCGCGCGCGCCCCCCCAGGCGGCCGGGAATCCGAGGATGTCATATGACGCCCACCCAGGATGGTAGATCCACCTTGTGGGCGTCATATGACTATGGCCGGGTATTGAAGCGGTTAAGCAGGTCCTATAATGCAGATTTTTCTGCAAATCAATAAGGACCAGTGTGCAGGGACCATAGAATGCAATACTGCTTCATTCAGATCTATATAAATGCCAGATCGGAACGCAGAGTATTGTATGCCCATGTGCATTAGCCCTTTTGATCTTGACATGACGATACTAAAACATGTCAATAGCAAGAGAACACCAGACTCTAGATATATGAGGTTTAAAGAAGACACCTGCATACTCCATAAGGAGGTTTGAATCACTGACACCTAATATGGAACACCAGATTCGAATTCAAGGCATGCCATAAGGGTACGTTCACACTGAACGCGAACGCGGGTCTAAAATTGTGCAAGTTCAGCTGAACTCGCACAATTTAAAACCCGCATTTCGCTGCGAGTTTGGGGGCGATGTGAAAGACATCTGTGTGGGTTCATGTACAGATGTCTATTGAAAATGGAAGCAAAAAATCCAACAGGCTGGTTGGACTGAAGTTGATTGAATTACAGATGATCCCTGCTAAAGCAGCCAGGATTTGATCCATCTATGGCCAGCTTAACCACTTCAGCCCCGGAAGAATTTACCCCCTTCCTGACCAGAGCACTTTTTGCGATTCGGCACGGTGTCGCTTTAACTGACAATTGTGCTGTCGTGCAACGTGGCCCCCAAACAAAATTGACGTCCTTTTTTTTTCTGCAGTTTTTATTTTTTGCGCTATAAACAAAAAAAATGAAATGAAAAAAAAAAAACGCATTCTTTTTTACATTTTGCTATAATAAATATCCCCCAAAAATATATATAAAAAAAATATTTTTCCTCAGTTTAGGCCGATACATATTCTTCTACATATTTTTGGTAAATGGCGGCGATGAACGATTTTTATCGTGACTGCGACATTATGGCGGACATATCGGACATTTTTGACACATTTTTGGGACCATTGTCATTTATACAGCAATCAGTGCTATACAAATGCACCGATTCCTGTGTAAATGACACTGGCAGTGAAGGGGTTAACCACTGGGGGGCAGTGTAGGGGTTAAGTATGTCCTGGGGAGTGTTTCTAACTGTGGGGGGGTGTGGCTATGTGTGACACGTCACTGATCTCTGCTCCCGATCACAGGGAGCCGAGATCAGTGACACTGTCACTAGGCAGAACGGGGAGATGCTTGTTTACATTAGCATCTCCCCGTTCTTCCACTCCGTGAGACGATCGCGGGTATCCCCGCAGACATCGAGTCAGCGGGACCCGCGACCCGACTCACGGAGCTTGCCGCGGGTGCACGCGCGCCCGCAGGCCGCCTCTTAAAAGGGCCACGTACAGGTGCGTTAGTTTGCCTGTACGTGCCCTTCTGCCGCAGCATATCTGTGTGCGGCAATCGGTTAAAGTGATTGTCTTTTTTTTTTGTGTTTTTTAAATAACAAACATTTTATACTTACCTCCTCCGTGAAGTGGATTTGCACAGAGCAGCCCAGATCTTCCTCTTCTCAGGTCCCTCTTCGGTGCTCCTGGCCCCTCCATCCTGTCGAGTGTCCCCACAGCAAACAGCTTGCTATGGGGGCACCCGAGCCGAGCTGCAGCTCCCTGTGTCCATTTAGACACAGAGCTGCTGTTCGGCCCCACCCCCTCTCTTGCCTGATAGGCTTACTGACTGAGTGACAGCCGCGGGAGCCAATGGAGCCCCTGCTGTCTCAGCCAATCAGGAATGAGAGTCTCGGATGGCCGAGGGACTCGTGGACATTGTTGGACAGCGAGGGCCCTCCTGTAAGTATTAGGGAGTGCTGCATACAGAAGGCTTTTTATCTCAATGCATAAAATGCATTAACTACCTTAGACCCGCGCTATAGCCAAATGACGGCTACAGCGCGGGTCTATTGTGCCGGGACGATGTCTATTGACGTCGTCCCGGACACGAGCTGCCTGCGTGCCCCCTGAAGGGCGCGCGCGGCGCGCTCTGTGATCAGCGAGTCTGTGAGACTCGCTGGATCACAGATCCGAGTAAGGGGTCGATCCCGACCCCTTACCATGTGATCAGCTGTCAGCCAATGACAGCTGATCATGTGATAACAGAGCCGGTAATCGGCTTTTTTTCCTCCTCGCGCTGACAGCAATGTGCCCAGTCAATTGTGCCCACCTTTGCCCCATTAAAGTGCCCCATCTCACAGTGCCCACAGTGCCATCTCACAGTGCCCACAGTGCCATCTCACAGTGCCCACAGTGCCAGTGCTGCACATCAGTGTCACCAGCCAGTGCTCATCTGTGTCACCTACCAGTGCTCATCTGTGTCACCTACCAGTGCCCATCAGTGCCACCCATCCGTGCCACCCATCCGTGCCACCCATCCGTGCCACCCATCCGTGCCACCCATCCGTGCCATCTTTGCTGTCCCCATCAGTACCGACTTATCTGTCCTCACCAGTGCAGCCTATCAGTGCCCACCAGTGCAGCCTATCAGTGCCCACCAGTGCAGCCTATCAGTGCCCACCAGTGCAGCCTCATCAGCGCATATCAATGAAGCAGAAAAATTACCTGTTTGCAAAATTTTATAACAAACTATTAAACATGATTTTATTTTTATTTTTTTTAATTTTCCATCTTTTTTTGTTTGTTTAGCAAAAAATAAAACCCCCAGCTGTGATTAAATACCACCAAAAGAAAGCTCTATTTGTGGGGAAAAAATGATAAAAATTTAATTTGGGTGTTGTATGACCGCGCAATTGTCATTAAAAGTGCGTCAGCGCCAAAAGCTGAAAATTGGTCTAGTCACAAGGGGGGTTTAAGTGCAAAGTAATCAGGTGGTTAAGACAAAAAGCCGTCTGCATTTACAACATCCTTTAAGATGGCAGCTTCCTAGGAGAGGAATGTTTTATTCCACTTTAAGTGGAAGATGTGCTTTATTCTTTGTGCTTTATGTAGAGATGTGCTTTATTCTTCCACATGACAAAACTGCATTTTCTTTCATTTAGATTACAAAAATAATTACATCATGCTATTCTATGTAATTTGTTCAATTATATCACCCTTATCTGTAGGTACTGTTTGAAAGCAGATCTAATGTTTGCCTGCTCAAATATGTTGAAAAAGGTCAACAATTTTCAATGGGTGTATTTTTCACATACCTGTATATTTGTACACATATCTATACACAGGAAACTCCCTTTTTACCTATACGTAAGCCTATAATAAGTCTTACCTATACGTACAGTAAATATCCCCTAAACATGCACCGTTTAGGAGATATTTACTTTAGATGCAGCCATTGACATCGCCAATGCATGCGCTCTAAAGGAATAGCATACCCGCGCTGTTCCTTCAGAGCTGTGCAGTAAATAGCAACTCCTGCACGCACGCGTGGGAGTCACTTCATCGCCAGCTTTTGACATTCATATGGCTGAAGTCTGCCAACAGGGAATGAAGGGCAGGTGAAGATGGAAGCACCTACAGTGGTGGCAGTGACTACTGGAGGGCTTTGTTTCCAGGTAAGTCTGTTATGATATGCTAGTATGCAATGCATACAAGCACATCATAAATAAAACTGCCTGGTGACAATTTTTTTATGCAGTTTACTACTGCTTTAAACACACTATACAATTATTTACAGCAAGCAATAACAAAAGTATTTAAAAGAGTGAATGTTGTGTGTTGGCTCTGATGTAGCATCAGACATAACACCAGCATTGGCTGCAGCAGGTCCCCATAAGATAAGGAACCATCACTAGGCTGCTGGTAGCGGGGTGTCTGAGCAACATAGCTCAGCTTCTGAAGTCTGCAGCAAGGAGAAGAATGTACTCCAACAATGAGGATCAGGTCCATGGCTGGAAAGTTACACATCTTGTGGTCGCTCTTAAAATTTAAAACATCAAGCTCTCGACTCTAGCCTCATAGAAGAAGAGATCATCAGAACCAGAGCTCAAGTCCTGCGGGAACGCATGGGAACGGAGTTCCTGTACTTTTTCTACAACAGAAACTCAGTTCCCTTTAGCAGCTGTGTCCTGCAAGACTTTGAAGTATGCAAGCTGTGTGGCAGGTGCTACACCAGCAGCCACCGACACAGCTCGCAATAGTAAGTGACGCACACCAGGGGTGGACTGACCATTCAGGCATTGCCAGTAGGGGGCCCCATGACAGCTTCTGCTGCGATCTACCTGTCAATCACAGCTAGCTGTCTGGTAGATCAGGTCCCTGCTGCTAAGAGATTGTATTTAGTCAGACCTCTCATGATGCGCTCCTCCCTGCCGGCCCCTCCTGATTTTCTGTCTCCTCATCCTCCTCCCCAGTCTCCTGCATACTTGCTCCGCTTAATCCCCCCCCCCCTCTATCTTCAGTGCCATATGATGAGAGAACCCAGAGGAGGAGCACAGCTATTCTGCTCACAGGACATGCAGGGAGAGAGGTGATCTGAGGGAGGAACATCAGTTTGGGGGGGTAAGCCGAGCACAAAACCTGGCAAAGTTTAATGCCAGGAGGGAAGTTTATGTGGAAATATATGAAGGGTTGGAATAGCAGCGAGTGTGTGTTGGAGCCCTGCAGAGTTTGCAGCCCCCCAAGCTAACATACATCTCCTAAGCAGGAACACATCACTATCTCCCCAAGCATTCTGCCCAGATAATGTGCAGTTAATTTATGACCTTTCCGTTTAACCCTGTGTTATCCAAACTCTGTTCAATGAAAAGTGTAAACTCACCACATAAACACTCTATATACAAAATAAAATTCCCCAATAAAGATCAGAACACGATGTTCACATTTGCATGGAAGCACAATTGAATGAATGCTGATTATTCAGAGAATTACCGTATTTATGTTTATTTAGGATTTGCTCCACCAGTTTCAGAAGTGAGACAGATGGTCCCAAAAAGCCGCTTTGCTTTTTCGATCGCATTCCTTACCCTCTTGTTTAGGTCATCATGTACAATATACAACCGGAGGCCTTTGCTGGCCCTGTATTGTTCATGATGATGTCCACATTCCAGGGCTGGAGCAAAGAAGAGCTGAGTGGCGGCTGTCATGGGACCAAGGAATAAGGCAAGTATCCTACGCCATTACATCCTCTACATTAAACAAACATTTTATTTCTTTAACTTGACCAGAGTTGAGTTTTTTTTTTTTTTCCAAGCCCAACTGTGTGGTTAGCAAAAACAAAACACCGTAAGTGAACCAAAAGAAAAAGAAGAAGAGTATGAACACAAAAAAGTGCGTCCAATGGTCCTCTCCCAAAGAGGAAGGACCTTTCCCTGACACCCCGCAGTTGAAGACTCCTGACAGGGGAAAGGCACACTTGGATTCACCTAGACCAGTGATGGTGAACCTTGGAACCCCAGATGTTTTGGAACTACATTTCCCATGATACTCAACTACACTGCAGAATGCATGAGCATCATGGGAAATGTTGTTCCAAAACATCTGGGGTTCCATGGTTCGCCATCACTGACCTAGACAAAAGGCTCGGTGGACCCCACACCTCATGGTAAGTCAAAGCCAAGTTCTAGGTGAGGTCCTCTCTAGGAGAGAGACCCCCCCCCCCCCCCCAAAGTCAAGGAAGACCACACATTTCCCCCTCAGACTTCAGGGTAGGCCAGAAAATCTACACCCTACCATAATATCACCCTACCTTCTGGTGACACACACAGCTTTTGTTAATTCAGTTATGCATTGGTATCAGCCTCCTGTAATAACCTACACAGGTGCTTTCAGATTCAGATAGAGAGGCAGCACTAGGGGCCAACCAGTTGTGCTGTATGCACATGTGCGGACATGAAACGGCATACTGATAGCAGGAGAGATCCGAGTGATGACTCATCAGCCTGCTTCTGCTCCTTTAAGGTTTAATATCAGGTTTTAGGCAGGGAAGTGAAAAAGGCCATATCACTTAACTACAGCACAGAACAGTCAGCTCGCCAAGCTGGCTGTGCTGTCTAGCAAGGAAGTGTAAATCTCAAAAGCGGACAGAGATACAAACCTTTGGGCAGCTAAAACAGCTCCCATACACATGCCAACTGTGCATTTAGTCATTTATCTGAAGTTCAGCTTTAATGTTCTAAGAACCTTGTTACTTTGTACAATCTGTAATTTGTACATACATGTATATGGGGCAGACGTATTTGCTTGTTACATATGCAGGTTATGCTTCTTGCTTAGTAGCAATGCACAGGGGTTGCACTTTACGGTTATCTCTTTCTTTGTAAGCCCAATGCTGGCCATACATGGAAACATTTAATTAATGTAAAAGCTGCTTTCAATAACAAGTACACTTAATAAGCTCAAACCCACCACCAGCAATTTATATTGCTGCATCTTACACCCCCCCCCCCCCCCCCCCCATCATCATCATTATGATCCGCATCTCTTATCCCTTACATAATAGGGATTAGGTTTGAGTGCCAAAGGTAGTCCGCCTACAAGATCTAAAGATCGATATCAGTCTCTAGAAACCTCTTCGGGAATTGGAACAGAAGCTTAAAGATCAGGACCATCACTTGTGTATCTGCCCAGCATCATCTACACCATGACTGGTCTCAATAGATAACACATGATTGTGTGCAATGGTCACAGCTAAACCTTGCAAATTCCCAAGTCTGCTCCTGTCAGACATCATTATCTTAGCAGCGACAGACTCTATGCCAATGAAGTGGGAGACTGCGTCCATATGCCTCCAGCAACATAGCCGGCACACACCAGGCACGCTCAGCCCTGACTCATACAACAGGAAGGACTTGTTGTTTAGTGAAGAGAAGACAAGAAAGCAGGCAAAACTTAACCACAGCAAGAACACAGGTCTACCCAGGCCTTGCCAGCTGCTATAGAACTACTAGTCCTAGCATTGAAAAGCAGCAAAGAGGACTTGAACAAGTTTAGAGAAAATAAGACTGTTCAATGAAGACACATATGGTCTAAAATGATTGTCTCTGATATAGAAGGGTGAAGGGGCTTTTAAAAACACAACCATGGTCTGACCACACTTTTTTTGCTGCAGTTTAAGCAATACAGCTTGGTCTAGGGCCACCCCGGCCTGCTGTCATGCAGGTTGAAGGTCTGATACCGGAAGCATTCCAGCACCTGGTGCCACGTAGTGGGCACCTAGGACATGTGGTGGACAAGGTCATCCAGCGCCCAGGGCAAAGATGCCAAACTGCACCCCCCCCCCCCCCCCCCCCCATACATCATTTGAGCGATTTACCTCCAATTCCTGTCCTGCTGGAAACAGTTTGACCAGACAGGAGTATCAAAAATAGAAGGTGGATAATTGCCCAATGATACCAATAAATTACAAAGTTTATTGCAAAGTCATAACATCAAAAAGTCCAAAACACAGCATATAGAGAGCAAGTGTTGACACATTTCACGCCAATGGGGTCTAATGCTCCCGAGGACATCAGGACAAAAACACGCTGGGGCGTAACTACAGGAGGTGACGTCATCCTGCTCAGTACTCCCGCAAGTGAAGTGGTACACCTGGAAATGTGAGGTTGGTAATTGGGAGCCAAGCTCGCACAGGAAATATCGGTGCAGGTGTCCCAAGAGAGAACACGCTGTAAATACCTGTGTGCGGGTCATTTGCATCCCATAATGTGAGTGGTTATTTAAGTGATTTTAATGGACAGGTGGAGGCAGCCCTGGGTGGTGTAATCCCTGGGGGACAAAAGCATTTAATGGCCCACTGGATGATGGAGTCATGGAAATCTGATGAGTTCTCTGGTGTGAAGGTAGAGGATCATGCAGAGTGTGGAGCAAAGACAGCATTTATTGTGATTGTTGGAAGAAAAGTTGCACAGCACTGAGCACTTTTGTTTTTAAGAATAGACACTAAATACAAAACAGTTATGAATTCAAACAGAGTTTATGAATTGATTTTGTATATGTAGTGCTGTATAAATTTGTGATAATTGATTATTTAAATGACAGAGCCTCAGTGTATAATCTGTCACGATTAAGCGCCTATTGGCTGTGTGCTAGTGTGCTGTTTTATTTGATTTTGAACCTTTATGGAAGCATTCCCCTCACTTCCTGTCTGGGAAAATGTCAGGACAGGAAGCGTTCCCCTCACTTCCTGTCTGGGAAAATGTGAGGACAGGAAGTGTTCCCCTCACTTCCTGTCTGGGAAAATGTCAGGAAGGGAAGCGTTCCCCTCACTTCCTGTCTGGGAAAATGTCAGGACAGGAAGTTGGGATAAATCTCTCTAATCGAGCCCTAGATAGTTTTTTTTACTGCTAACAGGAGTTCTGATCCTTCCCCACTCTATCCAAAGCCAAAAAAATAAATTTTGGCTTGACAAACTTCAAGCATACTTTTAATAAACATACAAAAGGGAAATTCTAAAATTTTCCTTCACTTTTGCTTTAAATATTTGTCTACATATTAAAAGGAAGAATGAATGAAGCACGAGTGAAGTTTAACACTTGTTGCTGCTAAATCCCTCCCAGGGCCATTACCATCATAATTCATTCCTACGGGTCACATACAACAGGGAACTAAAAACAAACGTGCAGCCAGACATCCTTACTTATCCCCTTAAGGTAAAGGTCCAAACAAATCCTAATGCTTGAAACCAGTTTTGCAACTTTGGCATTTGTTAGTAAAACATACGATTGCAACTACTCAATGTATCCAGGTGAACTATACCAGGAAAAAATTGGCTTTAATTTGGTGGTAAAGATGTATGGATATCTCCAAACTTTCTTTTTTATCAAATAAAAAATGGCCAAAATAGTAAAAAAATTTAAATTGCATTTATATTTCTTGCAATTACCATAGTCCACCACCAAACAACAACAAACTAAAATAAATTCTCCTACTCCTGACGATTGTTGTGATACCATATACAGTATCTCACAAAAGTGAGTACACCCCTCCCATTCTTGTAAATATTTTATTATATCTTTTCATGTGACAACACTGAAAAAAATGACACTTTGCTACAATGTAAGTAGTGAGTGTAGAGCTTGTATAACAGTGTAAATTTGATGTCCCCTCAAAATAACTCAACACACAGACATTAATGTCTGAAGCGCTGGCAACAAAAGTCAGTACACCCCTAAGTGAAAATGTCCAAATAGGGCCCAATTAGCCATTTTCCCTCCCCGATGTCATGTGATTAGTGTTATGCCCCATACACACGGTCGGACATTCCGATGGAAAAAGTCAGATCAGATTATGTTGTCGGAAAATCCGATCGTGTGTGGGCTCTAACGGAATTTTTCCGTCGGAATTTCGGACGGAAAAAGTTTGAGAGCAGGACCTAAAATTTTCCGACAACAAAATCCGAACGGACTGTTTCCGATCGTGTGTATAGAATTCCGACGCACAATGTGCCACGCATGCTCAGAATAAATTTGGGGACGAAAGCTATTGGCTACTGGCCTCTTCGTAGTCCCATCCTATGTGTTTTACGTCACCGCGTTCTGAGCGATCGGATTTTCTGACAACTTCGTGTGATCATGTGTATGCAAGACAAGTTTTGGCCAAAATCCGTCTGAAAAAATCAGACGGATTTTGTGGTCGGAATGTCCGACTGTGTTTATGGGGCATTACAAGGTCTCGGATGTGAATGGGGAGCAGGAGTGTTAAATTTGGTGTTATCACTCTCACTCTCTCATACTGGTCACTGGAAGTTCAACATGGCCCCTCATGGCAAAGAACTCTGAGGATCTGAAAAAAAGAATTGTTGCTCTACATAAAGATGGCCTAGGCTATAAGAAGATTGCCAAAGCTGTGAAACTGAGCTGCAGCACGGTGGCCAAGACCATACAGTGGTTTAACAAGACAGGTTCCACTCAGAACAGGCCTCACCATGGTCGATAAAAGAAGTTGAGTCCACATGCTCAGCGTCATATCCAGAGGTTGTCTTTGGTAAATAGATGTACTGCCAGCAAGTGAAGTGAAGTGCTGCCAGCATTGCTGCAGCATTGCTGCAGAGGTTGAAGGGGTGGGGTTCAGCCTGTCAGTGTTCAGACCATACGACGCACACTGCATAAAATTGGTCTGCAAGGCTGTTGTCCCAGAAGGAAGCCTCTTCTAAAGATGATGCACAAGAAAGCCTGCAAACAGTTTGCTGAAGACAAGCAGACTAAGGGCATGGATTACTGGAACCATGTCCTGTGGTCTGATGAGACGAAGATAAACGTATTTGGTTCAGATGGTGTCAAGAGTGTGTGGCGGCAACCAGGTGAGGAGTACAAAGAAAAGTGTGTCTTGCCTACAGTCAAGCATGGTGGTGGGAGTGTCATGGTCTGGGGCTGCATGAGTGCTGGCACTGGGGAGCTACAGTTCATTGAGGGAACCATGAATGCCAACATGTACTGTGAAATACTGAAGCAGAGCATGATCCCCTCCCTTCAGAGACTGGGCCACAGGGCAGTATTTCAACATAACGACCCCAAACACACCTCCAAGATGACAGCTGCCTTGCTAAAGAAGCTGAGGGTAAAGTCTCCAGACCTAAACCCTATTGAGCATCTGTGGGGCTTCCACCAACTTTGTGATGTCGTCATAGAGGAGTGGAAGAGGACTCCAGTGGCAACCTGTGAATTTCTGGTGAACTCCATGCCCAAGAGGGTTAAGGCAGTGCTGGAAAATAATGGTGGCCACACAAAATATTGACACTTTGGGCCAAATTTGGACATTTTCACTTAGGGGTGTACTCACTTTTGTTGCCAGCGGTTTAGACATTAATGGCTGTGTGTTGAGTTATTTTGAGGGGACAGCAAATTTACACTGTTATACAAGCTGTACACTCACTAATTTACATTGTAGCAAAGTGTAATTTCTTCAGTGTTGTCACATTAAAAGATATAATAAAATATTTACAAAAATGTGAGGGGTGTACTCACTTTTGTGAGATACTGTAGGTGTATATTATTTGTGGTTTTCCACTTCAGTGAGGCCACGTGTGTGCATCAGTTTCACCGACACATTTTTGAACATGGGTGGACTTAAAGCGGAGTTCCACCCAAAAGTGGAACGTCTGCTCGTTTGTCTCCTCTCCCCCTCTGGTGCATCAATTGGCACCTTTTGGGGGGGTACCTGTATTTGTTCGCGCCACGGCCCATGACGTCACCACGGGGTTCCCTCCTCCTCCTCCTTCTGTCACTGGGCCAGTAGGAGAGAGGAGCGGGGCCTCGCGCATGCGCAGTAGGGTCCCCGGCGTGAAGCCGTAGGGCTGCACTGCCGGGTTCCCTTACCTGCAATGGCAGCGGCAGCACCCGACAGCTGATGGAAACATTTGCTGCGGTGCCGACATCGCTTGACTTCACGACAGGTAATTGTCCTATTATTAAAAGCCAGCAGCTGCAGTATGTGTAGCTGCTGGCCTTTAATTTTTTTTTTTTACACTTACTGTATGTTTAGATTTTTACTTCGATGTGCTCTTGCAAAAGTACTGAAGGCAACTATAATTTTCAGGAATGGTCTGCAATGGCAACCTGCACGTCTCTCCTTTAAAGTAGACCCCTTTTGGAGGTATCCACCACACACTGGGAGAGATCACCAGGGAAGAGAAGGCTCTACCTTATAGGAGGCATAGGTTAATAGACACTAGATGGTCATCTTATGGGTATAACAGACCCAGTGACCCATTATACAGCCATAACAACTACAAACGGTTTATATTACTGCCATTGACCCCCCTGTTCCCCAGTGAAGAACACAATACGAAGCTGCTCTTTCATGACAACATACCAATTAATATTTAAGCAGCAGTTGCGTTGGGCCGGTTAACCCTTCACACGTCAGAACAAAGCACCTTAGCGTCAGGAAAAGAGGCTGAAAGTACACAGGAAAGGACAATCTCCCGGAGAGCTAGTTCAGACAGTCTGTCCTCATTAACGTCGCTGTCCTTGAGCCGCTTTAGTACGCCATGGAAGACCCGGTGACATTTTACTGTAAACAGATTAACTGATTGAAATGGAAATTTTTCCAAAAGCCGTCTTGTAATTTGCACGTTGGGCGTTCCATTGTTTTACTTGGCAAGAAGATTTTAAAAATGACAAGATGTCAAAGGGTCTGGTAATAATGAATGGAATGGCTCATTATTATTAATATTTAACTCCAGGCTAAAAAACGCTAGTCAGTCATTTGGTTTTGTATTTCTTTAAAAGCCAAGAAAGGATTTTTTTTTTTAGTTTAGTTAGTGGAATAGTCTAAAAAGTGAAAAAAATTACAATACTAAACAAGTTTATTATATCGCTGATCATAACCACATAGCCACAAGTGGTGACCTCCCTGCTGACTACACTGCAGTTACTAAGCCCAGGACCCTGCATTCATTACATCTGGTCTCCCACAGTACACACAGTACAGATACATGGAAATGCAACTATTTTAGTAAATATAAACAGTTGAATACCTTTTTTCATCAGCAGTTAAAGCAGTCTTGCGACTTCCATCAGTGTCTGGTTCCATCAGTGTCTGGTTTTCATTCTAGGCTGACTGTCCTATCAGGCTGCAGGACCCCTGACCCTCTGTCTGGACAGTGCTGATTGGCCCTGTGCTGATCACATGCACTCTCCCAAGAAAAACATAAAATAAACGCTCTAGCAATACACACCAAACGGAGCATGTGCAGCTTGTCCCCAAGGCTCTGCTCCATCAACAGATGGATTTGGAACAGTGGAAGGAGGAGAAGATCAGAGAAAACAGTCTTTTTACACAATGCAGAGGATTAACCCCTAGAGCCCCAACCCCTTAGGTTCCAGAGAGCTTATGTGAGAGGAGAGAGATCTTAAAGAGCAAGACCAAGTATTGTATATTTCCTATATTCAAAGGTCAGTCCTCTTACTTTATAAACTTTGGAGAAAAATCCACTTCCAATGGCTTCAGCGCTGAAACTTTCCCAGAATTCCAGTTTCCTAACTGCTGTGCGAAGTCTCTGCCAGCGGTCCACCTGGTAGTAGGCATCTGAGCACTCACCATAGTACGGCCCAGGGCTTGTCGGCTCAGGAGGAAAGAGCGTAGATTCATACATGGTAGGAACTGCCACTAAAAATAAAAAGCAAATATTTTATCAGAAACTAGAAACAAATGTATGGCTCCATATGCAGAAAATAAAAAAGCATTAAAAAACACTGTAACATATATGAAAACGAGAACCAGCCAATCTCAACCTTGTCAACACATGGTCAGTGGGAAGAATGCACCTTGTGCCGCGTACACACGAGCGGATTTTCCGTCAGAAAAATCTTGGATGGGTTTTCCGACAGAATTGCGCTGAAGCTTGGCTTGCATACACACGGTCACACAAAAGTTCACTGAACTTTCGACCATCAAGAACGCGATGACGTACAACACTACAATGAGCCGAGAAAATTAAGTTCAATGCTTCCGAAGCATGCGTAGGAATTCTGCGCGTCGGAATTAGTACAAACAATCAGAATTTCCGATCGGAACTTTTTCCGCCCGAAAAATTGAGAACCTGCTCTCAAATCTTTTACTGGCTGGAATTACGCCAGCAAGAGATCGATGGAGCATACACACGGTCGCATTTTCAGACCAAAAGCTCTCATCGGACTTTTGCTGGCAGAATTTCCTCTCGTGTGTACGGGGCATGACACCTGTAGTCATTGTGAAGAATTCCCAAAAACCAGAAAGAGCTTCCGAACTAACTGATTCAGATACCTCTTCCTTTTCATCTATTTCCTCTTTACAGGCACCTGGTCGTTCCACTTCCACTAAGAAATCACAACAACATACACGCAAGGAGGGTAATGTAAATGTACTTAGTGGAAAACCCAAGAGTTCTCCCACACGTAATCGCACACAAATTAGCACTAGAGCCTCAGCGGCCAAAGCTTCTGGCAGCTCAAAAACACTTACATCTTCTGACACTCTCACTTTCACTCCCACTCATTCTTTGCCTTCAGCCCCTCCCCCCTCAGGGGGACAGGCAGAAGCCAATAATGAGTCGAGTTTTCGGACAGCACCGATTTTCACTCAACCTGTAATAGATCCAAGGAAACACTTGGAATCAATCACTACACAGACCAAACAAACGAAAATCACTTTGAAATAGTTAATCTTTCCACCTATACACTGACTGAGACACAAATATCACTGTTAAAATTGGGACTAACGTTTTGTCCAACTAAATCTGCAGATGCCTTTGAACTAGTGAAAGATCTAAATCTTTTTTCACGGAAATTAATGTTCCGTATAATGTTTGACAAACCTAGTCCCTCAACTCATGCTGGCATTCCGACCAGATCTCCCCCTTTCTCTCCCTCCCAACAATTATCTATAAATGACATAAAAGCTATGGAGGAGCTCATGGAGCTGTGGGATGAGGGGCACATCGACGAGGTGGACCTGGCGGAGGCCGATGCCCTTCTCCCTGTTGCCCCCGTCCGTCTGCCCCTCCTCCTGCAGCCCCTGTTCCACTTTCTCGGGAATATAAACCTAAATCCACTACTTTCCCATCCCTACAAGGCAATCCCAATGTCTGGGCATTTACTCAACAAGTAACCAATGAAATTCGCAAAACCAAGTGGCTTGATCCACCCCAGTCTAATCTTACCTTACAACAGAGGGAAGCCTTACGTTTTTTACAACTTGAAACCAATATAGTTATCAAACCCTCTGACAAGGGGGGAAACCTGGTCATTATGGATAAATGCCAATATGAGTTGATGGTCTCCCAACTATTACAAAACCGCGAATGGTACCGAAAAATACCTGAAAGTCATGTTAATTACACCATCGGCAAATTTAGACATCTACTGAGGTCCGCCTTCTTTCAAGATTTAATTACAAAAAAAACATATGACTTTCTAAACATTCTATTTCCAAAAACTCCAACACTATATGCATTACCTAAAATCCATAAGAATGCCACTAATCCACCAGGCCGCCCCATAGTTTCTGGCAACGGATGTCTTACTGAGAATGCCAGTGCTCTGGTGGATGACTTTCTCTGCCCTCATGTGGAAGGACTAGTTTCCTATTTACAAGACACTCGAGACCTACTAAGGGCTCTTGATGGGATCTCGATACCTCCTGATTCCTGGCTCGTGGCTCTCGATGTTGAAGCCCTTTACAACTCCATACCCCATGACCAAGGTGTCAGAGTTGTAAGGGGCTTCGTTTCCGAGAGCACCGAGTCATCACCAAAATATAATGAATTTATTCTTAAATTGCTTGGATTCATTCTTAACAACAATATCTTTTTGTTTGGACGCTCCCACTACCTCCAGATACAGGGCGTAGCCATGGGGACCAAGTGTGCCCCATCGTATGCCAATCTGTATCTGGGGGGGTGGGAGCGCCACCTATTCCATAGGGATGACATACAAATGTTTCTAGATCAGATCCCTATCTGGAGAAGATACATCGACGATGTATTCTTTATCTGGACAGGCACAGAATCAGACCTGCTAAATTTCTATGAAAAGCTTAAGATGAATACCTATAATCTTAGCTTCACAATGGAAAAAAGCCAGTCACAATTAACTTTTCTTGACATCACGATTTATGTAGATGGGGAAGGAAACGTTGAAACCACTCTCTATCGCAAGTCATCAGCAGCAAACACTTTGCTGCATGCAACCAGTTCCCACCCTAGTCCCTTGGTAGCTAGTATACCCTATGGGCAATACCTCCGGGTTAAACGAAACTGCAGTCAAGACTCACACTTCAAAGTGGAGGCTAAAAAACTGCAGCAGCGTTTACAACACCGAGGTTACAGTCAAACTTGTCTAAAGAAGTCCTACTTGAAAGCCAAACAACAAAATCGCTCCAAACTTATTCATGGAACTAAAATATCCACCACTGATCCGGGCATCAGAATCATTACCCGTTTCTCCGGACATCATGCTCAGGTGCGCAAAATTCTTGACAAATACTGGTATTTGCTTAAGGCTGATCCTTTGGTCTCTAAACATGTAGATGATCATCCTGTAATCACCTTTAGGAGATCCCAATCTCTTAGAGACACTCTTGTACGCAGCCACTATGTCCCAACCCAAGAGGGCTGCCCAAACCCTAAAAAGAATGTTGGAACTAAACCCTGTCACAAATGTAATTTTTGTCGCTACATATATGCATCAAAACAGATTACCTTACCAAACAAACGTATTTACAAACCAAAATTTTTGGTCAACTGTCAATCAGTTGGTATAGTATATATTATGTTATGTGAATGCACAGCCTTTTACATAGGAAAAACTAAACGTCCATTCTTTCACCGCATAAGGGATCATGTAACCCTTGTCCGTGGAAAGAAGATGGAAACCCCTATTAGTCGCCACATGGGACTCTCTAATGCCCATGATGATCAAAAAACGCACTTTTTCGCACTTGAGCATGTACCTCCGGGTGAAAGAGGTGGTAACTATGATCGCACCTTACTCCAGCGTGAGGCTCGCTGGATCTTTGACTTAAAAGACACAATCTTTCCAGGGCTAAACGATGCCCTAAGTTACAAATCATTTCTCTAAATAAATGCATCTTTAGATCTATACGGGAATCCCTTTTCTTTCACCCTTTTCCTTTATTCCTTTTCTTCCCTTTTCTTGCCTAACTATTTAAATAGACCCATGAAATGTGTCATTTTATATGATATGTACTTTGACTGATGTTTTTAAAAAAACTTTTTTGTCAAAAGCAGATTGGAAAATGAATGGTGGGGCCGACTTTAGCATTTTAATGTTCAACATTTGTATTTTCTAGAGATGCTCCCTACAGGATGCCTACTTTGCATATAAAGTCGCTTGCACGGGCGCCCCGGGGTTGTTGATGAGGTGCAATAATATAGATCCCTCTCGTTGCTCCCCTCAACCTCCCCCTATTTATGGCCCGCCCAGCCTCGTCTGTCCTCGGCCCATTGATCGGGTCCCCCTCCCCCTCCGGGGGCACGCTCTGGCAGAGATTTACGCCCGTTGCCATGCCTTTTCCCCATGTGGGTTAGATGCCCTATCCTCTATCTCTGAGGTGTGGGCAAAATGGACCTCTTAAGATGGCCGCCACCGCGCCGCTATACAGCGGCGCGCTGTCTGACGTCATGCGTCGGCGACATGGTTCGCCGCCGACGCATGCGCACCACACATCCATGGACATCCAGCGCTGGACGCAGCCGCTTCAGCGCTGGACGCAGCCGCTTCAGCGCCCGCGACCCGGCGGTGATGTCAGACGCCGCCGGGTCGGAGAGCCGCTATTTAAGGCAGTTCCCCCTGCCATTCAATCCCTGTCAGGAGCCATTGCACACGGGGAGGTGAGGCGGTTTATCTGCCTTCACTCATGAGCTGCATCCGTCACCGCTATCTATTGTTTAATGGGGTAAGATACCGCTAACTCTATACTTCCTATATTTCCACTCAGTCCACTGCGGACAGATTTTCATTCATTTTTATATATGTATTTAATGACTGGTTATTAACAGAGCGTATTTACTCCGTTTATTGCAGATAACATTGAAATACCACAAACAATTTTTGGACCTGGTGCAGTTTCATATCTGCACCATACACTGAACATGTTAATTACAAGTTCAGTAATCTTCAGCGTAATTTCCAAGTAATCTCAGGTATAATCCTTTACTAGCAACTATATGCCTTATTGTAACCTTTCAGCCCTGAACCATACAATCATAATTGTCCCGCTAATGGCCTTATCTATTTAAACCTTTTAGCGTGTCTCTCTGCAAGCGACATATTGCTATTTGTGGCATCCTATGAGTAAACCATCTATTTTCTAGAAATTTGTTTTTATACAAGAAATCTACATTCATTATGTGCAAGTACCTTTCAGACCTATCCAAGTATCTGTGGTAAGTTCTGCCCAATTCCATTTTTTCATGTTCCTATCTGCTTTCTATGCCCCCTATCTATGTAATTCTGTATAAAACATTAAACTATGTATCAAATGCTCAGCAAACCAGATGTATATGTTTGAGCCAAGTTCTACACACTGTATAAATATGTACACCTTGTTGTGCAATTTTGAAAAGGATGCATTTTCATGCAACTTTGTTATTTCAGCATACTTTTGAGCTAAACCTATGAATCTCCTGAAGAAACTCCATAGAGTGAAACATGTCGAGTATGGCGAAGCTCCACACAAATTTTGTCTGATTTAACACATATGTCTGTAAAGTATTGATGTATTATCTGTGTCCTTTGCTGTTTTCTACCCGTATGGGAAAATAAAATTCTAATTTTTTATATACATCTTTATTGTCTATGTATATCCTACCAACCCAGATACCATTAACAAAAAATCCCTGAGGCTTGTGGCCTCTCCCCCCTCTCTTAAACATTTTTTCATAATACATTGGGATTTTGGTATCGCCATTTGTTCAACTACTTCATCTAGCTAACTATATACATTGTGAAGAATTACCTCCTTACAGATAGCTAAAAAGATTATTGGGGTCAGTGGGAACTTATCTGTGAGGTAGGGATTCCTTGAGCAATTTCTAGCAACTTCTGGAGGAGCCCTAGGGTTCCATGGAACTAGGGTTGCCACATCATCCCTTTAATCCAGAACACATATTAATTACACATGTTCTGAGGCTGATTTAATGCAGATAAGACACCGAGTTTAATTACCACCTTAACTCAGCCACAGAACCTCTGTAATATGTGTCCTGGATTAAAGAGATGATGTGCCAACCCTACATGGAACCCTGTTTGAGAAACCCCAATATACGCTATTTGGCCATACATCTGTGCACACAACTATCACACTCATACAAGCTTGTTGGGCAGCCTGTTCCTAAATCATGGGCATCAATATGGAGTTAGCCCCTTATATGTGGCTATAACAGCTTCCACTCTTTTTTGGAAGGATTCCCTACAAGATTTTGGAGTGTGCCTGAAAATGTCCATTCAGCAAATAGTGCATTTTAGAGGTCAGATACTGATGTTGGTGAGAAGATCTGGCTATCAATCAATATTAAAGGTCAGGCTTCCGAGTAAGGCACTCAATTTCCTCCACACCAGACTTAAACCAAGGCTTTATGGACTTGACTTTCTCTACAGGTGCACAGCCATGGTGGAACAGAAAAGGTTTTTTTTCCAAACTGTTGCCATAATGTTGGAAGTGCACAATTGTCAAAATGTCTCTGTATTGTATGCTACAGCATTAAAAGTACCCCAACTGTAGCGTTATCTTTATATACGTACAGTCATACAGCCGCTACTCTTCGGCACTCTGCTGGTTGCACGCTGACATCATCACAATGCAGGACCAGCAGTCTCACACTGTAAGAAAGGACGTTGAGGGTTCACCCCTTACTCAGAGTATTAGCGGGAAGATGAAAGGACAATCTGCCAGGTGGGTGAGGAGTAAAGTAGGTAAAACTACTTTTTAAATGGTACCTTGAACAAAAAAATTAGCATTCAACACTTGCAGTGGGGGGGAGCCCCACTGCAAGGGTAGTTTTGGTTTCCCCAGTTCACTGCACTGTGAGTGTGTATATTCTTTTGTTTCCATTAAAATACTTGATATACTGCACTCTGATGGCGCTGCTCTCTTTCCTTTGCTAGCGTTAACACTGCGGCATTCTCTAAATGCTTAACTGATGGCACAAAGTGAGTGGAGCTAAGCTCTTGATCTCCAAAACATATCATAGGTAGTATTTTTTGAGCAATTTCCCTCATGGTCACACCAGAGTAATGGTTACAATATTTTTTTTCTGATGCACTACATGAACTACAGTCACTGTTCGCAGTGCTCAACCCACACCTTCCTTCCTTTGACCCAGTTGGAAAAAATACGCAGAAAGCCTGATGACAAATACAGATACCAGGCATCTCGTGAGTCATACTGCAAGATCAATTGAATGATTAATCCCACAAACATTAAACACCGTAATACTGGCATGCTTACAAATGCTGCAGGGGTTTCAGATCATTTTTCTTTGAGTATAAATAACAGGACATTTTGTAATTAGTTTTTATTGTGATTTTGTGATTATTTTGTCATGTGATTCATCTACTTTAGAAGACGGCTAGCACAAAACATGTCGAGCTGAACCCCGAACTGGACATCATCACCCTACAAATGGTTTCCCATGGGTAGTCATACAATAGGGATAGGTCTCCCATACAACCTGCGGCTTGAGTTACCTTGTGGATTTAATTTCCTACTAGGTGTTGATGGTGTTTTCCAACAAATGAGATTGTTATATGCTTAGGAAAATAGCGAGTGAGAATGTTTAACAAGTTTTTGTATATTCAATAAAGTATTCATATATTTTTAACACGATTTGAGTTTTGTTGTGACATTAAAGTCCATTTTTTGCCTTTATCAATTTATATTACTTTAGAAGACAGATGAATGCACTTGCTTGAGTAGGATCTTCAGAAGCAAAAAGATAAATACATTTTTTTAAAGGTGCACTTCAACCAAATATGGTGCTGTCTTTAGACCCAGGTGATACAGCATACATAACTACCCCTGGCCTACCCCGCCTCCCCACTAAATCCCTATGGTTGTCAGAGTCAACATTTTCTGGGCCCATGTTCCCTGGTTTTACTACCAGCTGTAGAAGAAGAGTTTGGAGTCAACTATAGCGATTTTATGAATTAGAGACCTTAAAGCTATCATGTAAAATAAATTATTTAAAACTGAACTCCAGTATAAGCAAATATTAAAGTGGTTGTAAAGGTTAGTTTTTTTAAAAATAAAAAAACATGTCATACTTACCTGCTCTGTGAGAGGGTTTTGCACAGAGCAGCCCCAATCCTCCTTTTCTAGGGTGCCCCAGTGGCGCTCCTGGCTCCTCCCCTTTTATCGAGTGCCCATACGGAGAGTCGCGTTCCTTGGGGGCACCTGTGCAGGCGCGCTCACGAGTCCCACTGGTGCGTCCATTGACACAAACAGCAGGACTCGGCCTCTCCCCCACCTCCAATGGCTCCTGCTGCTATCAATCTATCCAATGAGGACAGAGACAGCAGTTGGAGTTGCTGGGCTTGTGCACATCGCTGGAACGATCGGGTTCAGGTAAGAAAAAGGGAGGCTCTGGGGGCAGCTGCAGCACAGAATGTTTTTCCCCTTAATGCATAGAATGCATTAAGGTGAAAAACCATGAGACTTTACAACCCTTTTAACTAAATCCAGATGTTCTCTCACTTGAATCTTGGTGTGCTTTGTGTGTATCTTCAAAATCTGTGCAGTGTGAAACTTTGTCTGTGTGCAGGAACTTCCTGTAATAAAGACCGCTCACTGCTGCACTCTCTCCTTCAGGGTGACTGGTCTAGTCTCCGCCCCTCCTGCAGTTTTCTGTAGGCAGCCTGTAGTGAATGGGCCTGTTGGTGATGATGTCGCTAATACTTTTATATGGTAACAACTAAATCTGCAAAGGCACACAGAGAACACAAAGTGGATTTATATTCTTGGTGGCTATTGCGAAATATTAAAAATGAAAATTGTTGTGCCCGGAGGAGTTCAATCCTCCCAAAAGTGATGTTTTAGTAGTAGATGGAGCTTAGTGCGTCAAATTGGCTTCTGGCTACTCCAAATCTGAGATTTCCCAATTCCTAACTCTGTTCCTATACACCTATGAGTTTTCAGTGTTGCCGCTCCTTTTGTGTTCCAGCTCCTCCTATAACATCCTAATAAAAAAAAATAAAAAAAACACACACACACACACATCACAGCCAGCAGGAGCCCCTCCTATTGGTCAAGGCAAGTGTGCAGAACCGGAAACCGGAATGAGTCTATGATAGATACAAGATACTCTCAGGTACAGTAGTTTAAAGGATAAGTTCACCATTACAAAAAAAATAAAAAAATAAATGCATGTAAAAAAAAATATGCAGTTTATTATCATTTTTTTTTAATGGACCTGTAAAGAATTGCACCCACGATCGGCAGATTGTGGGTGTAATGCCACGGTCCTGCAGACTATCTGTGTATCTCATTGAGAACTACAATCTGACAGCCTTTGCTTTTTGTAGTTTTCCAATTCACAAAACACTGTGAATGGATAACGTGGCCGGCAAAACCCCGCACATACGCATTTTTTTCAGAATGGGGAATCGGGGGCTGGTCAGTCTGTAACATGTTACACCCAGAATATGGGTGTAACATGTTACAAAGGTGAACTTTAATTCTCCACTTTCTCTAAGCATTGGCATGGTGATGAAAGGGAAAAAAGGCCAAAAAAGGCCCTAAACATGAAACTTTCAAAATGCACTATCACTGGAAGAATAGTGGATCAGTGTCCTACCCTCTCCCATCAATGCCCTTTGTTTATTGCTACAATACAGGTGTTCTTGATCACTGAAGCTACCAGGGATGGCTTGGTAATTGCAAGGCTTTTCCATCTTCTATGCCAGGTCTGGGACTCTTATGTCAGTCTGCCCCTCTTGCGCAATAATAAGAGGTGAAAGGGGGTCCATGGTTTATCAGTCTGTTTGGCATCACTTGCTGGCAACTTGGTGACGTCCAGCAAGGCCAAGTGCCATTAAGTTCCTAACTATAAAACAATGAATGACACAGTCTGGCTCATACAACAATGGGATTCTCCTGAATACTGTGCTGGCATTTCCATCTAAAAGTTTTTTCCGGGTTACCACGGCTACCATTTCACAATACCCATCACCATTGTATGAAATCTTTCATGCCTTCTTTCCGCATTCCTCCCCCATCTCACCCCAGGGCCAAAAACACATGTTCCCCACAAAAGTCCCAGTGACATCTGCAAAGCGTCATTTGTCCCCTTGCACAATTAGGCGACTCGTCATCCTTTTGTGCAGAGTTATCTTGGCTGCAGCTCCACTTGGCACAGCTGAATACTGCAGCAGACAGTACCAGGGCCCAGCTGATGCCAAGTGCCCAACCCCATAAAAATAAAGGGCACACGCTGCTACTGTACAACATGCTAGTTTGCCTTAGTTGTAGCGAACACATTTGTTGTGCGTAAATATCTCAGTGTAAATAGTTTAACCGTGACCTGGGAGGACTGCACAGCCTCATGAGAAAGACTAAAACAGTATGTAGACATGAAGTGAATCTGTGCGTTATCCACGCATTGGCAAAGCAAAGGCTTCACCTTAAACTGCCTATACTGGTTAACTCCACACTACTTTGTTCAGTCATAGTAGCGGAGTAAAGAGACAATTTTAAAATGTTAGGCTGCTCAGGATGTTTTCCTTGCCAACACATGACAAGCACTGCTTGCCCAAGCAGGCAAGGCTACTTTATCCACAACCCTTACCCCATTGCTTATATTCACCTTCTCTTTGCTCCCCTGCTGCTTTACTCATCCATTAGAAACAGTCCTAATCAATCTTTTCAGGGACACAGGAAATCTCCATCTGCCCCATGTGACCACTCTCAATTCTCATTTCGTTACAGGCTGAGCAATTAGATTAGAACTTTTCTGGTGGGTGAATGATGCAGCAGAGGTGCAAAGAGCAAGGGAGAGAGAATGGAGGATAAAGTGGACCTTTGCTGCTTAGGCAACCAGTGCTGTCTTGAACATTCTGTGACGAACGTCCTGTGTAAGCTCTGACTTAAGCAGTTTGGAGCTTTTACATGGCCTCTAGTCTTCACTACTTTGTCTGAACAGAGCAATGGAGGAGTCAACCGAAGGTAAAAATAAGTAGCTTCTATAGCCGTTGCTTTGCCTTGCATGGGTAAATCACTGGTTCATGTCAGCTGTCTGCATACCATTTACCCATGTGCATGTGGCTGTGCAGCCTTCTCAGGTCAAGGTTAAGCTCTTGTGATATGGGGTGATTAGACTCAGAGGTGGTGAGCATTTTTAAAACGAACCCACATGAGACAGGAATTATCGTTAAGGGCTCGGCAGCCAACTTTTATTGAGACACAAAGTCCTACACAAAGTTTAGTTCAAACTGGTTGCCCACTCATGGGTTCTTCTCCAGCAACTGTATACAATGCAATGCGCCCATCTGGCTAAGCTTCAGCAGTAGTGCTGCTATTAGCACTGGTCTCCCAGACCACAGGTTCTTCTGGCTCACTTAGCCTTTTTATCACAGCACCTTGCTGTACTGGTCCACTCCTGGTCTCTAGATCGGGTTCCCCAGCACACCGGGTTCTCACACACTTCTTGGGAACTCAGACTCCTTAGTCCCCTCAGCTTTCTTAGTCTCTCCAGACCCATGTAGTGGTCCTGACTCTCCCACTCCTGTGGGAAAGAAGTCCCTCCAACATAGGGTCTCATCTCCCAAGGTCACCCCTCCTGGCTGGAGCATACAGCTGCACAAAACAGTGTCTTTGAATGGCAGCAACTGCCCTGAGCTTTCACCAGACCTGGATTATAATGACCCTGCACACCTGTGTACTCGACACATAATTGAAGGTTCCCTCCTGCCCGTGACACTTTGAAACCTTCAAAATTCCAGGCCCAGATCTGAAACTACCAAGCTCAGGGAAAACCTAAAGTACAGCTTTCTCCACTCATAAAAAAAAACACTCTGAAGCCCCACATTAAAGTATAACTAAAGGCAAAACATTTTCTTTAGGTTTTGGATAGAGGGGATATGGACTACAGCACCTCTCATTTTATAATTGCGGTCTGTCCTCCCGTTAGGGAGATTCACCCTCTCTATTTGTACTATTATCATTGAAAATTAAAGTAAAAAGGAAATCCACATTTTGGGTTGTCCCCAGACATGTAACAGAGGGGAAATTTTCCAACGGGGACACTATTTCCGGTGAGCTGGGGGTCCCCTAAGAGATCCCTTAATTTGCAGGGATTTCACTTCCTGTTTGGATATAGGACAGGAAGTGAAGGGAAATCTCTGAAAATCGGACACAAATAGCAAAAAAAATCTGACAGGGGTTACAACCCTCATTTGCACTATCCAAAAAAGAAAAAAAATGTTTTTGTCTATAGTTCTACTTTAAGCCTTAATGTGAATCCTGTGTCATTTCTTCCTTCATTGTCCAGATTCACATAGTGGCAGAGCTTCACACTGTCCCACTGATTACACTGGGATATTTACTCACAACAAATGTGCTTGCTGCAACCAAGGGAAACTGTCATGTTGTACATTAGCACAGGGTTCGGCAGTTGGCACGATTTGGGCCCTGCAGGTGTCCAGATATAGGACTCCAGCTTGCATTCGAGGCCTTAGGTCTGTATGCACATGCCAATTTAGGCTTGTAGCAGCATATACCTGCGTACAGCTGCCTACACCTATTTACAGTTAGGTGCATATATATTTAGACACAGGCACAATTTCAGGTTTTTTTTTAGGAGTTTACCAAAACATAATTAAACATAATTAAACTATAGTTATATAATGGAAATGGGCTTAAAGTGCACACTCTAAGGTTTAATTTGAGGGTATGTACATCCAAATTAGAGGAAGGGATTAGAATTGACAGCTCTTAAGAATAGTCATCCCCTTTTTTAAGGGACCAAAAGTAATTGAATCAAAATCTGTTTCATGGCCAGGTGTGGACTACTCCTTCGTTGATTTATTCAACAGTTAAGCAGGTAAAAGGTCTGGAGTTGATTCTAAGTGTGGTATTTGCATTTAGAATATATTGCTGTGAACCTACATCATGTGTTCAAAAGAGCTGTCCATACAAGTGAAACAGGCCATTGTAGTAAGGCTTCAAAAACAAATCCATCAGAGAGATAGCAGCAACATTAGGAGTGGCCAAGTCAACAGTTTGGTACATTCTGAGGAAAGAAGAATGTACTGGTCAGCTCAGCAACATAAAAAGGCCTGGACGACCAAGGAAGAAAACAGTGGTGGATGATCGCAGGATCCTCTGTATGGTAAAGACAAACCCATTCACAACATCCAGACAAGTGAAGGACACTCTTCAGGAGGTGGGCGTATCATTGTCAAAGTCCACAATCAAGAGAAGACGTCACAAGAGCAAATACAGAGGGTTCACCAGAAGGTGAAAACCATTCATAAGCCTGAAGAATAGAAAAGCCAGATTAGACTTTACATCTAAAAAGCCAGACCAGTTCTGGAAAAGCATTCTTTAGACGGATGAAACTAAGATTAATCTGTAACAGAATGACGGGAAGAAAAAAAGTGTGGAGGAGGCTTGGAACAGCTTTGAGCAGCTCATTATCCAAAGCACACAATGTCATCTGTAAAACATGGTGAAGGCAGTGTGATGACATGGGCATGCATGACTTCCAGTGGCACTGGCTCATTGGCGTTTATTGATGATGTGACAGAAGACAGAAGCAGCCGGATGAAATCTGCAGTGTTTAGAGATATACGGTCAGCTCAGATTCAGCCAAATTCAGCAAAATTGATTGACAGTGCTTCATCCAAAACATACTGCAAAATAAACCCAGGAGCTTTTGAAGGAAAAGAAGTGGACTATTCTACAATGGCCGAGTTAATCACCTGATCTCAACCCAATTAAACATGAATTTCACTTGCTGAAGCCAAAACTAAAGGCAGAAAGACCCACAAACAAAAGAACAACCGAAGACAGCTGCAGTTAAAGCCTAGCAAAGCATCAGAAAGGAGGTAATGTCCACGGGTTCCAGACTTCAGGCAATCATTGTCAGTAAAGGATTCTCAACAAAATATTAAAAATGAATATTTTATTTATGATTATATTAATTTGTCCAATTACATTTGAGCCCCTGAAAATAGTGGGACTGTGTATAAAAATGGTTGCAGTTCCTAAAATTTGTAGTTGATATTTATGTTCAACCACTTGAATTAAAGCTGAAAGTTCCCCCTTTTGCGTCAATAGTACCTGTAAGTGACCCAGTCAGTCCACAGAGAGGACTTTTCTCTGGCTTTTCTGATCTGGGTTCAAGACTAATGCCGTGTACACACGACCGGACTTTCCGGCAGACTAGGTCTGATGGACTTTCAGCCGACTTCCGACGGACTTTCCAAATTAACGGACTTGGCCACACACAATCACACCAAAGTCTGACTGATTCGACCGTGATGACGTACGACCGGACTAGAATAAGGAAGTTCATAGCCAGTAGCCAATAGCTGCCCTAGCGTCGGTTTTCATCCGTCAACTAACATACAGACAAACTGATTTTTCAACTGGACTCGAGTCCGTCGGAAAAATTTGAAACATGTTCTAAATCTAAAGTCTGTCTGATTTTGCGACAGCAAAGGTCCGATGAAGCCCACACACGATTGAATTGTCAGACGGATTTGTTCCGTCGGACCTTTGCTGTCGGAAAGTTTGGCCGTGTGTACACTGCATAAGAAAGCATTGAAGACAGAGGATCGGCAATATAGCCTAGTAATGAGAATTCTCAGATAGCGATCAGCAATTGCAGTATTTTTTTTCATGACAAGCCTACTTGTGCCCATAACGGAATATTCGTTTTTTGTTTAACAATGTAGCTTCAGACGTTACGAAATCCTCATCCAGAAAATTACCTTTATGTGTAAAAGGATTCCAGACGTTGCAGCATCACAGAATCCTGCACCATTCAGCCTGATCTCTGCATACACATCTCTTCACATCCATAAAGAGTTCCTTTATAGAAAGCACAATATGACATCTGGGTTTGTGCTCCAAACAAAGAATTGGTGTGTATGCTCTTTAAGAGTGCCCCTGGGTACCCTATATCTACCTAAAAAATACCCCTTTGTTGCTAGCTGGCGCTGGTCTCCTGGCTCAGAACCCCTGCTGATCAGCTATTTAAAAAACTTTGCTATCCAAAGTCAACTTTTTCCTAGGAGTGCTGCTGAGTCCTGTACCATGAGAGGTTGCTGCGCCTAAATTGGTTTCTGAGGATGGTCTCTGCTTGTACACCCCAGCCTGCTGCCAACTGGTGGTAGACCTGTAGCTGCTGGGAGCGTTGTTAAAGGACAACTTCACTTGGGTGAAGCTGTCCTTTATAGCCCCAAGTGTAAGCATGGGCAAACATGTTAAAAGGGAGCTTAAAGCCCCACCTGGTGGCTTGAAGTACCAACACTTTTGCTGAATTTTTTTCAGTAAGGACCGGGAAAATGACATGCAGTCCAGTGTCTGAAACCCTCCTGCATTTTGTGCCTCTGTCCTTTCCAATGCAGTGGGGTTGATTTACTAAAACTAAGGATGGGCTCTCACAGGCAGCGAGACATTGCCCGATCCACGGCTGCACAAATCGGTAAAGGTCTCACTACCTGCGATTAGTGCTGTGCAGCGTCAGCTTCCTGGCTGGTGCGGGCACAGGCACGTGGAGTTGCAAACACGCCTGAGTTTATCCTTAACTAAAACTGGAGAGTGCAATATGTGGTGCAGCTCTGCAAAGAACCAATCAGCTTCCAGGTTTTTTTTTGTCGAAGCTTAAATTGAACAAGCTGAAGTTAGAAGCTGACTGGCTACCATACACAGCTGCACCAGATTTTGCACCTTCCAGTTTTAGTAAATCAACCCCAGTATGTCAACTAAAAGAACAGCTTGCAAAAAGAAGTCTATAAGATAGGCATTGTGTTACTGGTTTTCCTAATTCCTAGGTTTTATTGCTCAGCAATGACACTTTTTTACGCTGCAGTTATGAAAGCAAACAGCCCCTAGCACAGATCTGTAGTAAACATACGTACTTCCTTTGCCATAAAAGATTTACAAGCTATTACACTCTTAAGAGGATTAGAAGAAAAACTCAGATTCTAATTAGCCACGGGCCAAGCCAAGTACGGCAGCTCAAGTGGAATCCCCTTCTGTGCAATGATAATGCTATTAGTATACAATGTGCTTTGCTACGGTGTTATTTTTCCAGGAAACACTTTTTAATAGGACAGAGATCTCTGAATGAGGACACAGAGGCATGACGGCTTCTAGATAACTGCAGAAGAGACACTCTACAAATGATAATTACTTGAATGGATTCGGCCTGCTCTGCAAGACCCGTTTAGACACCTAGGAGACAGTCTGCCCCTTTTCTTATACCGCATAGGAAGTCCATACTTGGGGCTCATTTACACTTGCTTCAACACACATTAAGGCCCCATGCACACGAGACGCAGATGCAAACTCTGCTGAACGCGTGTTTTAGAAAGCAGAAACCTGCGTTTAAAAACGCGCGTTTTGCTGTGTTTTCATGCCGCGTTTAGACGCGTTTGCGTCTATAAGCATTTGTAAAGATAACATCATATAGACCCTCCCCAAGCTCAGAAAGCATGTATTATTAACTATTTCTGCCATTTTGATCAGAGTGAGCAGCAGAGAGAGCAGTTGTACACTTGCATTTGCCTCTCTTTCTGTGTTTTTTTTTTTAAATGGATCCCATATTGAATACATGTCAGGAAATGCTCCTGATGTCGCTCTTGATGAAGCAGCAATGTCGTCGCAAATTTGCATGAGAGGTCCAGAATCAGAGCTTGTCGATATTGGACCCATCCGTTGATGGCACAGCGAATGTCCGTTGGATATTTCACAAACATGTATGCATTTCACAAACATGTATGCATTAGTGAGTATATACGCTCTATGAACTATCTAAACTAATTACGACATTTTAAACCAATTTTTCTAGTATTTTTTATGGTTTACCATCATATTTCTGAGTTTTCTGGTCCAAAAAATTGGGTTCCTTTAAAAAGGCTTATAAACGCAAACGCGGCTAAACGCAGGTGCCTGAATTTAGCCGCGTTTAGCCGCGTTTAGCCGCGTTTAGCTGCGTTTTGCGTCTGAAACGTGGAAAAGCAAAGTGTCTGAACGCATTTTTTTGCTTCTGGAAAAACGAGGTTAAACGCAACTGCATAAAAACGGGAAAAAACGAGACTGTGTACATGGACACATAGGATAACATTGCATGCGTTCAGGTGCAGTTGAAAAAAGTGTCCAACTGCCTCTGAACGCGCGTTTAACAGCGTCTCGTGTGCATGAGGCCTAAAGTGCCTACCGCTTTATCGTGCTTTTTAATGCATTTTCAATGCTTCTGCAATGCTTCGGTGGAGCTTCGATGATGCTTTGGTGGTGCTTCTTTTAGGGCTCATTTACACTTGCTTCAAACACGCTTTTTCAAAGTCCTCTGAACACCAGTCAAAGCTCCTATCACTTAATAAAATGGTTAGCTTACAGTCTTGCTTTGCTTCACTTCAAAATTATAACCCATGTCGCTTCCATAGAAGTCTATGACAAAGCTCGCTTGAAGCACCTCAAGCTTTTGAGAGGCTTTAACCAGTTGTGAACCAACTGCTGCAGTTTTACTGCGGTAGGTTGGCTCCGCTGCGCAAAATCACGTTATATTACGTGATCTCGCCGGGCCTGGATAGCAGGCGCACGTGCCCGCTGCAAGCTCCGTGAGTCCGACCATAGGCCCCCGCGGATTCCCGCGATCGCCTCACGGGAAGAACGGGGAGATGCTATTGTAAACAAGCATTTCCCCGTTCTGCCTAGCGACACTGTCACTGGTCATAGCTCCTTGTGTGCTCAGTGATGTGTCACACGTAGCCCCTCCCCCCCACAGTTAGAATCACTCCCTAGGACACACTTAACCCCTACAGCGCCACCTAGTGTTAACCCCTTCACTGCCAGTCACATTTACATAGTAATCAATGCATTTTTAATCAAACTGATCGCTGTATAAATGTGAATGGTCCCAAAAATGTGTCAAAATTGTCCGATGTGTCCACCATAATGTCGCAGTCACAATAAAAAAAAAAAAAAAAAAATCGCTGATCGCCGCTATTACTAGTAAAAAATAAAACTATTAATAAAAATGCCATAAAACTATCCCCTATTTGGTTTGCGCAAAAGTTATAGCGTCTACAAATCAATAAACGCTTATGGCGATTTTTTTTTTTTTAACAAAAATATGTAGAAGACTATGTATCGGCCTAAACTGAGGAAAATAAATGTTTTTTTATATATTTTTTGGGGATATTTATTATAGCAAAAAAGTAAAAAATTTTTTTTTTTTTTTCTTCAAAATTGACGCTCTTTTTTGTTTATAGCGTAAAAAATAAAAACCGCAGATGTGATCTAATACCACCAAATGAAAGCTCTATTTGTGGCCAATAAAAGTTTGCAAACATTTTTTTGGGAGCCACGTCGCACGACTGCGCAATTGTCAGTTAAAGTGACGCAGTGCCAAATAGCAAAAAGTGCTCTGGTCTTTGGCCAGCCAAATCCTCCGGGGTTGAAGTGGTTAATTCAGGTTTAGCATTGCTTTGTTGTGGAGGTATTGCAAGTATGAGATACAAAAACACACACACACACACACACACACACACACACACACACACACACACACACATGGCATCTGCCAAGCTTCATTAAGGCTTCAAAACAGCACCACCAAAGCATCAAAAAATCATGTTGAAGTGGTAGTCGCTTTAATGTATGTTGAAGTTGAAGCAAGTGTAAATGACTGTTACTAAACCCAGGACCCTGCATTCACTATATATGATCTCCCACAGTACACAGAACATGGAAATGCAATTATTTTAGTAAATATACACTGCTAAATAAAATAAATCATTGTCGGATATAATGAGAAGACCTTGCTTTCGAGTCCGAGGTCTGCTATAAAGTGAACCTGTTGCTCGCAGTTTTTTTTCTTCCAGAACAAAGCTTTAAAAAATCTTTTCAAAAAGGAAAGGGGCTGCGAAAAAATAGATTTAAATAAAATGTTTTTAACAGAATTAAAGAAATAAAAATGGTATTTTGGGTTTATCAAAAGATCAGTAACGTTAATGTTTTGATGCTCATTCGACTGAAAACTCGCGTCAGCATCACCGGTCACGTCGCCAGCGTTGTGTTAGCAGAAGGAGCACAAAACCTTGTTTTGCAGATAAGATTCTGATAATGAAATCACGCTGAAGCCAGCTATACTGTGACTAAGCTTCTGCCAAGGGCACGTGGAGGATTTATATGTGTAAATAATCATAATTTGTACACGGAAGGATACCCAAGTTCAAGAATAGAGGTTTCATAACTCGCTTACCTTGGCTCTGTTATAAAAATGTAAATATGTTTAAATGTAAGGGAAATATAAAAAATAAAAAAAATAAATGGAAAGTTAAATAGCCTCCCTTCAAAAGAAAATTAAAGTTCATGTATAGCCAGGCTTCTTAAACAGGAATTTTTGCCTGGTCCCTCCTCCTTCGCACGGCCACCTTTGAATGTCTCGCGCATGTGCAGATGTCCAGGATACCCCTGCAATGCTCACAAAACATTGGTTTTTAGTTCAGGAGTGCACTACATACAGAGTGCAGAGTTTAGGCGTGTGCTACGTACATACGTACAGAGTGCAGAGATCAGACGTGCGCTACGTACAGAGTGCAGAGCTCAGGAGTGCGCTACGTACACAGTGCAGAGCTCAGGCGTGCGCTACGTACACAGTGCAGAGCTCAGGCGTGCGCTACTTACACAGTGCAGAGCTCAGGAGTGCGCTACGTACACAGTACAGAGCTCAGGCGTGCGCTACGTACACAGTGCAGAGCTCAGGAGTGCGCTACGTACACAGTGCAGAGCTCAGGAGTGCGCTACGTACACAGTGCAGAGCTCAGGCGCGCGCTACCTACACCGTGCAGAGCTCAGGCGCGCGCTACCTACACCGTGCAGAGCTCAGGCGCGCGCTACCTACACCGTGCAGAGCTCAGGCGCGCGCTACCTACACCGTGCAGAGCTCAGGCGCGCGCTACCTACACCGTGCAGAGCTCAGGCGCGCACTATCTACATGGCTGCAGAGCTCAGGCGCGTGCTACCTACATGGGTGCAAAGTTCAGGCGCGCGTTACATACAGCAGGGCTTGACAAATTTGCTTGGAATCTAGGAGCCAGGTCTTTTTTTTTTTAACTTCTTGAGATCCGCGCTGTAGCCATCGTTCTGCTTTGCCGGGACGACGTCCTATGACGTTGTCCCCTGTACGAGCGGCCTGCGCACCCCCTGCTCTGTGATCAGTGAGTCTATGAGTAAGGGGTCGATCCCGACCCCTTACCACGTGATCAGCTGTCAGCCAATGACAGCTGATCACGTGATGTCAACACAGCCGGTAATCGGCTATTTTTTTTTCCTCGCCCTGACAGCACGAGGAGAAAAAAAAAGCCGATCAATAACGACCGACAATGGTTAATTTTTATATTGAAAAAAAGCTATCTTAAAATTTACAGAGAAAGACGACTAGAACCAAAAGCATACATATTACTATATATATATATATATATATATATATATATATATGGGTGTGTGTTTGGTTAATTTTTTACAGCAGGCAGGGCTCCATTAGCATTGCTGGATGTCATACCAACGGCCACCACTAGATGGCGCCAAGATCTTAGAAGGAAGTATAGGCTTGCAGAAGGCCGGCGTGGCCCGGCGCAATCGCGTGACGGGGGGGGGGGGGGAGCCTGCACGGAGACAGAATACCCCAGATGTGCTGCCCCGGGTGCCAGGTCACTAATTCTAGTCACCATGGCGACCTGGCGCCCAGGGATTGTTGAGCCCTGACATACAGAGTGCAGAGTTCAGGAGTGCGCTATGTACAGAGTACAGGGTTTAGAGGTGCGCTATGCACAGTAAGCAGCCACAACCCCCAAAGCTTCCTCACATCTCCAATCTCTCCTACCTGGCACGACTCTAGTACCTCCCTGTGTAGGTGGCTCTGCCTCTCATTCTCTCTTTCAGATTCTGGAGATCTGTCCTTGCCATGCCCCACAGTCTGTGCATGCAGGGATAGGTTATATTCAGTAGACAGGGAAAGCAAAGCGGTCCCTTGTAAACACAAAAGACTTCTGAGTTTAAGAGTGACAGCGGGGAGCAGAGGATGAAAGCCAGGGAAGGTGGCGGAATAGAGTTCCGCCATGCTCCGACTGCAAAGGCCACATGACAAGGCCTGTTGGGTCGGATTCAGTCCATGGGCCTTGTGTTTTACCTATGTGTGGTAGTAAGTTGTTTTATTGGGTTTTAGGTTATGGTTTTGTCACCGACAACAGAAAGCGATCAGAAATCCAAAAGGTTATGGTTGTCACCAGATCAAGAGGTTGCTCAAAAAAAGTACATAACCTTCCAGGGGGACACGTTCCAGTGACAATTTTCTAAGAGGGGGGTTCCACCTTTGTAAAGATTGCCTCCGACTGCTGTTCTGCCGCTGACATAGGCACCTTTTCTAAAGATTATCCTTCGAATTGAATGTTTCCAGGAACTTTTTTCTGGGTCCCAGTGATATCTAGTTTATTTTAAAGTCCAGATGAAGGGAGGTTCTGAGCACCTGAAGCACATTGATTGTCTGGCGTTTTTTTCTTCTGCTACCATTCGCAGGATCGGCATACCCCTTTTGTTTGGCGCCCTCTTTGGTTGAAATGCTCACAGACTTCTCAAATCAGGTAACTGCTGTCTTTTGGGATGGGCCCTTGTTTTGTGGAGACACAAAACATGCAGCAGTTTCGTTACACTTCAATCCACTCTAATCTCTTATGTCGGTAATCAGGTGATCTGAGAACTCCTGCTTGTGACGTATCAGAGCAGTTTCCAAAACGGAACTAATGCAGGCTCCTAGTCGTCTCTCATATCTGATGCATCAACATGTCAGTATCAAGAACTTTCTCCCAGTCACCATTAACATATAAACCTGCCATAGGTCTGAATCTGATTGGTGTCCCATCGAGCAGAGACAAAAGCATGTTAAACTCATAGTCCACTTTTTAAAAAAAAAAGCTAATAAAAAATAAGTACACCCACATTGATAAAAGAAAAGAGTATCATTATATAAATTATATTAATTTGGAACTTGTTGATGTTTAATGCGGTCACTTCTGCATTAAAGCGGTTGTATTGCTTGGTCATATTTACCTACAGGTAAGCCTATAATGAGGCTTACCTGTAGGTAGAGCTGCACGATTCTGGCCAAAATGAGAATTCCAATTTTTTTTTTTGCTTAGATTAAAGATCATGATTCTCGCAGCGTAAAATCTTTCACATTATACAAACAAATTGGGATAACTTTACTGGTTAGTTTTTTTTTTTATTCATTAAAGTAATTTTTTCCCCCAAAAAAAATTGCATTTGAAAGACCACTGCGCAAATACAATGTGACATAAAATATTGCAAAAATTCACCATTTTATTCTCTAGGGTCTCTACTAAAAAAATTATATATATATATATATATATATATATATATATATATATATATATATATATATATATATATATATATATATATATATAATGTTTAGGGGTTCTAAGTAATTTTCTAGCAAAAAAATAATTGTTTTAACTTGAAACCAACAAATGTCAGAAACTAGAAAAACCTCTAGGGAAAGAAAGTAAGGACTATGAAGGTGTTAAGTAAGGTTTCAATACAAGACGCTTAGTTATTGCCACTCGCCGCATCCCCCCCCCCCCCCCCCCCCCGTAGTGGTTTGTCCTGTTAGATGTGTGAAAAGGTATCTAATCTGTGTGATGTGATGAAATGAAATAACTATGCTATCTATATATGTATGAATTTGTTTATGTTTGAACTTGTTTATGTCTGTATAATAACTTATAATAAAATTAGATTGAATTAAAAAGGTTTAGTGTTTAAGTGGTTAAACTTTCCTCATTTACACACTGAAGTCTATTCCTTTGACAAATTGTTACAATGTTTAGACTTAGTTCCACTGCTAAAGAATGTTGTGATTCTTGGAAGACTGCCCAGTTATTTCTTCCTTTCTTTTGACAGCTGTTGGCTTCAGCAGAGCAGAGAGAATTCTCTGCATAGAAAGAATTGGGAAATACTTTTTTCAAGATCGTAATGGGGAAAAAAAAAATTGCGATAACGATCCTTAACGATTGATCGTGCAGCTCTACTTGTAGGTAAAATTAATATCTCCTTAACCTGCATGGTTTAGGAGATATTCAGCCTTCGTGCAGCTGCTGACAGTCCGGCGGCTCGTGCCGGAACAGAGGACTCCCGTACCCATGTGCGGGAGTGACATTATAGCAGCTCCGGCCACTCACAGCGGAACCCGGAAGATACGCAGAGGGGGCTGACATGTTCCAGGCAATGCATACTAGCACATTATGCTATTGTCTTGTAGTTTTTTTTTTTGGGGGGGGGGGGGGGTTTAGGCTGTTTACTACCACTTTAAACGTACTTACCTGTCTGTCCGCACAGCACACCGAGCTGCTCATGTGCTTGATAAACCATTGTGCCAATATCATGTGACATTAAAAATTTGGCACTACTGGCATTTTATTCTCCAGGGTTTCTGCTTTCAGAAAATATATCACACTTTGCAGGTTTTAAGTAATCTCCAGGCCTAAAATTGATTTCTTAAACCTGTGTGCAAAGAACGCAACAACTGCTCTGGCATTGAGAAGGAAAAGCACATAGATTCACCTCCTGCCTGTAGGCAGTATAGTCAGCGACCAGTTTACATGTGGTTCTTCGTGGCTGACCAATGTGATCTTGCCATGGACATATTTGTCAGGACTATAACAACATTAGGACTTCTATAGCAAACATATCAGAGAACGTACTTAGTTGTCGTTTTGCATAAAACTACTTTTGTGTTGAGGTTTACCGGCCCTTTAAAATCCAACAACTGTTCCAAGATCTGCGCATTCTCCAGCAGGGATGGGGTTTTATTATCACAAAGGTCTTTCACAACATAAATTAATCATCAGGCAGAGAAATCGGAATTCTTCCAGCTCGCCTACCTCTCCTGCAATGTGAAATATCAGACTGGGAGGCCGTCTGCTGAAAAACACAGACTGAGACTTACTTTGTTCTTACATGTATTTCAAAACTGCGGAGCCCACTCAGTGGAGAGGACGCTACCAAACCGACCTCTGTGGAAAAGTAGGACTGCGCTAATCTACACACACACAGCCTAAGCTTGTTTACACTTGTAAACACACATATAGTATCTCACAGTAAATATTTTATCTTTTCATGTGACAACGCTGAAGAAATTACACTTTGCTACAATATAAAGTAGTGAGTGTACAGCTTGTATAACAGTGTAAATTTTCTGTCCCCTCAAAATAACAACACACAGCCATTAATGTCTAAACCGCTGGAAACAAAAGTGAGTACACCCCTAAGTGAAAATGTCCAAATTGGGCCCAATTAGCCATTTTTCCTCCCCCGGTGTCATGTGACTCGTTAGTGTTACAAGGTCTCGGGTGTGAATGGGGAGCAGGTGTGTTAAATTTGGTGTTATCGCTCTCACTCTCTCATACTGGTCACTGGAACTTCAACATGGCACCTCATGGCAAAGAACTCTTTGCTCTACATAAAAGATGGCCTAGGCTATAAGAAGATTGCCAAGACCCTGAAACTGAGCTGCAGCACGGTGGCCAAGACCATAAAGCGGTTTAATAGGACAGGTTCCACTCAGAACAGACCTCGTCATGGTCGACCAAAGAAGTTGAGTGCAGGTGCTCAGTGTCATATGCAGAGGTTGTCTTTGGGAAATAGACGTATAAGTGCTGCCAGCATTGCTGCCGAGATTAAAAGGGGTGTGGGGGTCAGCCTGTCAGTGCTCAGACCATACACCACACACTGCATAAAATTGGTCATGCAGGCAGGCTGTCATCCCAGAAGGAAGCCCCTTCTAAAGATGATGCACAAGAAAGCCCGCAAACAGTTGGCTGAAGACAAGCAGACTAAGGACATGGATTACTGGAACCATGTCCTGTGGTCTGATGAGACCAAGATAAACTTATTTGGTTCAGATGGTGTCAAGCGTGTGTGGAGGCAACCAGGTGAGTAGTACAAAGACAAGTGTGTCTTGCCTACAGTCAAGCATGGAGGTGGGAGTGTCATGGTCTGAGGGTGCATGAGTGCTGCCGGAAACTGGGGAGCTACAGTTCATTGAGGGAACCATGAACACTAACATGTACCGTGACATACTGAAGCAGAGCATGATCCCCTCCCTTTGGATACTGGGTTGCAGGGCAGTATTCCAACATGATAACAACCCCAAACACACCTTCAAGACTACCACAGCCTTGGTAAAGAAACTGAGGGTAAATGTGATGGACTGGCCAAGCATGTCTCCAGACCTAAACCCTATTGAGCATCCTCAAATGAAGGTGGAGGAGCGCAAGGTCTCCAACTTCCACCAGCTCCGTGATGTCGTCATGGAGGAGTGGAAGAGGACTCCAGTGGCAACCTGTGAAGCTCTGGTGAACTCCATGCCCAAGAGGGTTAAGGCAGTGCTGGAAAATAATGGTGGCCACACAAAATATTGACACTTTGGGCCAAATTTGGACATTTTCACTTTAGGGGTGTACTCACTTTTGTTGCCAGCGGTTTAGACATTAATGGCTGTGTGTCGAGTTATTTTGAGGGGGGACAGCAAATTTACACTGTTATACAAGCTGTACACTTACTACCTTTACATTGTAGCAAAGTCTCATTTCTTCAGTGTTGTCACAAATATTTACAAAAATTTGAGGGGTGTACTCACTTTTGTGAGATACTGTAAATCAGCCACTTTTATACTGCCCCCAACCACTCTCCCTTAAAAGCGGAGCTGCTGACTTTTAATATTAGGACACTTAACTGTCCACAAATCCAGCGGTGTCTTCACCGAGCTGATTTTTCAATTTTCGGAAGTGGGAGCGGGTACCTGTCAAAAACTGGTACCCGCTCCCCCTTTCAGGTGGAGCTCTGCTTTAAGCTGCAAAGGCAGTGTACAGGGGTATACGCGTGCCACAGCCGCAATGCTTTGCAGCAAGAATTAAACCCCCTGTCATGTTCGGCAGGCTTTATCATCTGCTCACTGCAACCTATTCAAGTGGATAGGGGCACGCTGTAACCGCTCTGCAACCACTTGCAAAGCATGCAGTTGTGCCATGGTGGTGCGACATTTACAGGGCCAAATCAGGTGGTGAGGAGATGACACATTACCTCCTTGCCACTTGCGAAATGTCTCTGAAAAGTGATCTGATCACGAAGAGGCTTGGAAGCTCATGGAGGAGGTAGAAAAACACAGTAAAACTATTTCATGTAAAAAAGGTTACAGGGTCAAAAAAAGTAAAATTATAGGCAAAACTTTTAATAAGCACACTTACCTGTCCAGGGTGCCCGCGATGTCGGCCACCCGAGGCTCATACGCCATCGGATCGGGTCCCGGCGCTGACATTCGATCTAAGGGAAACAGGCAGTGGAGCATTGCGGCTTCACTCCCTGTTTCCTACTGCGCATGCACGAGTCGCGCCGCGCTTTGTGAATGGCCGGCTGTGTTCTGGGACACACGGGTCCCAGAAGACAACGTGCCCCATTCCCCAGAAGACAATGAGAGGAGGAGAAGAACTTAGCACGGAATGAAAGTTCCTGCGCTGCTTGCTGCTTTGATGTGGCTTTCTATCAACTTGAATGCCATAGACCAGTGGTCATCAACCCTGTCCTCAGGGCCCACTAACAGGCCAGGTCTTATGTATTACCTTGGGGAGATGCAGACTAGAATACTGCAATCACTGAGCCGCAAATTATATCACCTGTGATGTATTTCAGTTATCTTGCAAACCTGGCCTGTTAGTGGGCCCTGAGGACAGGGTTGATGACCACTGCCATAGACTGTAATAAAACACAGCACTTTAAAGTCGCACTAGTGTGACTGGAGCTTTAAAAAAGGAACGTAGATCAAGTTCTGCTCAAAAAAAGAAAAAAAAAAAAAAAAAAAAAAGTACATAAGCGTCAAGCATTTTTCGCCCCAGTGGACTTCAATGGAGACGCCTGAAAAAATTTATGGAAACCATGCAAAAAACGCACATAGTGTATTGTTCCCTAGTAACAAGCTTTCTATTGGCTAAAAATATTAAAAAAAAAAAAAAAATACCCCAAAAAATGCCCAAGGAAAAAAAAAAGAAGTCTGTAAAAATGACCAAAAGCACTCAGCTAATGTGCGAAGTGCTATACAGAAAAAAGCAAGGGCCGTTACAGACAAATATTTGAAAAATGTGGATATGTCTGCTCCCGAGACAGATGACAAGTCTGATGTGCCGGGAACAAGTCCTCTTCACAAAGAGATGTGAAAGTCGTACTCGGGATTGATGACATCACTCCAGTCAATACGAAAGGTCAATCCACAAGAAACTGATAACTCAGCTTCAGATTCTGACAAGCTGAATCACCCACCTGCTTGTGCAATCTTTCCACCCACCTGCTTCAAGCTTTATAGGGTGGTGGTAGGAGTGGGGTCTCCAGAGTACTTGGGGGGGGGGGGGGGGGGGGGGTCATAGAGTTCCTTTATGCGTCCTCTATAATTTTGTATTTACAGATGCAGGTTTATTTTGGGGGGGGGGGGGGGGGGGGGGGGGGGGGGGGGGGGGTTAAGTACTTCCCCCTTAAACTGTGTTTTTTTTGGGGAGGAAGACATTTTAGCAACAGAGCTGTTTTAACATCTCTTTAACTGGTCTCCTTGTTTTAGTGTGATGAATTGAATATATTGTGGGGCCTTTTGCTACATTTGTAACCAAAAACAGTCAAATATATACATAAAAGCAAGTGTTGTCATTGGAAGTGACATCATCTTGGTCCAGCCAAAGGTGACCCGGAAGCAGACTGGCCAAAAATGCGGCTGCCAGGGAGCTCTGGGACACCATAGAACCGGATAGAAAATGAGTACAGTTCCACTTTCTCTCTCTTCTTCTGTTTACTTCCTGGGGTCTTTCATGGGGTGTCCACATCACTGCCTGCATAATATGGACACGGCCTATTGGTTAGGGTGATACTTCCCATAGCTGGCTCCAGAAGCAAGAGAAGAAGGGGCCAGTGCACAGAAAGATAACAAGCAGGAAAAAGTCTGGTCCCCAGGGTTGGGTATGGGTATGGGTGAGGGTCATACAGTAAATCATGACTTTGATCCATTACACTGTAGTATGGCTTAGGAAGAAGTGTTTGGGATCAAGTCCGAGTAAGGTCATTAATGTACAATGTGTTACTTCAATTTCATTTTTTGGGTAGGGTTGGACTTTAAGTATAGATTGCACACTCTTTAAAGTGTACCGAATATGATTTTGGCATGTGGAAAGGTTACAACCTCTGTCAGGCTTTTATTGCTGTCTTTGTCCCAGCTTGGGAGATTTATTTGTCCTGGGGATCATTGTCAACAGGACTTAGGCTAGGTTCACACTGCTGAGGTGCGAATTTAGCCCGATTTTGATCCGATTGCGTTGCGAATTTGCATTGTGAATTCTTTATGTGTTCTTGCAATTCTACTGCAAATTTAGCAGTCTGTGGAGCTGAATTCGCATCGCACACGGATCAAACTCGGACAGGACCCTTTTTTCACGCAGCTTCGATTCGCAACGCATCGATGTGAACGGCACTCACAGAAAACAATGTTATTAACATGACTTGCGAATTTGAGCAATCGCAACGTCTCAAATTCGCAATAGAATTAGCAGCAGTGTGAACCTGGCCTAAAACTGATTGTTAGGACAATGAATGTTCTTGCTACATTCTCCTCTGTTATAGTAAATAATGTGCCCCAGTGTATGCGTTTAAAAAATAAAAATAAGCCGCTATATACCTTATTTTATAGCGCCGCTCATGTGACCAGTCGCCTTTCTCCTCTCTAAATCTGACAGCTACAGCGGGAGGGGCTGAGAGTCCCCCACTGATGTCAGCCAGGAGGAGGAGAGTGGCGGGCGGCCACGTGAGCGCAGAACAGCGCTATAAAATAAGGCATACAGCATACAAAAAAAACACATACACTGGGGCACAATTTACTATAACTGACGAGATTGTAGCACACACGCTCAGTTATTTTACCAGCAGGGGGGGAAGGGGGGGAGCAGAGCAGCACTGTCACAAACGGACAGGCGAGGGGTCGGGCGGGGAGGACAGAGGAGTGACAGCAGGATGACGGAGGCATGTAAACTGACCATGGCGTCAGGGCTCAGCAGCCATAATACACTGTGGTCAGTTTACAGGGGGGAGGGCAGAACCAGGCAGGATCAGCCAGGTATTACAGGTGTTACAGGGGGCCAAATTACACAGCACAAGCACTGTGCTGTATGACATGCTTTAAAAGGGACAGGATCTATTTTTTTAATATTACATACACTTTAACCACTTCAATACCCGCGTATAGTCATATGACGCCCACAAGGTGGATCTACCATCCTGGGTGGGCGTCATATGACGTCCTCGGATTCCCGGCCGCCTGGGGGGCGCGCCCGCGACATCGCTCGGGACCCGGTGCGAGTGCCCGGCAGCCACGATGTCCGCCGGGCACCCGCGATTGCCCGTTAAAACAACGGGACCGGGCGGGACCGTGGAGCTGTGTGTGTAAACACACAGCTCCACGTCTGTCAGCGGGGAGGAGACCGATCATGTGATCCCAGTACAGAGGATCACATGATCGGTCTCCTCCCCTTAAGTCCCCTCCCCCTACAGTTAGAATCACTCCTATTAGGGACACACATTAACCCCTCCAGCGCCCTCTAGTGTTAACCCCTTCCCTGACAGTCACATTTACACAGTAATCATTGCAATTTTATAGCAACGATCGCTGTGTAAATGTGAATGGTTCCAAAAATGTGTCAAAAGTGTCCGAAGTGTCCGCCGCAATGTCGCAGTCACGAAAAAAAAAAAAATCGCAAATCGCCGCCATTACTAGTAAAAAAAAAAAAAAAAATTCAATAAATCTATCCCCTATTTTGTAGACGCTATAACTTTTGCGCAAACCAATCAATATACGCTTATTGCGATTTTTTTACCAAAAATATGTAGAAGAATACGTATCGGCCTAAACTGAGAAAAAAAATTGTTTTTTTTTTAAAAAATGGGATATTTATTATAGCAAAAAGTAAAAAATATTGTGTTTTTTTTCAAAATTGTCGCTCTTCTTTTGTTTATAGCGCAAAAAATAAAAACCGCAGGGGCGATCAAATACCACCAAAAGAAAGCTCTATTTGTGGGAAAAAAAAAGGACGTCAATTTTGTTTGGGTGTAACGTCGCACGACCGCGCAATTGTTAGTTAAAGCGACGCAGTGCCGAATCGCAAAAAGTGCTCTGGTAAGGAAGGGTGTTTAAAAGCCCTGTATTGAAGTGGTTAATCACTTGAGCTCCTGAAGGTTTTACCCCCTTCATGACCAGGCGATAATTTGCTATTCTGCACTGCGTTAATTTAACTGGCAATTGCGCGGGCATACAACGCTGTACCCAAACAAAATGTATATCAATTTTTCACACAAATAGAGTTTTCTTTTGGTGGCATTTGATCTCCACTGGATTTTTTGGCCCACCCTTTGTAGCTATAACAGCTTCAACTCTTCTGGGAAGGCTGACCACAAGGTTTAGGAGTGTGTCTATGGGAATGTTTGACCATTCTTCCAGAAGCACATTTGTGAGGTCAGGCACTGATGTTGGACAAGAAGGCCTGGCTCACAGTCTCTGCTCTAATTCATCCCAAATGTGTTCTATCGTGTTGAGGTCAGGACTCTGTGCAGGCCAGTCAAGTTCCTCCACCCCAAACACGCTCTTTATGGACCTTGCTTTGTGCGCTGGTGCGCAGCAGTGTTAATTTTGACTTCAAATTTCGTTTTCGTTTTAGTCATAGTCTTTTGACTAAAATGCCATTTTAGTCATCTGAATTGTTTTAGTCATATTGTAGTCTACTAAAATTCCTAGTACAATTTAATCGACTAAAATCTCATACATTTTAGTCAACTAAAATCTGGATTTAGTTAAATTGTAATGCATTATTTAAATATTTCTCTAAAATTTCCAAACTAATTATATACTCCTGGAGTAAGTTTGTTATTTATGGTATAAAGGTTTGAACATGCACTACAGACACAGATTTAGCCGTGGCGATATATAATCTTTTTCTAAAATAAAAAAAGGAAAAAAAAAAAAAGGAGCCATTTTGTGGAGCTTTTAAAGCGCTTTGGAAGCACTTTCCATTCAATTCAATGGACAGGGGTGTTTTTGAGGCGCTTTTGAACGCGCTCCAAACAAGCCCCAATGATGCTGCTTGCAGGACTTTTTGCACCGCCCCAGTGTGCAAGCATTCTTTGAAATGAATGGGAAGCATTTTTCAGGCGCTTTCAGACGCCTTAGTGTGAAATGGGTCTAAAAGAGGAGTATGGATATTTTTTTTTAGATTCATACTTACCTAGGAGGATGCTGCATCTGTCCCCCGGGGTGCCTCTAACACTGAGAACCAAGCGATCGAACACCGCCAATCACTCGGTTCTCACAGCTCCGTGAGCAGAGAGCTGCAGACTGTCAGTCACCGCTCTCTGCTCTGCAACCTCCTCGCTTATTGGAGCGCTGGGCTGTGGAGGGGGCGGGAGCCGCTGGCTCAGCCTCTCAGTGATTCGCTGAGAGGCTGAGCAGGGTGCTGGTCCAGGGATCGGGGCGGATCCCGACTCCATGGTCGTGATGACGCAAAGCCTGGACTGACTTCTGTGACATCAGCAGAGAGCAGACTTCATCCCGCTCTCTGCTGAAAACAGGTCACAGGAGAGCAAAACAAACTGCATTCCTGTGAGGTTTGGCATACTTCTCCTTTAAGGGAATTGTTGCTAATCTGACAGAGATAGAAAAAAATTACAGCTTGTAGGTGGTTTTAACTATTCCAAAAAAAAAAAAAAATTAAAATTAAAAAACCCATACGCTTTTATGTATAATTTATTATTGTTATTATTATTAAAGTAGATCTTTTTTAAGTTGTGTTTGAGTCTGCCACAAATGGTAAACTTGATAGTAATCAGTCGTGAAGAGTTATTTAAAACGAAACATTCAGATCCTAGGCTTGCTGGCCCTTTAAATGACGTCACACGCAGAGGAGCCAGGAAACCAGAAGACATCAGCGCATCCGACAGAACACAACCGAGAAACACTGTGTACTTTCCAATCTGCAGACTGATTGCCATGTGCTGCACCTACATGACATCAGTATTTCTATCTTAAAATGTGTATTAGTCACATTGAAGGAAGAGAAGAATGTCATAGATAGGTGATAACAGACTGAACTTTATACATACACCAGTGTAGGACTGAGGATGACAATGAACTGATGTCATTTGCTCATTACTGGACATGGAACAGATAGTCAGTTTTTTTTAAAGCCCTGTTTACATCTGGGTGTTCTAGATTCACAGGCACAATTGTACGGTTCTAAAACGTAGTAAAATTGCGGAAAAATTCGCATTTTGGTGCCATCATTTTGTCGTTTTCCAAATAAAAAAAAAAAAAAAAAAAAAGGTACAGGAGCTACTTTTGCACATTTTTGGAGCAGAGAGTAGCCCAGTCAAATAAATGGTGCTGCTCGAAAAACATGGCCAAAAATTCAAGCGAGACTTACCGGTAACTTGTTTTTCCAATAGTCTTTTAGGACTTCGCCCGAGAGATCATGGCTCCTCCCTCAACAGGAAACACCTCATCATCCAAAGCTTTAATAGGAGGGCTCCACCCAGCTTGCCTTCAGTTGTTTGAGGGGAGGACCTCCAGCCCTTGCTGAAACATATAAGCAACAGTTATGTCATAGTATACAGCAAAACAAAGGGCGGGATATTGCTGTCCTGAAAGACTATTGGAAAACAAGTTACCGGCAAGTCTAACTTGAATTTTCCCAAAACGTCTTTCAGGACAGCACTTTTTTGAGACTTATTCCATTAGGGTGGGACAACAGCCTGTAAGACTTTCCTTCCGAAAGCCTGGTCCCCTGCCGTCAGGAGGTTTAACCTATAATGATGGGCAAAGGTCGTCAGACTCGTCCACGTAGCTGTTTTACAGATGTGTTTAGGGGTGGCACCAGCATTCTCTGTCCAACTCACCGCTGAGGCTCTTGTAGAATGAGCCCGAATACTAACTGGACTCTCTTGACCTGAAAATCTGGCAATGGTTCCCCTGGTAGCTTGTCTTCCTTTATTACTACCAGCATATAAAACAAATAATGCGTCTGAACGCCTAATGTCCTTAGTGGTTTTGAGGTAACTTAAGACTGCTCATGGAATTCTTCTTCCTTCTTTCCCAGTGAATTAGAGCAAAATGTAGGAAGTATAATCTCCTGAACTCGATTTTAGACTGAAGTGACCATCGGTAAAAAATTAGGGACTGTTTTCAGAACAATTCTGCCCGGAAAAAAAAATGCCTCCCTGATTGACAAGGCTTGAAGCTCACCAATTCGAGCTGTTTTTAATGTAATCAATCTCAGGGAGGCTAAATCAATAGGCTCAAAGGGTTCCCTGGTTAGAGCCTGTAGAACAAAAGATAAGTCCCACTTGGGACAGCCTCTGATCACTACCAGTCTGGACCAGGTGAAGGCCTTGAAGAATCTAATCACTAAAGGTTCTGATGATAGGTTTTTCCAAAAACACCTCCAGCCCGGCAACCTGGACTTTAAGGGTACTGACTGCCAAACCTTTATCCGCTCCATTTTCAGGACAGAAGAAATATCCTCGAAGTGCCGGCCGGATACAGTGCACCAGGAAGTTGAAAACTTTCCAGACCTTGGAATAAATTGCTCTGGTAACACTCCTTTCTACTGGATAGGAAGGTAGCAACTAACCTATCCAAAAATCCTTTCTTCCTCAAAAGGTGCTCTTCAGAAGTCAGGCTGTGAGTTTTAGCTTCGCTACCTCCTGGTGTTGAGATGGCACTTTCCTGAGGGTCTCTGAAGTGAGTAGAAGCCCTGGAAAAACTCTCCTGTAGGGACCGGAACAATGACTCTGTGATCTCAGTTCCTGAATTAGGTACCGGTACTTCATGGCGAGAGCCCCGATTGGATCCCTTCTAGCAGAGTTTTTTAATGATGCTGACCTAGCCGACATACGTATGGACTCTGCTGAAGCATCCGCAATGTATGCCACTGCTGAAGATAGAGTCGCAAAGGAATCAAGAATCTCTTGTTTTAGGGAATCTGATATAATATGGGATTTCATCTGATTAACCCAGTGCTCTAGATTCCTAGCAACGCATGTTGTTACCATTGCCGGTTACAGATTGTTCATGATTGATTGCTAGGCTTTTTTAAGAAGTAGGTCTATCCTCTTATCCATAGGCTCCTTTAGTGTGCCCATATCTTCGAAAGTGAGGTCAGTCGACTTCGAAATCTGTGAGAAGGTGGAATCCAGTTTTGGAACTTTGTTTCAGATGGGGTCTTCCTCAAAAGGGAATCTTCTTTTGTGGGCCCGAGAAAAGAATGGTTTCTTCTTCGGCTCCAGCCATTCTTTCTTAATTATGTCTGTGACTATCAAATGAACGGGAAAAGCGTTGTTTTTGGAGTCCCCTAGACCTGCATCTGCATACATATGGTCGTGCAGGGGGAGGTCCTTCTCCTCTATCCCCAAGATAACCCCTACCTCCTCCAGGGATATTTTGTACTTAGGGGTGGCATCTGCCTCATTTTCCTCCTCTTCTAAATCCCCCCCCTTGAGAGGGTGAAACAGGATCTTGGGAAGTATCCTGGGAAGTCGGACCTTCCTGCTGAACCAGAGAAACCCCCTGAGACTCTGGGGTCCGCTGAAGGGGCCGAGCTTCCCCTGAGGGCCCAGGCTCTTCTCTCAGGTTTGACCTAAAAGCCTGAAAAGTGGCGCAGAGCTCATCCTTAATGGTTGTAACCAGATCGCAAATGGATGGAAAATCCCCTTTGACTAAATCCGTGATACAATCCGCACAAAGGAGCTTTGTCCAGGATTTGCTTAACTTTTCTTTGCAAACAGGACACCTTCACTTTACTGGTTGAACAGCGCTTTTAGCCTGGACAAACAGAAGAAAACAATAATAGAACTAGAAATAATAGAACCACATCTAAAAACACCCAGGTGCACTAGCAAGCCCCACCAGCACAACCAATCCTAATGGAGTCCCCTGCAGCTAGGCAGAAGCGCTAACCATCTAGACACAGTGCTACCAACAGGGAGAGCTCCTTCTAAGGGTGGGGGGGGGGTATTAACCCATAAGAGACCAGCCCACAGTAAATAGGAACACAGTCCATTACCTTGGCCTTGCTGGTTCCTTGGCTTGCCCCCTTATCCGCTGCATCCTCCATTGCAGAGCGCACTGCAGACAGGTGGCTGAACAAATGGCCAATTTCTGGATTAAAAAATGCTGCCGTGCTGACCAAGAACAGGAAGTTTAAAGGCACCAGGTGACCCTGCTCTCTCCCCCTGCACTTTGCGGCCGGAAATGACGCCTCGCGCCCAACCCGGAAGTGCCGCCCCTTCCTGTGCAGTGCACAGGATGTAGTCGAAAGCTCTCCCGGCCACCAGAATAATGGGGGCCGATTCAGCCTTCACCGCCACTGCCCCGCACTGCGGGAGGCAAGCAGGGGCCTCGGCAGACCGCCCATCTGCCAAAAATACAGGGCAGCACTCCCAGGCAGTATAGGCTCTCCCTGAGCACAGAAGGGGGAGAGAGAGCCCACGGGAACCATTCAGCTAGGAGGTAAGTGGGAGGATCACAGACTCCTGGCAGGAAAAAGAAAAAAGATTTTCAGGTGAGAACCTCATGTCTCCCAGGACAAACCTGAGAGATCTTAGCTCCCACCGGAGGTGATCCTACCGGCTCAATGAAACAAAAAAAATTAAAGCAAGCTGGGTGGAGGCCTCCTATTAAAGCTTTGGATGATGAGGTTTTTCCTGTTGAGGGAGGAGCCATGATCTCTTGGGTTCTGTCCTGAAAGATGTTCTTTTGGAAAATGCAGATTTTAAAAAAAATCACGAAACTCTGCCGTCACTAGATGTGAGCGGGGCCTAAGAACTGCCAACCAAAGACCCACGGAGAGACAAGACATGACCACCTGGATAATTATTCTGTATACTGACTGGGGCACAGACAGGACAGACCAACTGCACCAAACATACACTAAATTGCCAAAAGTATTGGGACGCCTGCTCTTACACGCACATGAAATTTATTGGCATCCCAGTCTTAGTCTTTAGGGTTCAATATGGAGTTGGCCCACCCTTTGCAGATATAACAGCTTCAACTCTTCTGGGAAGGTTGTCCACAAGGTTTAGGAGTGCGTCTATGGGAAAGTTTGACCATTCTTCCAGAAGTGCATTTGTGAGGTCAGGCACTGATGTTGGATGAGAAGGCCTGGCTCGCAGTCTCCACTCTAATAAATCCCAAAGGTGTTCTATCAGGTTGAGCTCAGGACTCTGAGCAGGCCAGTCAAGTTCCTCCACTGCAAACTCGCTCATCCATGTCTTTATGTACCTTACTTTGTGCACCGGTGCACAGTCTTGTTGGAAAAGGAAGGAGCCATCCACAAACTGTTCCCACAAAGTTGGGAGCATGAAATTGTCCAAATGTCTTGGTATGCCAACGCCTTAGGAGTTCCCTTCACTGGAACTAAAGCCACATACACACGATCGGACTTTTCGGCTGCACTGTCTGCCGGACAATCCGCCGGACTTTACAGCGGAGGTCCGCCGGACTTTCCAGCGGAGGTCCGCCGGACTTTCCGAACGTGTGGACTTGCCCACACACGCCCAGACTTTTCCGGCGGACAACCTGCCGGAGTTTTGGTGGAAGTCCACGGGACTTTTCAAATGAACGGACTTGCCTCACACACGGAGAAAAGTCCGTTTATTTAGAACGTGACTCGAGGTAGACGGGACTAGCGAAGAAAGTCAATGCCGCCACCTCGATCGGCGACATTGACACCTCGCTAGCCCCGTCAGCTGGTATGGACTTAAAGGGGAATCCCTACGCTGAAAAAATGGCGTGGGGGTTCCCCCAAATCCATATCAGACCCATATTCGAGCACGCAGCCTGGCCGGTCAAGAAAGGGGTGGGGACGAGCGAGAGCCCCCCCCCTCCTAAGCCGTACCAGGCGGCGTGCCCTGGGGAGGACAAGGGCCTCTTCCCGACAACCCTGGCCGTTGGTTGTCGGGGTCTGCGGGCGGGGGGCTTATCGGAATCCGGGAGCCCCCTTTAATAAGGGGGCCCCCAGATCCCGGCCCCCCCCACCCTATGTGAATGAGTATGGGGAACGATGTACCCCTACCCATTCACCTAAGGGAAAAAAGTGTAAATAAAAAACACCATTTTGTTAAATACTTTATTGCACAGCTCCAGGGGTCTTCTTCCATCTTGGGGGGTCTTCTCGCCAGACTCCTCCGCTATCTTCTGCTAGCTCTTTTACTAGCGGAGGAGCCCGGCTTTCTCCTTCGTCACCGCCATCGTCTGGGGGTCTCGTTCCGACTTCGGGGGTCTTGTCCCGCTTTTCTGTTCTTCTTGCCGGGCCTCCGCTTTCTACTTCCAGCTCTTTTACTAGCAGTGGCCCGGGCTTCTGTCACCGTCACCTTCTGCTTCTTGTTCTTCTTTCTTCTTCTGATGTTGACTCGTCGCTGTCTCCTCTAATGGCTCAGACATGTTTCGCTGCCAGTTATATAGGGACTCATGTCACATGGTGACCCCGCCCCATATGATGTCACAGTCCCAGCATCCTCCGGGACAGTGACATCATAAGGGGGCGGGGTAATCATGTGACATGATCCGGTGGCCCCGCCCCTTGTCCCTATATAACTGGCAGCGCAACACGTCTGAGCCATTAGAAGAGGACACAGCAACGAGTCAACATCGGAAGAAGAAAGAAGAACAAAAAGCAGAAGCCCGGGCCACCGCTAGTAAAAGAGCTGGAAGAAGAAAGCGGAGGCCCGGCAAGAAGAACAGAAGAGTGGGACAAGACCTCCAGACAACGGCGGCGACTAAGGAGAAAGCCGGGCTCTTCTGCTATTAAAAGAGCTAGCAGAAGATAGCAGAGGAGTCCGACGAAAAGACCCCCCCCAAGACAGAAGAAGACCCCCGGAGCTGTGCAATAAAGTATTTTTAAAAAAATGTGTTGTTTTTTATTTACACTTTTTTACCTTGGTAGGGGTTCATACTCATTCACATATGGTGGGGGGACCGGGATCTGAGGGCCCCCTTATTAAAGCGGGCTTCCGGATTCCGATAGGCCCCCCGCCCGCAGACCCCGACAACCAACGGCCAGGGTTGTCGGGAAGAGGCCCTTGTCCTCATCAACATGGGGACAAGGTGCTTTGGGCCGCAGGGCCCCCCCCTTTCCCCTGGGCACACGACCTGGTACGGCTCAGGAGGGGGGGGCGCTCGTTCGTCCCCACCAATTTCCTGACCGGCCGGGCTGCGTGCTCGGATAAGGGTCTGATATGGATTTGGGGGGAACCCCCACGCCGTTTTTTCGGCGTAGGGATTCCCCTTTAAATCCATACCAGGTGACGGGGCTAGCGAGGTGTCAATGTCACCGATCGAGGCGGCGGCATTGACTTCCTTCGCTAGTCCCGTCTACCTGGATTCATGTTCAAAATGAACGGACTTTACGACGCGTGTCGGCAAGTCCGTTCATTTCAAAAGTCCCGCGGACTAGCACACAGACGGCGGGATTGTCCACCAGACTCCCGAGTCCGGCGGACAATTTTAAGTCAAAGCTTCAAACTAAGTCCGCCGGACTTTTGGGAACAAAAAGTCTGCCGGAGCCCCACACACGGTCGGATTGTCCGGCGGACTCTAGACCGGCGGACAATCCTGCCAGAATGTCCAATCGTGTGTACGCGGCATAAGGGGCCAAGCCCAACCCCTGAAAAACAACCCTGCCCCATAATCCCCCCTCCACCAAATGATTTGGACCAGTGCACAAAGCAAGGTCCATAAAGACATGGATGAGCAAGTTTGGGGTGGGGGGACTTGAGTCCTGACTTCAACACGATAGAACACCTTTGGAATGAATTGGAGCGGAGACTGCGAGCCAGGTAGTCCTGTCCACATCGGTGCCTAACCTCACAAATGTGCTTCTGGAAGAATGGTCAGACATTCCCATAGACACACTCCTAAATCTTATGGACAGCCTTCCCAGAAGAGTTGAACCAACTCAATATTGAACCATACAGACTTAAGCCCCATACACACGGTAGGATTTTCCAATGGATTCTGTCCTATCCTACAATGTTGTCAGAAAATAAGACCGTGTGTAGGCACCATCGGACAGTTTCCATCAGATTGTCTGACGGACAAAGTCCTATCTCCTGCTGGATAGATTTTTGGACAACAAGGTCCGATCACACCAAATCTGATCGTGTGTATGGTAGTCCGACCGGACAAAGTGCTACGCATGCTCAGATCACATTACAAGACCAAAGCTATTGGCTACTAGCCTCTACGTAGTCCCGTCGTAGGCAACGTCACCACGTTCAGAATGATCGGATTTTCCGACAACTTTGTCCGACCGTGTGTACGCAAAACCAACATCAGACAAAGTATGACGGACATGGTCTGACGGACCTGGTCCTCGGATAATCCGCGCGTGTGTATGGGGCTTAAGACACCATTAAATTTCATGTAAAGGCAGGTGTCCCAATACTTTTGGCAATATAGTGTACATTTTTATTATATGTACAGCATTGGGGGTTAGTAGTTAGCCCTTCTTACTGGTAGCACTGGGGTCCTTGGTTCGAATCCCATCCAGGACACTACCTGCGTTGTCGGAATTGCATACACACGATCGGAAAATCCGATAGAAAGGTTTTCCGTCTGAAAAATTAAGAACAGGTTCTCAATCCAAATTCCGACAGAAAAAGGCCGATGGGCATACACACGGTCGGAAAATCCGATGAAAAGCTCCCATCGGACTGTTTCCATCAGAAATTCCGACCGTGTGTACGTCTTTAAGACTTTAAGGGCTCATTTACATCAATATGACATTGACTTTGGTGCACCCACTGCAGTCACTTTCCTCAGGATTTTCATCCCGCTTCTGAAGGGCTTGCAGCTTTTTGTAACAAGATCTTTTTTACATGTTGTCACTGAGACATGAAGTGGGAGGAATCCAAAACAAAGTTTTGGCCCGGATTACGTTGAAGTCCTCACACGTCTGTCAGCTATGCATGCCATTGGGCTTGTCGGGGACGCTTAAGGAGCTCTAATGTGGTAATTTCATGTCTGCTCGCAGCGTGTAATAAGTGTCTGTTGAAGCTTCCACCCTTGTCAGTCTGGAACAACACCCCGAGCCCCAGGGGGGGAACAAGCCTTGTGTGAGAATACATGAGGAAAACGATCGCTATATCAGCCAAAAAACTATCTCAGGTACAACTTCAGCACCAACTCGCACAAAGGTGTGGCATCAACTACCTGTGCCAAGTGCTGGTCATCATTTTTGGCGACTGAGCCAGCGTTTATAAGAATTAGAACTAATCTACCGAAGAGGAACTGGTCACATATCCAATGTATGAGTATAGTGTGACCAATATCTGGGCACTGTGACCAGCTTCTCAGCCAAAATGGAAGACTTTACTGTGCACATTCTTTCCTCTTTAAAGCCCAACTCCGGTGAAGGTAACAAGCCTCTCTTCCAGTATCACTGCCCCTACAATGGTTTTAATGCTTTCCTCCATCTAGGGCAGTGGTTCTCAACTTCAGTCCTCAAGTACCCCCAACGGGCCATGTTTTGGGAACTTCCCTTAGATAAAATAGCTCTTATCAATACCATGTCATTGATATTGGATTTAAATCAGCTGTGCAAAGTAAAGGAAAACCTGAAAACATGGCTCGTTGGGGGTACTTGAGGACTGAGGTTGAGAACCACTGATCTAGGCAACCAGAAAAGAAGTTTAACTTACTTGATCCTCCGCTCCCCTGGCAGCAGGCGCTCCCCTCCTTTCTTGCAGTGGACTCTTCCTCAGCCCTACATTGGACATGAGGACACTATCTAACCACCATAGCATAGGGGAGAAGAGGCTACAGGCACCATTCTTGCAGCATGGATGTAAAACTGCTGTTCCCAGTTCCCTAGATCAGCAGCATTTAAAGGGTAAGTTCACCTCACCACGAAAAATGACAAGGTGAACTACCCCCAAATATCCTCTCATTGGTCAACACGACCACGCTGACCAATAAGGGTATGCCACTACAAGCATTATGATGCATACTCACTGCAGGGCTGTGTAATATGGTGTATAGACCATTACACCGGCAGCACAGGACATCAAGGCTGCCATGTGCGGTGGGGTCTGGAAGGGTGGCTGGAATATCTGGGGTTAGTTCACCTTTTCATTTTTTTTTCTTTTTCGGGAAAAGGTGAACCTACCCTTTAAATGCTCATTTTACTCCAGGGCAGTGTACTCCAAATTGCGGCCCAGGGGCCAGAAATTGCCCTTTGCTTTCTTTTATCAGGCCCTTGGGGAACAATTACCTTCACTGACACCAATGATGGGGCATAATTCTTCCCACTGACCCAACAAAGGTGTATAATTGTTCCCAAGAACACCAACAATGGGGCACAATTCCTCCCACTGACGCCAACGACGATGGGGCACACTTTCTCCCACCGATGACAATGGGGCACATTCCTCCCACTGACACCAACGACAATGGGGCACACCTTCTCCCACTGACACCAACGACGACGGGGCACACTTCCTCCCACTGACGATGATGGGGCACACTTCCTCCCACTGACACCAACAATAATGGGGCACACTTTCTTCCACTGACACCAACGACGATGGGGCACACTTTCTTCCACTGACACCAACGACAATGGGGCACACTTCTTACCACTGACACCAAACAACGATGAGGTACACTTCTTACCACTGACACCAACGACAATGGGGCACACTTCTTACCACTGACACCAACGACAATGGGGCACACTTTCTCCCACTGACACCAACGACAATGGGGCACACTTTCTCCCACTGACACCAACGACAATGGGGCACACTTTCTCCCACTGACACCAACGACAATGGGGCACACTTTCTCCCACTGACACCAACGACAATGGGGCACACTTTCTCCCACTGACACCAACGACAATGGGGCACACTTTCTCCCACTGACACCAACGACAATGGGGCACACTTTCTCCCACTGACACCAACGACAATGGGGCACACTTTCTCCCACTGACACCAACGACAATGGGGCACACTTTCTCCCACTGACACCAACGACAATGGGGCACACTTTCTCCCACTGACACCAACGACAATGGGGCACACTTTCTCCCACTGACACCAACGACAATGGGGCACACTTTCTCCCACTGACACCAACGACAATGGGGCACACTTCTTACCACTGACACCAAACAACGATGGGGCACACTTTCTTCCACTGACACCAACGACAATGGGGCACACTTCTTACCACTGACACCAAACAACGATGAGGTACACTTCTTACCACTGACACCAAACGACGATGGGGCACACTTCCTCCCACTGACACCGACGGTGGGGCACACTTCCTCCCACTGACACCGACGGTGGGGCATTTTCTACTCCCACTGACCTCAGTCTAGCCTGAAAGACACTAAACTGGCCCTTTGTTTAGAAAGTTTGGAGACCCTTGCTCTAGGGCAGTTATGGTGAACCTTGGCACCCCAGATGTTTTGGAACTACATTTCCCATGATGCTCATTCACTCTGCGGTGTAGTTGAGCATCAAGAGAAATGTAGTTCCAAAACATCTGGGGTGCCAAGGTTCACCATCACTGCTCTAGGGGACTGGGAACAGCAGTATTAGTTACACAGCCTCTTCTCCCATATGCTCCGGCAGTTGGATACCATCTGGTATCAAGATCGATGCAGGGCCCACAGACCTGCACTGGACATGTGAATGTCAAGGTACTGTCCATTGTGGCAGCATTGGACATGAGGGACAGTCTGCTCCTGGACTGTATGGCAGTGGCAGCTTACAATGGCAAGGGCTCGCCGATTAGCAAAGTCATGTGGTCGTGCTGACCAATAAGTGCTTGCTATGTCAAGCATTAAGATAGCTACTCACTCTGGGACATTTTATTGCAATGTATGGACCACCTGCAGAGCTCTAATAAGGAAAGTGGCTGGGTCTGCATCCCTTTAAATGCGATTTCCCTTTGGGGGCATCTCATCAAAAATGAAATTTTTGTTGCAGGGGATGCTCAAAATCTGATTTGCATCTTAGTGCAGACTTCTGGGAAAATCAGTCAGCCAATCACACAAGCAAGAAATTATGTTTCTGGGGGAATTTCTGTACCCAGATGGTTGCCATATTGCATTGCACTTTACGGAAAATTACAGAGCAGCAGATTGAAAAGGAAAGGTCATTTTTAATAACATTCAATTACAAGGACTTGTGTTGCAATTGTTTATGCTATATTATTATTATTATTTTTATGTGGGTGAGTGCGGGTCCCAACACATCCTGTATAGCAGGGGTAAGCAACCTGGGGTCCTCCAGCTGTTGCAGAACTACAAGTCCCATCATGCCTCTGGGAGTAATGGTAACTGCCAGCCTTGCAATGCCTCATGGGAAATGTAGTTCCACAGCTGGAGGGGCCCCAGGTTGCCTACCCCTGCTCTATAGGAACCAGGAACAACTGCTACACAAGATAACGATTTCACCGTTCTGCCTTACATAATCACATTTAGGGCCGGTTCACACTGCTGCGCGATCGCATGCGATTCGCACTGCACTGCAAATCACATGCAATGTCCATGCAATGCGAATTCAGACATACAGATAGTATGACTGAATTTGCATCGCATTCAGACCAAACTCACACAGAACACCCCCAGATCGGTTCACATATTGCAGTGCGAATTGCGGATTCGTACAGGAATCGGATCGCATGGGTGAGAACACTTATGCGTTCCGATTCAAGTGCGGGGGAAAACAAGTCCCTGCACCTTTTTCTGTGTGAATCCAATGCGAGTTTAGCCATACAATTGCTCAGACATTGCAGTGCGGGTGCGAATCACATGCGATGCCTGAGATGGCACTAGTCTGAACCTAGGCTGAGCAGAGAGAAGATAACGCAATACATCGGTGCCAGCATCCCGTTACTTCATCCAAGATTTATCCTCACATTTTATTTTTACATCCAGTGCCATTCATTATGCAGGTGGGGCAACGCGGGCGAGTCCAGGAAAATTAGCACATACCGTCATTACCACCGGGCAGGTATGTGAAACACGCGGCGAGGAGAGCGAAGCCACGAAGGACAGTCAGTGAAGATGGCAATTAGTCAGTGCCCTGGGCAGCGGGTTTATCCACTCCGCCACACACATGTTGTACACAGGACTGTACGAGAACACTTAACCCTTCCCTCCCACACACAACGGACTAGTCTTAATACAGGTCATGGATTGCTGATCCACAGAACATCCGATTACCAAAAGCTCACCACATACATTACAATCGGATTGTGCAATCTCCTTTTGATCTACTGATAAGTAGTGTAAGGACCTGTCTGATTGGATTATAAACTGATCGCATCAGGTGGGCCCTCATAATACATAGTTATTGGAAGATCTAACGTTGATTGTACAATCTCTGTACAATTAATCTTCACATAGATCTACCAACAACAATGTAGCATACAGGCTTGTGCAACCGCTGTGCAGCCTCCCATACAAGTGAATGGTTGTACACAATTGTAATCATGTAAACACCGATGGCAAAATTTAGTGTTCCAGAAATACGTTGTACTCATGTGTGGGGAAACACAGATGAACAGACTCATTCACACCACTAGAGCCAGACGTGCCCTTGTACGGGAAGCTGTATGTACCAGCTGGGCTCCCCGGGTGCAGGAAAGTGCTGGGCATAGAAGGAAGGAAGGAGACTGAGCAGACGGGGGGGGGGGGGGGGGGGCAAAATTTCAAAGATTTTACAGAGAGTCACACAAAGCTGGCAGGTGGTCTGAGACATCGGCATCATAGCGAGAATATCAGCTTTGGGTGGAGTGACCCTTTAAACAAAGACAAGTTTATAGACAGAGGTTGTCTGCAGCAGGTGACAATCTTATATCTATGGGCTGCCCCAAAGGAGACTGTCCGATAAAGCAATTGGAGAAGAGAAAAAAAAATGTCAATTATAATTGCTTACCACGAGATAGACCAACCAGAGAGGATGATCACAGTGCCCCATCACATACCCCCCCCCCCTTACACCAGATGTCCCCATCACATATCCCCCCTTACACCAGATATCCCCCTTTACACCAGATGTCCCCATCACATATCCCCCCCCCCTTACACCAGATGTCCTAATCACATATCCCCCCCCCTTACACCAGATGTCCTTATCACATATCCCCCCCTTACACCAGATGTCCCCATCACATATCCCCCCTTACACCAGATGTCCCCATCACATATCCCCCCTTACACCAGATGTCCCCATCACATATCCCCCCCTTACACCAGATGTCCCCATCACATATCCCCCCCTTACATCAGATGTCCCCATCACATATCCCCCCTTACACCAGATGTCCCCATCACATATCCCCCCTTTACACCAGATGTCCCCATCACATATCCCCCCTTACACCAGATATCCCCCTTTACACCAGATGTCCCCATCACATATCCCCCCCCCCTTACACCAGATGTCCTAATCACATATCCCCCCCCCTTACACCAGATGTCCTTATCACATATCCCCCCCTTACACCAGATGTCCCCATCACATATCCCCCCTTACACCAGATGTCCCCATCACATATCCCCCCTTACACCAGATGTCCCCATCACATATCCCCCCTTACACCAGATGTCCCCATCACATATCCCCCCCTTACATCAGATGTCCCCATCACATATCCCCCCTTACACCAGATGTCCTTATCACATATCCCCCCTTACACCAGATGTCCCCATCACATATCCCCACTTTACACCAGATGTCCCCATCACATATCCCCCTTTACACCAGATGTCCCCATCACATATCCCCCCTTTACACCAGATGTCCCCATCACATATCCCCCCTTTACACCAGATGTCCCCATCACATATCCCCCCCTTTACACCAGATGTCCCCATCACATATCCCCCCCTTTACACCAGATGTCCCCATCACATATCCCCCTTACACCAGATGTCCCCATCACATATCCCCCTTACACCAGATGTCCCCATCACATATCCCCCCTTACACCAGATGTCCCCATCACATATCCCCCCTTTACATCAGATGCCCCCATCACATATCCCCCCTTTACACCAGATGTCCCCATCACATATCCCCCCTTTACACCAGATGTCCCCATCACATATCCCCCCTTTACACCAGATGTCCCCATCACATATCCCCCTTACACCAGATGTCCCCATCACATATCCCCCTTACACCAGATGTCCCCATCACATATCCCCCCTTACACCAGATGTCCCCATCACATATCCCCCCTTTACATCAGATGCCCCCATCACATATCCCCCCTTTACATCAGATGCCCCCATCACATATCCCCCCTTTACATCAGATGCCCCCATCACATATCCCCCCTTTACATCAGATGCCCCCATCACATATCCCCCCATTACATCAGATGCCCCCATCACATATCCCCCCTTCACATCAGATGCCCCCATCACATATCCCCCCTTTACATCAGATGCCCCCATCACATATCCCCCCTTTACATCAGATGCCCCCATCACATATCCCCCCTTTACATCAGATGCCCCCATCACATATCCCCCCATCACATCAGATGCCCCCATCACATATCCCCCCATCACATCAGATGCCCCCATCACATATCCCCCCATCACATCAGATGCCCCCATCACATATCCCCCCATCACATCAGATGTCCCCATCACATATCCCCCCATCACATCAGATGTCCCCATCACATATCCCCCCATCACATCAGATGTCCCCATCACATATCCCCCCATTACATCAGATGTCCCCATCACATATCCCCCCTTTACATCAGATGCCCCCATCACATATCCCCCCATCACATCAGATGTCCCCATCACATATCCCCCCATCACATCAGATGTCCCCATCACATATCCCCCTTTACATCAGATGTCCCCATCACATATCCCCCCCCCTTTACATCAGATGTCCCCATCACATATCCCCCTTTACATCACATATCCCCCTTTACATCAGATATCCCCCTTTACATCAGATCTCCCCATCACAGCGCCCCCTTTTGTGTGTGGTAATAATCATTACAAGCAGTATTAACTACAAAACCAAAAATGTATTATACTGCAGTTTACCAATCTTTACATGTGGTGGCTGCATTTGTTTTCTTTTCTTAGGCGTTTTCCCCCTTTGTTTTCACCTAGTGATCTGGCCAGTAACACACCTCCTGTATTAGAGCGCCCCCACTCTGGATGAAGAAGCACAGGGGGAACCTTCGGACAGCAGCATTTGTAAGTCTGGGGCAGGAGAATGTTAGGTGTACTAGCAGATTTAGATACACTAACAAACTGAAGCCTAACTCATCTCACACTTTATAAACAGTTACAACAAACAGTTTAGTTCCTTTTTGGGATAAAGGTTTTACATAAATAAAAGCTGATCGTTGTAAATGGTTTGTCTCACCCATGTAAACTGATACATTCTGCTGAAGAGCTTGCGCTTTTGAAAAACAACAGACTTACGGGCCAGATGAAAATAGAAGAAAGCTTATAAAATCAAACGAATGCAGCCATCATATCAGAAATGTTTTCTTTGGGTTTATTGCGGCTAGTAGTTATCAAGCTCTTGTACCTTTTGGGGCGTTTGGCTTTAATGTGTATCTGCTTGCCGGGTTTGGGGTGCCATTAACAATGAGGCTGACTTCACACCGATGTGATCTACAGGAATCGCATCGGATTTCGGTATAAATGACATTCGAATTCAGTGCGGTGCGAATTGAGACATACATTATGTGTGTCTCGATTGACACCAAAAACGCGCAGGACACTGGAATCGAATCGCATGGGTGTTCAGACCAATGCCATCCAATTCCATAGTTCGCACTGCGATCTGTGAATCGATCTGGGGGTGTCATTAACTTTATATTGACACCCGCAGCAGAGCGCAGTGTGACCTGCCTGAGATTCTGATGCGATGCGGGAACCCGAACAGGAATCACTGCGATGTGGGAACCAGTGAGATTCCAGTGCCGGTTCCCGTATCGCATGTCACTCACAGACAGTTCACACTGCTCTCTGCGAACCGCTGTGGGCGTCAATACAAAATAAATGACACCCCCAGATCGGTTCGCATATCGCAGTGTGAATTCGGACAGGAATCGTGAACACCCGCGCGATCCGATTCTGGTGTGGACAAAAAAATGGTCCTGCGTGAGTTTGGTGCGAATGCAATGCGAATTTGCATCGTACAGACATCGCATGTGATCGGCACAGCAATGCGGTGCGATGTCTGTGATTGCAGAAGTGTGAACCAATCAAGGAAACATTTGAAGATTTCTGGTCCAACCGTACAAATGTTCCCGGAATAAAGGCGAGATCAGTGTCTGCTCCAATCAGATGTCGGCGTTGTAGCGGACTCGCTGCGTAGAAATTACATTGAGCACGTTGTCCAATTAGCGATGTAAATATTTAATTAGCACCCCGTGTTTAATATTAAAATACCACACACATGAGGATCTCATTACACCCAGTCCTGCGCCACCGCCAATCGTTTAGAACCATATCGTGTCGCGCCATGGCGAGCGATCGAGTGCATCACTGCGCGTTAACGACGTCCCAGGACAGCGCAGACCAATAAATTGTATAAAGTTTGTAAATAAAAAAACGTCACCTAAAACGATGAATTTTAGCTGGCCAATCGGAGACGAGCGATGAGCTGTAACTAGGGGTTACCTCCAAACCTGACACAAAGTAACAATGTGCACACAGTGCTCCTTCCTCCAGCTGATCACATACAATCAGGCTGCAATGTGACACTATCAGAGCTCATCACACTACACCATACACCAACAGCAGACACAGAGCAGGGACCCCCCTATACTCAGACCCCCTATGTGGATACTCACTGGATCCGATCAGATCGCTCCTAGAACCGGCAGATCGCAGATAGACTTGTAGCTCTGATCATCGCTCCGCACACTGATCGTACCTGACACTCTCCGCTGCTGTCACATCTCAGCCAGTCTAGTCTAGCGCCTCTGGTGGCCGAACGGGGTAATCGCAGCACTGCCTGCGCGCTGTCCTCTGGGTAATGTAGTTCTCTAGGCTCACTTGGTGTGGAAACTTTTCTGTTGTCATCATAGGCAGAGAACAGGGGGGGAGGATTTATCAAAACTGGAGCAGCTGTGCATGCCAACCAGCTTGTAGCTTTAGCTTACATATTCAAAGAATTAGGGCTTATGCACACAGCACTTTTTTTTTTCACCCCTGGACACCTTTGCTCCAGGAAAAACGCACAGGCGTGCACGCGTTTGGCGCTAATGCATTCTATTGGCCAGAAAATGTATTTATTCTGCCTATTAACCATTTGAAGGCCAGGTATTTTCTGGCACTTGTTGTTTATACGTTTAAATCAGTATTTTTAGCTAGAAAATGACTTATACCCAGTGGCGGCTGGTGCTCCATCACTTGCCGATCAATCAGCACTTACCCGATCCAGGTTGTGGCTGTGGCTTCCCTCCTCTATATCCCGGCAGTCGCTGCTTCTCCTCCCGGGCCAATCGGGTCCTCGGACTCCTGGCCAATGGGGTCTTAGGACTCCCGGACAATCGGGTTTCAGGACCCCTTTCCTGATTGGCCGGGAGGAGAAACAACTTTAATTCGCTATTGTCACACAACTGGGTGGGTTCAGGGTGCAGTGCTCTGCGCCCCAAGCCCACTCTTCTTCAGTCTTGCGTGCTTAAAAAAAAAAAAAAAACCCCATTGGAATCCATTTGTCCAGCGTCCTTTTAGCTCCATTTAGATTAAGGGGCCGGGCACATGGATGGGGGGCTGCACCCCTGAGCCTTTAATGGAAGGGCCACCACTGATTATAACTCCCAAACATTTTATATATATATATATACATTTTATATGTATATATATATATATATATATATATATATATATATATATATATTAGCAAAATAAAATGGCGATCATTGCAATCGTTTATGGCACACGGTATTTGCGCAGCGGTTTTTCAAATGCAATTTTTGGGGAAAAAATACACTTTAAAGCATTTTTTTTTTTTCTGTGTGTTTTGACGCACGACGATAGCTGCGTTTGGGGTGCCAATAAGAAATAATGGCAGCACAACAGTGTTCAGCGTTTTGCTGCGATTCTGGAATGGCAGGCAGAATCATGCGATTTTGCCCGTGATTCCAAAATGCTCAGGGGTGAATGAGGCCGAATTGTAGCACCCTCCTGACAGAACTGCATATCATTTTTCTTTTTTTAATCCTTTTTTAAGGCTTCCCTCCCTCTACTACCATATTTCCCATCCAGGCAAGAATGATGTTGTTGGTACTGCCAACACTCCGCCAGTTTAGATATGAACATCATATATCCCTGAAGTCTTCAGGCACCTCTGTGTTTTGGATGTGCACGTGCCACTAACCCTACGCACGCGCCACTAATACTAGGCACCCGCCACTAATCCTACGCACGCGCCACTAATCCTATGCACGTGCCACTAACCCTACGCACGCGCCACTAACCCCACACACGCGCCACTAACCCCATGCACCACTAACCCCACGCACGCGCACTTATCCTACCCACACGCCACTTATCCTACGCACGCGCCACAAATCCTATGCACGTGCCACTAATCCTACGCACGCGCCACTAATCCTACGCACGCCGCCACTAATCCTACGCATGCACCACTAATCCTATGCACGCGCCACTAATCCTACGCATGCACCACTAATATTACGCATGCGCACCCAGCGCTCTACTGTATTATTTACGCGTTGCCAATAATATACCAGAGGCGGCTGATTCTGTGCATGTGAGGCTGCAGAATTGTATTACTTACACATTGCCGATGCCGTTGAATTATGTAAATTATAAGATTCCCCAGCTAGGATGCTGAGTGCGCAGTCACGGGATCTTTCACTTCATCATCATGGCCAATAATACCAAGAAGTATTGGGACAGATAACTCGCCGCCCTTATTGCAACTGGCCTCCAGGATTTGTCCGAGGAATATAAAAGTCCCAAAATATCCACAAAAACAATAACCTGCATTCCGCAATAAATATCTATTTTTACATTGACATTTTATAAAATTATAATGGTCTCTCTATTTAAATTTTCACGATTCCGGTGAAGTTCCCCCTTGATATGTACACCTGGGTGGGATTGGTAACTCTTCAACAATACTAAGCAGTGGCTTGATGAGCGATGGCGTTGTCACCCGTCTTTGGTACATAAATATTGCCCCTTGTAATGTGAGCTGCGGAAGGTGGCGGAAGCAGGATCAATACTATAATAGAGAGCTTCCTCCATAATAAAACTCAGCTTTCCTGCTAATCAATAACCTTAACAGTCACATCAGCTCCACTTACACAATGCCCATAAGAGACTTGTACACTGTCCAACTGCATAACAGGCAAAAAAAAATCGCCAACAAATTGGCATTCTGGGTAATATGATAATCTCCAATGTGAAATAATAATAAACGCTAAAAGGATAGAAAACTGTGTGGCGTGCGTCTCGTCTGCCGCTCTCTTTTATGTCATTTGAGTGATTGTTCCAATTCTGCAGAATGAAAGCAAAGGGACATCAACCCTGCCCGCCGTCTCCTGGACGTCACTTGTGTCCCTATTAGCGCATAGATTAAATAGAACCTGGCCCCGTAGATAATCCCAGGACCCGATCCCCCAAGGATTACACTCTTTTCATGCTGCCAGCCCAGAACAGTATGCAGATTTCACAAAGCTCCCTTATTACTCTCACAAATGACTAAGAGCAGCTGAGTGGGAGACTAGAAGCTGAATATTATATGAAGTCTTATCCAGAACACTGTCTGTGCGGGGGAATAATTACTGCATGATGAGCCAGAGATAGATGAATGGATAGATTAATCATTAGATAGATAGATAGATAGATAGATAGATAGATAGATAGATAGATAGATAGATAGATAGATAAACAGAATTGAGTAGAATGATAGATAGATAGCTAGAGATAGATGCATTGATCAATAGATACATAGGTTGATGAATAACAAAAACAGTATAGATGAATAGTTTCTTATTTTGATCAATAGATAGATATATAGATAGATAGATAGATAAACAGAATAGCGTAGAATGGTAGATAGATAGATAGATAGTGGATATAGATGCATTGATCATTAGATACATAGCTTGATAAATAGATAGATTGTATAGATGAATCGATAGATAGATATTTTGATCAAAAGATATACAGATAAATCAAAAGATAAATACTGTAGATAGATAAACAGAATAGCGTAGAATGATCGATAGATAGATATATATAGAGAGAGAGAGATAGAGATATATATATATATATATAGATGAATCAATAGATATTTATTTTGATCAATAGATATATACATGAATCAAAAGATAGCTAGATAGATAACAGAATAGAGTAGAATGATAGATAGATAGATATAGATGCATTGATCAATAGATACATAGCTTGATAAATAGATATACTGTATAGATGAATTGTTAGATAGAAATGTTGATCAAAAGATATATAGATGAATCAAAAGATAGATACTGTAGATAGATAGATAAACAGAATAGCGTAGAATGATAGATAAATATATAGATAGATGCATTAATCAATAGATACATAGCTTGATTAATAGATATATTTATATATAGATGAATCAATAGGTATTTATTTTGATCAATAGATATATAGATGAATCAAATGATAGATAGATAGATAGATAGATAGATAGATAGATAGATAGATAGATAGATAGATAGATAGATAGATAGATAGATAAACAGATTAGAGTAAAATGATCGATAGATAGATAGATAAACAGAATAGAGTAAAATGATCGATAGATAGATAGATAGATAAATAAATAGATAAACAGAATAGAGTAGAATGATCAATTCAATAGATAGATAGAGATAGATGCATTGATCAATAGATACATTGGAATCAATGGGCACCGCTGCCGAAGCGCCTGCAAAGCGATTTTGCAGCGTTACTTTGCGGGTGCTTTTAACCCTTTTATTCGGCTGCTAGCGGACGAAAAGAAAAAAGCCTTGCCATCATAACAGCGGTTAAGCGACACTAAAATTAGCAGCGCTAATTGGGAACTGGGGGGGGGGGGGGGTAGTTTACCTTTAGTTTTTTTTCTTAAAAAGTGAACTAACACTTTAAACAAACAAAAAAAAAAAACACTGACCGATATGATTTTTAAGACCCTTTGGATCTTTTCTGCCATAAAACCTTCTCTCAGCCCGTTGGTGTAAAGTGGTTGTAAACAATCACCTTGTAAAACAAGTCACTCAGTTTGAAATAGAAATGAAAGACAAAATATTTGTGTACAGATTAAAAAAAAAAACACATCATAAATATTTGTTTTCTCCTTTTTTATAAGTGATCACATTCCCTCTGTTCCCAGATGCATAAGAGTTGGGGAGAGGAGAAGCAGCAGCTCATTGACCTTCTCAGTGAGAGGCTATGCAGGGGGGCCTGTCAGGACACGCCTTATCATTGGAGGAGAGCTTACTAAGTTCCCAGCATAGCTAGAGAACTGAGCACAGTGTGCTCTCCTGCTTAGTGTGGTCAGTTTTTAATAGGAAAGCAGAGGGACTTACAGGAACACCAGGGATTTCACATAAGGAGAGCAATACAAAGAGAATAGGAGACACTTTAATGTACACTGAGCTGTGCATGCGATGACGTGCATATGCCCAGGAGTGATATCATCAAAGCACAGACAACCAAGAGGGAAGACTGAGAGGAGGAGGTGGCAACACCCGTGACCGACACGGGTGCAGAGCTGGCCAGGTACTGTAAGTTCCCCCTAATGTACTAATATGATGGGGACCAATTTTATATATATATATATATATATATTTTTTTTTTTTTTTTTTAGGAGAGTATATGGCTTCCCATTGCAATGGCCATTTTTTTCATTTAAAGTAGATATACATTTTTTGGATACAGAAAAAGAGGGTTATAACCCCTGTCAGTTTTTCTTTTGCCATCTGTGTCCGATTGAGGAGATTTCCCTTCACTTCCTGTCCCATAGCCAAACAGGAAGTGAGAGGAAATCCCTGCAAGTTAAAGGAATTCCTTGGGGACCCCCAAGCAGTGATGTAAGTAACTGAGTTAAAATAAACCGAGTTACCTAACGCAGTTACTTTAGAGGGTAACGAGTAATCTAACTGATTACTTTTCCCCTCATGGTAACTCAGTTCCCATTACTTTGGCTTAGTTACCCCAATTACATCTACCGCCACTAGATGGCAGTAGTGTAATTCCGGTGTCCTGCCGAAAAAGTTCCCCCGCCGGATAAGGACCCCCTGTACTGCGCAGGCGCAGGGCTTGCGCAGTACGAAGGACTACGGAGCTTTCGAAAATTGCCGAACCTAAACAGCTCTGAGTAAACTCTACACCGCGCAGGTGCAGTTAACATGTAATTGTACGAGGCGATGCCGCACACCCCTGATGCTCGTGCTACTCTGCAAGGGGCGTCTATCGTGTAAGTAAGGGGCGGGTCTAGTATTACTGTAACCAAGGGGCGCACTTATTATTATTGTTATATATCGAGCTCTGCCCATTAATTTAACATTCGCCCTCTTCTGTATCCATCCGCCCCTTACACGATATAATAATAATAGACCCGCCACTTGCTTACACGCTATAACAGATCTGCCCCTTGGTTAGAGTAATAATAGAGCAGCCCCTTGGTTACACGATATATAACAATAATAATAAATGTGCCCCTTGGTTACAGTAATACTAGACCCGCCCCTTAGTTACATGTATAGAATATTTTTTTAAAAAGTCAGTTACTTTGCTGCGTAACTAATTACTTTTCCAATGTAGTAACTGAGTTACTAACGCAATTACTTTTTGGGAGAAGTAATTTGTAACTTAACTAATTACTTTTTTAGAGTAAGATGACCAACACTGCCCCCAAGTCACCAGAACTAGTGTCCCCATTGGAGGATTCCCCCTCTATGACGTTTTTGGGGACAAGCCAAAATTTGTGATTTTCTTTTAGTTTAACTTTTAATGATAATGGTAAACAGGACAAATAGGGTGAATCTCCCTAATGGGGACACAGACAGCAATAAAAACAGACAGGGGTTCTAATCCTCTCCACTCCACATAACTAAAAAAAGAAGATTTGCCTTTAGTTCTACTTTCAGCTGGAGTCTAGCTGTAATAAGGCAGCAGAGAGGGGTATAGAGAGACACATAGTCTATGAGGATGTCAGGCACTATGCAGCTCTCATTGAGGGACAGGTACATCGTCCATCCCCGGCAGCAAGGTCACGTTATGTACAGAATGTATTTTGGAATGTTGTCGTCACGCAGATGGAGTATGACCGCAGATTGTAGCACACAATGGTGTCGTATTGATTTTCCAGCTGGGCAGAAAAACAAAAATCACCCACAGCCTGTCCACATTCCTGACATAGCTGAGTATGGATCAGACAGAAAGCATGTCAACACTGCTGACACCACGCATGCATGCCGACCAGAGACTCTCTGTACTGTCACTGTACCTCTATTTATCAGGGAAAAGAGAAGCTTTTATCAAAACATACTTAACGCTAGGGTTGCATTCACACGTTTTCTGGCAGTTTTTGCATGTTTTTATGCGCGATTTTGGTTAATTTTTTGCGCAACTTGCGTGTTTTTATACAGTGTTTTTGTGCTTTGGTGTTTTTTTTATTAGCCATTAGAGAAAACTATCATCTGTTGCATCATTTGTTAGGTATTTCAGCTTTTTTAGCTTTTCTATTAGCTTTTTTTTTTTAATTATTATTATTATTATTATTATTATTAATTTATGAAAAAAAATTTCATTAGGGTAAGGGGTTAGGGTTAAGGTTAGGTTAGAGTTAGGTTTTTTGTTTATAGTGCAAAAAATAAAAACCGCAGGGGCGATCAAATACCACCAAAAGAAAGCCCTATTTGTGGGGAAAAAAGGACGTCAATTTTGTTTTTGTCGCACGACCGTGCAATTGTCAGTTAAAGCGACACAGTGCCGAATCGCAAAAAGGGCCCTGGTCCTTTGGCTGCAAATTGGTCCAGTCTGAAAGTGGTTAAATATTGTGTCTGGGGGTCCCCTTAGTGTGGCTGTAAAGTGGCGCATCTGTGCGATATACAGAACATGCCGCAGCAATAATGACATTTCTAGGAAAAAATTTCAAGGAAAAAATGTCATTTAAACTTGCTTGCAGCTGTATGTATTGCCAGCTCATGGCAACAATATAGATTTAAAAAAAATAAAAAAAACGGCGTGGAGTCGTTGCCCACCCTCCCAGTCAATATCAGGCCCTTTGGGTCTGATATGGATTTTAAGGGGAACCCCATGCCAAAAATCCATACCAGACCCTTATCAGAGCATGCAGCCTGGCAGAGCGCCCCCCCTTCTGAACCATACCAGGCTACATGCGCTGAACATGGGGGGGTGGGTGCTTTGGGGCGGGGGGGCTCTGCGCCCCCACTCCAAAGCACCTTCCCCCAATGTTGATGGGGACAAGGGCCTCTTCCCGACAACCCTGAGCTGTGGTTGAAGGGGACTGCAGGCGGGGGGCTTATTGGAATCTGGAAGATCCCCAGATACTGCCCCCCCATGTGAATGGGTATCGGGTACATTCTACCCCTACCCATTCACCAAAAAAGTGTCAAAAGGTAAAACCACAAGAGACAATTTTTGACAAATCCTTTAATAAAAAACATCACACCGCCCGACAAACTCAAAAAATAGCAAAAATGAAAAAACTCTGCCTCTGTGGGAGGCCTCCCACTGACTGCTCTCTCTACACTTTTACAGCTCTTATATAGGCAAGGGCGGGGTGACCCCGCCCCTTCTGACATTATGGGGTTTATTTACTAAAGCTGGAGAGTGCAAAATCTTCAGCTTCCAGGTTTTATTGCCAAAGCCTAATTGACCAAGCTGAAGTTAGAAGCTGATTGGCTACCTTGCACAGCTGGACCAGATTCTGACTGCACCAGTTTTAGTAAATCAACCCCACTGTGTATAATAATATACTCTGCACTGCACTATATACTCTGCACTGTGTTATATATACTACACTGACTGCACTATATACTCTGCACTGTGTTATATACACTACACTGACTGCACTATATACTCTGCACTGTTATATACACTACACTGACTGCACTATATAGTCTGCACTGCTTTATATACACTACACTGACTGCACTATATACTCTGCACTGCGTTATATACACTACACTGACTACATTATATACTGGCTACTATAGGCACTGTACACATGAATGCGGCAAAAGCTCCTGCGCCCACCATCCCTGTACACTGTACACTTTCGGCCTGTGCACACTTACATACTCAGACTTGTCTCGGTCTCTGATGGTCTCCCTGACCTCTCGGTTCTCACTTCTGCCTGGTAGGCCTGGCTGTTCCCCCGAGCGTGTGCTCTCGCTGGCGGAATCTTCTTTCTCCTCCTCGCTGTCCTAGGACGCGCGTCTCCTCTGCTGCCTCCTGTCCGCCATGTTGGTGAGAAGAGAATCCATGGGGCTGTACTGGAAACTACACTTTTCGGTGTGCAGCGCGGCACATGGAGCCCTCCATATAGTTCACTGGGGGAAACCATCCCTTGCCCAAACCGGAACACGCGGCCTCAGCTTATTTCCACTTGGCAAATGTGAACAGGCGAGTGGAAATTTTGAGGGCTGGTTTAGGGTACCCTAAGACACGAGATGATAGTGGCTAAATCTGACCACTTTTTGCCAGATAAGATGAAGATTTCATGTCCATGATCCCGCCAGTCGGTCACTTTGTGAGAGGATAGTTGATAATTCAGGTTTGAAAACCTGCGATGACTGCTATTGTTCTCCCTGAGATATGCAACTCCAGCAGTGTTGACCTGTTCCACTCTACTCTTATTTCCTCTCAATTCACATGAAAAGGAACATGACCTGCTCAGGAACACAATGTTGGTGAGGAGAGAATCCGCAGGGCTGCACTGGAAACTACAGTTCCCGGCGTTCAGCGTGGCACGCGGAGCCCTCTGTATAGATGACTGAGGGAGGCGGTTTGTGTGAGCCGAGCGGATCCGATCCCCACCCGAGCTGAGCGGCGTGCCCCGTGCCCGAGCCAGCCGGGCTGAGTAGACCTAGTAAGTAAGCGCCCGAGCTAAGCAGATCTGCCCCCCCCCCGCCCGAGCCAAGCGGATCCGCCCCCGAGCCAGGCAGAACTGGCCCAAACAGAGCGGACCCGCCCCCCACCCGAGCCAAGTGAATCTGCCTAAGCGCCCAAGGCGAGCAGATCCAACCACTGCCCGAGTGAGTGGACCCGCCTGACCCAAAACACTCGCCCTCAACTAAATATCACTTGCCAAAAGCAAGCAGGCGAGTGGAATTTTTGAGGGCTGCTATAGTGTATACTATGAAAAAAAAATGTGGCCCTGTGCCGCTAAGGTGTTCAGGTTTGGCTTGAAGAAAAGTTGGCAACCCTAACTGTAACTTGAGTTGGATTGAAATAAACTGATTTTAGAGACATTTTATTATATTTAATTTTTTTCATGAATATAGCACAAAAAATGTATACAGTGCTTTACATACACATCAGTCCCTGCACCCGAAGAGCTTACAATCTAAGATCCCTATCTCACATACACACAACCACGAACATGACATACTAGGGTCAATCCTACCTGCATTTCTTGGTAGTGTAGGAGGAAACCTGCACTAACTCCATGCATATAGTGTCCTGGCTGGTATTTGAACCAAGGACCCCAATGCAGAGGTACCTTGCACTAAGCTACTGTGTGGCCCATAGCTGCAGTGTGCACTGGATACATATAGCCATTAATCTACCAATTGCACTTGTCTGCAGGAATGGCTCCAAAATAAGATGTCCAGACTCGAGCCAGGTAAAGTTGAACTTCACTCTCCCAATCAACATTGATTATTTTTAATCCTCATGCTGATAGCATTAGTAAATAGGAAAGTATATGATAATGACTTGTTTTAAGCTTTTTTTTTACATTTCTTCAGTTACTTCCTGGTTTCTTGCCTAGGCAAATGATGTCATACATCCCAGGAGTCTTCAGGAGAGGAGAAGAAGTTTGCTCAGCTAAGCACACTCTCCTGCATGCATGCTTGATCCAGGAAGTAAATGCTACATAAATCATTTGCCCTTACTGAAGATGGCCACTGCCAGAAATGTTAGGGGGTGTTTTTCAAAGTGAGTGCTCAACAAAATAAAGCACGGAGACATGGATGGATGGGAGGGAGCTTGCTTTAAATATTAAAAATGAATTAAACAGTGTTTTTGGTTTGCGGTGCGCAGATACAGTGAAGATCTGCTTTAAAGTGGTTGTAAAGTCTGAAGGTTTTTTATGCATGAAGGTAAAAAACCTTCAGTGTGCAGCTCCCCCCTCAGCCCCACAATATTTACCTAAACTCAATCTCAATCCAGCGATGTGCACGAGACCTGAGGCTCTCCCATGTCTCTCCTTCCTGATTGGCTGAGATGCAGCAGCAGGAGCCATTGACGCCTGCTGCTGTCAATCACAACCAGTGAGGCAGGAGCAGAAGCAGGGGGCAGGGCTGAGCTGTGCTCTCTGTGTCTTATGGATGCAGAGAGCCAACTCAGGAGCGAGCACGCACCAGTGCCCCCCACAACAAGCTGCTTGCTATAGGGGCATTCTGTAAGGGGGGGGCAGAGACAGTGCCCGAGAAGAGGAGGATCAGGGCTGCTCTGTGAAAAAACATTAAACAGAGCAGATGAGTATAACATGTTTCTTATTTTTTTTAATTTGATAAAAAATGTTCCTTTATGTAGCACTTCGGTATGTGTGCTAGATGTAGATAGGTTTGTTGTTTGTGTGGGGCCTGAGCTGTAAATCTGGGTCATGGTTCAGTGACTCAGGGCTGGATGACTCATCCTAGCAGCCTCTCTGGTGCCTCCCTCTGTTTTCTGGAACATTGGAGAATGTTCTAGACATAGTGGAGGACATTATGAGGAGCTGCTTGGCATATTTATGAGGTCCTCAGCAAATCCCCAGTGAAGGGCTGGCAGGGGGCAGGTCACCTCATAAATAGGCATAAGTCAAGCCAACAGGGCCGCTGATAAGGCAGTACAGCCAGCCCTCCTGTACTGGGCCCAAGCCCCATCAGTTCAAAAGGGGGGCACAGGCACCTGCTGAGCACGAGGGTCGGCTGTACTGTCTTATTGCAGACACCAATCCTCTTCTGCCACCCCCTGAAGCGGAGCCAGCCTCTCCTCCTCTTTCTTCCTCGGCTTCACTGCAGGGGGATTGGTTCTTACATATGCGCCCCTTCCATCTGCTGTCCAGGCCGCCCTGTGTGCTCCTTTCCCTACAGCGGTTCCGGCTTTCCTCCTCTCCTCTTTGGTCGACAGCAGCTGTGGGCACACCGGGGGATGTTTCTGGATGGAGAGCGGGGGGGAAGGGGCTGGTAAATGTATAATTTATTGGCCCCTTCCTTTCCTGAATGAACACAGTGAGTGATCGGTACTAATCACTCCTGTTTCCATTCATCACTGAAGCATAGTAAACTGTGCTTTAGTTTGTGAATGAGCAAGAAGCCTCAGAGCGCTTCCAGTTCATTTATCCATGCAGCTGAGGCTGCAGAGAAATGGACTGATAAATATATGTCCTCAGTCACTTCCGGCCAGGGGGATCCTTTCAGGTAGGCTGTATGGGGCCCTGTGATTTCTAGGAGCAACCCTGGAAGATGGAGATGGCGTGCTGAATAGGCTGTCGGTGGCCCACAGGGGTGCCCCCTAGTTTGGGGGGTAACCTTTGGCTTGGTAGCTGGAAATATCCTGCCATAACACACAGGAGGAGGCTTTACTGGAGGCACGGGAGCAAGGAGAGTGGACAGCAGGAGCAGGTCAGCACATCTGGGAGGTCTCCTGAGAGTCAAATGGGGGGCCGTTGAGTGTCAGTCTGGAGGACTGTGGGGAGAAGTTACCCTGGAGGGCTAGTAAAGGGGCAGCTGCAGCCAGGTGGGTTGGCAATACCTGAAGAGGTGGTGCTGGGATCAGTAGCCACAGGACTGATGCAACTGGACACTGAAATTCTGCTAGAAATTGTTAAAGAGGACCTGTCATTTTTCCAATAAAATGCTTCAATGAAGGAGGTTGGACAAGTTAAAGGCGGAATTCCCTATTAACATATAATATGGAGGGTTCCTAAATTTGTAGTAATAAATTACATAACGGCTCACAGGGCAATGATATACTGTATGCTGCCTCATGTTTTAACAAATCAGGAGTGAACCTTTAATTATTTCTTCATCAAGGCAAACAGATCAGTGAGCTGCAATCTATTAGTGTCAGCTGTCATGGGAACAGATCCAAGTCCTCTCTGTTTGATAACAATATTGATTGATCGCAGATGGAACTCCCACTGACCTCTGCTGCTCGTTTGTCATGCTATTCATTAGAAAGACAAGGACCAGTAAACCGGAGCTCATTTACATTGTGTCAATGTTGTTCCAAGGAAATTAATTCCTTCATTTATTTCTGGTCTGCTGGCAGAGACTGGACTGCGCAGCAAAATTATGTGTATCTACAGTCAACATGTAAAATCAGATATTCATTTCCACATTTTATTTTAATTATTTCTAGCCGACTCCTATTAATTAGAATGATCTTAAAGTTTGTAAACTTATTTTGAAGATCCCTACACACTTACTTCCCTGAATTCTGTTCTGTGAGTATCACTTCTGTGTCACACATTTCACAGAGCCTGCCTTCTGATCTACAGAGGAGGAGCTTCAGGAGGCGGAGTCAGTACAGGAAGCACTGCTTGCAGGCAGCAAGGTACCATGGCATATGTAAAAAGGAAAAAATCCCCCCAAAAAGGGTATGTGGGGTTTTTAGGCAGCGATTGGAAAAAATTCTGTATGATACAACGTATTGTCTAAATATAAATGTTTATTAAAGATGTCACAGAAGTGGCATAGTGGATATAAGACATGGGTCCCAAATGGGAATAATAAAACAAAACAGAAAAAGTATAAAAATACACTGATAGACAAAAATAACTTTTACAGCAGAATATTTTAACACAGCCAACATTGGTTGAAGTAAAAGTGAACCTGGCGCGTTTCGACCCGTATTGATGTGGGTCTTCCTCAAAGGTGATTTGTCTATTAGAAAGAGAGGGTAAAAAAAAACACATATATTGCAGCAATATTTATATTTCATATACTAGTCTCTATATAAGTTTAGGATAGAGACATATGCAATATTGTATTGTAAGATATTTACCCAGGTATGTATGTTTCTGATGAAATTTACTCATGTGGGGTTTCCCTGAAGAGGTTTTCTGTCCCCCGGGTGGCACTCGCAAGGTCACCCTGTAGCGTATGCGGGCCGGGCCAGGGAGAGGTGGTCCAAAAGCGTGACTTACGGGGGGTCACATCCAATGAATTGACCTCCTACAGACAGACACGTGGGCCGGTGGTTGGGAGCGAAGGGGGGGGGGGGGGGAAGAGCCCCTTGGCAGGCGCACCTGTCGTGAGAGTCCAACACCAAGCAATTATAGATCTAACAGGATTTATATAAATTATATTTTTTAAGTTTTTAAGTTTTTATATATTCATGTACATGAAAAAGTTTTAGTTTAAGTATGAGGATTGAGCCAGCAGGTACATATATCATGGTCCCTATCTCAGAATAGGTATATATAGTGATTACAACTTCAAGGAGAGTAATTATAATAGGTGAGAAGAAACACCTAGAGAGCAAGAGACAGTGCAGGAAAGAAGTAATGAGAAAGAAGGAGAGGGAAAGGAAAAAAGGGGGGGGGGAAGGACGGGATAGAAGAAAGGGGGGAAGGAAAAGGAAAGAAAGAGGGAGGTTGGAATGATAGAGGGGAAAGAGATGGATCAAACGTGAAAGTGTGATTGCAAGAAAGAGAAACAGAGGAAGAAGCAAAGGACAAGAGAGTGACAGAAGATCAGGAAGGAATGACAGCATAGTGGAAAGAAGAAGGGATATGGGGTAAGACATAGCAGAAAGAGACAAAGGTGAGAATGTAAATACATGGCGCGCACATGTACAGTGGTGTGAAAAAGTGTTTGCCCCCTTCCTCATTTCCTGTTCCTTTGCATGTTTGTCACACTTAAGTGTTTCGGAACATCAAACCAATTTAAACAATAGTCAAGGACAACACAAGTAAACACAAAATGCAATTTGTAAATGAAGGTGTTTATTATTAAAGGTGAAAAAAAATCCAAACCATCATGGCCCTGTGTGAAAAAGTGATTGCCCCCTAAACCTAATAACTGGTTGGGCCACCCTTAGCAGCAACAACTGCAACCAAGCGTTTGCGATAACGTGCAATGAGGCTTTTACAGCGTCCTGGAGGAATTTTGGCCCACTCATCTTTGCAGAATTGTCCTAATTCAGTTACATTAGAGGGTTTTCGAGCATGAACGGCCTTTTTAAGGTCATACCACAACATCTCAATAGGATTCAGGTCTGGACTTTGGCTAGGCCACTCCAAAGTCTTCATTTTGTTTTTCTTCAGCCATTCGGTGGTGGACTTGCTGGTGTGTTTAGGATCATTGTCCTGCTGCAGAACCCAAGTTCGTTTCAGCTTGAGTACACGAACAGATGGTCGGACATTCTCCTTCAGGATCTCTTGGTAGACAGCAGAATTCATAGTTCCTTTTATCACGGCAAGTCTTCCAGGTCCTGAAGCAGCAAAACAGCCCCAGACCATCACACTACCACCACCATATTTTACTGTTGGTATAATGTTCTTTTTCTGAAATGCAGTGTTCCTTCTACGCCAGATATACTTGGACACACACCTTCCAAAGAGTTCCACTTTTGTCTCATCGGTCCACAGAATGTTGTCCCAAAAGTCTTGGGGATCATCAAGATGTGTTGTGGAGAAATTGAGACGAGCTTTGATGTTCTTTTTGCTCAGCAGTGGTTTTCTCCTTGGAACTCTGCCATGCAGGCCATTTTTGCCCAGTCTTGTCCTGATGGTGGAGGCATGAACGCTGACCTTAACTGAGGCAAGTGAGGCCTGCAGTTCCTTGGACGTTGTTGTGGGGTCTTTTGTGACCTCTTGGATGAGTCGTCGCTGCGCTCTTGGGGTAATTTTGGGCGGCCGGCCACTCCTGGGAAGGTTCACCACTGTTCCATGTCTTCGCCATTTGTGGATAATGGCTCTCACTGTGGTTCGCTGGATTCCCAAAGCTTTGGAAATGGCTTTATAACCCTTTCCAGACTGATAGATCTCAATTACTTACTTTCTCAATTGTTCCTGAATTTCTTTGGGTCTCGGCATGATGTGTAGCTTTTAAGGATCTTCTGGTGGACCTTACTGTGTCAAGCAGCTCCTATTTAAGTGATGCCTTGATTGTGAACAGGTGTGGCAATAATCAGGCCTGGGTGTGGCTAGAGAAATTGAACTCAGGTGTGGACAACCACAGTTATAGTATGTTTTAACAAGGGGGGGCAATCACTTTTTCACACAGGGCCATGATGGTTTGGATTTTTTTTCACCTTTAATAATAAACACCTTCATTTACAAATTGCATTTTGTGTTTACTTTTGTTGTCCTTGACTATTGTTTAAATTGGTTTGATGTTCCGAAACACTTAAGTGTGACAAACATGCAAAGGAACAGGAAATGAGGAAGGGGGCAAACACTTTTTCACACCACTGTATACGAAAATGGGATGTTAGGGCATCCCAGCAAGGTGTATAGGAGACAAGAGAGAGGGTGAATGGGGAAAGAGGGGAAGGAGGGAAGGGGACAGAAAAAACGGGGAGGACAGGGGGTGAAGAGAAAAGGAGGGAAAGGGAAAAAGGGGGAGGGGGGGGTTGAGAAGAGGGGAAGGGAAATAGGGGGCAGGAAAAGGCGGGGAAAAGGAGGTGAAGGAACGGGAAGGAGGGGGAGGTTGGGCCAAAAGATATGACCCAAAGGGGAGGGAAACAGGAGGGAATGCGAGGATGGAGCACAAATAAGAGTGAAGGAAGAGAAAACAGGGGGAACGGATGGGGAGACTGAGAGTGAGGTAGTTAGTGGTGACAGGGTGGTGCCACGGGGCAGGGAAGAAAGAGGACTGAGAGAGGGGGGGGGGGGGGGAGGGAACAGGTGTGTAGGAAAAGTGCCAGAACAAAAGCAAATCGCGGTGAGCAAGCAACATTGAAGTTGCAAAGGAATCAAAGTGAACCAAAATGGTAAAAAAGTGAGATGTGTGAATGAAATGATATGTATGATGGTGTGATATACAGTATGGGTGGTTGGTTGTGGACCATAAAGTGCTGGTATGTGAGTGAATAAAAACAGGGGAAGAGGTATGTGTATAGAGTTGCATCACAAATTTACCTGATGGAGTTTATTTCCACTATTCTTGGTCGCTCGGTGATATACACCTTGTAGCCTATGCTTTTATTCCAAATTGGTGATAGGCTGCAGCAGACTGTGGGAAATATACGATCCAGAGAGCAGGTATGCAGTCTAGGATTAAACAGAGGGACGCTATATGACTGTGGAAATGCCTGGATAAGGGCACATATCAGAGCGTGTACTTACTGGCCTGGTGTCTCTTTGCTTGTGAACCCTCACATGGAGATGGAGTGACAACCCCCCTCTGTGGTGTTCTTATAGCTGCTAAAGGTTAGATCAGGTGCATCAATTGGAGATTCCAATTGATGCTAATTGGTGATGGACGTCCCACAGCAGGCGTGCGAAGGGCATCCCTTCCCACGGTCCCATACTCACCTTTCCGGCGGTCGGTTATGGCGGTCATGACGGCTAAACACGCCGTCCGGGGTGACCTCCCCGGCGTCCGAGAAGCCCTTCCGGGGTCGCCGCTGCGTCGTCATCGTCGCAACAGCGCGACGTCCCGCGTCACGCGCACGCACGGGGAACCCCACATGCGCAGTGATCGGGAACAGTCCGATGACGCTCCAGGACGCCGCCAGTAAAGGGGGTGGTTCCCCGCTGGGTAACCAGGACCTGCCCAGACACCCAAGGAGGAAGTATCATTGGAGGAGCCTAGGTGGATGTTTGCTCCTCCCCCCCTTGCTGGGAAGGCACGCATTGGGGCACATCCCGGTCCAGACCCACATCAGCAGGGGGAAAGAAGCGGAAGATGGTAAGGCGCCACCAGGGGGACATCCAACCTAGTAAAAGTGGGAAAAGAGAAGAAAAAGAAAAAACATAGGGACATATTGTATTAATCCCAACTTGTTGGTATAAAGAAGAAAATAAATATATATATATATATTCAATCAATCCTCAATGTCAGGAACCACTATTTGTATTAATCATTAGCCTAAATAGAAGACATTTGCACATAGTATCAAAAATATAATGAAAAACATGGGATCCTACAAGTCATTGCATGTATTAAATTCGGAAAAGGTTGTTTGCACAACACATAGGTGACATAATTCACACTTTGCTCAAGTATTGTACATATATAGAAATATATAAACATGAGCAGGCTGGAAATTGAAGGAAAGGAGAGAACAGGAGGGAATATGCTGGACATGGAAGCAGGAGTACACCAAGCCAGGACGTCCAAACACGTCCACTCGATTAACCGGCATCAGACAGGAAACCACTATATTATTGTGTCTTCCCAGACGTAAACCCTTTTAAAAAGGGGGCAAAAGAAATGGACTCATTGAGTCCAGGAGGGGATGTAGCTTGTAGCTTAAAGATCCATCTCTGTTCGTATTGTAACAGGATTTTATTCCAGTCACCGCCTCGATCCGGAATATGTATTCTGTCGAGCACAGTGAATGAAATTCTGGGCATCTTGTAATTATGTACTGTGACCACGTGGTGACCCAGTGGTAGTGGTTTCCGATCTGCATCGAGTAGACAAGTTTGGACATCCGGCAGTGAAACTCCTGCTTTGTTTTGCCAACATAGTATGCCCCACAGTCACAGGACATCAAGTATACCACGCCCTTTGTCTGGCAGTTGACAAAGTGGGCAGGTTTGAGAAGTGTCCCATTGGGAAGGTGAAAGTTTTTTTGGCGTTGGATGTACTGGCAGCATGAGCAATGGCCACATGGGAAGGAACCAAGGACTGAACAATGTTTTAAGCGTTTTTGCTCATCTCGGAATTCGCTTTGAACCAAATGGTCCCTTAGTGACGTAGCTCTTCTATAAGTAATGGAAGGATAACTAGAAATACATTTATTTATTTTGGGGTCATCAGTCAATATGCTCCAGTATTTTTGGATAATGTCTCCTGATTTTCCTGTGTTGTCGGGAGAAACGTAAGATAATTCTAGATTGGTTACCATCTTGGTCCTTTCGTGCCACTTTCTTAGACAGTAGGTCCTGACGTGAGTGTGCAGTTACTCTATTATATGCTTTCCGCAAGCACGAGCGGCTGTACCCTCGATCTAATAATCGATTTTGGAGGTTTTTTGCTTCCAATTTGAAAAGGGACTCTTCTGAGCAGTTTCTGCGTATTCGAAGATATTGGCCATACAGGATTGAATTTTTCAAAAATTGTGGGTGTGAGCTTTGTGCATGAAGCACTGTGTTCCCTGCAGTGCTTTTACGATAAAGGGTGGTTGAGACCTTGTTCTCAGAGTTTCGTCTAAGTTGGACATCGAGGAAGGTGATATTTTCCTTATCGTATGTCATGGTAAATTTCAAATTCCGGGTATTGGAATTAATGCGATCATAAAAAACTAAGAGCATTTCCTCTGATCCCTCCCAGATGACGAGGACGTCATTGATGTACCGTAGCCACGTTTTGATGTGGCTCGTGTACACGAGGAGGTCCTCATCGCCTAGGAGGGATTTTCCCACTCCCCCAGGTACAAGTTAGCGTAGGCCGGTGCGCAGCAAGTGCCCATGGCCACGCTTGGAACCTGGAGATAGTGGGAATTGTCGAAGGTGAAGAAGTTGTGGTTGAGAATATATTCGAGTCCATCAATGATGAAATTGTTCAGGGGGCCATCATATCTGCAGCTTGTCCAGAGGATATTTCGTACAGCATCGATCCCCTGGTTATGGGGGATCGAGCTGTACAACGCCTCGACGTCAATGGCCACCAATAAGGAATCGGCAGCCAATGACATATTCTCAGTTACCTGTAATAAGTGTATAATGTCCTTCAAAAAGGAAGGTAGATCCAAAAGAAAAGGTTGCAAAAAAGAATCAATAAATTTGCTTAAGTTTTCAGATATGCTTCCATTACCCGAGACGATTAGTCATCCGGGTGGTCTACTTAGGCCCTTGTGGATTTTTGGCAAGCTGTAGAAAGTGGCAAGCCGTGGATACCTCACCCTGATGAACTCGTATTGATCCCTAGTTAGGGTACCTTCTAAAAATGCTGAATAAATCATATCCTCAAATTTTACATAAGAGGTTTGAATTGTCTTAATGGGAACTTTGGAGTACCAGTCTTTATTGTTAAGGATGTCCTGTTGAATCTCCAATTGACGCACCTGATCTAACCTTTAGCAGCTATAAGAACCCCACAGAGGGGGGTTGTCACTCCATCTCCATGTGAGGGTTCACAAGCAAAGAGACACCAGGCCAGTAAGTACACGCTCTGATATGTACCCTTATCCAGGCATTTTCACAGTCATATAGCGTCCCTCTGTTTAATCCTAGACTGCATACAAGCGATTGTCAGAGACTGCAGACATTGTACAAGAGACTGTCAGAGACTGCAGACATTGTACAAGAGACTCTCAGAGACTGAAAAATTATACAGAAGATGGTCAAAGCCTGCAGACATGATACAAGTGACTGCCAGAGACTGCAGACATGATACAAAAGACTGTCAGAGACTACAGACATGATACAAGAGACTGTCAGAGACTGTGGACATGATACAAGAGACTGTCAGAAACCATGAACATGCTACAGGGGTTGTTGGAGACTGGGGGCCTGCTTCAGCAGTCAGTCATAGACTGGAGACATAGTACGTAACATGACATATTACAGATACAGTGGTGTGAAAAAGTGTTTGCCCCCTTCCTCATTTCCTGTTCCTTTGCATGTTTGTCACACTTAAGTGTTTCGGAACATCAAACCAGTTTAAACAATAGTCAAGGACAACACAAGTAAACACAAAATGCAATTTGTAAATGAAGGTGTTTATTATTAAAGGTGAAAAAAAATCCAAACCATCATGGCCCTGTGTGAAAAAGTGATTGCCCCCTAAACCTAATAACTGGTTGGGCCACCCTTAGCAGCAACAACTGCAACCAAGCGTTTGCGATAATGTGCAATGAGGCTTTTACAGCGTCCTGGAGGAATTTTGGCCCACTCATCTTTGCAGAATTGTCCTAATTCAGTTACATTAGAGGGTTTTCGAGCATGAACGGCCTTTTTAAGGTCATACCACAACATCTCAATAGGATTCAGGTCAGGACTTTGGCTAGGCCACTCCAAAGTCTTCATTTTGTTTTTCTTCAGCCATTCGGTGGTGGACTTGCTGGTGTGTTTAGGATCATTGTCCTGCTGCAGAACCCAAGTTCGTTTCAGTTTGAGTACACGAACAGATGGTCGGACATTCTCCTTCAGGATCTCTTGGTAGACAGCAGAATTCATAGTTCCTTTTATCACGGCAAGTCTTCCAGGTCCTGAAGCAGCAAAACAGCCCCAGACCATCACACTACCACCACCATATTTTACTGTTGGTATAATGTTCTTTTTCTGAAATGCAGTGTTCCTTCTACGCCAGATATACTTGGACACACACCTTCCAAAGAGTTCCACTTTTGTCTCATCGGTCCACAGAATGTTGTCCCAAAAGTCTTGGGGATCATCAAGATGTGTTGTGGAGAAATTGAGACGAGCTTTGATGTTCTTTTTGCTCAGCAGTGGTTTTCTCCTTGGAACTCTGCCATGCAGGCCATTTTTGCCCAGTCTTTTCCTGATGGTGGAGGCATGAACGCTGACCTTAACTGAGGCAAGTGAGGCCTGCAGTTCCTTGGACGTTGTTGTGGGGTCTTTTGTGACCTCTTGGATGAGTCGTCGCTGCGCTCTTGGGGTAATTTTGGGCGGCCGGCCACTCCTGGGAAGGTTCACCACTGTTCCATGTCTTCGCCATTTGTGGATAATGGCTCTCACTGTGGTTCGCTGGATTCCCAAAGCTTTGGAAATGGCTTTATAACCCTTTCCAGACTGATAGATCTCAATTACTTTCTTTCTCAATTGTTCCTGAATTTCTTTGGGTCTCGGCATGATGTGTAGCTTTTAAGGATCTTCTGGTGGACCTTACTGTGTCAAGCAGCTCCTATTTAAGTGATGCCTTGATTGTGAACAGGTGTGGCAATAATCAGGCCTGGGTGTGGCTAGAGAAATTGAACTCAGGTGTGGACAACCACAGTTATAGTATGTTTTAACAAGGGGGCCAATCACTTTTTCACACAGGGCCATGATGGTTTGGATTTTTTTTCACCTTTAATAATAAACACCTTCATTTACAAATTGCATTTTGTGTTTACTTGTGTTGTCCTTGACTATTGTTTAAATTGGTTTGATGTTCCGAAACACTTAAGTGTGACAAACATGCAAAGGAACAGGAAATGAGGAAGGGGGCAAACACTTTTTCACACCACTGTAAGTGTCTGCAGGGGATCAATGGGCCACACAAAAGTGGCCCCAGGCACTAAGCACTGCATTGTATGTTTAGAGGACCTGCTTTTTCCAAAACCCCAAGAGCTAGCACTCTTCTCCAGCTCTGGCAACACTGCCAGGATGCTTGCTATGAGAAATAAAATACAATCTATTGCTGGTTTCGTGTAATCTGCATTGTGGGTTTAAGAGGGGAGAGAAGCCGGCTGCCGTGCAAGTTTAGCTTGCGGCGTGTGGGAACCAAGACAACCTGCACACACTCTGGCATTCCGGGACTCAGCCCTGATTCGCCGGGACTCCGGGACAAGGACCAGGATGGTCCCGGCAAATCAGGAACGGTTGGAAGGTATGACTTCAGCCCTTTAAGGTTTTACCCCCTTCATGACCAGGCCATCAGGGTCCCCAGAGAGCCTTCCTTTACATCAGGGTCCCCAGAGAGCCTTCCTTTACATCAGGGTCCCCAGAGAGCCTTCCCTTACATCAGGGTCCCCAGAGAGCCTTCCCTTACATCAGGGTCCCCAGAGAGTCTTCCCTTACATCAGGGTCCCAGGGAGCCTTCCCTTACATCAGGGTCCCCAAAGAGCCTCCCCTTACATCGGGGTCCCCAGAGAGCCTTCCCTTACATCGGGGTTCCCAGAGAGCCTTTCCTTTACATCGGGGTCCCCAGAGAGCCTTCCCCTTACATTGGGGTCCCCAGAGAGCCTTCCCCTTACATCGGGGTCCCCAGAGAGCCTCCCCTTACATCGGGGTCCCCAGAAAGCCTCCCCTTACATCGGGGTCCCCAGAGGGCCCCCTTTTCAATAGTGTCCCCAGAGGGCCCCCCTTTCATTAGTGTCCCCAGAGGGCACCCCTTTCATTAGTGTCCCCAGAGGGCCCCCCTTTCATTAGTGTCCCCAGAGGGCCCCCTTTTCAATAGTGTCCCCAGAGGGCCCCCCTTTCATTAGTGTCCCCAGAGGGCACCCCTTTCATTAGTGTCCCCAGAGGGCCCCCCTTTCATTAGTGTCCCCAGAGGGCCCCCCTTTCATTAGTGTCCCCAGCGAGCCCCCCCTTACATTAGTGCATGGGCGTCCGCAGATAGAGGCAAGGGGGGTCAAGTGCCCCCCCCTGGAGTCGGCAAGGTGTCTGCACTGTGGCTGGCCTGCTTTGGGGCCGCTGTCAGCTAGGAGCACTGGAACTTTTTTTTTTTTTTTTAAAGAACAGCTGAGAGAGAAGCGCGGCTGTGCAGTGAACAGGAGGAGGGGCTGGCTGAGGAAATGTGTAGCAGCGAGGGCCGTAGGAGCAAGTAACCATCATGCAGCAGACAGTGTAACCCCCCCCCCCCCTGCAGCCCGCCACATTTAAATGTATACAGGTGCTGGATCGGGAATAAATGGGGGCGTCGGGAGGGAGATACACAGTACCTGAAGCCGAGGAGATAGAGGATGGTATGACCACAGCAAAACTAATCCTGCAGCACACAGAGCAATGTCATATGTAATGCTGGCCGGCCGCTGTCATCCAGAAATCTTTGCCTTTTCGGCAGTGTGCAGGTTACTGATCAGCCTCCCCTTCCTCTTCTCTGGCTCTGTACTCTTTTTTTTTTTAGCTTCCTAACCTGCTGATAAGATCTCTGGGAGACACTGGGCATTCTGTGTCCGGTGAGGGGTCACACATGTTTGGCTGTTAACCATTTCAGCTCAGCTATTTAGCCAGAGCTCTGTGCGGGCTGCAGTTTGATGTTTTTTGGATGATTTATTGCTGATTCAGTCTAGAAGCTTCACAGACTCATTAACTGTTTAATGTTTTACACTAATCCTGACCAGATCACTGTAAGACCATTTGAATTTTGGAAATTGGATGTGTTGCTGTCTTCTGGCACTTGGTTGTACTTTAAAAGGAAGATTACTAACTTGATCTTGAAGAGCTGCTTTAAGTAGAGTGGCGCAGCCCTACTATACACTTTTACACTGAGTTCAGCCATACATCAATTCTCTGACCATCTCCTGTATTATGTCTGCACTCTCTGACCCTCTCCTGTATTATGTCTGCAGTCTCTGACCCTCTCCTATATTATGTCTGCAGTCTCTGATCCTCTCCTGTATCATGTCTGCAGTCTCTGACCCTCCCTGTATTTATGTCTGCAGTCTCTGACCCTCTCCTATATTATGTCTGCAGTCTCTGATCCTCTCCTGTATCATGTCTGCAGTCTCTGACCCTCTCCTGTATTATCTCTGCAGTCTCTGACCCTCTCCTATATTATGTCTGCAGTCTCTGATCCTCTCCTGTATCATGTCTGCAGTCTCTGACCCTCTCCTATATTATGTCTGCAGTCTCTGATCCTCTCCTGTATCATGTCTGCAGTCTCTGACCCTCTCCTGTATTATCTCTGCAGTCTCTGACCCTCTCCTATATTATGTCTGCAGTCTCTGATCCTCTCCTGTATCATGTCTGCAGTCTCTGACCCTCTCCTGTATTATCTCTGCAGTCTCTGACCCTCTCCTATATTATGTCTGCTGTCTCTGATCCTCTCCTGTATCATGTCTGCAGTCTCTGACCCTCCCTGTATTATGTCTGCAGTCTCTGACCCTCTCCTATATTATGTCTGCAGTCTCTGATCCTCTCCTGTATCATGTCTGCAGTCTCTGACCCTCTCCTGTATCATGTCTGCAGTCTCTGATCCTCTCCTGTATTATGTCTGCAGTCTCTCACCCTCTCCTGTATTATGTCTGCAGTCTCTCACCCTCTCCTGTACTATGTCTGCAGTCTCTGATCGTCTCCTGTATTATTTCTGCAGTCTCTGATCGTCTCCTGTATTTCTGCAGTCTCTGATCATCTCCTGTATTATGTCTGCAGTCTCTGACCCTCTCCTGTATTATGTCTGCAGTCTCTCACCCTCTCCTGTATTATGTCTGCAGTCTCTCACCCTCTCCTGTATTATGTCTGCAGTCTCTCACCCTCTCCTGTATTATGTCTGCAGTCTCTCACCCTCTACTGTATTATGTCTGCAGTCTCTCACCCTCTCCTGTATTATGTCTGCAGTCTCTCACCCTCTCCTGTATTATGTCTGCAGTCTCTCACCCTCTCCTGTATTATGTCTGCAGTCTCTGACCCTCTACTGTAGTATGGCTGCAGTCTCTGAGCCTCTCCTGTAGTATGTCTGCAGTCTCTGACCCTCTCCTATATTATGTCTGCAGTCTCTGATCCTCTCCTGTATCATGTCTGCAGTCTCTGACCCTCCCTGTATTATGTCTGCAGTCTCTGACCCTCTCCTATATTATGTCTGCAGTCTCTGATCCTCTCCTGTATCATGTCTGCAGTCTCTGACCCTCTCCTGTATCATGTCTGCAGTCTCTGACCCTCTCCTGTATTATGTCTGCAGTCTCTGATCCTCTGATGTATTATGTCTGCAGTCTCTCTCACCCTCTCCTGTATTATGTCTGCAGTCTCTCACCCTCTCCTGTACTATGTCTGCAGTCTCTGATCGTCTCCTGTATTATTTCTGCAGTCTCTGATCGTCTCCTGTATTTCTGCAGTCTCTGATCATCTCCTGTATTATGTCTGCAGTCTCTGACCCTCTCCTGTATTATGTCTGCAGTCTCTCACCCTCTCCTGTATTATGTCTGCAGTCTCTCACCCTCTACTGAAGTATGTCTGCAGTCTCTGACCCTCTACTGTATTATGTCTGCAGTCTCTCACCCTCTCCTGTATTATGTCTGCAGTCTCTCACCCTCTCCTGTATTATGTCTGCAGTCTCTCACCCTCTACTGTAGTATGGCTGCAGTCTCTGAGCCTCTCCTGTAGTATGTCTGCAGTCTCTGACCCTCTCCTATATTATGTCTGCAGTCTCTGATCCTCTCCTGTATCATGTCTGCAGTCTCTGACCTTCCCTGTATTATGTCTGCAGTCTCTGACCCTCTCCTATATTATGTCTGCAGTCTCTGATCCTCTCCTGTATCATGTCTGCAGTCTCTGACCCTCTCCTGTATTATCTCTGCAGTCTCTGACCCTCTCCTATATTATGTCTGCAGTCTCTGATCCTCTCCTGTATCATGTCTGCAGTCTCTCACCCTCTCCTGTATTATGTCTGCAGTCTATCACCCTCTACTGAAGTATGTCTGCAGTCTCTGACCCTCTACTGTATTATGTCTGCAGTCTCTCACCCTCTCCTGTATTATGTCTGCAGTCTCTCACCCTCTCCTGTATTATGTCTGCAGTCTCTGACCCTCTCCTGTAGTATGGCTGCAGTCTCTGACCCGCTCCTGTAGCATGGCTGCAGTCTCTGACCCGCTCCTGTAGCATGTCTGCAGTCTCTGACCCGCTCCTGTAGCATGTCTGCAGTCTCTGACCCGCTCCTGTAGCATGTCTGCAGTCTCTGACCCGCTCCTGTAGCATGTCTGCAGTCTCTGACCCGCTCCTGTAGCATGTCTGCAGTCTCTGACCCGCTCCTGTAGCATGTCTGCAGTCTCTGACCCGCTCCTGTAGCATGTCTGCAGTCTCTGACCCGCTCCTGTAGCATGTCTGCAGTCTCTGACCCGCTCCTGTAGCATGTCTGCAGTCTCTGACCCGCTCCTGTAGCATGTCTGCAGTCTCTGACCCGCTCCTGTAGCATGTCTGCAGTCTCTGACCCTCTCCTGTAGCATGTCTGCAGTCTCTGACCCTCTCCTGTAGCATGTCTGCAGTCTCTGACCGTCTCTTGTAATATGTCTTGCACATATACAAAAATTACATTTAAATCCTGCAAGGCTATTTAAAAACACCTGAATATATTCAAAAAATATGGGGATTTGGTCACACTATATGGCAGCCCACTTACTGCGTAAAAGTACCCCTTAATTAGTGGGTCCTACACTGGTAAAAGAATGAAAGATCCTGCGTCTCAACCATTGGAGATGCATTCCTCTTTTATCATCTTTATGCTATTGTGCCCATATAACTGCTATTGAGGCACACCAGCATCTATATGGGCACAAAAGCAGCTATATGGGCACAACAGCATAAAGATGCTATTGTGTCCATAGAGATTTTAAAATCTCCACTGTCTTAAGCCAATGCTGCACCATGCAGGTGTATTTTTTTTTTTTGTAATTGATTGATTGCCTAATTGTATGTTTATTTATACCTTTACTTGCTGTGGTCGCTCGCAGCATATTTTGCATGGTTTTGCATGCGGCTCAGATCACCACAGCAAAACCAGGTACACTCTCTACCCCAAAAAGTGCCAAATGTGGCAGTGGAAGGGGGGAGGGTGCAAACAAGTGGTGCTTCCCCTTTTGGGTGGAGCTCTGCTTTAACACTGCCACAAGCCACCAATAGGGAGGGTAGATTGAAAGTAGAATTCCAGCTTGCGCTAGCCTTAAAAACTGCCCCCCGTCCCCTTACCCCTAACACCTATGCAGACTAACCTATTTTCAGACTGTTCCAATCTGGTCATGTTATCTCACCTGTGTGATCCAGCAGCGTATGCAGGGGAGAGGAGGAAGCACCAATAACAACTGTGACATGGGAACCTATGGGTGACATCACCTCATCAGGCTTTATCAGCCGTCGCCAAGCGCTTTCTCCCCTGCAGCCGCTGTTGACTGACACAGGTAAGATCACACGACCAGACCATAAAATGGTGCCCCCCCTTGAAAAAAGTTCTGCGGACGCCCATGCATTAGTGTCCCCAGAGAGCCCCCCCTTACATTAGTGTCCTGGCCAATCATGTGAGATGTGACCCCCCCTGTGATGTGTTTTTACAGGGGGTCATGTGATGGGGAGCCGCTCCCTCCGGCTATCGATCATTTAGTAGAGCTGTTGACAGCTCGGTCACTGTGCTGGGAGCGATCTCCGTACAGAGAACTCTTCTGCCCACATGGACACATACAGTGTTTGTGGCTTGTGGACATTAACGCTCAACCTCTTTGCCGCAAGAAAGATTATGGTTGGCCGTATATCTGATTAAAAAATCACCTTTATTGTAGTATACTTCATAATAGCAACAAGATACTAAAACTTTGCATTGCATGAATTTATCTATGGTCGCCGCTGCCGCTCCCTATACATGTGCCCGGCCCCTTGTTGGGCGCCGGGCATATGAATTACAGCGGCGGTGTTTCTTTGGAAACGCCTGATTTGAGCCATGGGCTCTAATAGGCTTCCAAAAGGGTAAACAGCGGGCGCACTGCTGTGCGTTCGCTGATTACTTATTGGTGTGTTAGCGAACCGAATACATTGCTTCCCTAACACTGACCCGCCTCACAGCCAATCAGGTTGCTCAGGTCTTGTTACATTTCACCTGATTGGCTGAAGCAACAGGCGCCGCTATTGGACGCCTGACAGGAGGAGAGGACGGGAGAAGAAGTGCAGGAGACGCATGAAGGACCCGCTCGTTGCCATCACCCGCTGCCCCACAACACAGGGGAAGTGCGGGGCAGAAGGCGGGTGGGGGGCACACTATAACACTGGCAGATTTTGGCACACTGGCAGCATTGGGCACACTGGCAGCATTGGGCACACTGTCACACTGGGAGAATTTGGCACACTGGCAGCATTTGATGGGCACACTGGCAGCATTTGGCACACTGGCAGCATTTGGCACAGTGGCAGCATTTGGCACAGTGGCAGCATTTGATGGGCACACTGGCAGTGTTTGATGGCACAGTGGCTGCGTTTGATGGCAAAGTGGCTGCGTTTTATGTTTTTTTTTTTTTCAAATTTTTCAAGTTTGTTTGCGCCCCCCCAAAATATTTTAGCACCAGCGGCCACTGCGTTTATTGGTACATCAGAGTGACAATAAAACAATAAAACTGACGCGTTTCGGCAATAGCCTTAGTCGTAGCCTTAGCCTGCAGTTGGAATGCAGTCAAAAATGCATTTCACTGCATCTGGGGTGAAATGGGCCCCTTAGGCTGGTATCCCATAGCTCCCATAGTTCCTGATTTCGAGGGACTGTCCCTGATTTGGAGCAATGTCCCTGTTTCCTCCCTCATTTGTCCCTCATTTTGGTCCAATCCTCATAGTTGTATATAAAATTTACTTTTTATCTTCCAAAAGTGTTTCCCAGTGCTGAATCTTCCATCCAAATTCTAAATTGCTGCATTTGTAAATTTTTAAAGCCAATATAAAGGAATAGTAGTGGTTAAAAAAAAAAAGCTCTAGTGGATTTAATTAAAGCGGGATTCCACCCTAAAGTGGAACTCCCGCTTTTCGGAACCCTCCCCCCCTCCGGTGTCACATTTGGCACCTTTCAGGGGGGAGGGGGTGCAGATACCTGTCTAAGACAGGTATTTGCACCCACTTCCGGCATAAACTCCCACGGGAGTTTACGCAAGTTCCTGTCCCAGCGCGCTGTCTGCCGGGACACACACGTGTCCCGGCAGACAGCGCTGAAGATTCTCATTGCGCCGCGCGACTCGCGCATGCGCAGTAGGGAATCGGGAAGTGAAGCCACTTCCTGATTCCCTTACCGAGAATGGCGCCGGCTACAGCAGAGAGCCGAGCGATCGATCGGCCTCTGCTGCCGACACCGCTGGACCCTGGAACAGGTAAGTGTCCGTTTTTTAAAAGTCAGCAGCTGCAGTATTTGTAGCTGCTGGCTTTTAATTTTTTTTTTTTTTTCAGTACAGTCCCGCTTTAACCTTTTTTTTTGTTTGTTTGTTTAATTCTCCTTTAAAGCGGAGGTCCACCCTAAAAAAAATTTTTACATTATTAGCTTCCTTTTAACCACTTAAGCCCCGGACCAATTGTCAGCCTAAGAGCCAGAGGTCTTTTTACAATTTCGCACTGCACTGCTTTAACTGGTAATTGCGCGGTCATGCAATGTTGTACCCAAACGAAATTTGCGTCCTTTTCTTACCACAAATAGAGCTTTCTTTTGATGGTATTTGATTGCCTCTGTGATTTTTATTTTTTGCGATATAAATGGAAAAAGACCAAAAATTTTGAAAAAAAAAAAGATATTTTCTACTTTTTGTTATAAGAAAAATCGAATAAACGAAATTTTAGTCAAACATTTGGGCCAAAATATATTCAGCCATATGTCTTTAGTAAAAAAAAAAGTTATAGCATCTACAAACTAGAGTAAGTTTTCTGGAATTTACACAGCTTTTAATTTATGACTGCCTATCTCATTTCTTGAGGTGATAAAATGGCAGAGCAGTATAACCCCCCCCCCCCCCAAATTACCCCATTTTGGAAAGTAGACCCCCCAAGCTATTTGCTGAGAGGCATGTTGAGCCCATTGAATATTTTTTTTTTTTTAATCCTAAGTGATTGAAAAAAATAATAAGTTTTTACTAAATGATATATTGCTCACACATGTCATGGTTATATGTGGAATTGCACCCCAAAATACATTTTGCTGCTTCTCCTGAGTACGGGAATACCACATGTGTGGGACTTTTTGGGAGCCCAGCCGCGTACGGGGCCCCCGAAAACCAATCACCGCCTTCAAGATTTCTAAGGGCATACATTTTTGATTTCACTCCTCACTACCTATCACAGTTTTGGGGTGTAATTCCACATATGCCCATGACATGTTTGAGCAATATATCATTTAGTGACAACTTTTTGTAAAAAAAAAGTTTTTTTTTTTTTTTTTTTTCATTATTCAATCTCTTGGGACAAAAAAAAAAAAAATATTCAATGGGCTCAACATGCCTCTCCTCAAATAGCTTGGGGTGTCTACTTTCCAAAATGGGGTCATTTGGGGGGGGGGGGGGGTGAACTGTCCTGGCATTTTTGTTTACATGAAAACATTTTTTTTGCAAGAAAATTACGTTGAACCCCCAAACACTTTATATTTTATTAAAGCAAAGGCCCTACAGATTAAAATGGTGGGTGTTGCATTTTTTTTCCACACAGCATTTGCACAGCGATTTTTCAAACGCATTTTTTGGGGAAAAAATACACTTTTTTTTTATTTTAATGCACTAAAACACACTATATTGCAAATTTTTGATGAAATAAAAAAGATGATCTTAGGCCGAGTACATGGATACCAAACACGACATGCTTTAAAGCAGTGGCGAAAAACTGCATACATTTTTAAAAGCCTTTAAAAGCCTTTACAGGTTACCACATTAGATTTATGGAGGAGGTCTACTGCTAAAATGACTGCCCTCGATCTGACCTTTGCGGTGATACCTCACATGCATGGTGCAATTGCTGTTTACATATGACGCCAGACCGACGCTTGTGTTCGCATTTGCGCAAGAGAAGGGGGGACAGGGGTGCTTTTTAATTTTTTTTTTATTATTTTTATTATTTATTTAGCTTTTTTTATTTTATTTTTAAACTGTTCCTTCCATTTTTTTTTTTGTTTTGTTATCATTTTTATTGTTATCTCAGGGAATGTAAATATCCCCTATGATAGCAATAGGCAGTGACAGGTACTCTTTTTTTTAAAAAATTGGGGTCTATTAGACCCTAGATCTTTCCTCTGCCCTCAAAGCATCTGACCAAATTATGGTTAACATTAAAACAAAGTAACATTACAGTATAACAGTAAGACCTTACCATACCATACCTGCAAATCAAATACCCCAAAAAAACATAGTAAAAAAAACGCAAACGGTGCCTAAAATATATATACATGCCGAAGCATGGGGGCATCCTCCCGCAAAAACGTACACATGGTCGGACTTTTCCACGGGCAAGCCTCCGTCGGAATTTCGACCGTATGTACGTGGCATTAGGAGCCAATCGCTCCTCCGCCCCTGCTGCCCCCGTGCTTCGGCATATATGCTCTTTTTTTTAACTGTGGTGGTGAAATCACCTCCTACAGCGTTGGAGTCGCGGCTTTATGTATCGTGGGAGCAAACGCTGTTGCTGTCAAGATAAATAAATCCGCGCTGCAGCTGAATGGCGCACCTGAAAACAAAAAAATGGTTAACAATAAAACACAGTAAACAGTAAAGTATAACAAAATTACATACCTAAAAAGCAAGCGTGATAAAACATAATAAAACATTGCAGAATAGAATACAGTAAAAAAGAGCGAGAATAGAGAGAGAGAGAACAATAAAACGACAACTATTTTTGTTTTTTTTATTTTATATTTTTTTGGGGGGGGTTTTGTTTTTGTACTTTTTATTTTTTATTTTATTTTTTGTAACTATAATTTTAACTGTAACGGTCGGGTCTCAAAATGCGATGGCATTCTTGAGACCCTGTGTAAGTGTATCCTAGCCTGTGAAATGCTGTACCCTACGCTAATACTTCACTAGTGAGTGGTAGCGTTCAAAACATTCACCAATGCAAAGACCAGGATTGTCAGTACAGCGTGGACAATAATAACCGGTGTCATGCCTAAATCCGCGCTTGGTACAGACAAAACATCTTTTTTGGGGGGCTCGTTGGATAGGGGTACTCGGGAGGGCATAAGGAAAATGCCTCTCATACAGCCGGCTAACTGCATTTGGTTGGGAATGGTGAGGTGCAGAACCATCTGGATACAGAAGGTCTGTGACAATCTCTTCCTGGAATTCAAGGAAGGGTAAAGTCCCACCTGAAACTCCGTATAGCACATGAGCGTTCAGCAAAGCCAATTGGAATAAATAAATAGACACTTTTTTGTACCAGCGTCTAGCTTTATGGGCAACTAGATACGGTGCCAACAACTGGTCGTTGAGATCCACCACTCCCATATTTTGGTTATATTCGTGGACACAGAGGGGTTTCTCCACAACACCAGCCGCCGTACGAATTTGGACTGTCGTGTCTGCATGAAGAGAGGTAAGAACGAAAACATTCTTATTATCCCTCCACTTCACAGCGAGCAAGTTATTACACTGCAAGCAGGCTCTCTCCCCCAGCCTAAGAGGGGAATCTACAAGCCGCTGGGGAAAGCCCCGGCGATTAGGTTGCACGGTGCCACATGCTCCAATCTAATGATCAAACAAGTGACTAAACAGTGGCAAGCTCGTGTAATAATTGTCCACGTACAAGTGGTACCCCTTTCCGAATAAGGTTGACACCAAGTTCCACACTATCTTGCCAGCGCTCCCTATGTAATATGGACAGTTCTCCGGCTCTACGTAACTATCTTTTCCCTCATAAACTGTAAAGCTCCATGTATACCCTGTTGCCCTGTCACAGAACTTATAGAGCTTGACCCCGTATCTGGCACGCTTGCTGGGAAGGTACTGTTTGAAAGACAAACGGCCAGAAAATGTAATCAGGGACTCATCAACGCAGACAACTTGATTGGGAGAAAACAAGGCTGCAAAACGTTGGTTGAAATGGTTTATGAGGGGCCGAATTTTGTAGAGCCGATCGTATTCAGGGTCTCCACGAGGCCGACATATTTCATTGTCATTAAAGTGCATGAACCGCAAAATCTGCTCGTATCGTTTCCTGGACATGGAGGCAGAGAACACGGGCATATGGTCGATTGGGCGGGTAAACCAATATGTAACGCTGAGCGCTCCGGGTGCCCCATCCATCCCGGAGCGCTCACGGCGTCCTCTGCCCTGCAGCGCCTCGGTCAGCTCCCCTGACCGCAGGAGCTGCTCTGTCTACGGGATGCGATCCACGGCCCGCCCGGGGATCGCATCCCGCTCCCCTCACCTTCTCCGCCGGCTTCTTCCAGCGCGCGCGCGCCCCAGCTCCCCAGGCGCGCGACTCTGCCTTCATTTAAAGGGCCAGCGCACAATCAATTAGTGCCTGGTCCAATTACCGTTCCCCAAGAATCCTTCATAAACCCACTTCCCCTTCCTGTCCTGGCCGGATCTTGTGTTGCCTTTAGTGCCCAGTGAAAGCGTTTTGTGTTTGCTCCTACTAGTGTATCCAGATCTCTGCCGTTGCCCCAGACTACGAACCATTGCCACCTGCCTTGACCTTTTTGCTACGTTTGACCTCGCCTCTGCTTAATCCTTGTGTACCGCGCCTGTCTCAGCTGTCAGTGGGGTCGAGTTGCTATTGGAAGACACGACCTGGTTGCTACCGCCACTACAAGTCCATCCCGCCTTGCGGCGGGCTCTGGTGAAAACCAGTAGCAACATTAGAACCGGTCCTCCAATACAACCCGTGCTATCGCCTCATTGGCATAGGGGATCCACCTCCTGTTTCCCGTCATACCCGGAACGTGACAGTAGATCCGGACATGGATCCCGCTGAGGTCCCGCTGCCAAGCCTCTCGGATCTGACCACGGTGGTCGCTCAACAGGGACAGCAATTGGCGCAGTTGACTGCTATGCTACAGCAGCTTCTGCCATCTCCACCGCCAGCTCCGGCATCTCCTCCACCGCGAGTTGCTGCTGCTAGAGTCCGCCTGTCCCTTCCTGACAAATTCAATGGGGATCCCAAGCTGTGCCGAGGGTTCCTATCCCAGTGTTCCCTCCATCTGGAGATGTTGTCAGACCAGTTCCCCACGGAACGTTCAAAGGTGGCGTTCGTGGTTAGCCTACTATCTGATAAGGCCCTAGCCTGGGCTACACCACTTTGGGACCGTGGCGATCCTGCCACAGCTTCAATTCCAGCCTTCTTTTCTGAAGTTCGCAGTGTCTTCGAGGAGCCAGCCCGGGCCTCCTCTGCCGAGACGGCTCTCCTGAACCTTGTCCAGGGGAATTCTTCAGTGGGCGATTACGCCATTCAGTTCCACACCCTGGCATCTGAACTCTCTTGGAACAATGAGGCCCTCTGCGCGACCTTCAAAAAAGGCCTATCCAGTCACGTCAAAGATGTGCTGGCCGCACGTGAGATTCCTGCTACCCTGTCTGAACTCATCCAGCTGGCCACCCGCATTGACATGCGTTATACCGAAAGACGCCTAGAGCTACGCCAAGAAAAGGACTTTGTTCGCGTCAGGCGGCTTCCTCGTCTGGCACCTCTCTTCCAGAATCCTCTGCAACCCGTTCCTGTACCTCCCGCTGAGGAGGCTATGCAAGTGGATCGGTCACGCCTGACCACACAAGAGAGGACTCGCCGCCGAGACCATAATCTGTGCCTGTATTGCGCCAGTCCTGACCATTTCTTAAAGGATTGCTCTATCCGCCCTCAGCGTCAGGGAAACGCTCGCACCTAGCTAACTTGGGAGAGGCGTTGCTAGGTGTGGATTCTTTCTCTCCACGTCTGACTGTTCCAGTGAGGATTTCTTTACCCAAGAAGACCTCTTTCTCCGCTGTGGCCTTTCTGGATTCTGGTTCTGCAGGAAACTTCATTGAAGCCTCACTCATCAACAAATTTAATATTCCAGTCATCCGTCTTGTCAAGCCATTTTTCATCACCTCTGTAAATGGTCAAAATTTGAACTGTATCGTGCGTTATCGCACCGAACTTCTCCTCATGAAAATTGGAGTTCTCCATCATGAGAAGATTGACTTTTTTGTGTTACCCAACTGTACCTCTGAGATCCTTTTGGGCCTACCCTGGCTCCAGCTACATTCTCCTACCCTCGACTGGGCCTCGGGGGACATCAAAAGTTGGGGTCCTTCCTGCCACAGGCATTGCCTCAAAGCGGTGCCCACTAAACGAGTTTCCATCGCTACCTCTCTGCCTAGTCTCCCCAAGCCTCACCAGGACTTCGCTGATGTGTTTTGCAAAAAACAAGCTGAGGTCTTGCCGCCACATAGACCCTTTGATTGCCCTATTGATCTTCTTCCTGGGACCACTCCGTCCCGTGGCAGGATCTACCCTCTCTCCATCCCGGAGACACAAGCTATGACAGAGTACATCCAGGAGAACCTCAAGAGAGGTTTCATCCGCAAGTCTTCTTCCCCTGCTGGAGCAGGATTCTTCTTTGTTGCCAAAAAGGACGGGTCCTTACGTCCCTGCATTGACTATCGTAGTCAGATCACTGTAAAGAATCGCTACCCACTGCCTCTTATCTCAGAACTTTTTGACCGTTTGCGCGGAGCAAGCATTTTCACCAAACTGGACCTCCGGGGCGCATATAATCTCATCCGTATCCGTAAAGGCGATGAATGGAAAACCGCCTTTAACACCCGTGACGGACACTTTGAATACCTTGTCATGCCCTTTGGTTTATGCAATGCTCCTGCGGTCTTCCAAGACTTTGTGAATGAGATTTTCAGAGATTTGCTGTACTCCTGTGTTGTTGTCTATCTGGATGATATCCTGATTTTCTCCTCTAGCTTAGAGGAGCACCGTCTTCATGTCCGTCAAGTGCTCCAACGGCTCCGTGATAACCATCTTTACGCCAAACTAGAGAAATGTCTCTTTGAACGCTACAGTCTTCCCTTCCTGGGTTACTTAGTCTCTGGACAAGGTCTCCAAATGGACCCTGAGAAGCTTTCTGCCGTCCTGAACTGGCCACATCCTACCGGGTTACGGGCCATCCAGCGTTTCCTCGGATTCGCCAACTATTATCGCCAGTTCATTCCTCACTTCTCCACCATTGTCGCGCCTATTGTGGCACTAACCAAAAAAGATGCGAATCCGAGGTCCTGGCCTCCTCAAGCTGATGAGGCATTTAACCACCTCAAGTCCGTCTTTGCCTCTGCACCCGTTTTATCCAGGCCTGATCCTCTCAAACCATTTTTTCTGGAAGTCGATGCCTCCTCTGTGGGAGCTGGAGCCGTGCTTCTCCAGAAAGACTCCAAGGGCAAGAACATCACCTGTGGTTTCTTTTCTAAGACTTTCTCTCCCCCTGAAAAGAACTATTCCATCGGAGACCGTGAATTACTGGCCATTAAGCTAGCACTTGAGGAATGGAGACATCTCCTTGAGGGATCCGTTCACCTCATCACGATCTTCACGGATCACAAAAATCTCTCTTATCTCCAGTCCGCCCAGCGATTAAACCCACGCCAAGCTAGGTGGTCGTTGTTTTTTGCCCGCTTCTACTTCGAGATCCATTTCCGTCCTGCGGACAAGAATGACAGGGCTGACGCCCTATCACGTTCCACCGATACTTCTGAGTCCGAGTCTCCTGTACAACACATTGTACCTCCTGAGTGTCTGATCTCTTCCGCTCGTGCCTCCTTGCGGCAAGTTCCTCCTGGGAAAACCTTGGTCCCTCCACGTCTTCGTCTCCAGATCCTCAAATGGGGTCACTCCTCTCATCTGGTTGGTCAGCCTGGAGTTAAGAAATCCTCCCAACTGATTTCCAGGTATTACTGGTGGCCCTCCTTAAAAAAGGATGTGACGGACTTCGTACAGGCCTGTACTATATGTGCTCGAGACAAGACCCCTCACCAAAAGCCTGCTGGTCTTCTTCACCCTCTCCCCGTGCCTGAACGACCTTGGGTCCACATAGCTATGGACTTCATCACGGACCTTCCTCCTTCCCACGGCCACACTACCATATGGGTGGTCGTGGATCGTTTCTCCAAAATGGCACATTTTGTCGCGCTTCCAGGTCTCCCTTCTGCACCTATACTTGCAAAACATTTCTTCCTCCAGATTTTTCGTCTTCATGGACTTCCATCTCACATCGTCTCGGATAGAGGCGTCCAGTTTGTGTCTAAGTTCTGGAGAGCTCTCTGCAGTCAATTGAAAATAAAACTGGACTTCTCCTCTGCCTACCATCCACAGTCCAATGGACAAGTGGAGAGAGTCAACCAAACCCTTGGGGCCTACCTGCAACACTTTGTCTCTGCTCGTCAAGACGACTGGGCTGACCTCCTGCCCTGGGCCGAATTTTCTTACAACCTGAAAGAATCTGAGTCCTCCTCTAAATCACCCTTCTTTGTGGTTTACGGCCGTCATCCTCTTCCCCCCCTACCCATCCCCACTTCTTCCGGAGTCCCCGCTGTAGACAAAGTCACCCAAGAGCTGTCGTCCATCTGGAAAGAGACCCAAAGGTCGCTTGCCCTGGCCTCTTCTCGCATGAAGAAACATGCTGACAGTAAAAGAAGACCTCCTCCTGTATTCTCCCCTGGTGACAGGGTGTGGCTCTCCTCCAGGTACATCAGGTTCAGCATCCCCAGTTACAAGTTGGGTCCTCGCTATCTCGGTCCATTCAAGATCAAGGCTCGGATCAATTCCGTGTCCTATAAACTGCATCTTCCTCCTTCCCTCCGGATCCCCAACTCTTTCCATGTTTCCCTCCTTAAACCCTTTGTTCTTAATCACTTTTCCCCCAAGGTCACCGCTCCTGCTTCGGTCACTGGCTCCTCCGACATCTTCTCCGTTAAAGAGATCCTCTCTTCTAGAACCGTCCGAGGTAAACGCTTCTATCTTGTTGACTGGGAGAATTGTGGTCCTGAGGAGAGATCCTGGGAACCTGAGGGTAACATCATTGACAAGGATCTCATCCTCAGGTTCTTGGGTTCCAGGAGGAGGGGGAGGCCCAAGAAGAGGGGGAGACCCAAGGGGGGGGGTACTGTAACGGCAAACGCTCTGGGTGCCCCATCCATCCCGGAGTGCTCACGGCGTCCTCTGCCCTGCAGCGCCTCGGTCAGCTCCCCTGACCACAGGCGCTGCTCTGTCTCCAGGATGCGATCCATGGCCCGCCCGGGGATCGCATCCCGCTCCCCTCACCTTCTCCGCCGGCTTCTTCCGGCGCGCGCGCGCCCCTGCTCCCCAGGCGCGCGTGCGCGACTCTGCCTTCATTTAAAGGGCCAGCGCACAATCAATTAGTGCCTGGTCCAATTACCGTTCCCCAAGAATCCTTCATAAACCCACTTCCCCTTCCTGTCCTGGCCGGATCTTGTGTTGCCTTTAGTGCCCAGTGAAAGCGTTTTGTGTTTGCTCCTACTAGTGTATCCAGATCTCTGCCGTTGCCCCTGACTACGAACCATTGCCACCTGCCTTGACCTTTTGCTACGTTTGACCTCGCCTCTGTTTAATCCTTGTGTACCGCGCCTGTCTCAGCTGTCAGTGGGGTCGAGTTGCTATTGGAAGACACGACCTGGTTGCTACCGCCGCTACAAGTCCATCCCACCTTGCGGCGGGCTCTGGTGAAAACCAGTAGCAACATTAGAACCGGTCCTCCAATACAACCCGTGCTATCGCCTCATTGGCATAGGGGATCCACCTCCTGTTTCCCGTCATACCCGGAACGTGACACACCACATCTACGAGCCTTCCTTTATCTAGATACACCACGTCTATGGGCCTTCCTTTATCTAGATGGCAACTCACCTCCTCATAGAAGGTCAGTAGATTGGTTTGGCAAGAACGATTCTTCATGAATCAATGCTGATTGCTGCTAACGATACCGTTCTCATTACTAAAATCTTTTATATAGTCCCTTATCATCCCCTCTAAGAGTTTACATACTATTGATGTTAGTCTAACTGGTCTGTATTTCCCAGGGATGTATTTAGGGCCCTTTTTAAATATTGGTGCTACATTGGCTTTTCTCCAATCAGCTGGTACCATTGAAGTCAGTAGACTGTCAGTAAAAATGAGGAACAATGGTCTGGCAATTACTTGGCCAAGTTCCCTAAGTACCCTCGTGTGCAAGCCATCTGGTACCGGTGATTTATTAATGTTAAGTTTCCCAAGTCTAATTTTAATTCTGTCCTCTGTTAACCATGGAGGTTCTTCCTGTGATGTGTCATGAGTAGGGATGGGCCCGGTGTTCGATTCGAACCCATGTTCGAATCGAACATCGGGCGTTCGCCCGCTCGGCGAGCCCAGAACTATTTGGGCCGCTCGCATCAAATTCTTGTGATGCGAGCTGCCCGCAATGCACTGCGCCAGTTGCAGTGCATTGCTGGCTGATGATTGGCCAAGCATGCACTGTGACCCGCATGCTTGGCCAATCATAGAGCCAGCGGCGAGGAGAGCAATAATTGGCCACAGGCAGGATGCCTGTGGCCAATTATAGCTCAGGGGGTTTAGTACACGCCCCACATTATAAAATATCTGCTGTGATTCTGGGGATTAGTGTGTGCGTGCTGTTAGTACAGCATTGCAGTATCACATCTGGGGGGTGTCTATAGTATGCCTGTGAAGGGGCGCATGTTTCCTGTGCTTAGAACTGTCCCTGCACAAAGTGTCATTTTTGCAGGAAAAAAAGCTATTTAAAATCACTCACGGCTAATGAATTGACGGCTCCCGTAACACAAAGAACAGTCATTCATTGAAAGTCATTGATACAAAAAAGCGTGGGGGTCCCCCCAAATTCAATTACCAGGCCCTTCAGGTCTGCTATGGATATTAAGGGGAACCCTGGCCCAAAAAAATGGCGTGGGGTCCCCCTCAAAATCCATCCCAGACCCTTGAGGTCTGGGATGGATTTTAAGGGGAACCCCGGACAAAAAAAAAATGGCGTGGGGTCCCCCTCAAAATCTATACCAGACCCTTATCCGAGCACGCAACCTGGCAGGCTGCAGGAAAAGAGGGGGGGACGAGAGCGGCCCCCCTTCCCTCCTGAACCGTACCAGACCACATGCCCTCAACATTGGGAGGGTGCTTTGGGGTCCCCCCCAAAGCACCTTGTACCCCACCTTGTACCCCATGTTGATGAGGTCTGCGGGCGGGGGGATTATCGGAATCTGGAAGCCCCCTTTAACAAGGGGACCCCCAGATCCCGCCCCCCCTGTGTGAAATGGTAAGGGGGTACAAAAGTACCCCTACCATTTCACCAAAAAAGTGTCAAAAATTGTAAAAATTACAGGAGACGGTCTTTGACAATTCCTTTATTAAAATCTTCTTTCTTCTGGTCTTCCTTCTTCCTTTCTTCATCCTTCGGTTTCTTCATCTTCTCCTTCCGGCATCTTCTTCCATCTTCTTCTTCCATCATCTTCTTCCTCCGATCCGTTTCTTCTTGCTCTGGTCTTCTCGTCCGGCATCTTCTTCCACTGCGTCGGTGTCTCTTCTGGGCCGCTCCGCGCAATGGGAGGCTCCCGCTGTGTGAGGCTTCGCTGCGTCTGACAGGTCTTTTAAAACGGAGGGCAGGGCCACCTGGTAACCCCACCCCCTCTGACGCACGGGGACGTCATGGGGAATTCCCTATGGCTTTCCCCATGACGTCAGAGGGGGCGGGGTCACTAGGGGGCGGGGTCACTAGGTGGCCCCACCCTCCGTTATAAAAGACCTGTCAGACGCAGCGAAGCCTCACACAGCGGGAGCCTCCCATTGCGCGGAGCGGCCCAGAAGAGACATCGACGCCATGGAAGAAGATGCAGGAACAGAGCTGAGGCTGTCAATCAACTGGAGGCCCCTCCTTTGCCTCCATTTTTCTCTTGGTGTCAGGAAAACTTGTCAGAAGTGATTCACGTTGATAGATGAGGAACGAAGCAGCAGACAGAAATGTCCCTTAATGGATATGCTTTGTTCATATTTTATGTCTGAAGTTTACAACTACTTTAAGCCTATGGGTCAGTTCCGACCTGACTGAAAGCAAGGGACTCTTTACTAAGCAAACTATTCTTACCTCAATAGTTACTAAAGAGGACGTGCTGGCATACAGAGAGCACTTACATGAACCAAAATATGGAACAGCAAACAAATATGTGACTGTTGTAAAAAAAAAAAAAAAATCACATTTGAGTAATTATTACAATAATGAGGCAAAATCTGCACTTTTAGAAATACATTCTAGTTCCCATTTGAATGGAAATGCTGTGATCACTGCAGACAGCACTCTGGAGACAGTGATACAGAAAAGAACATTAAAATATGAGGCAGCCTGACAGTGGACCTCTCGGAATTGAACCAAATCTGTACAATGACAAGGGGAGGATTACTTCTACATTCCACATACAGAACTTCCCGTCAGTGTGAGTTACAGCTGGGGCACTTCTATGTTCCTGAACATTTAGGTAACTATGGAAGGACTAGCAGTAAAGCTAACTGTAAAGATGAGGTCTTCAAAGTCAGAACTCAATGTGCCAACATCCACCCATAAGCTAAAATATTCATTTTAAGGGTCACTCCAACCATAACTGATATTTTAGTGTCTGGTAGATGCTGGAGAGATAGACTAGCTAACTTTTTTTCGGTTTCAATATGTTTATTGAATTTTCAGAATAAACATGGAAAACGCACAGTTTACCCTCACAGGAGCAGAACTAAACAGTCATATCTGTAGGAACATGTACAAATAGGCAATGTATAGTGGTAAATCAGCAGAATTCTAACCAGCAGGAAAGTCAAAGCAAACATTGCTATCATTGCCAGGCTGTCTTCTAAGGGGTGACAATCTCCAATAACAAGTATCATCTAGGAAAAGAAAGGGAGAACAAAAAATAAAAATAAAAGAGAGGGGAAAGCAGGAAAGGAGAGAGGCAAGAGGGAGAGGAAAAAACAAGTGAGTGTCACAGACTCAGGAAAGGCGCGGGCAACACCTATAAATTACTATAACTGGTTGGAGGTAGGATGGGAGGGAATAGCTTATCCAGGGTTCCCAGACTTTAAAAGGAGAAGTCCAGCCTGTGCTCGTTTGGCTGGGCTTCTCCTCTGGGTCACAGGAGTGTAATTCGTTTTTCACTCCTGTGACCCATTTTCAGCAGAGAGCGGTCTGAAGTCCTCTCTCTGCTGACATCACTGTAATCAGTCCAAGCACCACGTCATCGCGACAATAAAGTCTGGATCCACCAGGTGCCTGGACTGATGCCCGTCTCAGCCTCTCAGCGAGCGGCTGAGAGCCTGAGATGGCAGCTCCCCACCCCTCCACAGCTCGGGGCTCCAGTGAGCGTGGAGGAGCAGAGAGAAGAGCTGCTGACTGACAGGCAGCAGCTCTGCACTCGGGGAGGGCAGGGAACCGAGCCATCTGCAGTGTAAGATGGCTTGGTTCACAGTGCAGAGGCGCCTAGGGACAGATGCAGCATCGGTCCGATGCTGCATCCACCTAGGTACGTATGATGGGGAAAAAAAATAAAAACCCACATTTCTCTTTTAAGAAACTTTGGTGTGAGTCCTTAAGAATACTGGACATCTACGCATTGACCATCATGGCGGTAATCCGTATTTTCACTCCTTGGAAGGCAACCGAAGGAGTCTTCCAGGCCTAAGCAATGGTATGTTTGGCAGAGATAAAAAGGTAGGAAGCCAACTTCTCCTGCTGTGCGAAAAGGTCCAGTATAGGGCAATGTAGAAGAGCCAACCTGGCGTCCTTGCGTACCGTCACATGAAACAAAGTCTGCAGTAGGCCAAAAACCCTAGATCAAAATCCTATTGTTCGTGGGCACGACCACAAGGTATACAGAACATCCCCACACTGAGCACAATTTCCTCCCTACTGCCAGGACTACCGAACGTTTTTGTATCTCTCAGAGACTCTTGGTAAGATCTGTGTGCTGATTTGCTCGGTCTGCACACCTGATGTGACCATTATGAAGGGTTCCCATTCTCCCTGTTGGATTTTTATTTATTTTATATTACGTAGAAAGTAACCAGGAGCTGAAACACAAAATGGTGGATGAGATAGAGCCAAGAACAATGGTGGGGAGATCTTTTTACTGGATTCCCCCAGAAAGAAGCTGGTGCAGACTCTACATAGAACTGAATCAACACTTTTGGATGGACTGGCCCTTTAAAGCAATGCAGTTTCGCATGGCAGAAGAGGGGAGTGGAGTGCGTGACCCAGACGTTGTGTTATCACTGGGTATTTGTATAAGTGGAAAATGGAATATGTGAAGCAATATTGTCACTGTTATTCCTAACCCGTCATTTATCACCATGTTTCTTTATGCATTCAGCAGAGATGAATAGGCACAGCTGAGCCTTAAAAAGGACTGAAGAAACATTTTTTTTCTCTCGATACCAACAAACAGCATATTTTCATATGGAACTGCAGATAATAATCACATTCCACATGTTAAATATCTTTCCTCTGTATACAAACTACCAACCATGTACTCCAGATATAGGCTACTGAGTCCCTGTATAAATGTAAATCCGCAGTCTCTGTTGGTCCCTCCTGTGCATGACCAACATGAAGGGTAAGTGGCCCTGCAGCCCTTGGGTTCTGGTCTCACATTCCAACAGTAACACTGTCTGCATACAGTTATATAGGTTAAAAGCACATGTTACTAGCTCACTATCTTTCTACTGAGGCCTCATTTACACAGACAAAGCAGGAGGTTGGCCCACAGTTTTATCACCTCCAACCACCCACCTGAACTTAGGCCAGCCATAGACAGTTTAAATTTCAGCCGATTCAGCAGGAACAAGATTCGATCGATCAACTTGGGTACAACCAGCCTGCCGGATTAGCTTGCGATTGCGACTGTCTCCCCCCCCCCCCGGGAGAATACAATGTCTCGGCAGGAGGGATTCCCCTGTCAGCAATGAAAGAAATTCGCCCCATCTTTGGCCTGCCTTAGATGCTCAGGGGTGTATTCATGCCGTAGGCTGTGGCATGTCACATTAGAAAGGCAGTGCCGCCACTGAAATCCAACTATTCAAGTGAATCAGGTCATGCCGTCACCATGTGCATTGGGTTGACATTTTGAGGGTTAAAACAGGTGGCATATTGCCTCTTCACCACACTTCAAACTCCTCAAAAAGCAATTCACCAAACATCGCTTTTTAGAGGGGCGGCAATAATAGCTGCATGTGTTAGCCTTATTTTGGATCGAAATTGGGGACCGGGACCTATCGAGATTTGATCCATCTATGGGCAGGCTGGCTGTACTCAAGTTGATCCATCAATTGACTTAGGTACAACCAGCATGTTGGATTGGGTTGCTATTCTACACTGTTGGATTGGGTTGCTATTCTACACTGTATTAATTGGGGAATCTAGGCATTTCCTTTCCTTCCTCCCATTGTGGAAGGAAAAAAAATTGAATCATCTATGAGCTGCTTTAATTTACACTTGTGGTCAGGGTGGCTGTAAAAATAGGCATTTGAGCCACGTTTTTACTGCCCCCTTCCCCCTTAAAGCTGCAAAGGCAGCCAGATGGGTGTGTACACATGCCATGGCCCTGATGCTTTGCGGTGCAGCAAACATGATCGCACCTGTAGTTTAACCACTTCCCCTGTGTTGACATTGTATGATGTCAGGGACTTGAAGTGGAGATATCTGGATGCTGCCTGCAGCTACATCTCTTTTCAGCCAGCTTTTACAGGCGACGGGAAGGGAACGTTCCCCCTCCTGCTTCTCCGGTCTCTCCTGTGTGATCAGGGAGCAGGAGAATGAATCCACTGGCAGCAGCAGTTTACCATAGAGCTGGCCAGGGACCAGATGGTCCCTGGCCAGCTCTATGACCCTCGGAGGCATGAAGTGACGTAATCTCTGGGAGATGTAAATGCTGACATTTTTTTACTAGAGTCTCGGCTAAAAAAATTATATAAAATGTTTGGGGGGTTCTAAGTAATTTTCTAGCAAAAACTACTGATTTTAACTTGTAAGCTGACCTCATTTACAGACCTGAAGTTCATTCCTTTGATCTGAAAGAACAGAAAATACAATGTTTCTCTGTATCTCCACCTAAGAGATGTTGTGATATACTTGGCAGGCTGCCTGTTTTTTTTTTACAGCTGTCAGCTGTGAGCAGAAAACTCTCTGCACTGAATCGGGAAAATTCTGTGTTAAGGTTGAGAGGGGGGTAGAATTGCGATCTTGATTCTTTAATGATTAATCGTGCAGCTCTACTGGAAAGCCTGAGATCTATTTTTTTTATTTTTATTTTTATCTCAGGCATTCCTGCATAGAGGAGAGATGTAGAGACTTATAGACCCCAGATCTCTCCATAAAGAGGACCTGTCATGCCATATTCCTATTACAAGGGATGTTTACATTTCTTGTAATAGGAAAAAAGTAATAAAAAAATAAAAAATAAAAAAGAAGGTGTAAAAATAAAAAAATTAAAAGAAACAATAAAAAATATATAAAGATTTTAAGTATCCCCGTTCCCTTGTGCTCGCATTCAGAAGCGAATGCATACATAGGTTGCGCCCGCATATGTAAACGGCATTCACACCACACATGTGATACCTCACATGCTGTAATCATTAGTGCAAGAGCAATAATAACTTAATAATAACTTAAAACTGGTAACCTGTAAAAATATTTTGAAGCGTCGCCTATAGAGATTTTTAAGTACTGTAGTTTGGCGCCATTCCACAAGTGTGTGCAATTTTAAAGTGTGACATGTTTGGTATCTATTTACTTGACGTAACATGATCTTTTATATTTTACCCAAAAATTGGGTTATCTATTGATTTCTTAATTTAAAATGAATTAAAGTGTATTTTTTTACTTTTAAATGCGTTTGAAAAATTGCTGCACAAATAGCGTGCAACATAAAAAAATTGCAACGATCACCATTTTATCCCCTAGAGTCCTTGATAAAATATATACTGTGTATATATATATGTATATATATATATGTATATATATATATATATATATATATATATATATATATATATATATATATATACACATATATTATTTGGGGCTTCTGAGTAATTTTCTAGCATCAAAAAATTTTGATTTTTACAAGTACGAGAGAAATGCCAGGATTGGCTTTGTTTGGGTGGTTAAGTGAATGATAACGTGCAGCAAGATGGATGACACTGGGCTCGCACAGTATTTCCATTTAAACAGATCGTTCCTCTGTTAAAAAAATAAAATAAATTAGGAACGTGGCAGAAGACACGCCTGCATTGCTCTGTGAAAAGCTTTTCACCACAGATCACTCTTCACAGAGCAACCATGTGTAATCGAGCCAAATCAGATGAGGTTCATGCAAGGTCCCTTCCATTAGGCAACAACGACAAATGAGATCTGTACACAAAAAGATTATATAGCACCAGACAACCAATAGAGGAAGATCTAAGACATGTTATTATCACCCTCAGATGCAATGTACATACACAAATAACAAATATAGAAGAAATAACCTCAGTGCATAGGGTGAGGGACATTCACTAATACCATTAGGGTCATTCAGGTAAAGTCTCTGAAAAATTAGAAGGGGAAAAGAAAGCCAAGTTTGTTGGTGTCATAGGGTAACTCTGGAGATGCCAAGTCTCTGTTATATTGTGAAAGATTAAAGCAGATCACCTGTCAGTACTTAATAAGAGAATTTCTACCTACGTGACTTACGTGTCGCATACTTAAAGGTGGAAAGAAGACACATGTCTATCAAGTTCAATCAAAAGTACATAAAAATGTTCTTGTTAAATTGCACAGTGTGACATAGCATCCCCACTAGGGGGCACACCTATGCATCCACCTATGAAATGTTATAAAGAAAATATGACATGGGTGGGAGTGGGCCTGTACTTAATCCCATGGGCCTGTTGGTTTATCTGATGATCTGTGGTTTACAGTAGGTAGGTATTTGCTCCTTCATGAAGTTTTATGTACCATGTATATAGGTCATTGAACCTGTTTAGTCTCAGGGTTATACATTAAGCATAGCTCCCAACTGTCCCTGATTTCGAGGGACTGTCCCTGATTTCGAGGGACTGTCCCTGATTTGGAGCAAAGTCTTTCTGTCCCTCTTTCCCCCTCATTTGTCCCTCATGTTGGTCTAATCCAGTGGCGGCTGGTGCTCAAATTTTTTGGGGGGGGCGCAAATAAACTGAAAAATTCTGAAAAAAAAAAGCCAAAAAAAAAATCAAATGCTGCTACTGTACCAAACGCAGCCACTGTGCCCATTAAAACGCAGCCACTGTGCCCATCAAAACGCAGCCACTGTGCTCATCAAAATGCAGCCACTGTGCCCATCAAAACGCAGCCACTGTGCCCATCAAAACACAGCCACTTTGCTCCTTTAAAACACAGCCACTTTGCTCCTTTAAAACACAGCCACTTTGCCCCTTTAAAACACAGCCACTTTGCCCCTTTAAAACACAGCCACTTTGCCCCTTTAAAACACATCCACTTTGCCCCTTTAAAACACAGCCACTTTGCCCCTTTAAAACACAGCCACTTTGCTCCTTTAAAACACAGCCACTTTGCCCCTTTAAAACACAGCCACTTTGCCCCTTTAAAACACAGCCACTTTGCCCCTTTAAAACACAGCCACTTTGCCCCTTTAAAACACAGCCACTTTGCCCCTTTAAAACACAGCCGCTTTGCTCCTTTAAAACACAGCCACTTTGCCCCTTTAAAACACAGCCACTTTGCTCCTTTAAAACACAGCCACTTTGCCCATCTAAAACACAGCCACTTTGCCATCAAAACAGTCCCTGCAAAGAAGCTGCCACTGAGCCCCCCCCCCCCCCCGCCCGCCCTGCACTTACCTTGTCTCGGGTGACGGCGGCATCGTGTCCTCCATTTCCTCTTCTGCCCGCTCCTCCTCTCATCCTCTCATCCTATGCTATGATTGGACGCCTGATAGGCGCCCAATCACAGCGCCTGTCGTTTCAGCCAATCAGGGCACAGGTAACACAGACCTGTGCTCCTGATTGGCTAAGGGGCAGTACAATGTTAGCAACCAAATTCCTTCGGTTTGCTAACATCAGTGCTGAGTGACAAGGAACGCACAGCGTTGCGCCCGCTTGTCACCTTTTTGGACGCCTATTAGCGCCTACGGCGCTAATCAGGTGTTTCCAAAAAACACCCCCACCTCTGTAATTCAGGCGCCCGGTGACCGAAAAGGGGCCGGACACCTGAATAGGGGGTGTCAGCAGCGACCATAGATAGATTCATGCAATGCATGAATCTATCTATGGTATATAGAGAGTGAAAGGAGAGGGGGGCGGCGCTCCTGCGCCCTTTATGGACGCACCGCCCCTGGTCTAATCTATAAAGCTGTATATAAAATGTTTCCCCGTGCTAAAACGTTTATCCATATTCTAAATTTCTGCATTTGTAAATTTTAAAAGCCAATATTAAGAAATAGTAGTGGATTTGTGGATTTAATTAACCCTTTTTTGGGGTAATTCTCCTTTAAGGGGGTGTGGCAGGGGGCATATCCTATGCCTACATACATTTGCTAGCAGGTGTCCCTCAGTCCCATCTCAAAATGTTGGGTGGTATGCATTAAGTCCAGTGCTGAAGAAAGTTATGTTGTAGTGTGTGGCCTGGTTTCCCTGGTTTCCCAGTGTCCCCATCAAAGTAATCCCTTACATCAGTGTCCCACTTAGAGTTCCCCTTACATTAGTGTCCCCATCACAGTCCCCCTTACATCACAGTCCCCATCAGAGTCACCCCTTACATTTGTGTCCCTATCAGAATCTTACAATCCCAATTTTAAAACAGTTGGGACATTGGGTAAAATCTACTTAAAAACACAGAATGCAATGATTTGCAAATCTCATTTCATCAAACATATCAAATCTACTGAGAAAATGTACCATTTTAACCACTTGCCCTTATGGCACTTATACCCCCTACTTAAGGCTACTTTCACACTGAGGCGCTGGGTGCGCTGGCGGTAAAGCGGTGCTATATTTAGCAGCGCTTTACCGTTGTTTTAGCAGCGCTTTTTGGCCGCTAGTGGGGCAGTTTTACCCCCGCTAGTGGCAGAAAAAGGGTTAAAACTGCCTGCAAAGGCGGGTTTGGAGCGCTGCCCCATTGTTTTCAATGTGAAGGGGAGCTTTAGGAGCGGTAAATACACCGCTCCTACATCGCTCCAAAGATGTGGCTTGCAGGACATTTTTCAGTGTCCTGCAAGCGGCTTTCACACTGGAGAGACAGCAGCGGCTGTTAGAAGGCGCTTTGCAGGCGCTGTTTTTAGAACTTTAGCACCTGCAAAGCGCCTCAGTGTGAAAGGGGCCTTACTAGGCCAATTTTCAGCTTTAAGTGCTGTCACACTTTGAATGACAATTACTCAGTATGCAACATATGACATTTTTGTTCTTTTTTTCACACAAATAGAGCTTTATTTTGGTAGGTAGGGGAACCACCGCTCCAGGATAATCCACACAAATGAGGTTTGCAGCTTCTCCTAAATAGAGAGACCCAGGTGCAGGCACGGCACATACTAATGACAATAGATTGAAAGACTCTGGACGGCCGCACTCCAAAATAAATTTCAATGCCTTTTATTTTTGAAACAAAATCACACAAATGTGGGTCACAACAAGCAAAAATAGCTAACGCATTTCACACTACCAGGAGTGCTTACTCATAGAGATAACACATTTGTGTGATTTTGTTTCACAAATAAAAGGCATTGAAATTTATTTTGGAATGCGGCCGTCCAGAGTCTTTCAATCTATCGTCATTAGAGCTTTCTTTTAGTCTTATTTAATCACTGCTTATTATTTTTTTTGCGCTATAAATAATAAAAGACCGAAAATTTCTATTAAAAAATGCATTTTTCTTAGTTTCTGTTATAAAATTTAGCAAATTTGTAATTTTTCTTAATAAATTTGGGCAAAATGTTATACTACTACATATCTTTGGTAAAAAATAACCAAAATCTGTGTATATTTGGTTTGTGTGAAGGTTATAGAGTCTACAAGCTATGGTGCCAATCATTGAAAATTGATCACTAATGATTACACCTGATGTACTGGACAGTACAATAACCCCCAAATGACCCCTTTTTGGAAAGTAGACACTCCGAGGTATTTAGTAAGAGGCATGGTGAGTTTTTTCAAGTTTAAATTTTTTACCAGAATTCTTTGCAAAATTAAGATTTTGTTTTTTCGCAAAATTGTCATATTAAAAGGTTATTTCTCTCACATGGCATATGCAAACTTGCAACTACACCCTAAAACATATTCTGCTACTCCTGAGTATGGCGATGCCACATGTGTGAGACTTTTTCACAGCCTAGCCACATACAGAGGCCCAACATGCAGGGAGCATCGTCAGGGGTTCTAGTGACATAAATGAAACATCTAATTTCTTGACTACCTCTTACACTTTTGAAGGCCCTGGAGCACCAGGACAATGGAAATGCCCACAAAATGACCCAATTTTGGAAAGAGAACCCCCCAATCGTATATTCTATGTAAACCTGAGAAAAGACCCACTACCAGACTTTAAAGGCAGTTATCCACCAGGTAATAAGAGTACAATGAGATAAAATCAAAAAGTTTTATTCAGACATAGTAAACTAGTGATTACTATCACCGAGTACACTATTAAAAACAAGACAGTATCATACAGACATAGATATCAATGTTGTAATGCTCAAGGTCTGGAACACACGGTTGGTCTCAAATGCTAGGAGGCCAAACCAAGGAAGAGTTCACAGGAAGTTCCCGACATGTTTTGGAATATAACATAATTCCTTCTTTAGGGAGACATCAAAACAAATGACAGTTTTGATATATAACTTTTTCAACAGAGATATACAATAGCGTTTGTCTCCAAGTTTTGCTCCACCGCATTGGATCCACAGTACAAGTGGTAGATGGAGGGGTATAGCCACACTGGCGCCAATTGTTGCTCATGGACAACCATATTGTGAGATGTAGTCATGCTGGGTGAGAGACAAATGAGCTGCCCATTTGTCATAATTTGCCTGATTATGATTAGTGTCACTGACTACGTTCCTGTGAGACACCAGTCCCAGCTACACTCAGTTATATTCCCTAATCACTTATACAGGGATGACCATTACAATACATTGGTTTTGACACAGCTGGTTGATTTGTGTGATACACAAGATACAATGTCTGGTACATAATCAGTCCAAACATTGAAAAAGTCTCACGGTTGTGGTATCGCCTTACTTGGGAGGAGTAGCAATGTGTTTTGTAGTGTAATTCTAAGTATGCCTATGCTGCATGTGAGAAACATCATTATTAAATTTACAATTGTGTAAAAAATGTATTTTAATTTTCTTTCCGAATTTTTCAAAAAATTGTTGCAAAAAAAAACGAAGTCTTTAAAAGACTCACCATGCCTCCTAAAAAATACCTAGGGGCGTTTAATATTCAAAATGTGGTCATTTTGTGGGTGCTTCCACTGTCCTGGTATTCTAGGAGCTCCAAAAATGTGATAGGTAATAAGGAAATTAGATGTGTCATTTATGCCCCTAGGAAGCTTGTAGCTGCTCCTTGGATTTTGAGCCCCTCTATGTGACTAGGCTGTTAAAAAGTCTCACACATGTGGGATTGTCACACTTAAAAGGAGTAGCAGAATGTGTTTGGGGCGTTATTCTCACTGTGCCTTTCAGAAAATATCGTAGAGTGTTTGTTTTGATAAAATGGTGTCATTTTGTGGGTGTTTGTGCATAAGAAAAATGCAGCTCTCTGCAAGGGCACACAGAAGACAACAGTTTTCCACGTGCCCCATTTGCAATTCCCCACAGCTTTCAGCTGCAGGGCACAGTGGTGCAGAAAAATCCTACATATCGGCATTTTTCCACACCACATTCCAGGTCTCTGTGTGACCCTACGTTTTTATGCGTGGCAGCTGAGGGGCCGCGTATACACCTGAATGGAATGTCACTTTGTGACATTCCAGTAAAGTTTAAGGGAAAAGACTGAAACAGTGCTTTGCGTTGTAAAAATACAAGGTTCCGCCCCCCTTTGCTGGCGGCTGTGATCACTACCCACAGAGAAAGACGTAATGTTTTTCTCTAAATAATTAGTATTTCACAGAATCCCCTCATCACAGACTGCCCCCCTCCCCATCACAGACTCCTCTCCATCGCAGAGCCCGCCCATCAGACTCCTCTCCATCACAGAGCCTCACATCACAGATTCCCCCCATCACAGACCCCTCTCCATCACAGATCCCCCCATCACAAAGTCCCACATCACAGACTCCCCCCCAGTCACAAAGCCCCCCCATCACAGATCCCCCATCACAAATCCCACAATCACAGTAGTCTGAGGACCCCTGCACTAGTAGATTCCATTACTGGCCATACACTAGTAGATTATATCACTGGCAATACACTAGTATATTCTATTACCAGCCTTACACTAGTAGATTCTATTACCGGCCTTATACTGGTAGATTCTATTACCGGCCTTACACTATTAGATTCTATTACTGGCCATACACTAGTAGATTCTATTACCGGCCTTACACTAGTAGATTCTATTACCGGCCTTACACTAGTAGATTCTATTACCGGCCTTACACTAGTAGATTCTATTACCGGCCTTACACTAGTAGATTCTATTACTGGCCTTACACTAGTAGATTCTATTACCGGCCTTATACTGGTAGATTCTATTACCGGCCTTACACTAGTAGATTCTATTACTGGCCATACACTGGTAGATTATATCACTGGCAATACACTAGTAGATTCTATTACCGGCCTTACCCTAGTAGATTCTATTACCGGCCTTATACTGGTAGATTCTATTACCGGCCTTACAGTAGTAGATTCTATTACTGGCCTTACACTAGTAGATTCTATTACCGGCCTTATACTGGTAGATTCTATTACCGGCCTTATACTGGTAGATTCTATTACCGGCCTTACACTAGTAGATTCTATTACCGGCCTTACACTAGTAGATTCTATTACCGGCCTTACACTAGTAGATTCTATTACAGGCCTTACATTAGTAGATTCTATTACTGGCCTTACACTAGTAGATTCTATTACCGGCCTTACACTAGTAGATTCTATTACCGGCCTTACACTAGTAGATTCTATTACCGGCCTTACACTAGTAGATTCTATTACCGGCCTTACACTAGTAGATTCTATTACCGGCCTTACACTAGTAGATTCTATTACCGGCCTTACACTAGTAGATTCTATTACTGGCCTTACACTAGTAGATTCTATTACCGGCCTTACAGTAGTAGATTCTATTACTGGCCTTACACTAGTAGATTCTATTACCGGCCTTATACTGGTAGATTCTATTACCGGCCTTACACTAGTAGATTCTATTACTGGCCATACACTGGTAGATTATATCACTGGCAATACACTAGTAGATTCTATTACCGGCCTTACACTAGTAGATTCTATTACCGGCCTTACACTAGTAGATTCTATTACCGGCCTTACACTAGTAGATTCTATTACCGGCCTTATACTGGTAGATTCTATTACCGGCCTTACAGTTGTAGATTCTATTACTGGCCTTACACTAGTAGATTCTATTACCGGCCTTACACTAGTAGATTCTATTACTGGCCTTACACTAGTAGATTCTATTACAGGCCTTACATTAGTAGATTCTCGAATCATGTGTCCAATTCTCATTACATCTGATGATTGATAAATGTTTAAAAGATGATTTTAAAAATGTTAACCGGCCTTATACTGGTAGATTCTATTACCGGCCTTATACCAGTAAATCTACTAGTATAAGGCCGGTAATAGAATCTACCAGTATAAGGCCGGACAATAGTAGATTCTATTTCTATTTCTATATCGATTTTGGAGTGAATGGACCATAAATGAAAACCACAAGGAGGGCAACCAAACTGGTAAGAGGCATGAAGCAACTCAGCTATGAGGAGAGATTACAGGAACTGAATTTATTCTCTCTTGAGAAGAGATTAAGGGGGGATATGATCAACATGTATAAATACATAAGAGAGTCGGTCACACTTCTCTCCTCTGTCACTAGGTGGCATGGTAGCTGGTGACTTTAGGTAAGACAAGGGCATTGCAAGGAAAGATTATGAATGAATGAGGTGTCTCAGCCAATTGGCAGGGGTTTCTTTAAGTCCCTTGGCCTGCTGGGAGAGCCTATTTATTTGGGTGGAGTCAGGTTATCAGGGTTCTGTGCCACCTGGACCGCTGTCTGGCTGGACGTGTGTTGTACTGCCCCAGGCTGCTAGGCCGGAGGTCTATCTAGAAGCAGGAGAGCAGTGTAGGGTTGGGGCTGCAGGCCTGCAGTCCAACCAGAAGTAGCAGTTTTGCCGGGCGGGGAATCAGCAGTGGTCAGAGGTGGAAAGGGAAGCTGTCGCCACAAGGGACCATCCACCTTGCTACCGGAAACCACTGTGAATAATCTTAAGTCAGTACCTGAGCAGTCTTCTCATCAGCCGGGGATGGTGAAGAAGTGGGAAACTTCAGTGAGTGCCAAGTCAGGGACCCAGCGGGACAGCAGAGGTGATGCTTGCGGAGCATTAGTGGGTGCCAAGCCAGGAACCTAGCTGGTCAGCAGGGATGACGCTGGAAGAATATCTGTGAGTGCCAAGCCAGGGACCCAGCAGGGAAGCAGGGCTGACGCTTGAGGAAGATACTGAGTGCTAACAGTGGAAGAGCTCAGGGAATCCAGTGGCTATTGGATCGGAAGTCTAGTGAGAGACTGTGAGCTCATTGAGTGAAGATCCACAGTGAGTCATTGTGGAATAAACAGAGAACTGTTTGTGTCAACAATAGTTGAATATACTACTGTTAGTAACTACTACAAGACTTTTGCCACTGAAGACAGCGGTCCTACCTATACAGAACTGGTATCCAGCTTGAGGCCTTCACCTGTATAGCTGTCTTTCTATAGAAGTCTCGGTGTCTGCTAATTATCATTGCATCTGCTTAAGGGTGACCTGGCCCTAACCCTCTCTCCCCCAGTTCTGTTCAAGAGATGATAAATCTCTTTTTGCATTCTAAAATTGTCTATTTCATCTTGCATTACACCCACCATGCTTTGTAATGGGTCCCGTCATTTTACTGCGGCAGGTCGGCATGATCCCACGAACCATCGTAGCTATATGTCGGCTCGCGGGATGGGGATAGCAGGCACGCATGCGCCACCGCACAGCTTGGGTGCTGATGCTCGTGGCTGACGGTCACGATGACTGCCGGCCATGAGCGATCACGAGGGACAGAACATGGAAGTGTGTGCCTAAACACACAAATCCCTGTTCTGAGAGCAGTGACAGATCGTGTGTTCCTATTAGCTAGGAACCACAATCTGTGACTTCTGCTAGTCAGTCCCCTCCCCCTTCAGTTAGTATCACCTCCCAGGGAACACAGTTAACCCCTTGATCGGCCCCTAGTGTTAACCCCTTCAATGCCAGTGACATTTTTACAGTAATCAATGCATTTTTATAGCAGTGATCTCTGTATAAATGACAATGGTCCCAAAAAATGTGTCAAAATTGTCCGATGTGTCCGCCATAATGTCGCAGTCATGATAAAAATCGCAGATCATCACCATTACTAGTAAAAAAAAAAAAATACTAATAAAAATGCTATAAATCTATCCCCTATTTTGTAGATGCTATAGCTTTTGCGCAAACCAATCGCTTATTGTGATTTTTTTTTTTTTTTTTTACCAAAAATATGTAGAAGAATACATATCAGCCTAAATTGAGAAAGAATTAGCTTTTTAACCACTTTCAGACCGGACCATTTTGCTGGCTTAAGTCCAGACCACTTTTTGCGATTCGGCACTGTGTCGCTTTAACTGACAATTGCGCGGCCGTGCGACGTGGCTCCCAAACAAAATTGACGTCCTTTTTTCCCACAAATAGAGCTTTCTTTTGGTGGTATTTGATCGCCCCTGCGGTTTTTATTTTTTGCGCTATAAACAAAAAAAGAGCGACAATTACGACAAAACGCATTATTTTTTACTTTTTGCTATAATAAATATCCCCCAAAAATATATTAAAAAAACATTTTTTTTCCTCAGTTTAGGCAGATATGTATTCTTCAAAATATTTTTGGTAAAAAAAAATAGGCGATTATTGATTGGTTTGCGCCAAAGTTATAGCGTTTACAAAATAGGGAATAGTTTTATAGCATTTTTATTAATATTTCTTTTTTTACTAGTAATGGCGGCGATCAGCGATTTTTTTATTGTGACTGCGACATTTTGGCGGACACATCGGACATTTTTGACACATTTTTGGGACCATTGTCATTTATCCAGCAATCAGTGCTATTTAAATGCACGATTCCTGTGTAAATGACACTGGCAGTGAAGGGGTTAACCACTAGGTGGCAGTGTAGGGGTTATATGTTCCTAGAGGCGTGTTTCTAACTGTGGGGGGCGTGGCTGTGAGCTAGTGAATGCTGATCTCTGCTCCAACCACAGGGAGCAGAGATCGGCGTCACTAGTTGCTAGGCAGAACGGGGAGATGCTGTTTGTTTCCGCATCTCCCCGTTCAGCCTTCCCGTGAGATGATCGCGGGTATCCCAGCGGCGATCGAGTCCGTGGGACCAGCGACCGGACTCACGGGGGTCCCGACCAGTGCTCGATGGCACAGCAGCATCTTAAAGGGGACGTACCTGTACGCCCTTATGCCTGTCCATGCCATTCTGTCGACGTACATCGTCGTGCGTCGGTCGGGAAGCGGTTAAAAAAAAAATGGGGATATTTATTATAGCAAATGTACAAAATATATATATTTTTTTTAAATTGTCGCTCTTTTTTTTGTTTAATAGCGCAAAAAATAAAAACCGCAGAGATGATGAAATACCACCAAAAGAAAGCTCTATTTGTGGAAAAAAAGACGTCAATTTTGTTTGGGTACAGCGTCGCACGTGCAATTGTCAGGTTACCACTTAAAGACCGAGCCTCTTTCTGAGATTTGTTGTTTACAAGTTAAAAACATTTTTTTTTTGCTAGAAAATTACTTAGAACCCCCAAACATTATACATTTTTTTTTTCTACCAGAAAAAAATGGCGGTCGTTACAATACTTTCTGTCACACCGTATTTGCCCAGTGGTCTTACAAGGGCACTTTGTTTGGAAAAAATATACTTTTTTTTATTTAAAAAATAAGACAACAGTAAAGTTAGCCCAATTTTTTTTTTATAGTGTGAAAGATAATGTTACACCAAGTAAATTGATACCCAACATGTCACGCTTCAAATTTCCCCCCGCTCGTGGAATGGCGACAAACTTTTACCCCTAAAAATCTCCATAGGCGACGTTTAAAAAATTCTACAGGTTGCATGTTTTAAGTTACAGAGGAGGTCTTGGGCTAGAATTATTGCTCTCACTCTACTGATCGCCGTGATACCTCACATGTGTGGTTTGAACACCGTTTTTATATGCAGGTGCAAGTCACGTATGCATTCGCTTCTGCATGCAAGCTCGTCAGGACGGGGCTTGTTTAAAAAAAAAGCATGACAGGACCTCTTAAATATGAGATCTGGGGTCAAAAAGACCTCAGATCACATATTTACATTAAAATGCAATAAAAAAATAAAATGTTGTCATTTAAAAAAATTAAATAAAAATGGCCCTTTAAGAGCTGTGGGCGGAAGTGACGTTTTGACGTTGCTTGCGCCCTGTGATATGGAGACCGATGGGGGCCATCTTTCCCTCACTCGTCTCCATACCCAGCAAAGGGACATACCCGATCGCCTCCGCTCCACGCTATCGATGGCTCCGGTAAGCGGCGGAGGGCACCGGATTGCAGTGGGAGGGGGGGCCCTCTCCCGCCTCTGATAAAAGTGATCTTGCGGCGAATCTGCTGCAGAGACCACTTTTATCTTGTAGCGGACCGCCCGCTGAAGAAGAGGATACCAGGGTTATAGCAGCTAGCTGCTGCCATAACAACAATATCCTCCTTCAAAGTCATCACGTAAAATGACGGTGGGCGGTCCGGAAGTGGTTAAAGCGAAGCAGCACTGAATCATTCAGCAGCCAAATCTTCTGGGGTTGTGGGTAATGCATTGCGCTGTATTTAAATGTAGCATATTTCATTTTTATTCGTGCCTGCAATGCTCAACACAGCCCTTGAAGCCGGGTTCTTTTTAGTCATTTTTTTTTTTTTTAATAGCACTGTCAGTTATTTTTGCTGGCTGTCTGCACAGCTAATATGACCTGAATTTCCTGATTACCAAAGCCATAAAGCTGATACTTGACGGTGACAGTAAATTGTGATGTACATGCAGACAGGCACATGTAGATGTCAGACAGGTTACAGGGGCTGGTTAGTGTTGCACAATCTTGCTGACACAGATAATATTGCCCAGCAGCAATCTCCCAGGGGACAGATCACTTATACATTCTGTCTGCAGATATCCCTTGTATGAGGAACATCTGTGCAATAACCATACTTTCATCTCACACATGTCCTGCGTCATCATGTCTAGTTGTAAACAAGCTGGCTGCATACATTTCATTTTTCAAAAAAGGACAATACATATATCTATTTATAAGGGCAGTTAATGGTGAGTGAATGATGTGACTGAATGTAGTAGACTCATAAAGCCCTGGTGACCAATCTGTGGCCCTTTGGCACTCACAGGGTGGTTCTCAGGGTCCCTGTGTTTTGGTGCTAACCCAGGTCAGTAGAGTACTAATACTCTTGTGACTTGCAGTCTCTGGTCATCTTTTTTATCATGTCTGTGGTCTCTTACCATCTCAATTAGCATGCCTGCAGTCTCTGACTATCTCTTGTAGCATGTCCGCAGTCTCTGACTATCTCCTCTTCCCATGCTCGTCTCCAGGATTTTTCCAGAGCCTCTCCCATCCTCTGGAACTCGCTACCTCCACCTGTCCAGCTATCTCCTACTCTTGCTACCTTCAGGCAATCCCTGAAAACTCATCTCTTCAGGAAAGCCTATCACGTCTCCAATTAATCTTTTACCACTTCCACCAGCTCATTCCCCACAGTTACAACCTTTTGTACCACCTGCCCCACCCTATTAGATTGTAAGCTCTTCTGAGCAGGGCCCTCTTATTCCTCCTGTATTTTATTGTATTATAACTGTATTGTCTCCTTTTTATATTGTAAAGCGCTGTGTAAACTGTTGGCGCTATATAAATCCTGTATAATAATAATTTAGCATGCCTGCAGTCTCTGGCTATCTCTTGTAGCATGTCCACAGTCTCTTACCATCTCATTTAGCATTTTGCAATCTCTGACCATCCTTTGTAGCATGTCCGCAGTCTTTGACCATATCTTATGCCCCGTACACACGAGCGGAGAGATTTTTCCGACGGAATTCCGCTCAACCTTGGCTTGCATACACACGGTCACACAAAAGTTCACAGAACTTTCGACCGCCAATAACGCGGTGACGTACAACACTACGACGAGCTGAGAAAATGAAGTTCAATGCTTCCGAGCATGTGTTGAATTGTTTCCGAGCATGCATAGGAATTTTGCGCGTCGGAATTGGTACAGACGATCGGAATTTCCGAAAGAAACTTTTTCCGTCTGAAAAATTGAGAACATGCTCTCAAACTTTTGCTGGCGGAAATTCGGCCAGCACATATATGCGAATATATATGCAAATTGGATGCGTTTTTAACCACATCCAATTAACATGACCAGCTTTCAATGGAGCAGGGTGGCTACGGTGCGGTTTTGAAAAGGGTCCTGTGCTTTAAATTTGCACCTGGATTGCCCTTGAACTGGTAAACAGAAACGCACCGGAATCCAGACTGCAAACAGCAACCGCATATATGGACCCAGTCCTATAGTATGCCTGCAGTTCCTGGTTATCTCTTGTAGTATGTCTACATTCTCTGACCATCTCTTGCAGTATGTCTTCAGTCTCTGAATATGGCCTATAGAATGTCTACAGTCTCTGCCCACCTTTTGTTGTGTGTCTGTGGTCTCTGACCACCTCTTGTAGTATTATAATAAAATGTAAAAAAGCACAAACGCTGTAGAATAATTACATTAATTTGGCTTTTTTACCAAGATCTGTATTTATGCCGTTTGAGTTCCCTTTTAGCTTTGACTTTGAAAAAGCTCACTCAGCTCAGCATAAGACGATTACCTCCAACACCATACAATTTATTAAAAAACCAAAACCATACTCACAAACATGAGGAAATCACATGCATATATGATCACAATTCCGACATGGTGGATACAGGATCACTGCAGTTGGAAAGCCGACGCGTCTCAGGAGACAAGCCTCCTTCCTCAGAGCTGATCAGTCTCCACCCACAGGGAACAGGGCAGTCTCTCCCCTGCTGGTGGGCTGGTGTCCCACAGAGTAGTTTGATGATGGCTGCCTGTCATCTCTCTGTAAGGAAGGATCTTTCCCTTGTTTGAACATCACTGATTTTTGGTAACATTGTTTTACCTGACCTGTTATAGCTGATCTCCAGGTATGGTTTTTATTGCATAGTTATATAACATATAAGTATACATATTACATACCTGTAGGATGGCTGTGGAAGTGGAGAATCAATGTAGTAGTTGGCGCTACTACAGTGATCGCCTTGGTCTTCCGGGTCTTCGGTTGAACGGCTGTCCTTCTGCATAGTAAACAGGGGGCCCCTTGGCACAGCTGCCATTTAAAGAATGCCTTGTATTTTTTAAATTAAAACAAGGCATTTCCTGATTGTAGACCGTGACATCACGGTTTCAACCTTTTTCAATTAGAAAATGCCTTATATTTATTAAGTAAAATACAGTGCCTTGAAAAAGTATTCATAACCCTGAAATTTTCCACATTTTGTCATGTTACAGCCAAAAACGTAAGGCCTCATGCTTATAGCAGACGAAGATGAACGAGGAAAACTCTGGACAGCCGCACTCCAAAGAAAAAATTTCTTGTGCCTTTTATTAAAAATTGGGGGTCACACTATACAAATCACAGCAAAGCATTACAGAAAAACTGACGCGTTTCACACTAAGATAAGTGCTTACTCATAGCCACTCATAGTAAGGCCTCATGCACACTGGACGTTAAAATAATGTTATAAAAAAGCCAGTAGCTTTGCATTGAGTTTTTTTGCATTTTTTAAATGTTTTTGCAATAGCGTTTATTAGCGTTTTTATCCTTTTTCCGCATTAGTAGTTTTCATTGTTTTTTTTTTTTTTTTTTTTTTTTTTTTACAATTTTCTTTTTTTTTTTTTAATGGATAAAAAAATTTCAAAAACCCTGGTGAGTCACGTTTTTGAGCGTTTATCAGCGTTAATCAGCATTTCTTGACGTTATAGCCTTTTTACAGCTGAAAACGCCCCAGTCAAAAACTGCTAAAAGCCTATTGCTCCCTACACACAATCGTAAATTCCGCCAGCAAAAGTCTGATGTGAGCTTTTGGTCGGAAAATTCCGACCGTGTGTATGCTCCATCGGACTGTTGCTGCCGGAATTACCGCCAGCAAAAGATTGAGAGCAGGTTCTCTATTTTTCGGTCGGAAAAAGTTCAGATCTTCTGTACAAATTCAAACGCGCAAAATTCCTACGCATGCTCGGAAACAATTTGACGCATGCTCTGCAGCATTGAACTTCATTTTCTCGGCTCGCGTAGTGTTGTACGTCACTGCGTCTTGACGGTCGAAAGTTTAGAGAACTTTTGTGTGACCATGTGTATGCAAGCCAAGCTTCAACGGAATTCTTTCGGAAAAAACATCCAAGATTGGATTGGGGCATATGTGTGCATGGACACATAGGATAACATGATGGGGAGTTTATTGACTGTAGAAAAAAACATCTGAAGCCAAAAACAGCTGCTGTAAAAACGTCCAGCATGAGGCCTAAATGTATTTTATGTGACAGATAGACCAACACAAAGTGGCAGGAAAATGATAAATGTTCAGCCCCCTTTAATTTGATACCCCTAACTAAAATCTAGTGGATCCAATTGCCTGAGCTTAATTGTTTGATAAAAAGATCAATCAAATGGAAGCAGTTCCAGGTTTAAAACTGCTAGACAGTCTAAGCATCTTATTTCCCATTCAGGGTGTATTAATTACCCGATTAGAATGGTGATGATATCTGTTTCCAGTAAGACAAGTAAAAAAGTAAAGAAACTTCGTGCAAATTGGATACAAATAAGTATTTGTAAAGGTGCAATGCTGACTAGGTCCCCCAGGGGGCGCTAGTCTAGGATAAGGAAGAGATCCAAGTAACGGTGATGGTAAAAAAAGAGTGCAAAATATGCAAGGAAAGTGCATAAAAAGTGAATAATAATGAATAAATAGTAATTGAAAAATTAAGCTAGTTCATAAAAATGACTGGATAAAAGCCTGATGTTACAAAGGTGAAACACCATTAAGTTGGCAGCAACAGTCACAGGTGCTGGACTGTCTAGCAGTTTTAAACCTGGAACTGTTTTCATTTAATTGATCTTTCTATCAAACAATTAATATTATACACCAACTGGCACCCCTGCTTTAATATTGATTTTAATAATACACAATTGTCTTTATTAGCCCTCTGCAGCCACGTATAGTTGCGGTGTAGGACTGTTGATCCCCTTGGGGTGGCCTTCTTGCCTCAGTTGTCAGGAACTAAGGGAATCCACATTTTCTGCACAGGTTTATATCATTTTCCCTGAGGAAGCCAATGCCTTGGCGAAACTTGTAGGAATTGATTACTTGTAACTTACACTGACCTTATAACATCTTGGCGTGTTCTCATTATATATATCTTTTTGTGATGTTTTTGTCCACGCACCCATGTATGTATATGAAATTCATGTTTGTGTTTTTATTAATGTATGAAATAAAAGTAACATTTTTTAATGTCATTTTTGTAAGGATTACATTTTTGTCACCATTATAATCCCCTCTCTCTATCCATATTCAACAATTCTTTAAAAAAAAACATTTACTTTTTGGTTGTAACAGGACAAAATCAGGAAAATTTCAAGAAGTATGAATACTGAATGAATAATGAATGATAAGTGAATGACACAGGACCATGAAGACCACAGCAATCACTATAGTAGAGCCTACCACTACAGTGATTTTCCGCTTCCACATCGGTCCCACAGGTATGCAATATATATACTAATTTGGTCCAAGCTGGATCAATGTAACTATGCAAGAAAAAAGAAAAAAAATTATATATACTGTATACAGTATCTCACAAAAGTGAGTACATCCCATCACATTTTTGTAAATATTTTATTATATCTTTTCATGTGACAACACTGAAGAAATTACACTTTGCTACAATATAAAGTAGTGAGTGTAGAGCTTGTCTAACAGTGTAAATTTGCTGTCCCCTCAAAATAACTCAACACACAGCCATTAATGTCTAAACCGCTGGCAACAAAAGTGAAAAGGTCCAAATTGGGCCCAAAGTGTCAATACTTTGTATGGTCACCATTATTTTCCAGCACTGCCTTAACCCTGTTGGGCATGGAGTTCACCAGAGCTTCACAGGTTACGACTGGAGTTCTCTTCCACTCCTCCATGACGACATCACGGAGCTGGTGGATGTTAGAGACCTTGTGCTCCTCCACCTTCCGTTTGAGGATGCCCCACAGATGCGCAATAGGGTTTAGGTCTGGAGACATGCTAGACCAGTCCATCACCTTTGCCCTCAGCTTCTTTAGCAAGGCAGTGGTTGTCTTGGAGGTGTGTTTGGGGTCGTTATCATGTTGGAATTCTGCCCTTCGGCTCAGTCTCCGAAGGGAGGAGATCATGCTCTGCTTCAGTATGTCACAGTACATGTTGGCATTCATGGTTCCCTCAATGAACTGCAGCTCCCCAGTGACGGCAGCACTCATGCAGCCCCAGAATATGACACACACCACCATGCTTGACTGTAGGCAAGACACACTTGTCTTTGTACTCTTCACCTGGTTGCCACCACACACGCTTGACACCATCTGAATCAAATAAGTTTATCTTGGTCTCATCAGACCACAGGGGCATGGTTCCAGTAATCTATGTCCTTAGTCTGCTTGTCTTCAGCAAACTGTTTGCAGACTTTCTTGTGCATCATCTTTAGAAGAGGCTTCCTTCTGAGATGACAGCCATGCAGACCAATTTGATGCACTGTGCGGCGTATGGTCTGAGCACTGACAGGCTGAGCCCCCACCCCTTCAACCTCTGCAACAATGCTGGCAGCACTCATACGTCTATTTCCCAAAGACAACCTCAGGATATGACGCTGAGCATGTGCACTCAACTCCTTTGGTCGACCATGGCAAGGCCTGTTCTGAGTGGAACCTGTCCTGTTAAACTGCTGTATGGTCTTGGCCACCGTGCTGCAGCTCAGTTTCAGGGTCTTGGCAATCTTCTTATAGCCTAGGCCATCTTTTTTTTTTTTTTTAATTCTTTATTTTATTTTATTTTTTAGAAAAGTAATCATGTGAAAACACAGATACATTCCCGATGAAATGTACAGAAGAAACAATAGTCTCCCCAAAGACATTCGATAGTACAGTCATTTTGAACATACAGAAAACTTTCGCCCTCCGTGGGGTATCATCAATTAGCTTAGGCCATCTTTATGTAGAGCAACAATTCTTTTTTTCAGATCCTCAGAGAGTTCTTTGCCATGAGGGGCCATATTTATCTTCCGGTAACCAGTATAAGAGAGTGAGAGCGATAACGCCAAATTTAACACACCTACTCCCCATTCACACCTGAGACCTTGTAACACTAATTAGTCACATGACACCAGGGAGGGAAAATGGCTTATTGGGCCCAATGTGGACATTTTCACTTAGGGTGTACTCACTTTTGCCAGCGGTTTAGACATTAATGACTGTGTGTTGAGTTATTTTCAGGGGACAGCAAATTTGCACTACTTTACATTGTAGCAAAAGTGTAATTTCTTCAGTGTCATCACATGAAAAGATATAATAAAATATTTACAAAAATGTGAGGGGTGTACTCACTTTTGTGAGATACACTATATATATAATATACACACATCAGTGAAATGTGTATTGCCTGTTCCAGATATCGGTGAAATAAAAATTTTCTGTGTATTGGTAGACTGCATAATGTCTCACTTGGGTACTGAAGGAACATACTGTATATTGCAGAGTGGAGAGTGTCAAGGAAGGCGTTTTAGCTATCGTAATAGCAGAAGAATACCAGTGAGCAGAGTTCCCCTTAAAAGAGCTGTCCGACGCACAGGTGTGCGCAATAGCGCAAATGACAGCGCACACACTTCATGATAGCACTTGGCACCAAGAAGCGCTATTTAAAGGAGACTGAAACCTTGCTGTCCGGTCTACAGCATTTCCTGAGACCCTTGCTTGTTGAACTACCTACCTGACTTCTATGAACCCGGCTTGCTCTTGACCACCCTTGCTTGCTGCCAGTCTCTGATCCCGGCTTGTCCTGCCTCTTCCTTGGTCCTTTGCTGTCCGCCTGTTACTGACCCGGCCTGCCTGACCCTGCTTGTGTCCTGCTGACTACAGAACACCTCCCTGCAGCCTGCTGTCTACAGTTGTTCCTGCTGTGCTACAGAACACCTCCCCACAGCCTGCTGTCTCCAGCTGTTCCTGCTGTACTACAGAACACCTCCCTGCTGTCTGCTGCTTCCTGGCTACCGGTTCCAGCCTACTCCCTGCCCAGCCACTGCTTCTGCCTGCTACCCTCTGTCAGCTTCCTTGCAGCAACATCGGAGGTCCGGACTAGCCCCTGCATCAGCTACCTGTCAGGCACTTATGCCCCTTTGCACTCCCGAGTCTGCTCTACCAGGGGTTCTCGAGCCAGAGATATACGAGAAGCCGCTCCCTGCATTCTGGGCTCAACCACCAGGTACATGACAGAGAGTCTGTGGAGGTTGGCGGCCTTAGGTGACAAACACTTTTCTTTCCTCCAGGGGTTCTATATCAACCTAGACATCACAGGGAATTTTCCTGATTAATTAATTAGGGACCAGCCAGGAGTTCCTAACTTCTCATTAATTCTCTTTGCACACTGCAGCAGCGGATTGTCTGTTTTGTGGCAGCGGATGAATTGTATTCTCTAAATATATTGGAAAGTTGCTAACAATGTGTGTTTAATGATGCATGCGGTGATAAAGTGATATACTGAGTGTCAGCAAAGTCACAATCCAATATAAAATGAATAATTGATGGCAGTAATGGTGTAGCGCATTCGCATAATTTATGACTTTAATTCTCCGTTTTTACGACTTTGCCATATAGTTGTTTTTTTTTCTTCCATAAACTTGGATGGAGCTGTTTGTAAGGACGCAGCTCATTAATATGCAAATGCTTTCAGTGTAAAAATTACTCAAGTGGGAAGATTGCAGTCTTCACAATTTAATACTTTTGCTTCTAATAACTCCCTGTGTATTCTGGTAAATTCTTTCATAATGTTAGAAGCTAGTTTTATTTGAGCCTTCTGAATGCTGGCTGAGCTGGGCGCTGGATGGTTTGTTGTACACATAGTTAGGTTGCTTTGCTCATGTGTAACTCTGAGCTGTCCCTCCCATGTGCACCTCTCCTGCTGGGTATAAATTAATGACCTGTCCCTCCTATATGCACCTCTCCTACTGGGTATAAATTTTAATGAGCTGTCCTTCCTATGAGCACCTCTTCTGCTAGGTATAAATCAGTATGCTGCCCCTCTGCATGCACTTTTCCTACTGGGTAAAAATGAATAAGCTGCCCCAGCCCCTCCACATGCGCCTCCCCTGCCAGTAATAAATTAGTGAGCTGCCCCTCCCATTTGCACCTCCTGCTAAGTAGAAATCAGTGAACTGCCCCTAACATGTTCTTCTCTCCTGCTAGGTGTACATCAGTAGGCTGCAATATGATTACACACTCTCTGCTTCACCCCCTGAAAAAAAATTCCAGCTCACAGGACAATAGTCTGAGCAGCAGCAGACAGAAAATCGCCATCACTAGAGTAGGTTAACTCGGCATTAACCCTTTAGTAACAACCATTGTGTATTTTAATAGAAACCCCATTTGCAGCATTGGTTGTTGCAATTCTAACCTTTAAAAAATGTCCCTATAGCTTGCTGCCACATCCATACAGGAATGTAACAGAGTTACATTATGGTATCCTCTTCAGAGGCAGAGTTCTTAATTATTAGTAGGAACATTGAGAAATTTAGCTTAACATTTTTAAAATATCTTTTTAATGAAAAAGAAAAAGTGTTGAAGAAATATTTACAGAAAAGATTCTAGAAAACGAGATATAAGCAACAGTAAAGTAAAAGGTTTTAGTGTAAAAATACGTAAATGGAATCTTCCAAGTCTTGGTACAATCAATGCATAGTTCAAAGATCATGTCCAACCAAATGTTGCAGGAGTCACTGGCCCTCATAACCCATTGGTGCCGGCGCCTCCTGGTCATTTAAGGGTTTTCAGATGCCAGGAGGCAAGGCAGGGTCCATGATCATGACCAGGAGGCGCCGGCACCAATGGGTTATGAGGGCCAGTGACTCCTGCAACATTTGGTTGGACATGATCTTTGAACTATGCATTGATTGTACCAAGACTTGGAAGATTCCATTTACGTATTTTTACACTAAAACCTTTTACTTTACTGTTGCTTATATCTCGTTTTCTAGAATCTTTTCTGTAAATATTTCTTCAACACTTTTTCTTTTTCATTAAAAAGATATTTTAAAAATGTTAAGCAATCTTCCATTGATTGGTTGACATGACGGTCATTTGATCGGAGAGCTTTCCTTTAGCCACCGGTAACTATGCCAGGAGCATGCATGGCACGTACTCTCAGCATAGCTATGTTTGCAACATGGCACATAAATATGCAGTCGCTGAGAAGCCACATATTTGCATGTTGTCGGTGCTAAAAGCTATATACGCACATTGCACATTGTTAGGCACACAGCTAACCCTTTGATTGCCCCTAGATGTTAAACCTTTCCCAGCCAGTGTCATTAGTATAGTGGCAGTGTACAGCAGGGGTGGCCAACCAGTGGCTCGCGGAGCCCTCCGATGTGGGCCGCGACCTCCTGCTCTGGAATTTTGGGTTAGCAAGCCTAGATCGCAGGTTGCCGACCTGTCATACCACAGCATTAGTGTTGTGAATGAAGCTGGTGGTAGAGGAAGAAAGCGGCTGCAGAGCAGAGCCCCATAAGCCGATGCTTCCTGTACAGCGCCAGCTTTTGCCACAGGCAAAGTCTATGGCAAAGTTCAGTTAACCCGCAGGATAGACACGGGTGCCCTATGCTGCACCCGCAGCACATCAGTGTGAAAGCAGTTTAGGCCCTTTTCACACGATCGGCCCTACCCAATCGGACCCTTAATTCACCTCTACAGAGCGGCAGATGTAAACAGACTTTTGTCTGTTTACTTCCTCCTGCCTCCAATCCGATCCTCCAAAAAAAAAATAGAAGGGGATTCGTTCCCTTCCATCTGGGTGGATCAGATCAGATCAGAGGCCCTATAGAGTAGCTGTGACCTGTCATACGCCCGATTCGCTCATTGTCGCCCGCGACTGGTTACCAAGTTGCTTAAGTGGCCCTCGCTCTTAAAGTGGTTGTAAACCCTTACAAACCACTTTGACCCACAGGTAAGCCTAGATTAAGGCTTACCTGTAGGTCCAATAAATATCTCCTAAACCTACATGGTTTAGGAGATATTTAGAAAAAAACAGGCATCGCTGTCTACGGCGCATGCGCCGTAGACATCGGCGCGCAGTCGCACTGAGCATGCCGAGATCACGGCAATATGCCGCTCTCGTGCACATGCACGGGGGTGACGTCATCGCCGCTCCAGTGAATGACAGCGCTGGAGCAGCGAGACCCGGAAGTCACTCCGGGATTGATGGCGGCGGAGGAGGTCATGGACGAGGGTCGCTTTGGGGGCTTCGTTCTCAGGTAAGTTATTCATAATGAGCTAGTATGCTATGCATACTAGCTCATTATGCCTTTGCCTTGCAGGTTCAGTTTTTTCTTTTTTTTTGAAGGAGGCTTTACTTCCTCTTTAAAAAGGTTGGGCATCCCTGGTGTACAGTATTGGCACTGATCACCTTATTGATGTCAGTATGAGTTAGTGTCCCTCCCAGCCAGCGCCAGATTGCCCGCCACACTATAACAGTTCCACAATAAGTCACTAATCACCGCCATTACTAGTATAGTGTCCTAGCTGCTTAAATAACAGTATATATACCATAGTTTGTAGGTGCTATAACTTTTTCACACAAACCAATTTACAGTATATGCACTTATTGGGGATTTTTGTTTACCAAAGGCATGTAGCAGAATACAGTTTTAACTAAATTTATGAAGAAATTAGATTTTTGATTTTTTAGTAGCTATGTTTTATAACAGAAAGTAGTAAATATCTTTTTTTTCTCAAAGTTTGCGGTCTTTTTTCATTTATATCACAAGAATAAAAAACCCAGCGGTGATCATATACTACCAAAAAAAAAATTCTATTTGTGTGAAAAAATAAATTATATCAATTTAATTTGCATACAGTGTTGCATGACCGCTCAATTGCCAGTTACAGTAACGCAGTGCTGAATAGTAAAAAATGCTCTGGTCATGAACGGGTTCAAATTTTCCAGAGCTCCAGTGGTTAATTAGGTGCTAATGGTAGACAAATGTATATATAAATGTCATTAGTCCACAGTGAATCAGCGTGCTGTTATTGACGAGCTGCTAATACCCAAAGCTGCAGCCTATTTATTGAGTAAACATGGAGATTATTCCATGTATCGTCTTAATGTATGTGACAAGTTGAAAGTCAATAGAAGCAATCCACTGGAAAGGTGATTGTTTGTGAATCATCGCTTCATGTTCACACAGTTCCTCCTACTCTCCAAAACATACAAGACAGCAGTCTTTTTAATGAATACAATCGGGAAAGCTTTTAAAGGAAAATTTTGGGCTTGTTTGAAACCCCCCTGTGTGGTGGTATAAAAGGGACCCCCCCACCCGCAACTCCCTATGTATTCCATGTTGAAGGTACAGATTTCAGTTACACCACCACCTGTTGATGAAATCCAGTCCTGCAGCGAAAACATTGAAAAACACCCCAGATGATGTCTTCTCAGGTGAAACGCGTCGGAACGCGCCTACTGTTGCCATTGCGTTAATATTCCAGTCAAACACGCGCTTGTTGTATCTACTCAAATGTGAGTGTTTCCTATAACTTTTTAAATACATTTTCCTGTTAAACGAATTCACACTATGTGGAATTTTTATTTCATTCATGGTTAACCTGTGAACCCATGCAACGGATCCCTCCTCTGAGTTTTCCCCTGTGATGTGTGTCCCCTGGAGTGTGAAACATCCTTAAACGCTCTGACGACTCATTTGGCATATGCCTTTTTGAGTCCATATGCTCCGGTAAGCCTCAGTTTTATCGGTGGTGGTTTCTCCCAATATTCTATCTTCACGCAGAATTTTTTATATTTAGAGGTTGATATCTACTCACCTGGATCAACACTCAAGTGCTGTATGTTCCAGAACTAGAAGGCAGCCTTCTATCAGTGAAAAGTCTTGCAAACAACAGTCTCATAGTTAATTTCCAGGGTGATGAATGCACAATTCACAATAATAAGCGATTCCTCGCAAAAGAAAAACTGGATGATCACCTATACAGGCTCATCACCACAGACCAGCAAGCCAATATAGTCTCTAATGACCTACACAACAAATGTATTCACTTATGGCACAGGCAGCTGGGGCACAGAAGTCCAGAAGATATACAGGACATTATAAAGAGAGGTTTATAAGATTTGACAATAGCGCCTTGCAAAGTACTCATGAAATAAAATGTATTCAGGGAAGCCTATCCCACACCCACCTAACAACAACTGCCCCCGAGCCACCCCCATCAAATCATTCTCTGCAGCTATTACCTTTTGTACCACCACCCCGTCCCTTTAGAATGTAAGCTCCATGAGCAGGGCCCTCTGGTACCTTTTGTATTGAACTATACTGTAATTGTGTTCTCCCCCCTATACATTGTAAAGTGCTTCATAAACTGTTGGCGCTATATAAATCGTGTATAATAATAATGAAATGCAAGTGCTGTATTGAAGCAAAAGCCACACGTGCTCCCCTTCCACAGTCATCTCAAAGAAAAACTACTCACCCCCTGCAGCTCATACACAGTGACGTATCCAGTCCAATGAAAACTCCCACGTCAGGCGGGAACAGATATCTACTGAATTTCATTGATGATTATTCCAGGTACACAACCACTTATCTGGTGAAACACAAGAATGAAACATCAGAGAAACTTCAAGAATTTGATTCCATGCCTAGCAACAAATTCCAACAGAAACCAGGAATACTACGCACCGACAATGGGGGAGAATACGTAAGCAAAAAAGTGGCCTCATACCTGAAGAGACAAGGAGTAGTACACCAGACAACCACACCATACACTCCTGAACATAACAGTGTAGCAGAAAGGAAAAATCGCACTCTTATAGAAATGGCCAGATGCATGTTGTCGGATGCCAAACTACCTCACAAGTACTGGCGAGAGGCAGTCATGACTGCAACCTACCTACAGAACAGACTACCCTCAACTACCCATTAAAAGTACTCCATTTGAAATGTGGCATGGATCAAAGCCTAGTATAGGGCACATCAAAGTGTTTGGATGTAAAACATATGCCTATATTCCAAGTGAAAATGATCCAAGCTGAAGAACAGAGCCATAGAGGGCATTCTAGTAGGTTACAGTGAGCAAACTAAGGGTTACAGAATCTTACACCCAAAGACTGACAAAGTGACAATAATCCGTAGTGTTTATTTTGATGAGAGCCCATCATCAGAAATACCAATCTCTGAAAGATGTGAAGTGAATATATCCAGCAAACCATGACTAGGGTAGCCAGATAACTTACTACCCCAATAAAACATGACCCCACAAAACATACCTGAAAGTAACACACGGACACCTGGTGGATGTAAAATGGCCTTTCGGCCTTTTATTAACAAAACTATAAAATAAAATATTATTTAAAATATTTAAAACAATAAAATATTCGAAATATCCCAACTGTCAAAACAAGTAACCGGATGCTAGTCCCTGGCGACCCCATATTATTTTGTTGAGCCTGTAGTCCCTGTTGTAAGCATTATATTGTCCCCAGCCGCCAACTCGCCTCGAGGACTCGCTAACCTGACCGCAGACCCCCAACTTATTAACAGTTATTTCTGACTGACATCCGCCCAGCCAGAAGGACTCCATATCTGGGATGGGTCCCAACTTTTAAAGCCATTTTCTATATATAAGTACATATAGAAAGTATCTGTCGCCAAGGACCCACGCCACAGCGGCACAAGTGTGAAGCCTCACATTTGTGCCCGCCGCCACGCCAAAAAAGCCTGTTGGATACCGTCCTCCAACCCCAGAGCCCAAAGGTCAATACCTATAAGGTTAAGATGTACCCCGTCTCCCCTTAAGTACCTCCAGGTGTCCACCTCAAGTTCCCAGTGTCTAACAACAACACCTCCATTGCGGGCAATGAACCTCCCCACCTCCTTGTTCACCTTTATGCGGGTTTTGTTTAACTTCTCCCAAGAACGGGCCCCCCTCCAAGACATGCGGGCCACAATGTCGGACCACACCACTGTCATGTCCGGAAAAGACGTCCTGAGTCTGAAAAAGGCCCACTGTATGTCCTTAATAATCTGCCGCATGGGCCTGACGCTCAAGTCATTGCCCCCTACGTGCAAAACCAGGATGTCCGGGGATCTGTCTAATCTTGCAAATTGATGCACTTCAAGGACTACTCTGTGCCACATCATCCCTGGGATGCCTATCCATCTAACTGAACCGTCATCCCTGGATAATCTAAGCTGTCTCCCATTTGGCCTAACATCAGCCCTCCTGGCCCCCCAAAAAACGTAAGAGTGTCCCATAATCCATACGAGACATCTGGGGGGATCTGAAAAGACAGAATAAAATCATACCCAGAAAGAATCCAAAAAACACAAAATAAATAAAGTTGGTACCTAGTGGATTCCCACCTGCCTATGCTCTTTATTACATCCCTGGGGAGTCCCCACCGAGACGCCTCATCAGTAGCCGCCCCAATTCTAAAAGAATGAGCTGCATATTACAAGGGGGGGAAACCACTTACCTCTAAACATCTCCGAAAAACCGCCGTGAATTGAAACCTGGAGAGACACGACCCATCCTGATGTATAAAGAAAGCCCCCCCCCCCCCCCTGAATTGACGTAGTTCCACAACCAGACAGGTATTGGTATCCTTACCTGCAAATAATTCCACTCTGACACCCTTACCTTCCTGGTCGGTTTTAGATCTTCTAGATCTTCTAGATCTTCTAATCCATAATTCCACCACCCCGTCCAACAGAGCCACTTCCCCATACCTCAAACCCCCCTCTACTTGTTTTGAGGGAGAAACCAGCTCACCTATCCTGAAGGCCCCAAAGAAAGCCACCACGGACGCACAGACCTCACCCAATATGGACACGATTTTTTCCAGCACCGCAAACGACACCGGGCGCCTGGAATCTGGCTTGTGCGACCCTCCTATATCCCCTCAAAGCCCTTCATACCATAAAAGCCTTTGTAGTATCCTCCAGCCCTTTTAATTGAAACAAAAATGCCAGTGCAGTAATTTATTTACTCATGGCGGAACCCGAGACACCCTTTGCATAATTCCGACAGATAAAATACAGCAACCAAGTCTGTATATCTGCTGGGTCCTCTGACCCACCCACCTCCTCCCTCAGATCCCCCCATTCCTGCCATACTTTCCTGTAGGCTTTCCATGTACCAGCGCTGAGGGACTGTCGTATTAATCTGGCTGCGATTCCAGCGCAATCTTCCACAACTCCGGGGGGGGCACATTTCCCCCGCCTGATTCGCCACTGGAAACGAGACAAAGCATCCGCTAGTTTGTTGTCGATCCCAGAGATATGTACCGCATACACAAAAGCATTTATCCGCAAACAACTGAGCACCAGGTATCTCAATAACCGGACCACTGGTGGGGATGAGGCCGATATGTTGTTAATCGCCCACACTACACCCATGTTGTCGCAGTTGAACCTAACCTCCTTATTGCTCAACTCCCGGCCCCACAACTCCACTGCCAACACGATGGGGAACAGCTCCAACGACACCAAATTGCCCAGGAAACCCGCCTTCTTCCAGCTCTAAGGCCACAGACCCGCACTCCACTTCCCCTGACAGTAAGCCCCATATCCCCCGGACCCTGCCGCGTCTGTGAACAGCACCAAGTCAGCATTGCTGACCGGGACTTCATGCCATATTGAACTGCCATTGAAGGAGTCCAGAAAGACATCCCAAATGTTTAAATCCTCCTGCAGTTCCCTATTCAAACGAACAAAATGATTCGGACGAGAGCAAGAAAGATGAGGAAGGCGCCTGCAGAATATGCATCCCATAGGAATAATGTGACACGCAAAATTCAACTTACCTAACAGGGACTGTACTTCCTTCAACTTTAGCTTGTGTTTTCGACTGGCCATACATGGCCATACATACCTCCTTCCTCAATGCCACCAACTTCTCCTCTGGCAACCTACATTCCATGGCTAGGGAATCAATGGTGATACCCAAAAAAGTTAACTCAACTTGTGGGCCCTCCGTCTTATCCGCTGCCAGCGGAATCCCGAACCTGTCCGCCAAATGCTGCACTGTACTCAGCAATATGCCACAACACCGCGAATCCGGCGGGCCAATGCATAAAAAATCATCCAAATAATGAATGATGGAATTAACCCCTGCAACTTCCCTAACGGCCCATTCAAAGAATGAGCTAAACGGCTCAAACAATGCACATGAGACCGAACAACCCATTGGCAAGCAACGGTCAACAAAATACGCCCCTTGCCAACAACATCCTAATAAATGAACACTATCCGGGTGCACTGGCAACAAGCGGAACACCGATTCCACATCAGTTTTTGCCATCAGTGCACCCCTCCCAGGACACGGCCGCATCAAACGATGTATAGGTAACCGCACAATCCTGCGGGTCGATACCATCGTTCACCGAGCCACCTTTTGGGTAAGACAGATGATGAATCATCCGAAACTGCCCCTCCTCCTTTTTCGGAACAACACCCAAAGGGGAAACCACTAAGCCCGGCACAGGTGGGGCCAGAAACGGTCCCGCCATGCGCCCTAAAGCCACTTCCTTGGCCAATTTGGCCGACACCACCTCCGGATGCAAGCGCGCCGACTGCAGATTTTGCACCGCTGGAGGGACCTCCCGAAGAGAACTCGGGATCCTAAAACCTACTCTAAACCCGTCCTCAAATAGGCGTGCCGCAGTCCGATCCGGATACTTACTTAGGAAAGGTAGCATCCTTTCCAAGCTCACCGGCGTCACTCCTTTTGTCAGCGGTGTCCCCTGTGTGACCTTTACCGTGTCTAAAACACTGCAAGAATGGGTACGACCCACTACACCCCGAGCATTCGTGCTTGTATCTGCACAAGCTGCCGTATCGGCAAGTACCTTCATTGAACTGGCAGCAAACTCCTTTTTTCTTAAGGGCTGGCGATCCTGTGAAAAAACTGGTTCCCAGCCCTGGACTATGTCATAAGCTTCATCCACAGGCTAATGTCCTTGTGATCCCACCTAATGGATGGGCGCACTGCCTTCCGCTGGCAAAATTGTTCATCATACCGAAGCCAGGCCAGCCCCCCATAAACTCTGTGAGCCTCACTAATTGCTTCCAGGTAGCAGAACAGCGCCGAACAATTCTCAGGCGCTTTTTCCCCGATCACGCTGGCAAAGATCGCAAATGCTTGCAGCCAATTTGCAAACGTGCGGGGAATAAGCCTGTACCTCCGCTTCTCTTCCTCATCTTTCTTGCTCTCGTCCGGCTTCATCCGGTCAAAATTAAACTTCTCTAGCGGGAGCAAGGAAAATATTTCCACAAACTCATCTTTCCAGATTTTTTCACGTACCTCTTTCTTTAAATGAGCTCCTAATGGTCCCTCGAAGCACACGTACACTTCACAACGCGCTGCGTCCGCCAAGCGTACTTTCTTTGCCTCCTGATCCTTCGCCGCATCCACCCGCCGACGTGCCCCCGACGTCCTTTTCCGCCTGTGTCTCTGCTGACACTCAGAAGTCGCAGGCAACTGTGATGTGACCAAACTGCCCCCCGCCACCCCAGGCGTAACGCGGGGAGGGGGCATCCAGGGGCTGACCTGTGTCAAGGGTTGTGCAGTGCCTCCCTCTAAACGCCTTAATAGGTCCCTAAGAGAGTCCCACAAATCCCCCCTATCCCCACTACCCAATGGGGCCTGACTGTGCAATAGACACTGTAGAAGAGGACTTACCGGGCTGTCGCAGGCGAACGGAACCTCCAGCCGTCTGTCCAGTCACCCTCGCCGCCTCCTGGGGATCTTCCATCAGCTCTCCCTCTTCAATGCTGCTGCTGTCCGCCTCCTCTTCTGAGCGCTGTGTGCACTGCTCCACCGCTGTAACAGATCCCGGCCTGGACACTTTGAAATCAAAGAACTAGGGAACATTAGCTACTATCTGGGAATCCAAATAGAGAGAGAAGAAGATGGAAGTTATCTTCTTAACCAATCTCAGAAAATCTCTGATATCTTGGAACAATTCCATATGCAAGATGCAAAGGAAGTGAAAACTCCTATGGAACCAGGCTATCAAAAGAGCAATGAAGTAAAAAACTTGCTACCCAACAATGATACGTATCGCAGAGCAATTGGTAGTCTGCTATATGTTGCCACTGTGACAAGACCAGACATAGCCGCAGCAGTGGGCATACTATGTAGGAAAGTTTTAGCTCCCTGTCAGCGTGACTGGAACGCAGTAAAAAAAAGTGATGCAATACCTCAAAGGAACAATTCAGATGAAGTTACGAGTGCCAGCAACATCCAATCCAAAACTGGTCGGATATGTGGATGCTGATTGGGCCGGGGACTGCACAGACTGCAAATCCACAAGTGGATTCATCTTCCAGCATGGGGAAGGAACCATAAGTTGGTCAAGTTGAAAGCAAGTAACTGTCGCTCTATCTTCAACTGAAGCAGAGTACATTGCAGCAGCGTGTGTCAAGAAGTGATATGGATTCATCAACTTTTTGTGGACATAGGGGTAGACATGTCAAAACCAATTCCCATTTTTGAAGACAACCAGGGATGTATAAAACTTACGCACTCAGAAAGGGTCAATCCTAGGACCAAACACATTGTCCCTCAGTAGGTGATACTTGACATCAATCAAGAGCAAGGTGTTATTGACATTCGTCAGAGGAGATGACTGCTGATGCCTTTGTCGAAGGAACGTCATAGTTATATCCAGAAGAAGCTGAATGTAATTTGACAAAGCACATGCTGTTGAGAAGGGGCATTGAAAGAACAACAATAAAGTTGCTTTTATAAACGGACTATATACTCTATGCATTATAGCTATCTATGCAGGAGGGGGAACTGTAGTGTTATTATCTATGGTAATGTATGAGAAGAAGTGTTTCCTTTCCTCACTGATCTCTTATACTTCTGCTTCCTGTTACCATGATTGTGTTAATTCACCATGAAAGTAAAGCCGTTTGCTGTATCCAAGAAGCTTCCAGTGCATAATTTCAATACTCGGCTAACACTAGGTAGGTGCTAAAAGAGAGTATAGTTTTTGGGTCTTTCTGCTTACTAGGAAGACTGTCAGGAAAATTTAGATGGTCTCTGCCTACCAAGGATCAGGGATCTATTGGTAGGGTCTGCTCATGGTGCTCAGATGCTGCTCATGTAGTCTGAGTGTTTCACACTGGTCCAATAGGGGGGCATATTGAACAGTGGGAGGAAACCTGACAAATAAGAGCATAGGCATAGTTACAGCCCTGGTGATTGGCCAAGGAAAGTGCCTCAGTGCATGCTGGGTGACTGTATATATGCCAAAGGCACATGTGCTTGGGGTCTTTGGCTGGAGAGTAGGGTCCCGGAGGGAGGGGCGGCCCCTTCTCTGTGGAAGTTACCATGCGGCTTCAGGGGGTTGGCCTGAGGGCCTGAAGTTGAGTAAAGCTGCAACCCAGATGTCCTGCAGAGCTGACTTGAAGGAAGAAACACCAGGAAGAATCTGCTTCGGACTAAAGTGAGTACAGATCTGTCTCATGGGGCCTGTCCTGCGAGGGCCACTCCTTCAGCTAGTAGAGTCAGTGGACGGTTGTCAGTCAAAGGGGATCCTAGTGAGTGTCCTGAAGATAAAACAGTTTCACCAAGTCTTCTGCCAGAGCAAGCAAAGGACTTATTCTTCCCATACAAGCGTCATATGGTATAACAGAAGTCTGTTACCACAATTAACCTAGTGAGGCTAAGGGAGAGTTGTCCTCATCTGTAATTCGTTCCAGTTGGAGTATGCCACTATTCCCTTCTCCTCCTATCCAAGTTCCAACAATAAATACCAAAAAAACAAATCCCTGGATTGATTATAGAAACGAGCGGATGAGAGTACGGGCGGTTGTGTGAAAACCCCTAGTAACTGGCTGCAAGATAAAACGGGGGAAAAGCCCAGGGAAGTCTACACACAGCAAACCCTATGGGGGCAGTGCTACATTAGTGCTAGTTCGTTTGTTACCCCAACAATTCATATTGCTGATATGTGCCTACTGTACCATGTACTTGTATGAGAAAGTATCCTGCTCTCTTTGTATTGCTTGCTTTTTATGAAATCCCTGGTGTTCCTGCTAGCCCCCTTGCTTTCCTATTAAAAACTGACCACACTAAGCAGGAGAGCACACCTGTGGTCAGTTCTCTAGCTATGCTGGGAACTCCATGTTACCTCCACCAATGATCAGACTTTTCACTTCCACCCCCCCCCCCCCCCCCCTGCACAGCTATTTACTGGCAAGCTCAGTGTACTGCTGCTTCTCGTCCCCCAGCTCTTATGCAGCTGAGAACAGAGGGAATGTGATCATTTGCAAAAAAAACATTGTAAACTGCAAGTGCTGGGGTAAAAATGTTATTAGTTTACAGAGGAATGTTTATTTTCTTGTGCTCAATATGTTATCTTCAATCAAAACAATTTTTTTACTTTACTATTTTCAGAAATAGTTCCTCTAGCAGGATTTTACCGCTGCCTGGGACTCCATTGCTGAGGCTGCTCAATGAATGTGTACTTTGTATGTAGTAAATGGTGACTTATTAGGTTTCTGAGAAGCCTTTAAAGTGAATTTGTACTAATCCACACTGGAAGATTCTTATGTCCCTGTGAAGAAGGACACTTGTTATTTCCCATAGCATGGTCAAAGTTCAGGTCCCTTTTGTTCCAGTGTTGGGAAGCAGACAAAATAATGGACGTTACTCATGCTGGAAAGATGTTCAGGCGTTAAGAAGGACATTAGTTATGTCACAAACCACATGTTGTCTACCACACTAGTCAAGGACGTGTGAAATTCACAGCAAACAGAAAACTGCGAACCACTACTACCCCGGATATATGATGGACCTTCTCTGCTTTACCTCCACTGCTGTGTACTGAAATCCCCGATATCACAAGGAGTAAGATTTTAAAGGCTGAGATTTCAGGGACTCCTGCAGGACTGTCTTAGGGCCATGTCAGACGGTTGATTTTGTGGAAGCGACTCCACGCCACTACAAATTGGTGATACTAGCATTTCACAGCAATGTAATTGCTATAGTCACTGCCAATTTGCTGCTTTTTTTTTTTTGCAGCTACAGGTTAAACCCTTGCTACATCATTACGTAAGCAAAATAAAGGGTAAAAAAACTGCGCTAATCAAGAATTAATTGGATCAATATCACAGCAGCAATTAATGTGGGATAAACACAAGTAAAAAGAAAAAGAAAAAATTGCGCTAATAAAGTCCAAAATGTATATTAAGTGTGTATGAGTATGTTGACTATAAAGTTCCAGGTAATTATATAACTGGGGATTCTTAAATCCGAAGAAAAGTGCTTCATCAATTTATAGAAAACATTCTCACCAGATTGCAAACCAAAAATCGCATATGGCTTTAACCCAGCCCGGGTTGATGATTGTTTCCTTGAAGATAATCTGATAAGATGATATGATGTTGATTTTTAAGCTTTTATTCGCAGATTGATGCTTGGCTCATTAGACGTAATCGCATGTCACCCAGAAAAAAAGACAAAAGTATGCACCATAGCGTAATTCTGCTACACTCTAAAAAAGTGCGATTTGACCAATAACACTTCCTCAGACGCGGCTTCAGCCTAGTTCGTGAGGCTGGACGTTGCGGACTAGGCCGAAGCCGCGGCCTCACCTAAAAACTCCTGCCAGCAGCTCCTCAGGACCGGCGCGGAGTCTATCAAAAAAAAAAAAACTATCCAAATCGTGAATCTAGTTTTTTTTTTTAAAACGCTGATTTTTTTGGGGGGGGGGAAAATCGCCCAGCTCTAATTTGTGGGGAAAAAAAGGACATTAATTTTGCAACATCACATGACCGCGCAATTGTCAGTTAAAACAACGCAGTGCTGTATCGCAAAAAATCCTCTGGTCTTTAAGGGGGTAATATCTCCCAGGCTAAAATGGTTAATTGCTTAGCGAGAAAACTTTTTAGTAAAAAAAAAAAAAAGAGGATTGCTGCTACAAAATGATCCTAGCGCTTATCCTGGAGCTACACAAGGGATTTTTTTGTGTCTAAATAACACTTCTAAAATTGCTAGTGATTAATCACTAATAACAGGTATTGATCGTCAGGGCAGGACAAGGGGTGGGCAGGAGGGGCAGCTGTCCTGGGCACTGTGGTATCATGTGAGGTGGGGGGGGGGGGGTTTGTGTTGAGAAGAGGAATTGGGGGCGGGGACAGGAGGTAAGAATTGTTCTAGGAGGGCAAACTTGGGGAGGTGTGCTTGGAGTGGTGATTTGGAGATTTGTGATGGGAGGGGGGTGGGGAAGAGGATTTGTGCTAGGAGGGAGTTTTGGGGGCTTTTTGCTATAAAATGTTAGAGGGAAAATATTTTATTTTTTGGGGGCGAGGGAATTTGTGCTAGTAGGGATGATTGGGGGGGTTATTTGTGCTAGGAGGGGAAATTTGTGTGTGGGGGGGTGGGTGTTTGTGCTAAGATGGGGGATTGGGGGAAGGAAATTTGTGTTGGAAGGAGGGATTTGAAGTGGGGGGGGGATTTGTGCTTGGTGGGGGCGTTTTAATTTTTTGGAGGGGGTTGGGGGGGGCCAAGATATGTGGTGAGATGGGGGATTGCAGCAGGGGGCGGATTTGTACTGGGAGAAGGAGAAATTTATGCTTAGGGGGTAAGCATGAAGATTAGAGCTTAATTTTTAATTTTTTTTGGAGAAGAGCGGATTTTCGCTGACACATAATGCCAATACCTCTTGGAGAGGAAGGGGGCGCAATTTGGCATGTTTGCCCTGGGCTCTAGATGACCTTGTCCCGGCTCTGTTAATCGGCTCCCTATTGTATAGGCTACACAGGTAGCCTGTGGTAAAGATCGGCTTAATACAACTGGAACATGGCGCAATCATGCAAGATAAGGGTAGATTTAGATGTGCATCTAAATCTCCTTCCCCTCTGAAGCGCCACATTCAGATTGCTTTTGGCTTCTGACAGGCAGTGAGGAAGCGATGTGACACCTCCTCCTGTTTTAACCCCATTTTTCCAGGCAAACGAACCGTAACAGCGTGTTTTGTATGCGGTTTCTTAGCATTTGCAATACTTCCCCAGTTGCTTGAGTGTGTAGCGTTCGGTACATGTTGGGTAAACTTTGCCACAGGCGTGAAGCATCGCAGCTGCAGCATGTAAACACCCTCGTCCGCTGCCTATTGCAGCTTAAGGGAAGGGGGCGGTAGGCAACTCAACCGCACATTTTTGACAACCCCCAACCGCATGTCTAAATGAAGCCTTAGTACCTACAACAATCTGCTACATTTTTCACAATGTTGTATAAATACAAAGGGGGTTATTTACTAAAGGCAAATCCACTTTGCACTACAAGTGCAAACTACAAGAGCAAAGTGCACTTGAAATTGCACTGCAAGTGCACTTGGAAGTGCAGTCGCTGTGGATCCGAGAGGGACATGCAAGGAAAATAAAAAACAGCATTTTAGCTTGCACATGATTGGATGATAAATCAGCAGAGCTTCCCCTCATTTCAGATCTACCCCTTAGATTTACAGCGACTGCACTTCCAAGTGCACTTGTAGTGCAAAGTGGATTTGCCTTTCGTAAATAACCTCCAAGTCTTGCAACAAAATTGCAACAGAGGGCAGGTGGACCTGAGAGCTACGGTTCACTGATGTGACCAGTGAAGTTCCTTTTTTTTTTTTTTTTTTTATGTATTTTCTTTTAATTGTGGATTTCTATTAAAGTGGAGTCCCTCCCAAAAATGGAACTTCTGCTTTAAGTGTCGGTGAGATATCCCTTAAAGAGACATTTGTGTATGACATGTTGCATATGGGTGAAAAACGGAGGTGAGCTGCTAGTGGTGGCGGTGTGTGCAGCATGCAGTGTTTTTTCATATCACAGAAATGGAGACTGGAAAGTGAAATATTATTTAGAAAGACTATCACTCAGTAACACAAATACGTGGACTTTTAATTTTTGGTTTTGGTGATTTTGGTTTATTTATTAGTTTTCCCACAATATGTGGTTGATAAAGTGCAGCACGGAATTACTTTTAATTTATATCTTTGGTATAAAATTGTGTGGTGCACTGGAAAATTTGATCAGTAGCACATTTTTTTATGATGTAAAGAGGAACTCTGGAGACTGATGTAAGGGGGGGGGGGGGGGACTCTGTGGACTGTGATGTAAAGGGGAGCTCTGTGGAATCTTGTGCAAGGGGCTCTGGTGACCACCAGTAAGACCCCCTTACATTAGCGTTTCCCTTTACACCAGAGCCTGCAGCATTCCCCCTTACATCAGAATCCACAGATTTCTCCTTTACATCACAGTCCACAGTGTTCCCTTTTACTTGAGTGTCCACAGAGTTCCCCCTTATACTGTAAAGGGGAACCCTGCAGACTCTGATGTAAAGGGTAACACTGTGTTGGGTTATTTTACCTTGACCTTCATGTAAAAGGAGCAATATTGGGAAATTGTGTCACCAGCGCATATCATATGCTTATGTTGTGATAGATTGCACATGATATTTGGCACTTAATTGTCACGTTGCACTTTATAACTTATAGATTTAAATGGTAAGGTTGGTCTACAAGGTATAAACACGTATTAATGGTAATATAATATTGCATCAGCACTTGTTTGGATTAGCGCAGTTACACTATTTGAATACAAAAGGAGAAATATTCTTGCTTTTTGTTATGCTTAGTTATGTTAGTGCTTTGTGCTAATAGCACTTAGCTACATGTTTGTAGCTTAAATATTTACAGTATATTTGTACTGTTTTGCACTGAAAACGGTAATTGTATGTACTTTTTTGAAGTGTCAGTTGGCTCAAAAGTCAAAAAGTCAGTTGGCTCAAAAGTCAAAAAGTTGGGTTGAGTCAAAAAGTTGGCTCTGTCGCTAAATTTCATGTGTTGTGTCAGTAAAAAAAAAAAAAAAAAATGGTGCTGTCAGTACATTTTTGGTTGTCCTGTCTGTAAATTTCATTTTGAGAGGTTGTCAACACACTGGACACAGACAGCAACAACAACAACAACAAAAAAATCTGACCCTCACTTGCTTTATCCAAGATGAAAAAACAAAGTTTTGCCTTTTGGTTACACTTTAAACCTCATTTGCCGCATTGTTGCTGAATCAAACAGTGCATTGAGGTCGGCTTGTAAGTTAGAGATATCACATGTGTGCTGTGAGTACACACAAACTCTATTTACCCATTTTTGCCGCAGTGCGCTGAGCGCGGTGGGTCCACCTTTCCCCTGTGGGTCCCCCGTTTTTCAATTTGTCTCGGCATATATACCAGATTTAGTTGGACTGGCTAATATTATAAATAACTTAGGCTGGCCATGCATGGGTTGTTTTTTTATTTTATTTTTTTGTGTTATATGCATTAGATTGGATAAATACAAACAAAAATTGGGGAAAAAAAGGTTAAAAAAATCTGCCCACTCACTACTCGTCACTCTTTGCCTTCAAGTGATAGATAAACTCAGAAAGCCACATGATGGCCATGGGACAAATCATCTCTACATCAGTAAAGTGAATGGTAGGGGCCTGTGTGATTGCTGCAGGCAAAAGGAAATGTCCTTGTTAGCACACTTTTCACACATAATCCCCAATAAAATGGTCACATGCTACCAGAAGTAGCATAAAAATCTACACTGGACATTTAAAGGAAACCTGTGGAGAGGGGAATATGGGAGCTATGGCAGGCTAGGGGAAGATCTTTGACAGCCTGATTTTATTGCATTGTGTCATAGCGCCATCTAACGGTGATGCGTTGCAATAATTTGTGCGATCAATAATCACAAAGATGTTTTTTCAAGGCTTCAGTTAACATTTCATTGCTGGTACCAGGCAGGAAAACTTTCACCCTGTTTGAGTCAGCAAGTCAACTTAATTTGTCTTATGCCGCGTACACACGGTCGGAATTTCCGATGGAAACAGTCCGATGGGAGCTTTTCAATGGATTTTCCGACCGTGTGTATGCCCATCGGTCTTTTTCTGTCGGAATTTCCGACGGACTTTGGATTGAGAACCTGTTCTCAATTTTTCCGACGGAAAACCTTTCTATCGGATTTTCCGATCGTGTGCATGCAATTCCGACACGCAAAATTCCGACGCATGCTCGGAAACAATTCGACGCATGCTCGGAAGCATTAAACTTCCCTTTTATAGTGCTGTCGAACGTGTTTTATGGCACTGTGTTACTGACCATCGGAATTTGGTGTGACCGTGTGTAGGCAAGACAGTTTGAGCGAAATTCCGTCGGAATTCCGACGGGAAAACCATCAGAGCTTTTTCCGACGAGAATTCCGACCGTGTGTACGCGGCATTAAAGTAAAAGTAAACCTCCCTCAAAATGATTTATTGGGCCCAGAAGCTTTTATCCATATTGTGCTAGTATACACAGCATATTATCACATTATAGTAGATTACCTGGCAAGTGATTCCCTCCAGCACTGTGCTGTCAGTGCTTCCATCAGTTACGGGAGCTGCCACCTTCTGCTGATCTTCCTTCCGGGTTTTCACTTTTCAGCCGCTTGGTAAGTTGGGCTATGATGAAGTGAGTCTCGCACATGGGTACGTGAATCACATCATCATGGTATAGAGTTGTGCCATAAGTGTATGCTAATCTGCACATGCGTAGCTCAGTGTATACACTGACAGGTAGGTAGAAGGTTTGAAGAAGCACTGTGCTCAGTGTGAAACGCGTCGCCTCCTGGGTCCTGTAACCTTGTCCTTGTGGCTGTCAAGTGTCATGGTTTGGAAATAAACACGTTGGATCAATTATATTGTGCAGCCATTTTCTTCAGTTCATAGAATGGTTTATGGCAGAAAGGACCAATAGGGTCTCTTGTGTCATAAAAATCCTACCTGTCAGCGTTTTGTTAAGGTTTAAAGGCCAGTTCACACCACAGAAACGGAGTCCAGATGCGCTCCAGATGCTTTTTTGCATGCGCGTTTTTGATGCGTTCCAGTGCAGTTTTGATGCGTTTTTGAAGCGTTGCATTACAGTCCAGTGCAGGAAAAATGCAGCATGTTCTACTTTTTTTTTTGTAACGCACAGGAATTGTAAGCACTGATGTGAACTATGCCATTGAAAACCATATAACCTACTTTCTATGCGTTTTTGATGCAGGAAAAAAAGCACTGTACTGCATGTGGTGTGAACTGGCCCTAAAAACACTTTATTTTTAACGCACTGTAATTTTAGTAGTCTCTGCTCTGATACTTTACAAGATGAAGGATGTCTATATTTCTAAAAACAGAAATAATTATAAATGGGCTCATTCACATTCTTTAGTCCCCATTTACACTTTGCGATTTGGAATCGTGGAAAGATTCATTGCAATTTTGCCTGCGATTCTGAAGCACAGGGCAATCGCTGCAAAACGTGCGACACGTGTTTGGGTGTCATTATCCTTTAATGGCACCCTAAATACAATGCGATTCTGTCACGCAACAGGATCACACGAGAAAAACCAACCTTTGAAAGTCGCATGAAGCTTGTTGCCCAAAAAGAAGCAGGAGCTTCTTTTGGGCCACATATGCACATGGGGAAACCCAATCCGCTTTGTGATAATATAATAAGGCTTACCTGTAGGTAAAATAAATATCTCCTAAACGTGCACCGCTTAGGAGATATTCACATGGGATGCAGCCGGTGACATCACTGGCGCATGTGCTCTGAAGGTTCGGCATACCGTGCCGGAGTGGAGGGCTGCCACGCCCATGCACGGGGTGAAGCCATCTGGCCCCTCATACAGCTGGAGCCTGTGAACCCAGAAGGAAGACCGGGAAAGATTGAAGGCCTGTCAGCAGTGACAGCGCGTTGTTGGAGGGCTTCATTCTAAGGTAAGTATTTCATAATGTGCTAGTATGCGATACATACTAGCACATTATGCAATTGCCTTACAGGGGGTCTTTTTTCTTTTTAACTGCTGCGGTTTACTACCACTTTAAGATTTTTGCTGTTTTTGACTAGTTGTGAACCTACTCTGGGCTATTTTTAAAGCCTAATTCCATCCAAAACCTTTTTGTTTAGTGTTTTTTGTTTTTTTTTTAGACAAGAGGGCGCAAATCAGTGTTGGTGCGTCCATAAAGGGCACAGGAGCGCTGCCCCCTCTCTCCTGGCACTGCTCTATCACCATAGATAGATTCATGCATTGCATGAATCTATCTATGGTCGTGGCTGACACCCCCTATTCAGGTGTCCGGGCCCTTTTCGGGTGCCGAGCACCTGAATTACAGCGACGGGGGTGTTCTTTGGAAGCACCTGATTAGAGCCGTAGGTGAACAGCGGGCGCAATGCTGTGCGTTCGCTGTTCACTCAGCTGTATGTTAGCAAAGTGAAGGAATTTGCTTTGCTAACACTGAACTCCCTCTCAGCCAATCAGGTGCTCGGGTCTGTTACCTGTCACCTGAAATGTCAGGAGCTGCGATTGGACGCCTGAGAGAGAGGACGGAAGAAGACATCGAGGAGCGTGCAGGACACCACTGCTGACCCGCTGCGAGACAGGTAAGTGCCAGGCGATGCATACTGGCAGCATTTGATGGGGCACAGTAGCAGCAATTGATGGGCACTGGCAGCATTTGATGGGGCACAGTAGCGGCAATTGATGGGCACACTGGCAGCATTTGATGGGCACACTGGCAGCATTTTATGGGGCACAGTAGTGGCAATTGATGAGCACACTGGCAGCATTTGATAGGCACACTGGCAGCATTTTATGGGGCACAGTAGCGGCAATTGATGGGCACACTGGCAGCATTTGATGGGGTACATTAGCAGCAATTGATGGGCACACTGGCAGCAATTGATGGGGCACAGTAGTGGCAATTGATGGGCTCTGGCTGCATTTGATGGGGCACAGTAGCGGAAATTGATGGGCACACTGGAAGCATTTGATGGTGCACAGTAGCGGCAATTGATGGGGCACAGTAGCAGCAATTCATGGGCACACTGACAGCAATTGATGGGGCACAGTAGCAGCAATTGATAGGCACACTGGCAGCATTTGATGGGGCACAGTAGCGGCAATTCATGGGCACACTGGCAGCATTTGATGGGGCACAGTAGTGGCAATTGATGGGTACAGTAGCTGCGTTTGATGGGCACAGTGGCTGCGTTTGGCAAAGTGGCTGTGTTTGATGGGCACAGGCTACGTTTGATGGGCACAGTGGCTGTGTTTGATAGGCACAGTGGCGGCAATTGATGGGTACAGTAGCTGCGTTTGATAGCACAGTGGCCGCAATTGATGTATTTTTTTTTCAGTTTGTTTGCGCCCAGCACCCCCCCCCCCCCCCAAACTATTGTGAGCACCAGCCGCCACTGGCGCAAATGTTAGTGTCTGTTTTCATTATTGCCTTTGCTTAGTTTCTATCAGAAATGGAAGTGAAGAGAAATCTCCCCAGTTGGGGGTTCTATTCAAAATGGAAAGAGGGAAAAAATTGAAGGAGTTATACTGGAAAACCTAAACCATGATGCTGGTTAACCATTAACAATAAGGAGCAGAGATAAACTTGGGTGTTTTACTCATCTGTAGTTTGAATTCTGAATTTGTGCTCTTTTTTTGGTCCAATGATCTGCAGGTCGGGTCATTCCATTGTGGACTACTTCTTTGTGTACATGACCCAGCATGAAACTCATTGAAGTAAAAATATGGGCAAGCTCAGCTTGAGATTAGTTCAGAGGACACAAGAGCTCATCGCTAATAGGCACCTTCCCATGTACTGCCTGGAGACCAGGGGCAAGAAAGAAGGATGAGATTCAGAACAAAGAGACCAAAGTAGATGGTGTGTTGCTGCTCATTGTCCAACCAGCAAGCTGTGGGTGGGGTGGTGACACCAATATATTCTTAACTCTTAGGCCCCATACACACGGTCGGACAATCCGCGGACCAGGTCCGTCGGACCATGTCCGTCATACTTTGTCCGATGTTGGTTTTGCGTACACACGGTCAGACAAAGTTGTCGGAAAATCCGATCATTCTGACGTGGTGACGTTTGTTGCCTACGACGGGACTACGTAGAGGCTAGTAGCCAATAGCTTTGGTCTTGTAATGTGATCTGAGCATGCGTGGCACTTTGTCCGGTCGGACAACCGTACACACGATCGGATTTGGTGTGATCGGACCGTGTTGACGGCAAAGATTTCCAGCAGGAGATAAGACTTTTTCCGTCGGTCAAACCGACGAACATTGTCTGATGGTGCATACACACGGTCTGATTTTTCAACAACCTTGTCCGATCGGACAGAATCCATGAAAAAGTCCGACCGTGTGTATGGGGCTTAACAGAGAAAGTGTTGTCACCCTCCTGGTTGTACTGTGTGGCAGGGGGGGGGGGGGTTGTATGGGTTTCAAAGGTGGCTGGATAGACCTGTAAATCCTTTGGCAATGTAATATAAAAAAGAGAGTATGTGTATTTCAGGCTTAGTGCTTAGCTCCTAGACTGGAGTTCAGCTTTAAAGCATTTCCCAATGTATAGAAACACAGGACGCTTAGCTATCTGCATAATTTTAATAACATTTACATTTTATAATCACACATATTTTACAATTATAATATAATCTTCACATCTCTGTAATGCACACAAGAATCAATCAGTGTATTAGCACATAGATCTAAGCAAGGTACAATAAATTGTTTCCTAACTAGGGTGTAGTTTAACCACTTGCTTACTGTGCACTTAAACACCCTTCCTGCCCAGACCAATTTTCAGCTTTCAGCGCTCTCGCACTTTCAGTGACAATTGCGCAGTCATGCAATGCTGTAACCAAATGAATTTTTTATCATTTTGTTCGCACAAATAGAGCTTTAGTTTGGTGGTATTTATTCGCGACTCCGTTTTAAATTTTTTGCGATATAAACGAAAACATAGCGGAAATTTTGAAAAAAAAAAAATATTTTCTCCTTTCTTTTTTAAAAGAAATCCAATAAAATCTAATTTTGTCGTAAATTTAAGCCAAAATGAATTCTGCTACATGTTTTTAGTAAAAAAAATTCCGTTAAGTGTATAATAATTTGTTCGCGTGATCACGGACATATGTACGCAAATGATCATGTACAGATGTGTGCAGGTGATCACGGACATATGTGTGCAGATAATCATTGGCACATGTTATTTTACTGGGACATATGTGAGGGACATGTGTTTTTTATTATTTGGGGACATGTGTTTTTATTATTTGGGGACATGTGTGTTTTGGGGACATGTGTGGGGACATGTGTGTTTACACTGTGGGGACACTACTGGTGATCAGTGAGTAAAAAGCTGTAAAAAAACAGCTAATACTCACTGATCACCAGCCGGCTGCAGCGATCCGCTCTCCTCTCCTCACCGACGACTTCCGTGTGAGGAGAGGAGAGCCGATTGCCTAGCAACCGGCTGTTTGTTTACATCACATGACGGCTGTGATTCGACACGGCCGTCATGTGATCAGGAGGGCCAATCACCGAGCCCTCCTGCCGATCCGAGATGCGCCGTGTCCGGGTGACACGGCCGCATCGGGATCGCGCCGCTGCGCGGGCACGTGCGCGCGATCCCTCTACTTCTGAAGGACGTTCCGGAACGTCCGATCAGAAGTAGACGGCTCCCACCTGGCCGTATATGTACAGTGGCCGGGTGGGAAGTAGTTAAGTAGGACTCTGTATAGGACTTGTATTGAAAAGAGAAGGCAAGGGTTAGAAACATCTATGTTTTATTTGTTATACAGTAGTACCTTGGATTACGAGCATAATCTGTTCCAGAAAAATGCTTGTAATCCAAAGCACTTGTATATCAAAGCGAGCTTCCCCATAGGAATCAATGGAAACTCAGATAATTCGCTCCACAGCCACTGCTTGTCTATGCAGTACTGCATGTGGCCAGAGGTGGGGGGGCGCCGGAGACACTCAGACACTTGGGAACAGAGTGTTTCCGAGTGTCTCCGAGCGTCACCAGCACCCCCGCACTTCTGGCCAAATGCATTGCTGCACATCCCAGAGGCTTGAATCCTGCTTGTCTTGCGAGATAATGCTTGCAAACCGAGTCGGGATTTAAAATAAAAAAACAGCTTGTATTGCGAAACACTCGTAAACCGCGTTACTAGCAATCCGAGGTTTTACTGTATTACCATCTGTTTTCCTCTTCCAAGTGGTCATAAATTGAGATAAAAATAGAGTGGTTTTAGCTATTCCCAACTTTACTCGAAATTAAAGATTTGTACCTAAATTTCACTTTAATAGCTTAATAGCCATTTTTAAGTAGATGAGGAATAGTTAAAGATGAAATCCAGGTATGGGTATTTTGACATATTTGCCTTGGTATGGCTTGGACCAATGCATACACCATACCTGTGGGATCCTCATGGAAGCCTGAAATCATGGTAGTAGGTACCACTGCTACAATGATCTCCACTAGCTTCCTGGTCCTGTGCCGAGCAACTAACCTGCTGCTTATTGAAGAGGTTGCCAATTCAGTATGGGCATCATTCACAGATTGCTTTGTATTTTTGCAATGAATGAGGTGGAGAGGCAGGGCGGTGATGCCACAATCTCCACCTTGTTCAATCAGAAAAATACAAAGCAATCTCTGAACGTTGCCTGTGCTGAGTGGGCAACCTCCTGTTTTCAGTAAGCAGCAGGGCAGCTGTTCAGCATGGAACCCAGAAGCAGGGGCAATCGCTGGAGTAGCAGTGCCTACTTCAGTGATTTACAGCTTCCAGAGGGATCAAGTAGGTATGGTATATGCATAGTTACATTGACCCAAGCTTAAACAACATAACTATGTCTAGCATCCTCCTAGACAGCTGCTAGGATTAGGTAAATTTAGTTCTAGCTCACTGTGTCCAGTGGAGCTGCTGTTTTGTTGTTAGGTAAATTTAGTGTTGCTCACTGTAATCAGTGAAGCTGTGTTTGATTATTCTGGTCTGGTCAGTGTTTTACTTGTTGTAGGTTTGATTGCCCTCTCTGCTTTCTAGAGATCTGTGTATCTCTCTGGAACATAGGTGTGGAGCAATGCAAATAGAAGTATGAACATTTATACAGCCCTGGCCAATCACTAGGAGGATGGCATAGATGGCTGCTGGGAGTCTGAATAAATACTTTTAGACACAGAGCTTCAGGGTATTGTCCTGTAGGAGAGGAACACAGCATAAGGGGGGGCTTCTTGCCCCTTTAGACTATCCTTACATATGCTTGCGAGGTGCTAAGGCCTTAGGTGGGGGATCTGAGGGCCTCCTTTGATGAAGATTCTGAGACCAGAGCGGCTGTTGTCTGAAGATCTAGTCTGGTATCACAGGAAAAGGGTGTTGCATGGATGTTGGAAGGAGGCAACCACCTTTTCAATTACCTTTTGTGAGTACAGACTGTTGGGAGAGATCTTAGAGACTGTGGGCTGCTGCCACCCCTCGGGTGCTAGAGAGTCAGCTGTGTGAGTAACTAAAGGGAACTTCAGCTGGTGCCCTGAAGAGCTCAGTCTATCTAATTCTCTGTAAAGGGACCTCGCTCTAGTTGCTCAAAGGAGATGGCTTTTGTGCCTTTTGCTACTACTACTACTTCAAAGCCAAGTCCACAGTTTGCTTTTGTAAGGACTTTTGCTTCAGTTCTACAGAAAGAAGCTTATTATCCTCATCTTGTACATAGGTTGTTTTTTTTTTTGAGTATCCCATTCAGTTACCCAACCATGTCAAAGTTACAAACAGAAAAGTCAGTGCTACTACCCATACACCACATAGATAGAAGAGCTCCCAGGTGCTCGATCCACAGTCGCTGGCTGAGTAGAGTACTTTAGAAAAAATGATTCGCACTCCAGTTGTTGCTCTTAAAATGTCTTCATTTTATTGTATAGCCACAGTGAACAAACGCTGATTAAATCAGTTGACGCGTTTCAGCCTATAAGGCCTTAGTCATTGAGTTATGACTAAGGCCTTATAGGCTAAAACGCGTCAACTGATTTAATCAGCGTTTGTTTACTGTGGCTATACAATAAAATTAAGAAATTTTAAGAGCAACAACCCGAGTGTGGATCATTTTTTCTACATTTTTTTATACGTCAAAGTTACCACAAAATAAAAACCCCAAAAAGAACACCCCTGGACTTGTCATTGAGCCAAAGAGTGATTGTGACCATGTGCCTGGCTGCCGGGGAATTACTGGAAAAAAAAAAAAAACAGAAAAACAGATATATCTCCAACAGCTCCTTCAGGGGTAGCGCTACATATGTAAAAGTATTGTACGTCCGTGGAATTCATCTTTAAAACTACAGCAAAGAGTCCAAGACATGTAAAAATATTTTTTTTTACCACAGTACTCACCTTCATTCCAGAGCTGTCCTCTGTAGTACATTTACTCTGCCACTAGAAGTCAGCAATCTTCTGGGTTAAAGAAGGACTACACTTCAGCTTTAAAGTTTGTCTGTTTTTTATTGGTGAGCTGTACCCCCATTTTCTGTCTCTGTGACGCTCATACAAGAAATAGGGGATCAGTTAATACTAAGGCAGGAAAATGAAGAGAGCAGTAAGTTCTGACCCTTCCCCAGGCTATTAAAAATATATTCAGTTTTTTTGTGTGTGACCCCATTGGAGTGACTTTTTTTTATCATTCTCTTGCCCAATTATTGCAGTTATGTAAGATCTCACTTCTTATGTAATTTACTATTTTAGAAAGCTCATTGTCGCACCTTAAATAAATAAATCACAGCTGCATTATATGTGCTAAAAATTGTAATTTAAATCTATGCTTCATTTTCCACATTTCTGATCCATCCATAAATTTCAATTTTGATTTCCCTGGATTTGGTAGTGGTGGGGGCTTGCATGCTCTGCTCTTCTTCCTAAGGTGCTATTGAGCTGCACTGTGCATACCTGGCAGACACAGTCAAGGACGGGTGATTTGCCTAACCTAAGGATTAAATTGTATGCATAGTCAAAACTTCTTGTTCTAGTTTTGAAAAAAAGGAAGGAAGGATAAGATCCCCTGTCAGGTTGTTATTACTGTCTGTGCCCCCACGGGGTAGATTCATCCTCTCTGTTGATCTAGGTGACCACTGTCCTCCAGACAGAATGGGCTCATTTACATTTGAGGTTGGAGGGTGGTAAAAAAACAGGTGGTTGAGCTGCGCTGCAACTGAATGTAATGCATTTACCAGGTTAAAGCAGGTGGTGAGGAGGCAACATATCGCCTCTTTGCCGCCTGTTAAACGCATCTAAAAAGCAGTTCACCATGGAGACCTAGCCAAAAGGAATGGGAATTCCCAAATATTTCAGTTATCACCAGAGCTAAGAGTAAATCTTCCAATGGGGGCACCCGTGAATGACAACTGGCCATTTTTGTAGAGACTCTTCAACTTTGTAGAGATTTTCTATTGTTTCCTGCTGCACCTCAATGACAGGAAGTGAAAAGAAATCTCCCCAAAAGGAGAAGCTGAACTCCAGGTATGATCTGTATTGCATACGTACATTAGTACAGCTTGTACTATATAAGTATGCATAGCTCATACCTGAGGGGTAGCTGGGGACAATCACTGTCGTCCATGCTATCACAGTAATAGCACAATGTTCCGGGTCCTGTGTCTATTTTTTTTTTAACCACTTGACCTCTGGAAGATTTACCCCCTTCATGACCAGGCCATTTTTTGCATAACGGCTCTGCGTTACTTTAACTGACAATTACGTGGCCATGCAATGCTGTACTCAAATAAAATGTATGTCCTTTTTCCCCCACAAAAAGAGCTTTCTTTTGATCACCTCACTACAAACAAAAAAAGGCTGACGATTTTGAAAAAAAAATAACAATATGTTTTACTTTCTGCTATAATACATATCTAATAAAAAATTACTCAGTGCTCCGAGGAAGAGGGCATGGCCCTCGAAACGCGTTAGCTGCGCCCTATCCGATGATTATGCATCTGGTGGTGTCTTGTACCATTTAACGCCTGTGCCTATTCTTCTTTTGTGAGTACAATGGTTTTTCTTTTTACAATTTAATAAACAGTTATACAGTAATGCACTAGACTGGTGCACCTGCTTCCTTTGTGTACAGGTATGGGAAACTTTACATTGTGGATGATCTTTTTCCTAATGTGTGTAGTACATTTTATGTGTGTATATACATAAACTACTACATCACTACAATGTGAAATAATATTTGGGGATTACTAGTCCTCTAAATGTGCCTCTTATATGTCTTTTTTGCCAGTAATAAATAAGTTGAGAGTTGATCTCTTCTTGTTGGGGGTGGAAGGACTTTCCTCTTCCTTCACTTGCTGCTTCTCTATTATTCCCTGTGGTAGCCTAATGACACAGGAAGCGTGGTCTACCAAAGGTCTGGGTAGTGACCCTGTCTTCTTCCACGCCTTGATCTCTGGGTCGTATACAAAGACACCTTCCTCTTTGTTCATGCGCCTTAGGGAACCCCCTCCAGTGATGTAGAGCTTGGACTGGTGGGTGACTATACTGAACTGGCAGCAATCAAAAGGCGAAAGCTTCAGGGAGCTCCATTGATCAGCCGTGGGACAGTAGAACTCGGTTTCATTCACATGGATCCATTCCTTGGCCTAGAATAATGTAGAAGGTGCAGATTAAACTTTTTTGTTGGTTTTGGGTAGAGTAAAAACTGTTTTTATACCTCTATTAAAAAATAAAAAAAGTGACTGTCTGCATTTCCTTTGAGGATTTGGTAAAACAGACCCTGATCTCATTTCATGTGTTACCTGAGATAAACACGTAAAGGCAACTCCTTCCTGTAGGAGTGTGACAGTTGGTAAGTTGAATCACATGCTGTTTTTTGTTGGATTTACCACATAGGTTGTGTCCTAGGGTGCCATTGTCACTGAGGACAGCATGAGTGATAGGGCTTCAAGAGTTTTGGATCCTGCACAGTGGCAGCCGCCGGGAACCCTGCACCAGGCACAGACCGTTGCACCATTGTCTAAGCCCAGTAGCACAAGTCCCACACACACCTCAAAATCCTCTCTATATATTTTTATTTCTCCTGCTGATGCCATGGAGTTGTTCCTCAAACTGACCACCGACCACCAGGGCATTCCTCCTCCTACTGACCACCGACACATGTCAAGGTATTTACCCCAGGTACTCACCACTGATGCTGGGGTATTTTTCCCTGCTGCTGACCTTTGATGTCAGGGTATATTTCCCTGCTGCTGCCCTTTGATGTCAGGCTATTTGTCCCTGCTTATGACCACTGATGATGAGCTATTTTTCCCTACTACTGACCACTGACGATGGGCTATTTTTCTCTGCTACTGACCACTGACGATGGGCTATTTTTCTCTGCTACTGACCGCTGATGATGGGCTATTTTTCCCTACTACTGACCACTGACGATGGGCTATTTTTCTCTGCTACTGACCGCTGATGATGGGCTATTTTTCCCTACTACTGACCACTGATGATGGGCTATTTTTCCCTGCTACCGACCACTGATGATGGGCTATTTTTCCCTACTACTGACCACTAATGCCGGGCTATTTTTCCTTACTACTGAACACTGATATCAGGGTATTTTTCCTTACTACTGAACACTGATTTCAGGGTATTTTTCCTTACTACTGAACACTGATGTCAGGGCATGTTTCCTTACTACTGAACACTGATGTCAGGGTATTTTTCCTTACTACTGAACACTGATATCAGGGTATTTTTCCTTACTACTGAACACTGATGTCAGGGTATTTTTCCTTACTACTGAACACTGATGTCAGGGTATTTTTTCCTTACTACTGAACACTGATGTCAGGGTATTTTTCCTTACTACTGAACACTGATGGCAGGGTATTTTTCCTTACTACTGAACACTGATGTCAGGGTATTTTCCTTACTACTGAACACTGATGTCAGGGCATGTTTCCTTACTACTGAACACTGATGTCAGGGTATTTTTCCTTACTACTGAACACTGATGTCAGGGCATGTTTCCTTACTACTGAACACTGATGTCAGGGTATTTTTCCTTACTACTGAACACTGATGTCAGGGTATTTTTTCCTTACTACTGAACACTGATGTCAGAGTATTTTTCCTTACTACTGAACACTGATGTCAGGGCATGTTTCCTTACTACTGAACACTGATGTCAGGGTATTTTTCTTTACTACTGACCACTGATGCTGTGCTATTTTCATTGCTACTGACCTTTGATGCTGGGGTATTTTTCCCTGTTACTGACCACTGATGCCAGGGTAGTTTTTCCAGCTACTGACCACTGATGCCAGGTTATTTTTCCCTGCTACTGACCACTGATGACAGGGTAATTTTTCCTGCTATTGACCACTGATGCCAAGGTAGTTTTCCCTACTACTGAACACTGATGCTGGGCTGTTTTTACCAGCTACTGAAGCCGGGGTAGTTTTCCCAGCCACTGACCAATGATTCCGGGGTATTTTTCCCTACTACTGACCACTGATGCTGGGCTGTTTTTGCCAGCTACTTACCACAGACGCCGGGGTAGTTTTCTCATCCCCTAACCAATGATGCCGGGGTATTTTTCCCTACTACTGACACCGAGGTAGTTTTCCCAGCCACAGACCAATGATGCCAGGGTATTTTTCCCAGCTACTGACCAATGATGCCGGGGTATTTTTCCCTACTACTGATGCCGAGGTAATTTTTCCAGCCACTAACCAATGATGCCAGGGTATTTTTCCCAGCTACTGACTACTGATACCAAGGTAGTTTTCCCAGCCACTAACTAATGATACCGGGGTATTTTTCCCTGTACTGACGCAGAGGAAATTTTCCCAGCCACTGACCAATGACGCTAGGGTATTTTTCCCAGCTACTGACCACTGATGTCGGGGTATTTTTCTCAGCTATTGACCAGTATGCCAGGGTATTTTTCCCTGCTACTGACCACAGATGCCAGGGTAATTTTTCCTGCTACTGACCACTGATGCCAGAATAGTTTTCCCAGCTACTGCACAACGATACCAGGGTATTTTTCCCTGCTACTGACCACTGATGCCGGGGTATTTTTCTCAGCTACTGACCACAGATGCCAGGGTAATTTTTTCTGCTACTGATCACTGATGCCAGGATAGTTTTCCCAGCTACTGAACACTGATGGCGGCGTATTTTTCTCAGCTATTGACCACTGATGCCAGGGTAATTTTTTCTGCTACTGATCACTGATGCCAGGATAGTTTTCCCAGCTACTGAACACTGATGGCGGGGTATTTTTCTCAGCTATTGACCACTGATGCCAGGGTATTCTACCCTACTACTGACCACTGATGCTGGGCTTTTTTTACCTGCTACTGACCACTGGCGCTGGGGTAGTTTTCCAAGCCACTGACCAATGATTCCTGGGTATTTTTTCCCTACTACTGACCAATGATGCTAGGGTATTTTTTCCCTACTACTGACCAATGATGCCAGGGTATTTTTCCCTGCTACTGACCAATGATGCCAGGGTAGTTTTCCCTGCTACTGACCACTGATGCCAGGGGATTTCTCTCAGCCAATGAGCACTGATGCCAGGGGATTTTTCCCTGCTACTGACCACTAATGCCAGGGTATTTTTCCCTGCTACTGACCACTGATGCCAAGGTATTTTTCCCTGCTACTGACCACTGATGCCGGGGTATTTTTCCCTGCTACTGACCAATGATTCCGGAGTATTTTTCCCTGCTACTGACCAATGATTCCGGGGTATTTTTCCCTGCTATTGACCACTGATGCTGGGATATTTTTCCCAGGTACTGACCACTGATACTGCTGTATTTTTCTCAGCTATTGACCACTGATGCTGGGGTGTTTTTTTCTCCTACTAGCTGCTGATACCAAAGTTTTTATTTCTTCAACCGGTCAATAGCGCAGAGCATTTTTCCTGACCAATGACATTAGGGTATGTTTTCCTCCCGCTGATACTGGGTTCTGTACACAATGCTGCATCACTGCATTCGAATCGGCACAACATTTTCAGCATCCCAGACTCTATACTATGGCACATGTATGGTACAAAGAATAAGATAAGAACCTCTGACTTTACTTTGAATTTCCTGATCTGCATGCTTGTCTGAGATCTATTAAAGCCATGGCCAGGCAGCTATCATTTCCAAAGGGTCACAGCAATAGCAGCCTGCATATTTTTCTCAGTACAGGTTTCCTTAAATTTTTCTTGAGAAGGGGGGGTTTGTTGGGGTCTTACCGCATTCAGTGTGCGTCCACCAATGCAGAAGATCTTGTCTCCGATAGTGGCCATACCATGGTCACATCGAGCGTACATCATAGCACGGTTCACAACCCAGCGCTTGAGCCTTGGCAAATAACTGTACACGTCGTTCAGGGTTTTACTTGTGGAATAACCCCCTGTATGTGAAAAAAGAATACCATGAAATTTGACAGGAAAAGAATCAGTAAGTTGTTTGCCAATCATCTATGGACTTTATACTGAATTAATGGTTCTGCACACCTGCTATGCCTATGAGGGGCCTCTACTCTCCTTCTCCCAGTTACTTTATAAGATGGAGAATGTAATAAGAGGAGCCAGAACACACAAAAGTAGACAGGAATAAGGTAGAGAATTGTTCATCTTTACAGTTGGAATAATCCATAATTGTTCACTGTTGGAACAATCAAGACATATAAGAATCCAGGGGTTGACTCAGCTCCTTGCGCTCAACCTATAACTATAATAGAATGCCCAGTAGCCACACTCACCTGAAATGTACAAGATACCCTTGTGAGTAGTGCCAGCATGATCTGCCACTGGAATTGGAAAGGGGGAGGTATATTCCCACTTGTTTTCTGCAGGGTTGTACTCTTCCACGCTCTGGCTCAGGTGACCCAGTAAAGATCCTCCACCTACAGCAATAATGCATTCCCCAATCACCTCGGTATGAAATCGTGTCCTCCTTTCTAACATTGCTGCAGCTTGCAACCAAGTTCCAGTGCGCGGATCAAACCGGAAAACCTGTAGGAACGACATGATGAGTAACAGCACATTTTTTAAGAATTTCCTTAAATGGGCATTTAGCCCCACTGCATGAGATTCCGGCATTTAGGTGTAAGCAGAAGGCACAGGTGCATAGCTCCCAACTGTCCCTAAATTTGTGGGACTGTCCCTGATTTGGAAGAAAGTGCCTCTGTCCCTCTTTCCTCCTCATTTTGTTCTGATCTATATAGTTGTATATAAAATGCATTTTTTTATCTTTCAAAAAGTATTTCCCAGTGCTAAACTTTTCATCCAATTTCCAAATTGCTGTACAGTATTTGTAAATTTCAAGAGCCAGTATAAACGAATAGTAGTGTTAAAAAAAAAAGCACTTGTGGGTTTAATTTTTTTTTGTATATTTCTTCTTTAAGGGGCGTGGCAAGGGGTGTGTCCTATGCCTGCATACTTTGGCTAATAGGCGTCCCTCGTTCCCATCACCAAAAGTTGGGAGGTATGCAGGTGTACAGTCCAGCTCCACTGCTGGCAGTTGCTGCAGCTGGATGGTGCACCAAGCAATATTAATGATTAAGGTAGTATGTGCCCAAGGACTAATGCCAGGAAAGAAAGGACTGGAATAGAATGCACTGCAGGGGAATGGTAATGTAGGGCCGCACATGACAGTGTGTCAAGTGACACACTTTGCAGGCTAGAGGGGTTGTATTGTTGGTTAGGGGCCGGACTTAGCAATGGGAAGTGGCCATATATAAAGGGGGCGGAGTCACGGGAGTCAGTGCGGGAAGAGACAGAGCTCGAGGAGGCAGTTTTTTTTCCCACCCACCCTCCCTTTATGTGTGTTTTATGTTGTATGTGTTAATGTTCTCATTGTTGTTTCAGGTCGTTTGAAGTGGTTCGTCATGACAGCTGGGGGGTTGGCGTTAGTTGTTTTGTTGGTCAGTGATGGCAGCAGTTATAGAGGTGGTAAGTGGGTGGGGGGGCTCATCAATAGATGGCCCCTCCTTGTGTACATCAAACGTTGTTGATGTTTACTGGTATTGTGCACTGCGGGAAAGTTGGTTATCGGGTGGTACAGAGAGAGACCCATGGGTTTCTGTATATCCCGCAGTGCCCCCTGGTGTTTGATATCGATAGATATCTTGGAGATGGTATAAGCACTTAGCTCCATCACTGACCAATAAAAGTGGGTATAATATGTTTGTTTTCAGGTTCAGAGGTGGTCTTAAAAAGTTAATGTTATGTGTTATTTTTATGTGTTATTTATAAATAAGAAATTGGAGTTCTTATTTTGGTTGTTTTAATAAATAAGCTGTTGTGGCCATTCAACTCCATAATGGTGTGGTCTCTTATTTATTAAGGTGGGTAAGAAATTATATGGAGTTAAGGTTCAGGTACTTAGAGGGGCATATCTGGGCTACACTGGTCATGCAGTTTATGATCTGGGCATTCGTCCCTGGGTGTGTATTGCCATAAACATTAGTACCACTCAGTGCACCACTCAGCTGGAACAGAGACAGCCTCTTATAGACTTTTATAGGTTGCCAGCAGTGGGGCTAAATTAAGGTGACCAGAAGTCCCCCCGGACTGTGGACACTGTCCCCGGAATCAGGGGGGGGTGCCCATACCCTTGGCTGACAGCCTGCAGGACCTGCAGCAGTGTGAACATCCATCCAGCTCAGCCAGGGATTGGTGGGCAAGCCAGGGGCATACAGCCGCAATGACAGTGGGAGTGAGTGGAGCTGTCAAATTGAAGCTCTGATATCGAGGATGGGCAGGGCAGATATGTGGAACTCCGCCTCCTTTGTCAGACAACCCGTGCATAGACAAACAGCCAGTGTTTATACATTGGTGGGTGGGGAAGAAGGTGGCAGGACCAATTGTAACTACTGTTTGTACACCCACAGTGGTGTATAATTCCGGTTTATTATACACTGCTGTGAGTTCATGAGCACATCCTTGCTGCTGGTGTCTACCCTTATCCCTTGCCTTCTCGGCTGCAGTGTTCTCCGGGCCAATCACCCATCCCACTGCTGCCCATAGCTCATGGCTCACCATCTTTTACTTCCACCAGCTTGTGACGTCATCCCCGGGCAACAGGAGTTGCTTCCTCGGTGGAGCGGTCGTTAATCTCTGGCGCCCTGGCCATGTCCACCTGCCCTGTTGGTTCTGGCTGGCTCCCTCCCTGATTACACAGCACCCCCACCCCAGTTTCCTGGATCCATACAATGGGATTACGACCTCCCTTGGAGTCCTACAGTGTGTTATTCCACCAGCCCAGCCAGTGTTCCTGTGGTTTCTCTGGATTTATCCTGTCACTCACATGGTCTCCCTCTCCAGGTAATTCTCTTGGGCCAGCTTTGCTTTTTATGGGACATCCCTGGACATCTGTATGCCTTGGATTGCTTTATAATAAACAGAAATGTTTTATACATTAGAGAATTGTGTTATGCCTCTGCCAGGATTCAGCACTTTCCTTTTGTTGTGTTTTTTACTCTGTATGTAGCAGAGCCCTGCACTCTGTACATAGCATCCTCCTGATCCCTGCATTCTGTACGTAGCATCCTTCTGAGCCCTGCACTCTGTACGTAGCATCCTCCTGAATCCTGCACTTCATACGTAGCATCCTCCTGAATCCTGCACTCTGTACATAGCATCCTCTTGCACCCTGCACGTAACATCATCCTGCAGGTAGCATGCTCCTGAACCCTGCATGCAGCATCCTCCTGAACCCTGCATGTAGTGTCCACCTGAACCCTACACGTAGCATCCTCCTGAACCCTGCATGTAGCATCCTCCTGAACCCTGGATGTAGCACCAGCATACAGGGGCAAACTGACCACCAGAATACAGGGAGCACACTGACCACCAGCATACAGGGGGCACACTGACCACCAGCATACAGGGGTACACTGACAACCAATATGCAGGGCCAGTGGTTACCAGTATACAGAGGACATAACAAATCAAGTAAAACCACTACCATGCAAAAAAAAAATCTCAAGAGCAATAAGAATCTTGTTGGCTGCTTTACTCATCTAACGCAAATTAATAAAAAGCAAAAAATGCAGCGCTGCCCTACACTTCATCTATAAAATTGTACAAGTGGACTTATAAGTGCAATGGTAAAACCTATAAATGAATATACAGTGCAAATCAACCAATGTATTGCAATATAGTAATGATGGTGTCACCCCCTCTGCAAAAATATTTTGAGAAATATGCTGGGCTTCAATGTGGAGATAATGGTGAAACCCCCTACATACAATAATAATAACAGAGATGCAAACCAGTGTATTAGAACATAGTAGTGATGGTGTCACCCTCTCTGCAAAAGGTAAGAAATATTGCAGAGCTGTAATGTGCAAAAAGGGGTGAACCCCTTATATATAATTAATAATAATAATAACATATGTACATCAATTGTAAATGTTATTATAATTATATATAAGGGGGTTTCACCACTATTTGCACATTGCAGCTCTGCAATATTTCTTACCTTTTGCAGAGAGGGTGACACCATCACTACTATGTTCTAATACACTGGTTAATTTTCATCTATGTTATTATTATTGTATGTAGGGGGTTTCACCATGATTTGCATATTGAAGCTCTGCCATTTCTCAAAATATTTTTGCAGGGTGGGGTGACACCATCACTGCTATTTTGCAATACATTTGATTTGCACTCAACATTTATTTATAGGTTTTACCATTGCACCTATAAATCCATTTGTAGAATTTTATAAAGGAAAATCGCATCGCAGCGATCGGTGGTGCAGACTGGTCTCGGTAAAGAGCTCTGACAGAGGCTCTTTACCACGTGATCAGCCGTGTGCAATCACGACTGATCACGATGTAAACCTGAAGAGTCGTTGATTGGCTTTTCCTCACTCGTGTGTGACAGATGCGAGTAGAGGAGAGCCAATCGGTTGCTCTCCTGACAGGGGGGTCTGTGCTGATTGTTTATCAGCGCAGCCCCCCCTCGGATACCCACCCAGGACCACCAGGATGCCGCCAGGACCACCAGGTATGCCCCCCTAGACCACCAGGGAAATGCCAATTAATGCCCAGGCAGCTGCCAATCAGTGCCCATCCCCAATACCTGCTAGTGCCATCAGTGATCCCTTTCAATGCCATCTATTAGTGCTATATCATTGCCCATCAGTGCCACGTATCAGTGCCACCCATAAGTACCCATCAGTGCAGCCTTTCAGTGCCAGCCATGAGTGCCCATCAATGCCGCCTATCAATGCCCATCAGTGCTGCATATCAGTGCCACCTACCAGTGCCCATCATCAGGGCCCATCGGTGCCACCTTGTCAGTGCCGCCTTACCAGTGCCCATCGGTGAAGGAGAAAACTTACTTATTTACACAATTTTATAACAGAAACAAAAGAAAAACTTATTTTTTTCAAAATGTTTGGTCTTTTTTTGTTTAGCAAAAAATAAAAAACACAGAGGTGATCAAATAACACCAAAAGAAAGCTCTATTTGGGGGAACAAAATGATAAAAATACTGTTTGGGTCCAGTGTTGTATGACCGCGCAATCAAAGGGCTGTATTCTGACAGACTGTGTTTCTATACAATAACACAGTGTGGAGAATTCCTCCATTCACCTCACTTTCGTGGGTGGCGGAATCTTTTATTTTTTTATTTTTTTTTATTAGCCCATTGGTTGATTGAAAAACCTGATTCATGTATTGCCAGCCATAGTATTCAGAGTAGAACAAATCACTGCAGTAATAAAGCTGTACCATTAGGTGGTGCTATGAGAAAGCTTGAATTCTGCTAATTATAAAAAGAATGCACAGGCGTGTTGAAGACAATACAAGGAGTATTTGTTATGTGGAAACCATAGCAACCAGGACTTTTTATGGCCACTTTAAAGTGAATCTGTATTGATTAGGCTTATGCAAGAATCTGAACATTTAAGCTGGCCATACATTATACAATTTTCTTGTTCAATTTCCTTTAGATTTACCTTCACCTATGTAATGCAAGGGCCTGCCTGATTGCACACAAATTGAAAGTATTTAGGTGTGACCTCATATTATTATATGGTTTTGGAAAATCTAAAGGAAAATTGTACAAGAAAATTGTATAATGTATGGCTAGCCTTATATCATTATAAAGGTGCAGACTTGCCTGTGAAAGGTTTGTATGTTTCCACTTATTTATCTTTGCAGTTGATGTCCTGCAAAACTGTCTAACAGTGGCGGCTCGTCCATTATGGGCGCACAAGCGCCACCCCCCCATCCAAGCGTCTGGCCCCCTAATCTACATGCAGGGCACCGGACGAATCCATTCCAATTGGGGGGGGGGGGGGGTTTAAGCACATGATTAGTTCCAGAGGCTCTAATAGGCTTCAAAAAAGGGTGTGCTCGGGAAGCAAAGCGCTGCGCTCTGAGCCCACCCAGTTGTGTGAGAATAGCGAATTTGCTATTTTCACACTGATCCTCCTCCCGGCCAATCAGGAAGCGAGTCCTGATTGGCAGAAAGGACAGGCAATCCTATTGGACCCCTAGGAGGAGGGAAGAGACGCCTGGTGGAAGCCGCCGTGATGCAGAGGAGGAGAAGACGCCCACCCGTGGCCTGTTGGAGTGCTGCCTGCCAGGAACCTAGATGGGGTAAGTGGATGACCAACCGACCACGAGACCCCTGGGTTTGTCGCCTCCCCCCCAAAAAAATAAAAAAAACACCAGCCGCTACTGCTGTCTAACCTTACACCTCAACAACTCCTGTTGCCTATGATGTGCTCAGCGGCTGCAAAAGAGTACACACTGAGCATGTGTGGCCAAAAAAAAAACAGGACAGCGCTTCCCTACCGTGGCTCTATCTCTACATTAACTTGAGTCTGAGCCATCACAGGCTGCAGAAAATTTTACGAAGGCTTCTTTTAAATGCATTGTTTGACTACATTATTTAAACAGAAAGGGAGCCCTGGCTGGAGGGTAAGTTTAGCTCACTACTATGGGAGGACATAGTGTGCTTTTTGGTAGAGGTGAGCTTACACTTTAATGCATTTCTGTTGTAAAAAAATAGAAATTGCCTTCCTGCAAAGAGAAGGAAAACCTGTTGCACTGCCTGTGGTGTGTTTTATAAAATATTTGCATAGCAATTGGCCCAATTAAAGTGCAGGTAGATTTGTTCTATGAGAATAGGTCAAACAATAAATGTTATCAGGCTTTTTCCTGCTGCATTGATTTAAAACAGAAAATAACTAATTTGGCCACTACATGGCACTACACATCATAGGAAATTCCTATTATATTTATCGCCATGTAGTGAACAAATGTGATATTCTCCATATTAAATAAATGAAAAACTATTCTACCAGCACAGAAAATAGCCCAATAATTTCATGTTTGCCCATTCTGATAGAACAAATGTACTTGCACTTTAACTGAGAGAATTACTCTGTAATTTTTTTATTTTTTTTTTATATAAATACACCGCTTAGTATCCGTCACACTTCAAGGGGTATTCCATGCCGGGTCCATCTCCGTGCTCTGTGGTTCACCCACCAACCTCCTGCATAGAAACCACAGAGCACAGAGAAAGATCTGGCTTCTGATCCTCCTGGAAGTTTGATAGATACTAAGTATTCTTCATCCATCATAGCTCTGCAACTGAGCAAACATTAGAGGGGTAGAGGGGCTATTTTTCTGTTTTTAAGCACTTGAGTCTTGGGTGCCATTTTAAAACAGCAGGAAAACAGAGTCTATGTGTCCCAATGCCATTTTAGTAGCATTGAGACTCAATAGCTCCAGTGGGTACAAAGTGGTATGTAGCCTGGAAATGCTGGCTGTCAGTGACAACTGGCATCTAGCAGTAATTTCAGGATCTCAAAGGATCATCTCCTGGGCTTTACATTTGAAAGGAAGTGACATGATGTCTGATCACACGATTGACATTTGCATTTACTGCATAAGGCAGAATTTCTCAACCAGGTTTGCATGGAACCCTAGGGTTCCTCCAGAGGTTCCTAGGGGTTCCTTGAGCAATGACCAATTTCTCCCTTTTGGATAAGTTCAAACTGACACCATTGATCTTGTTAGCTATCTGTAAGGGGTGATTCTTCCCAATGATCACAAGTGTAAGGAGCATTATTCACACTAAAGTATCATGAGTTGTAGATATAGTCATTTTAGAAGGGGTTCCCCAAGACTCGAAAGTGATTTCAAGGGTTCCTCTGTGTTGAAAAGGTTGAGAAAGGCTGGCATAATGTGTCAAATAATTATGTAAGCAAACAGAATGTCATTCAGAATTTTAGTGGCTAAAATCTATTAAAAAAAAAAAACCATGCCAATTTATGTTCTCAACAACTAGACTTGATTTTATGTGAATATTATTCTGAAACTTTACGGAAATTGCAGTGTATCACAATATAGTGTCAAAAGTGGAATAGCGCTCTGCTACAGTAACCTTTGATGGCTAAATTTTGGGGTAAATATCTGGAGCTGATCTGATTACCTAAATGTTGTGTTGGGAAGATTTACAGGAAAATATTTTTTTTTCTAATGTTTCACTGTTTCTTCCTTATTAAAACTAGAATGTAATACCCATATGTATCAAATATGCCCTATCTGTCATGAGAAAAAGGATGTGTGATATGTAAGGGATGACTACAATGGTTAAAAGATCTAAGGTGCAGAATCAAGACATCGCCAAAGCAAGAAAAAAACGCTCTGGGACTCAAGGATCATCTAGGGCAGTGGTTCTCAACCTCAGTCCTCAAGTACCCCCAACGGGTCATGTTTTGGGAACTTCCCTTAGATAGAATAACTCTCATCAATACCATGTGATTGATATTGATTTAAAGCAGCTGTGCAAAGTAAAGCAAAACCTAAAAACATGGTCCATTGGGGGTACTTGAGGACTGAGGCTGAGAACCACTGATGTAGGGAAAAAAAGCCCCAGAACTTAAAGCGGAGGCCCAGCTGAATTTTTTTTAAAAGTCAGCAGCTACAAACACTGTAGCTGCTGACTTTTAATAAGAACACTTGCCTGTCCAGGGTGCCTACGATGTCGGCCGCCCGAGGCCGATCTGTCCACCGGATCCGGTCCCGGCGTCGCCATTCGAACTAAGGGAAACAGACAGTGGAGCCTTACGGCTTCACTGCCTGTTTCCTTCTGCACATGCGCGAGTCGTGCAGCGATTTGTGAATGGCTGGCTGTGTTCTGGGACACACACAGTTCCTAGAACACAATGCGAGGAGAATTAAGATCACCGCGGAGTAGGAAGTGGCAGATTAGGACGATCTGCCTAGCAACAGCCATTTCTGGTAAGTAAAAAAAGAAATTTTTTTTCAATTATTTTTTTCTGATTTGTAGTAGCATTTTTATGTCATTTTTTTTTTTTTTTTAGGGTGGACCTCTGCTTTAAGTGGTCAAAATAGCGACAGAGCCCATCTCAGGTGAATTCTGTATCATAGATAAACAGTTAAAGAGGAAGTAAAGACAATCAAAAAAAAAAACTGCACCCTGCAAGGCAAAGGCATAATGAGCTAGTAGGTAGTATGCATAGCATACTAGCGCATTATGAATAACTTACCTGAAAATGAAGCCCCTGAAGCGGTCCTCCTTCTTCATCTTCACCACTGCCATATATCCCAAAGTGACTTCCGGGTCTCGCCGGTCTGGCGCTGTGATTCGCCAGGGCCAAGATGAGGTCACTCCCGCGCATGCACACGGGAGCTGCCAAGAGCGGCATATCGCAGTTAGCAGCGGCGTTCTCAGTGCGCCTGCACGCTGCTGTCTACGGCGCATGCGTCGTAGACAGCGGTGCCTGTCTTTTTGCAAATATCTCCTAAACCTTGTAGGTTTAGGAGATATTTCTTGGACCTACAGGTAAGCCTTAATCTAGGCTTACCTGTAAGTCAAAGTGGTTTGTAAGGGTTTACAACCACTTTAAAGCTGAACTCCAGGTATGGAATTTATTGCATAGTTACACTGGCCTAGCTTTGGTCAATGTAATTATACATTCTATACCTGTGGGACCACTGGGGAAGCAGACAATGACTGTAGAGGTCGGCACTAAGATACGTGAACGCTACCGTCTTCCGGGTCTCAGACATTCTCTGATGACCGAGGTGGTGACATAACAGTCTTCACCTTGTCCAATCAATCAGAGGACACCTTGCAATCATTGAGTAAAATGCAAATTGTTCCGGGAATGTTGCCTGAGCCAAGCAAGCAACGGCCTGCGGTTACTATGCAGCATGGCAGCACATGGCCCGGAAAACACAGGGATTATTGTAGTGGCTCTGCTTCCACAATAGTCCCAGTTATGGTTTGTGCATAATTACATTGGTCCAAGCTTGTAATAAAATTCATACCTGGTGTTCAGCTTTAATAAATATAGTAATTAATTTGAAATCTGCTTCTGCCATGTAAACCATCATTTTAATCCATTGTGGCAAAGGCAATAAATGGTTTCCCAAAAGTGCCTAATTGTGCCACATCAAGTACAGAAAACAATAAATGGTTCCACGGTAACTTGCTGAACATCGAACGTTTGTTAACCAAATGGAAGGCAGTAGTTACCAAACATCACAAGTTGCAACAGAAGAACCTCTGCCAGGTTTTTACTGCTGTCTGTGCTTCTGGTTTAGTTATCAGGACAAGGACCAAAATCAGGGCTCAAGTCCTGCGGGAAGGCATGGGAACGGAGTTCCTGTACTTTTTCCACAACAGGAACTCAGTTCCCTTTAGCAGCTGTGTCCTGCAAGACTTTGAAGTATGCAAGCTGTGTGGCAGGTGCTACACCAGCAGCCGCCGACACAGCTCGCAATATTAAGTGACGCACACCAGGGGTGGACTGACCATTCAGGCATTGCCAGTAGGGGGCCCCATGACAGCTTCCGCTTCGATGCACCTGTCAATCACAGCTAGCTGACTGGTAGATCCTCCCTGCTGGCCCCTCCTGATTTTATGTCTCCTCATCCTCCCCCCCCCAGTCTCCTGCATACTTGCTCTGTGTGTCCCGCTGAATCCCCCCTCCTCTATCTTCAGTGCTATATGATGAGAGAACCCAGAGGAGGAGCACAGCTATTCTGCTCACAGGACATGCAGGGAGAGAGGTGATCTGAGGGAGGAACATCAGTTTGGGGTGGTAAGCTGAGCACAATACCTGGCAAAGTTTAATGCCAGGAGGGAAGTTTATGTGGAAATATATGAAGGGTTGGAATAGCAGCGAGTGTGTGTTGGAGCCCTGCAGAGTTTGCAGCCCCCCAAGCTAACATACATCTCCTAAGCAGGAACACATCACTATCTCCCCAAGCATTCTGTCCAGATAATGTGCAGTTCATTTATGACCTTTCCGTTTAACCCTGTGTTATCCAAACTCTGTTCAATGAAAAGTGTAAACTCACCTCATACACACTCTATATACGAAATAACATTCCCCAATAAAGATCAGAACATGATGTTCACATTTGCATGGAAGCACAATTGAATGAATGCTGATTATTCAGAGAATTATCGTATTTATGTTTATTGAGGATTGTCTTTTTTTTATGTACTAACAGTTAAGCTTCATACACACAATACGAAAAGTGGATGAAAAATACCACTTTTGAAGCGTTCGTGCATATGAGCGTATCATTTTTTTTTTTGATGGGGGAGTGGATCTTGGGTGGGAGTTCCCACACTTTTTTCCCCAGGACTTGACCCCTGACCAAAATGATTCCAATGATGACACAGCTAACAATATAAACCTGTAAACGACCTAGCCTATAGCATTCTTTCCGTTATGGAAAAAAAAAATGTGTTCAAAATTTCACTTTAAGCAGCATGGTTTAAAAGACCAGCCCACACACTAAGAATACAATATGACACTCCTACCTCGTTCGATGGATGTTTGCCTGAGGGGTCAAATATGGTTTGCCCTCCAATGACGAAAAGGAAGTCATTGATGACTGCCACACAGTGATTGTACACAGGCGCATACATCTGTCCAATTTCAGACCAGGAGCTGCCATCTTGATTTTGAACCCAGATACTGTTGCAAACTTGGTTATCGGTTGTCCTGCCACCCAAAACTAGGAGGCTTTCTGTGTTGGACCTTATGGTTGCACCTTCACAGTGAAGAATAGGTTGAGCATATACTTGGGAATGGTATCTTAAAGCTTCTTGTAGGTATCTGAAACAGTTGGAGTCTGTTTTCATTATTGAAGTATCTTTTACATATGTCTGGAGATCCTCTAGAGGGATAAGTGGAAAACGGATCCGCCTGAGGACATCTCCTGCCTCTTTTAGCCTGGAGTTGTCGTGTTGCAGCCACGAAACTACCAAACGGAACAGTTCAAGCTCACTGCAACCTGGGTCATCCTCCCTTTCTAGTATTTCACAGAGTGTCCTCTTGTCTAATAGGTTCAGATCTCCAGAATGTCCTGGAATATATCTGTAGTGATGGCCAATGTACCCGCTGGCCTTCACTTTCAGCTCTTCGGGACCATGTTTTCTGACAATATTCAGGATGCCCAAACATGTGTCCTGGTTTAAACCATTCTCTAGAAACTGGAAACACAACTTTACCGCCTCCCGAACCAGCAAGACTTCTGCTGCTTTTAAAGTATCTTCAATATTGGACAACGACAGGGAAAGCTTGCTGGAGTAGATGAAATCTAGGACATTGCGGAGCCCTTTAGCACTGACGCCCTTGAGTCTGATGGTGTTGTCGGCTCTGGAGTCCCCAAACAGTAATTTACAATATGAACTGGCAGAAGCTAGGATGACTTTATGAGCTGGGAAGAAGACCCCTTCAGCTTCGAGTGTAACATCACAAAGGTCCCGGTTGGATCGAAACTGCCATATCCTCTCCAGCAGCTTTTCATGATAGTTATCCGAGGCAAAGGTGCAGATATCTTCACCGTTCTGCATTCTGAAGATTAATTTATTAAATCCCCCTCCAAATATTGTCTCACATTTGCATTATTTTTCAATCTTGTTACATAGCTGTCTTCCCAGTGGCTGTCGAGAAGTTAGCTGTCACCAAATGACCAGCAGAGCCTTACCAACAAGAAGCCAGAACATCAGAGAAATATTTACTAGCTTTAGTGTTGGGTTACAACACGCCCACCCTATCTCCAGAGCATTTGGCAATGTCCCATATAGAATAATTGACAAAAGAAACACAATTTACCCCTGGAGCTTCTTGTTTAACGCCCAGTTGGCTAAACGAGGTCAGGTAAACCTAGCAAGCCCAGACTTGCATAGTTAAACAAAGAGCTTAAGGAATGTTTCAGAAGTACAGGTTAGCTATAATCGCTTGGCAATCCTGGGTATGTGCAATAGATCTAAAGAGGAATGTATTCAATGCAACAGGGTTTGTTTTACTTCCTCTTTTGCTGTCTTTTCACTGGAGAAACAAGGTATAGGTGGTTACGTTAACAAAAAAAAAAAAGGTCCATCAAGTTCAACCTGAAAAATAAATCGCTTTGCATCATCAGAAACCATCGCTAAGACAGAAGAAAAATAATACTTAACCACCTCAATACAGTGCACTTACACCCCCTTCCAGCCCAGACCAATTTTCAACTTTCAGGTACCTTTTCACACTGGGGAAGTGCGGGCGTTGTTTTAGCAGCGGTATTCGGCCTCTATCGGGGCGGTTTTACCCCCTGCAAAGCCAGTGGTATTGCTGCGCTGTCCCATTGATTTCAATGGGTAGGAGCGGTATAAGAGCAGTGAATACACCGCTCCTTCACCGCTCCAAAGATGCTGCTAGCAGGACTTTTTTTTACCGTCCTGCTAGCGCACGGCTCCAGTGTGAAAGCCCTCCGGCTTTCACACTGGAGTGAAAGGACCCGCTTTTTTCAGGCGCTATACAGGTGCTATTTTTAGCGCTGTATCGCCTGAAAAACGCTTCAGTGTGAAAGGGGCCTAAGCGCTCTTACAGTTTGAATGACAATTACTACCCATATGAAACTTGCGTCCTTTTTTTCACACAAATAGAGCTTTCTTTTGGTGGTATTTAATCACTAGTGTTTTTTTTTTTGTTCTATAAATAATTATTTTCATCCGTCTGCAGAGCGGATCGGATAATGACGGACTCTACAGTCCGTCGTCACCCGATCTCCCATAGGGGAGAGCGGCGCTCTGACAGGTCCGTCCCTGCACGGAGTGCATAGACGGACCTGTCATCTTCCTGCTCAGCGGAGATCGCTCCGGCGATCCCCGCTGAGCAAGCGGCTATCCACGGGGCGGATCTGCACTGATCTGCCCCGTGTGAAAGAGCCCTAACAAGTCAGAAAAGTACAAATGACCCCTTTTTTTAGAAAGTAGACATTCCAAGGTATTAACTAAGTAGCATGTGAGTTTTTTTAAGTATTTTTTTCCCACAATCCTTTGCAAAATGAAGATTTTTTTTTTACAAAATTGTCATATTATCAGGTTATTTCTCACACACAGCATATGCATACAACAAATTTCACCCCAAAATACATTCAGCTACTCTTCCTGAGTATGGCGACACCATATGTGTGATATTTTTACACAGCCTGGCCACATACAAAGGCCCAACATTGAAGTGGCACTTTCAGGCGTTCTAGGAGCATAAATGACACATCTCATTTCCCAACCACCTATTACACTTTTGAAGGCCCTGGAGCACCAGGACAATGGAATTGCCAACAAAATTACCCCATTTTGGAAAGCAAACACCCCAATGTATAATCTATGAGGCAGAATGAGTCTTTTGAACGGTTCATTTTTTTCCAGAAGTTTTTGGAAAACGTGGAGAAAAAATGAAAACTAATTTTTTTTTACACAAAGTTGTCAATTTATAAGATATTTCCAACACACAGCATATATATATATATATAGAAAAAAAGACACCCCAAAACACATTCTGCTACTCTTCCCGAGTATGGCGATACCACATGAGTGAGACTTTTACACAGCCTGGCCACATACAGAGGACCAACATTGAAGTAGAACCTTCTACCTATCACACTTTTGAAGGTCCTTGAGCACCAGCCTAGTGGAATTACCCACAAAATGACCCCATTTTGGAAAGCAAACACCCCAACATATATTCTATGAGGCATGGGCTGCAGATAGGTACTAGGGTACTCTGATGGGCTGGAGACAGGTACTCTGGTAACTTGATGAGCTGCAGACAGGTACTCGGGTACTCAGATGGGCTGGTGACAGGTACTCGGGTACTCTGATGGGCTGGTGACAGGTACTTGGGTACTGTGATGGGCTGGTGACAGGTACTCTGTTACTCTGATGGGCTGGTGACAGGTACTCGAGTACTCTGATGGGCTGGTGACAGGTATTCGGGTACTATGAAGGGCGGTGACAGGTACTCAGGTACTCGGTACACATATGGACTGTGACAGCTACTCAGATAAACTGTGACAGGTAGTCATGGACTGTGACAGGTACTCGGGTACTTTGATGTACTTACAGGTACTTGGGTACTCGGATGGACTGGGACAGGTACTCGTGTACTCTGATGGACTTGATAGGTACTTGGGTATTCTGATGGACTGTGACAGGTACTCGGGTATTCTGATAGATTGTGATAGGTCCTCGGGTACTCTGATGGACTGTGACAGGTACTCTGGTATTCTGATGAACTGTGACAGGTAATCAGGTACTCTGATGGATTGTGACAGGTACTTGGGTATTCTGATGGACTGTGACAGGTACTTGGGTATTCTGATGGACTGTGACAGGTACTCGGGTACTCTGATGGACTGTGACGGGTACTCGGGTACTCTGATGGACTGTGACGGGTACTCGATGGATCGTGACAGGTACTCGGGTACTCTAATGGACTGTGACAGGAACCCGGTAACATCTCAATGCTGCAGTTTGTTGATATTTAGTAATCGGCTGTGAACGGATCACAGCCGATCACGTGGTAAACAGCCGCCAGCCAATGGCTGTTTACCACCGTCGGTGACGAGCAGTGTTCCTGGGAATGCGCCGTGCAAAGTGGGGCGGTACCACTTGTGATCGGCCGTGATGAAGTCACGGCCGATCACAAGTGGTACCGCCCCACTTTGGGCCGATCACGTGGTAAACAGCCATGCCCAATGGCTGTTCACCCCTGTCAGTCGCGAGCGGTGTCTCCGTGACACGCCGCCACCAAAGGAACAGGGATGCACGCGCACGATCACACGCAATCCCTGTTTAAATGGGAGGAAGTCATATGACATATGAGAGTCGCACCGCCTGGCCATCATATGACAGCCGGCGGGCAGCAAGCGGTTAAACATGGAACTGTTTGCTTTGTCAGGGAAAAATGCTATTTTTCCCTATAATGGTAATTGATAAATCGTTTAACATGCTTAGTACCCCTTTTATATTTTACTTTAGGACCAGAGGCGTAACTAGAACCTTCAGGGCCCCAGTGCAAGTAACCACGAAGGGCCCCCGGCAGGGGCCCTTACCTCCAAGCTTGGTGTTGGAAAGCCAGGGCCTGGTCACAAGTGGCCATGTGACATGGTGGATGAGCCCAGACATATATAATTCCTCTACTTGTCTGGAGGCCGCAGTGATAGGCTCTATAGAAGCTCTTATGGTATTTTTATTTAGGGGCCGAAGGACACCCTACCAGTTGACTGCTTCAATGCTCAATACTATTCGAGCTTGGGAGGCTGGTCTTAGATGTGAGCATTATCCCAAGGGTGTGATCTCTCCAAGTGCCCCTCTATGGTTTAATCCTACTTTTCCTAAATTTTTTAAACTACCAGGGCCTATTGCATGGACTAAATGTAATATTAAATTACTTTCTCAAGTGATCTCTGATCGGAAACTATCTACTTTCTCTACACTTACCTCAAATTTTTTATTTACCTAGTTCCCATTTATTTAGATAGTTCCTGCTAATACTTTTCATGCCCAGTTTCCATAGGATAGTTTAATTGTTATACAATTCTCTTTGGAATCAGTACTTAGGTCTGAGTGTCTGGATAAACCCACTTCGAGACTGTATTCCCATCTTATCTCAATTTTGTCATTAGATGGTCTTATGCCCTGTACACATGGTTGGACATTCCGACGACAAAATTCGTCTGATTTTTTCTGACGGATTTTGGGCCAAACTTGTCTTGCCTACACGTGGTCTCACAAAGTTGTCGGAAAATCCGATCGTTCTGAAAGAGGTGACATACAATACGTACGTCGGGACCATAAACGGGCAAGTAGCCAATAGCTTTCGTCTCTTAATTTATTCTGAGCATGCGTGGCACTTTGTGCATCGGATTTGTCTACACACGATCGGAATTTAAACAATCGGATTTTGTTGTCGGAAAATTTTAGATCCAGCTCTCAAAGCCCACATACAGTCGGATTTTCCGACAACACGATCCAATCGCACATTTTCCGTCGGAAAGTCCGACCGTGTGTACAGGGCATTAGAGCTAGGTGGATGCGAGATATACCAGATCTGGATATGGAGGATTAGAGAAGTATGTGGAATTTCCCTCTGCGATCTCTGGTTTCCTTGAGAGACCGCATGATCCAATTTAAATTAGTACATAGAGCATATAACACGCCACACAGACTTTAAAAAGATAAATCCTGTGTCCTCTTCTGAGTGTTGGCGGTGTGGAGAAGCTCAGGGTGATTTCACACACATTTTCACATATTTTGGGTGGATGTAGTGGATCTATTGAATTCTAATACTTGTGCACCTCTACCGGTCTCAATGTCTGAGCGAGTGTTTGCTAACACAACATTATTTTATGCAAGAAAAGCCATTGCTCTGCATTGGAAGAAACCATGTTCTCCATTAGTTCTATACTGGAAACAATTGATAAATAATAATCTTCCATTGTATAGAGACAGTTAGATGAATAGGGGTTGTCCGAGTAAGTATGACAAACTCTGAGAAAAGTGGCTGGACAAAACATATATGGCATCTAATGTCCATGGGGGCAATTAACTGAGATATAGATGGTCCTAAAATAGGGATGCTTGAGGCCACTGGGGATAAAAGGGATTGATATTTACCTTTTTTTTTTCTTATCCCCCCCCCCCCCCTCAATACACTGGGCGCGGATCGACACCTAAGTGGACACATGGGATGGCTTAGATTTAAGCCTAGACAAAATACCATTTTGTTGATCATTATATTGTTTCTATTTTCTATCTTTAATCTTTATTTAGAATTGATAGTTGCTATGCAGAGTAATTGGATCTTGAAATTGCATTAATATATAGGTCCATTGTGTATGATGTCTGGTTGTGTTTTGTCTGTTTGTTTAAGTTAAATAAAAAGATTTATAAAAAAAAAAAAATCTTGGGGACATGTCACTGACAGCAACTTAATAGCAATAGGACCTCTACAGAGACTACTTACCTACTCCCAGGGCATTGTTCCCTCACTGGACTGTAGAATTTTCATTGCCAGCAAGTAGGTAGTGAAACCTCAACACCTTGCTGGTTTGGCCAGTGAAGGCATGACAGGTGAGACCTTTTATAAAGTATGGTCCAATGTCTTTGGGAGAACTCGTGAAAATGGCCCAGGTTGCTTTCCTCACAACCATTTTTTTTTTTTTTTTCTTACAGACATTTATATTAACAGAGCGTATACCAAACTTATACAATAGTTTATCCTGCCTGTTCTTACCCCGATAATTTAACATTGTTGTGTTCCTTTTCTACCCCTCGTCTATTCTCCCCCTATCCACCCCCCACCTTACCCCACCCCATTTTCTGGTACTTTGTTACTTTATATTAACTCTTTGACATCCATAATCTCCACATATTCTCAAATTCTGCACAATTGCCTCTTTTCATATAGGCTACTCTTTCTTTCATGAGTGTTTCATTTACGCCTTCTACCCAGTTCTCAACTGTCGGTGGGTGCTTTGATTGCCACCTCAGTGTAATCATCTTCCTTGCTTGGAACAGACTCCTCAGAATAGCCACCGTGGTGCTCTTCCTTTCCCCTTGCTCCTGTCTATACCCCAGAATACACACCATCGCCTCACTTTCCTCACAACCATAACAGAGATCTCATTTCATAAATAATTTTTTTATTTTTTTGCTTCTATGATCTGACTTCATGTTAGAGAGTGGCTACATTCATTCTCTATGGTCCCACTGACTGCAGAAATGTAGGGACCCTCTTTTGCTGGCTTCTGAGATGGACTGTGGCACTTGTAGTGTGCATACAGCAGTGCGCGTGACCGCAACAACATACAAACAAATAGATGCGAGTAGAAAGGAGAGGTCCAGACCTCATGAAGGATGTTACAAGGAGGCAGAAAATCACAGTAAGAAACATAAATTAAAAAATGTGGGACTTTAAAGGTGCTGGAAAATCCAACCTCAGAAAACACAACTCATTGTTTTACAATAAAAAAACAAAATGATTCCTTTCATGCCTAAGCCTATTTCTGACATTTGTTGCTTACAAGTTAAAAATCTGTATTTGCTAAAAAATTACTTAAAACCCCAAAAACACACACACACACACATATATATAAATATATATATATATATATATATATATATATATATATATATATATATATATATTTAGCAGAGACCCTAGAGAATAAAATGGCAAACGTTTCAATATTTTATGTCACATGGTATTTGCACAGCGGTTTTTCAAACACAATTTTTTATTTTCAATCGTTTTTATTCAATTTTTGACAGTACAGATTAAAGACCTTGGCATTATTGCAAAACAGTGTATAGTTTTTATAGTCCATCTAGCATACAGTATAGGCATGGACAATTAACCTCCTATTATCTCAAGGCCATTTATCAATGGCTCTATTATCAACGTTGCCTTATCTGCGTTGTCTTATAGCAGACTATACGGTGGATCCTCCACCTTACTCATTATACAGAGTATACTATCTGTTTCCTTATATCAATTTCTCATTATAGGGATCAGAGTGCGTCCTCCACTCCAGGAGACACCTGCCTCCCAACTAACTTCGGGGAGGCCGTCCCCCATATCATGGAGGGGCGCAACTCAAACCCCTCTATGCCAGGGTCTCAGAGGCGAGAAAAGGACAGAGTAAAAAGAGGAAAGCAAAAAGGAATCAGTGGGATTAGGCGGCAAGATTGGGGGGGGGCAGGGGAAGAGGGGGCGTGGGGGAGAGAGGACTCCACCTTCCTAATTATGGTACTCAGGAAAGGTTTTGAAATTGTGCACACTTGTGGAATGGCAGTGTCAAGGACTTTCCAGGCATTTCCGGTCCTTCCGTGCGCACATAGGTGCGCGGCGGGCGCGCGCGCGTGCACGTTAGCGTGCGCGTGCGCGTTAGCGCGCGCGGCGGCGCGCGCGTGCATGTGCGCATGCGCGGGAACGCAATTGGCGCCAAAACGGGCTTTAAGAGCCCAGCAGTGACACTCTGAATCCCTCAGCCAACACCGGGAACACGTTTGCAGAGTCTTGGACCGTCTTCGCCTACATGGACTATACGCAAAAGCAGAGAAGTGCGAGTTCGAGCAACAAGAGATCCAGTTTTTGGGTTTGATAATATCCGCGACCGGTATCAAGATGGACCCCCAAAAAGTATCTGCTGTTCTGGAGTGGCCTGCACCCGTCGATAAAAAAGGTATTCAACGTTTCATTGGTTTCGCAAACTTTTACAGGAAATTTATCAAGGGATTCTCTGCCATCATAGCCCCTATTACACGGTTGACACAACAACATGTCAGGTTTCATTGGAGTACGGAGGCTCAAGAGGCATTTGAGAGACTTAAAAGACTTTTTACATCAGCTCCAATTCTCAGTCACCCTAACCCATCTTTACCTTTTTTGTTAGAAGTTGACGCATCCGAAGTGGCGGTGGGAGCAGTCATTTCGCAAAGACAGGGTAAGGAGGATTTAATACACCCCGTGGGATTCTTCTCCCGAAAGTTATCGCCAGCTGAAAGAAATTACGATGTAGGGGATCGGGAGCTTCTTGCCATCAAGACCGCCTTGGAGGAGTGGAGGTATCTATTAGAGGGTGCGGCTCACCCGGTATTAATATATACCGACCATAAAAATTTAGAATATCTAAGATCTGCCAAACGTTTGAGACCCCGACAAGCTCGTTGGGCCTTGTTTTTCACTCGCTTCTGTTTCCACATCACTTATCGGCCAGGATCAAAGAACGTCAAACCAGACGCATTGTCACGCATGCATGATAACCCTAAGGACTCACCTGCTCCTGACACGATTCTACCCACAAACAGTTTTTTGCTCTTACACACAGATCTCTTAACTTTAATCAAGGAAGCCTCTTCCCACTCTCCAAGACCTCCAGGAACCACCTTGACATCTCGAGATGGCTTGCTATGGAAGGGAAGTCAAATCTTTGTCCCTGAAGATATTCGAGTTAAGGTACTAACATTGTTTCATGATCATCCCTTAGCAGGACATTTCGGGGTACGGAAGACTTGTGAACTTGTACAGCGTACATTCTGGCCCAATTTAAGGGAGTTTTGTGAAAAGTACGTCAATTCCTGCTCCATCTGCTCACGGAACAAGACTTCAAGGAACCGAGCCTGGGGACTGCTTAAACCTTTACCTATACCAGACAGACCTTGGAAAATGATTTCTATGGACTTTATAGTCGAACTACCCCGCTCTGAGGGGTGCACAGCCATTTTTGTGGTGGTAGATCGCCTATCTAAGATGGCCCATTTTGTGCCCCTGAAGGGAACCCCATCCGCTACAGAGACAGCCCGTGTATTCATTAAGGAGATCGTCAGACTACACGGAGTACCTACAAATATAGTCTCCGACAGAGGGGTACAATTCACCTCACGCTTCTGGAAGGCACTTTGTGAAATCTTGAAGATTGAGCTTTCTCTCTCCTCAGCCTATCACCCACAGACTAATGGGCAGACAGAGAGAACCAACCAAACCCTCGAGCAATATATCCGATGTTTTACTTCCTTTTCTCAGGACAATTGGGTTTCCCTGCTGCCTCTAGCGGAATTTGCATACAATAATGCCAGTCACTCAACCACTAACCAATCCCCCTTCTTTTCCAATTATGGTTTTCACTTGACTTTTTTACCAGATTTTGTTTCAGAATCCCCAGTTCCGGCAGTCCAGAAGACAGTGGAATTCCTCAAACTCAACAATCAGGTCCTACAAGAAGCTATGTCCAAGGCCCAGGCAGATAGCAAGAGGAACTTCGACCAAAAGAGAAGGGGGGAGCTGGTTCTGCAACCTGGAGATCAGGTATGGCTGTCTACATCCAATATCAAATTGATGTGCCCTTCTAAAAAACTTGCACCTAAATTTATGGGACCTTTTCCTGTTAAGAAGAAAATTAATGAAGTGGCCTATGAACTGTCTTTACCTGATTCTCTTAAAGTTCACCCGGTATTTCACGTATCTTTGTTAAAACCTGCTGTGCCTAATCCCTTCCCTGACAGAGGAACTGACCCGCCTGAACCTGTTTTGGTGGATGGTAACCAGGAATATGAGGTGGAGGCTATTCTCAATTGTAGAAGAAGACATGGGCAAGTACAATTTTTGGTCAAATGGAAAGGGTACGGTCCAGAAAGTAATTCCTGGGAACCAGACAGTAATTTACATGCAAAACGGCTAGTTCGTACTTACCTGATTGCCCACCCTGAGAAGGCAAGCCGCCTGGGCATCCGGAGGCTGCCCCTTGTGGGGGGGCAATGTCAAGGACTTTCCAGGCATTTCCGGTCCTTCCGTGCGCACATAGGTGCGCGGCGGGTGCGCGCGCGTGCACGTTAGCGTGCGCGTGCGCGTTAGCGCGCGCGGCGGCGCGCGCGTGCATGTGCGCATGCGCGGGAACGCAATTGGCGCCAAAACGGGCTTTAAGAGCCCAGCAGTGACACTCAGCCAGTGCTGTGTTGTCTTTAAGCTTCCTGCTTGTCAGCCACCCGAAAACCTGATCCGAAACCTGAACCTGTGATCTCCCGTTACCGACCCGGCTCTGTTTGGACTACTCTACCTTCTCCTACCCGACCCGGCCTGCCTGACCTTGTTACATCTGTCTTTGGTTACCGACTCCAGCCTGCCTACCGACTCTGCTTTTGCCTGCTCCTATCATCTGATTGATCTGCTGTTGCCAACTGGACTGTCTGACCTTGCCTCTGCTGATTCCCACTTGTTTGATCCACCTGTTGCCTGGTTCTGTTGTATCCTGCTTCAACCACCTACAGCTGCAGTCCTACATCCTGCCATCCGCATACGGACATTACTGGAGGACCTTCCTGTTGGTTCCAACACCTTCCTCTACAACCAGGCACTCCTACCCCACTGTGCTCACGTCACCACTGTCCCCATCTCCAGTGGCACGTGAACCAGCGCTGTATGAGAGGTCTCCTCCTACAAGTCAGGCTCTACGTCCAGGTACGTAACAGGCAGCAAACTACGGTACATAAAAATCTCCATAGGTTACCAGGTTAGAGTTACAGAGGAGGTCTTTTGCTAGAATTATTGCTCTCACTCTGACGATATCTCACATGTGTGATTTGAACACTGTTTACATTTGCGTGCGTGACTTACGTATGCGTTTTCTTTGCAGCACGAGCACGCGGGGATAGGGGCGCTTTAATGTTTTTTTTTATTATTATTATTTATTTTTCTTTTATATTGTCCTTTTAAAAAAAAAAGAAAATTCTGATCACTTTTAATGCCGTCACAAGGAATGTAAACATCCCTTGTGACAGTAATAGGTGGTGGCAGGTACTCTTTACGGAGGGATCGGGGGTCTATAAGACCCCCAAATCCCACTTTTGCACTTAAAAGTATTCAAATCGGAAAAATTGGCGATTCTGAATACTGTAATTTTTTTCTAATCAGCGCCATCATTGGCAGCCGAGTAAACCGGAATTCGGTCAGTCTCAGCCTTGGCGGCGGACGCTCCGGCTGGTGGCTCAAGTTGCCCGGTGAGACGGGAGGCCACGGCAGAGGGGGGGGGGTGTCTTTTAGCCGCATTGGTTGTCATCACTAAAAAGCCAACCGCTGTACGGTTGACACAAAGGTGATTTATTATTATTGCACAGAAATAGGGGGTAGAAAATACTCCTATTTAATAAGACCAAAATACATCAATACTATACATGCACCCTCTTAATGGCATTAACAGCAGGGTATAATTTGACAGGTACGCATCGGGGTCAACTACATAGTTATAAAAATAATAATAATAATAATATCCGCGCTTAGGAAGTGGAACTGCTGCCCCCCTAAAAAACTACACCTAGATGCAGCAAGAATATATAAAAACAAAGGAAAGGGGTTTTGGCGCTGTTCAGAAATAAGCGTAAAAAGGGGTATAAATAATAAAATGTTGAAGCGGGAGGTATCTAAAATATTTTGCAAGCCAGAGATAAAGTGCAGATGCAAGAGGTGAACTAATGGAAATAAATCAGCACTAATATCACAATAAGAGTCACAACGTGTTGAAGGTGTCCAAAGATAAAATACAGTGTTCAGTGAGCATAAAAAGGTGATCAATAAATATTGATCAATAAATATTGGAGAGTGATATCTAATTCAAATTATTAGAAAGTACACGTGCATCAATAAATACAAATATTATATGACAAATAATGCTAAAAAAACGAAAAACTTTATATCATAGGCTTTAAATAGATAAAATACAAGCGATCTGTATATGCATAGCATATTTGAAAAGGCCACAGAAAAAATATATAAATATGTAAAGTAAATGTCCAATGCAATCCAGCAGTATTAATTGCTGATATTCGAACTAAGAAAAATTATTATTATCAGTAATTAATTATGTTGTAATCATCAATAACCAATAAATTGAAAGTCCTCCGTGCACCAGGCAGAGCACAGTTGCAGGGAACCAATCAGTAAATGAATGCGATCTGCACAAAAAGCAGTTTAGTGAAAAACCAAGTTCAGTATAGTAAAATCAAGGCAAAAATTTATTGTTCTTGACAATGAGATGAAAAAGGTGATAAACAGCTGTGGTGGTCCAGTACTCCCCTCCTTCCGACCGTGCCCCTAATGTGATTACACTCACCGGAGTGCCCAACCCCTGCAGGGGTAATGAGCATAAAAGTAGTGGTCCACGTAGGTCTCTCTCGTCTGGGCCGGGGGTGTCCTCCTTCTCCAGGGGGTTACTGTCAGCTGGATCCTGGTTCCTCTGTCATCCGGTATTCTCAGCAAATATGAATGAAAAGTGTATGGGGAAGGGATAGATTCATAGGGTAACTCCGTTTGATTAAAAATGGTAAATTTAATTTTGTTTTAAAAGCAAGAACCACCAAGTGGTGTAAACAGAGTATAAAGGCCTAGCAAGCCCATGCAATGAGAACCGGCGTCTATGAAGCAGCTGTTCCGGGGAAGCGGCGTGCGTTCCACGGCCGCAGTGAGTCCAAAACCGGAAGCGGTGGCTGCGCCGGACGTGACGTATTGCGTACCAAGATAGTCCCGTCTTACGCGTTTTGTCATAGGACGTCGTCTGAGGCTCGGCCATCTTGGTACACCATACGTCTTATATACAAGAAAGGTGTAGCCGCGCCGACCAATAGGGGGATAAGGAGGTAAACAAGGGAAGGATGCCCACTCAGGGAAAACATTAGTATCCATACCAAGGGCTAGGAATGGTCCTACACACTACCCTCCCCCTCTAGTGGCTATAATTTGGAATGACATGGCGCGGCAACTTATACAAAAGCATGTTTTAAAGCACACAATATAAAGTGAACTGGACATGAATATTCCCATAAGTGGGAGACTATAGGTGCAAAAAGGTCAGTGCAACCTGTGAAGAATCAAGAGACTAGGTGTTTGATTAGATTATGCCGATAATATAGGCATGTGAGAATTAAAAACAAATTAAAGTGAGTTAAAAGCTGTGCAACTAGCGTGCAAGAACAATAGGAGTTTTTATAGGTGAGTATGGGTATACGTGAGCAAAAAGTATATATGATGTGTACATAAGCCTAATAGCATCAAGATATGAGTATTAATACACGTGATGAAACAGCAATATATAGGAATAGCTATATAGAGGATAGAGGATCAAAGGTCATATAGCTGAAGCACAAAAACAGATGGTAAGTCTAAGGGAATATGAGGGGTAAAAAGGTATACCCACGTTAAAAATGTGTATAATAAAAATATATATATAGGAAGGATGTGTAAAAAAAAACATTAGTTATAAAAAATGGTATATATAAAAGACCTTTATAAATTACGAGAAGCTAAAAGATATGTGGCACAACCGCAAGGCCATTATGACTAAAAAGCCTTAAGGTAGTAAGAAAGTGAGGCTAAAAAAAATTAAAGAAGGTTAGAAATTGGATAAAAAGCAATTTAAATCTATATCCACATTTAACCCTTTGGGCACCAAAGATTCTAAAAGGTATATCCATTTTGTTTCGTTTTGTGAGATTTGGATCTTCTTGTTTCATCCTCGCCAGTGGTCATTGATAGTATCTATACCATAAAAAATGAGACCTGTAGGGTCTCTGTGGTGGTATTCATCAAAGTGTCTGGAGAGATTGTGTTTGGGGAAGCCCTTTTTAATGTTATTTATGTGTTCCCTGATCCTGACACATAGGGGCCTTGTAGTCCTGCCCACATATTGCAGTCGGCAGGGGCATTCGATAACATAAGTGACGTGTGCTATTACATGTGACCAGTTCTTTAATGGTGAATTCCTTCCCCATCCTGGATCTGAAAGTAGTTCTTCTCCTAGGTTGTTTCTTGCTGACTCGGCATGCAAGACACCTCTGACACTTGTAGAAACCCTTCAGTTCAGAGAACAATTTTACAGGTCTGGGAGGGTCTATAACATTCTTTACCAGGTGATTCCTGAGTGTGGGGGCCTTTCTATAGATGAATCTTGGCTTCTTATCCAGTAGTTTCACTAGTGTCCTGTCAGATTTCAAAATAGGCCAATATTTCCTCACTATATGTTCAATTGATTTAAATTGGTTGCTGTACCCCGTAATGAAGGCCACATTCGTTTGTTGCTGGTTGGGGTGTCTCTCCTTTGGCCTCAATAATGAGGCGCGGTCCATTCCCTTAATATTCTCTTTTAATTTTTGTAGAGGTTCAACCGCGTATCCTTTGTCCACAAATTTGTCTATTAGAGTGTCTGCCTGTATGAGGAAATCCTCAGTATTGTGGCAGTTTCTACGTATTCTGAGAAGTTGGCCCTTGGGAATGTTATTGATACATTTTGGGTGATGGCAACTGGAGGTGGGGATGTACCCATTACGGTCAGTGACCTTGAAGAAGGTTTTCGTGAGTATCTCATCCCCTCTCTTGAAGATCTGTAAGTCCAGGTAGTCTACTGGGTTGAAGTCGCATGTCCCTGTAAAGGAAATTCCAAACCTGTTGTGGTTGAGTTCTGCCAGGAAGGCTTCAAAAGATTCGGTACTGCCTTCCCATAAGATAATTACATCATCTATATACCTGCGGTAGAATTTTATCTCTGGTATTTTCTTCTTGTATACATAACGTTCTTCCCACATATCCATAAAAATATTATTTCCATTAGTTCACCTCTTGCATCTGCACTTTATCTCTGGCTTGCGAAATATTTTAGATACCTCTCGCTTCAACATTTTATTATTTATACCCCTTTTTACTCTTATTTCTGAACAGCGCCAATACCCCTTTCCTTTGTTTCAACTACATAGCTATCTCACAATTATTTAGTTTTTTTCATAAGTAATTAATTATACGATTAGTTACTACAAATTATACCTAGCTGTATGTACCATGAGGGGGTGTATGGGGTACTGTTCTTAATGTCGTATTAAATACAGATGCTTTGCTTTCTTTTAATGTGCAATAATTTGGATTTTTTTTTATCCAAACCAGTGCGTTGTTTCCGGAGGTTGGATTTTCCTGAACCTTTAATTTCCCACATTTGCATGTTTTTTTGATTTATGTAAATTTTTTGGGAAGTGGTGCTGAGGTTTTCAGTTACACCTAGTGTGTGTTCCACAGTAAGGGTCCTTTCACACAGGCTTTTCTGTGTACGGACTCCACTTTGATGAGCAGGGATCGATCCGCTTATCCCTGCTGAGCAGGCGGATGACAGATCTGTCTCCACTCACTGTGTGAAGATGGACCGCTCAAAGCCTCGCTGTCCTCTGTCCATTTTCATCCGATCCATTTCGCAAGATGGATGAAAAAATATGGTTTCCATCCATCTGGATTTCAGGATCGGATCGGATATCACCACTGACATTCGCCGCTCCATAGGGCTGAATAGAGCATCCGATCAGGTCCACCTGAAAAACTGACAGGCGGACCTGATCGGAAAGCCTGTGAGAAAGGGGCCTTGGAGACAATTTAATGGAAAATAGATTACAAAGCCATTAAGTAGTGGAAGTGTACAGTATTAAATAAATATGTAGATAGTAAACACCAAATGGTTATAGTTGCAATTCAACCCACAAGAAAACAATTGTAAAAAAGTATCCCAAACCGGAGGGGACAGAAAAGGTGGGGCTTACTAAAAAGCAACACACATGATGAATCTCCTATGTATCAAAAAAGTATAAATTAATTTTTATTGGTGTGTAGAAAAAGATTATATAAAAACCTAATTGTTGACTATTTCTGTTACAAATTGTCAACTAGTCCAGGTGGGCTAGTCGAAAAACAACCACAAAAATGGGGGGACAAGACAACATGTAACAAATAACAAAAAAGCGTCCGGACGCAGAAAGAAATTGGTGACAGCCTTGCCCTCCACATTGGTGGAATGTACAGCAATTGCTGAATAAGGCAAAAGGGCTACCATCAATTCCCCCTGGGGGCTCAAGCCTGTAAAGGGAAGGAGAAACTAAGCAGGGATGGAGTGCTAAAAAATGTGTGTGTCCTGCAGACTAGATATACAAACAAGACCATTAATTGTCCATCTAACGCACTGAGCAGAACTGCACCAAAATGCCACTATACGTGTAGGTAGTAACAACACTGTCCAAAGATGTATGTATATCACTCCGGCTAGATATGAGGTGCTGAAGGAAGTCCGAATATATCCTACTGTGGATATGTCCCCAATGGAACAATAGAACAGTTATCAGATAGCAATGAGCAAAGTTAAACAGTCTACTGACATAATTCCGTCATGTAAACAGATGCCACGCGTTACCACTTTTAATGACTAGTGGATGCCGACTGAAGCTATGTGCAACATATGTTCCTTCTTAAGCCTTCAGCTTCCGTGGAATTCTCATGTCATCCGGGATGTTACTTGGGGAAGCAGTGTATTAATAGGGCCAGCAAGGCCTGCTGTGCGAAGGGGCTTGTCGCCTGTGTATCAGGCAATGTCCATGGACGTGCACGCCAGATTCTTTCCTTCCTGCTTTAGTGATCATATGATCATGGTCCTCCCTTCAGTGAACAGGTTCGCCAGCACCAATGGGGGATGACGTCGCGTCCGGACGGAACTTACATCAACGCGTTTCACATAGGGGGAGTGTGTAGCTTCATCTGGATTTATAGATGGCGTATGATGGCTCCTTTTTAAGAGTGTCCATTCCTCAGATACGCCCACCAAGTGAGAGGTTCTTAAAGGAGCAACCCCAAGTTTGTATAGTAACCAGATTACTGAAGTTTGTTGATCTTTATTCACCTAAGTGGCTATGTGTGCTCAATGTTTTATTATTTTTCTTATTTTAAAGTGCCAATTATCCTTAAAGATGTCCTAAATATAGACTCATTGAGGAGGACAGGTGAGATGTCACAGAAAAATAGGAGTACAAGAAGTACAGAGTATCAAAACATATAGTTGTCCAATGTCCATTATTTTACCAAAGAGGCAGTCTCGATCTTTTAAATCCATCCCAACTATAGATACTTTAATCTTTCAATTGATAATAAAAATCACAGGAGGGAGGGGATAGACAAAAGGCAAGACACAAGAGAGAGACATACATCAAAGAAAAGAGACAGGGGACATGTCACTGTTGAATACATATATAAATGTGCAGCCAGATTGACTAGTTCCATAAATAGATACGTATCAGAGAGCATGTAAACATTACATCTCCTATCATCCAATTACAAGGTGACCATAGTTGACTCGTGATGTAAAGAGTCCCCTAGGTGGTAGTGACCTAGGTTACCAGGAAGGGTTGTAAATTTAATTCCATGTTCAGGCCTGTCGGAATGAGAGAGCCTAACCGGAAAATCCATAGCTTTTCCTTCTGTTGTAAAACCTGGTCAAAGTCACCTCTCCTAGGGGAAAGGTTAAGAACGTATATACCTTTAACTTGCATGCCAGACAGTTTGCCCTGATGGAACTGGGCAAAATGTCTGGCCACCGGTTTATCAGGGTTTTTTTCCACTATTTCTCTCATGTGTTCTCCCAGGCGGATTCTGAGCTGACGTTTTGTTTTGCCTATATACATTTTATTTTTTTCAAATATAGATTTTATTAATGCCCAACTCGGGCGATGAAAAGAAAAAACAACAAAACAAAACAGAGATAACAGAAATATTGGTACAACATGTATATGACCATCCAATAACGGGGGGGGGGGGAGAGGAGATCTAAATAAACAACAGTCACGTATAAGAGGGAAGTCGACAAAGGGTATACACATGTTCCTAAGCTGCTGTGCACCCCAAAGCCCAACCTCCAAAGACTGTCAATGTAGGGCTAATAGCCCCTCTCAGCAGTACATGCGCATTCTGGGGCTTCAGGCCTGGAAAGAACAACCCCACGTCTGTTCCATCCCCCCCCTCCCAACCGCCCCCCACTCCGACAGGGTAGGACTCAGAGGGCGGAGGGGAGGAGGGGGTTTGGGATCTCCAAATTACAGGGGGGATGTAGGTGGGAGAGGGGGAAGCACAGGTAAGGTAGGGTAGGTATAAGGGGGAGGGGGGTAAGGCCCGGTTGGTTGAGGGCGGCCTCTGGTCTCATCACATAACGAAAGAAAGAAGGGAGATGGTTTCCTTATAATGTTTTAAGGGCTGTACCTTCTGATGAAAGGACAAATTGAAGCCACAAATCCCATGTCGCTTTGCATTTCTCCTCCTGTTGTTTCGCCGTGAGCACCAGGTCCTCCATTCTCCTAATGTCTTCCACTCTCTGGATCCAGCTAGCAATCGATGGTGGGGCCTGACTTTTCCAGTTAATCGGAATGCAAGGTTTTGCAGCATTTAGCAAATTACCGATTTTTTGTATTTATTAATCGACATAGTATTTATATGAAGGAGAAAAAATGCCGGATCGTTTGGAATAACATAGTCTGTAAATTTCTGTATAGTCGTTCTGACTGTAGACCAGAAATGGGATAACTTCGGACAGGACCAGAAAATGTGTAATAGCGTACCTCTGTTTCCCTGACACCTCCAACACATTGCTGGGGTGTTCGGATAATAGGTATGTAAGATTTGTGGGGTCATATACCACCTTGTCATCATTTTATAATTGGTTTCTTGTACTTTCGTACATATGGAGGATTTCAGAGCTAACACTATTACACGTTGAGACTGATTTGGAGTAAATGTACAATTTAGGTCTTTTCCCCATTTACTCAGGTATTACGGAGGTGTGTTGTCCTTCGGGGAGGTCAAGAGGTTGTATAATATGGGCAGTGTCCTCGGGAGTCTCTCCGTTTCTGAGCATAGCGTCTCTAAGAAGGTGAGAGGTCTGTTGAAGTCTTGTGGGTTAGGTATAGATGAGAGAAAATGTCTTAGTCGTAACGCCGTCCAAAACGGTAGCTTAAAGGTACCTGTCTCGCTTCCGAGTGCTTCTATGGAAGGCCAGGAATTATTCTGTATGAAATGTCTTGCTTGTGTACAATTTATGTCTTTAAAGATATTTCTAGTCTGAGGGTCAAGTCCCGGGGGAAATTTAGGGTTCCCTATGATAGGCTATAGAGGTGAGTTTGGTGTGGATAGAGATTGTGTGTGACAAATTTGGGATTCAACACGAAGTGTCGTCCCTATCAATGGGTGGGTCTTGATTTCAGCCGGGAGGTGCTCGTAGCACCATGCAGCTCCCTGTAGGGGTACTTGTGATTATGCCTGTTCTAGATGTGTCCATAATTTTAGGTCCCTGTGTCGGTTCCAATCTATAATTCTCCCAAGCTGTACAGCCTGGTAGTATTTCTTTACATCGGGGATTGCAAGCCCTCCGTTTAGTTTTGGCAGTGAGAGTAGGGAGCGGGGTATTCTTGGTCTCTTATTTGCCCAGATGAATTTGTACAACTGACTACGTACTTGTTTGAAGAATGCCGTTGGGATAAAGATCGGGAGTGCCTGCAACAAGTAAAGGAATTTAGGTAGTATGCACATTTTAATAAGGTTTCACCTGCCAAACCACGAGTGGAGACCTCCGTGCCACGCCTCCAGTAAGGATCGGGTTCTAGTTAGTAGAGGGGGGAAATTCAGATAAAAGGTGTGCTTGAGATTGGCTGGTATATGGGTGCCTAAGTACTTCAGGGCTGTCTCTGTCCATTTAAAGTTGAAGTTAGCGCGTATCGTCTGCATATTTGATTTGGATATGCCTACTCCCATGGCCTCCGACTTACCATAATTCATTTTTAGGTTGGATATAGTTCTGTATTTGTCAAATTCCCGGAGGAGGTTCGGGAGGGATATCACAGGGTTTGTTAGGGAGAAAAGCAGATCGTCTGCGTAAGCTGAGACTTTGTATTGTGTGTCTCCTATTGTGAGTCCCTGGATGTCCGGGTTCTGTCTGATTTTACATAGGAAAGGCTCTAATGACAGGGTGAAAAGGAGGGGCGACAGCGGGCAGCCCTGTCTGGTCCCGTTCTTAATCGAGAAGGGGTCCGACAGCAAGCCATTTACTTTAACTTGTGCAGAGGGGTTGGAGTAGATTTGAGAAATCCATCTCATCAAATTCTCCCCAAGTCCTATGTATCTAAGGAAGGATAACATATAGCCCCAGTCAACTCTGTCAAAGGCTTTTTCGGCGTCCGTATTTATGAAGATTGAGGGCGTTTGAGTTTTGTTGGCAAAGTGTATCAGGTTTAAGACTTTAATTGTGCCTACTTGATCTAAATGAACTAGTGATTGCAGGTGGTGGGCTAGTCGGGTCGCTAGAATCTTGGTGAATAATTTAAGGTCTGTGTTAAGAAGGGAGATCGGTCGGTAACTACTACATATTGTGGGGTTCTTACCTTATTTAGGTATGACTGTGATATGTGCTCGCAACATGTCCTTAAAAAGGGTTGCTGTGTCTCCTAATTTATTATAAAAGGATGCCATATGAGAGCTAAGGGATGGAAACAGTGTTTTATAATACTGTAGGGTAAGGCCGTCAGGTCCTGGGGCACTACCTGGTTTGGTGGAGTTCAGCGCGAGTTCCAGTTCGTCGGTCGTAATTGGGGCATCTAATTCTGATATACTTTCCGGTGTCAGTGTGGGGATTTGAGCAGAGGCTAAATATGCCTCGATCAGAGGTAATTTGTTAGTGGGGGTTGGGATATTGTATAGGTCAGTGTAGTATTCTTTGAAGGTGTTGGCAATGTGTCGTGGCAGATTAGCTATCGTGTTGGGCGCTGTCTTAATTTGCAGGACGTACGTCTGTAGTCCGATTTCCTTAACTGCCCTAGCTAACATGCGTCCGCATTTATTTCCGGACTCGTAAGATATGAGCCGGCATTTCTGTAGTGCAGCTTTCGCCTTGTAGTTTAGAAGTTCGTTAATTTGGTTTCGCAGAGAAGCAAGTTCCGCTTCTACTATCGGGTCTAGGGAGATTTTGTGCCGCGTCTCAGTGGAGTGGAGGTCGGCGAGAAGCTTCTCTAGTTGTACGCCCTTCTCTCTCTTGATTCGTGCACCATGTTTTATAAAAATTCCCCTGACAACCGCCTTGTGTGCCTCCCACACTGCCCCTGGGGCGGACCCTGCCATTGAGTTGGTCTGGAAGTAGAATTTCAATTCCTTAGTCACCTCCTCCAGGACTACCGGGTTCTGCAGAAGGCTCTCATTTAGTCGCCAGAATCGTGTCCTGGAGGAGGGATTTCTGAGAGTTTGTAGTTGAGTGTAATAGGGGCATGATCGGACCATGTCCTGAGACCTATTGTGGCACCAGAAAGAAATCTATTATTGTGTATAATTTATGGGGATTGGAGTAGAAGGTGTAGTCCTTCTCCCCGGAGTGCTGGAGCCGCCATACATCTATCAGCTGAGCATAGTAAAGGTCTTTAATTATGCGTTTACGAGCCCCAGTCGGTAGGGATGACTTACCCGAAGATGTGTCCATTCCAGGAGATAGCGGGGTGTTAAAGTCTCCCCCCAAATAAGTTGGCCTCCCTGAAATGTCGACAGTTGCGTTAGTGTGTGCCGTAAAAAGGTGTCTTGGTTTGTGTTCGGGGCATAAATGGTTGCTAGCGTCAATTGCACATCACCTATGAAACCTTTAATAAATGTATATCGTCCTTCTTTGTCTAGTTTAACATCACTCTGGGTCCACTGTATTCTGCTAGATAGAAGAATGGAGGTACCTCTTGATTTAGTTTTGTTGGTGGAGTGAGACGCTAAGGGGAAGAATCTGTTCTTGAGGATAGGTATTTTGTCTTCTTTAAAGTGAGTTTCCTGGATAAAGGCTATATCTACCCTGTCTTTCCGTAAGTCATTCATAAGCATTCGTCTCTTTTCCGGTGTATTGAGACCTTTTGCGTTAATAGAGTACACTTTGAGGCCGTCCATTGCCAACCGGCGTTATGGGGGGGTAGACTGGGTTACGTTCAGCAGAGGAGTGTTGTATAGAGGAGGGATTCCTCGGGGGGGAGGGAGAGGGGGGAGGGGAGGGTGAGGGGGGGAGGGTAATGGGGGTTAAAGGTCAGAAGGGGGCCGGTGTCCAGAAAACAGGTGCGGTCCCCGATTCAAGATGAGGAATTCCCAGAACCAGGGATATCTCTTTTATATTCCCCTTGGTTCACCTGTGGAGGGGAAGAGAATATTGGTCAGGGGAGGAAAATGGGGAGGACTGGGTTGCTAAATGCAAGTCTCTTGCTTGCTCAATACGACCCAGCCAACGTGGTCTGGGTATGTGTCAGCCTACGTGGGGGAGTGTCTGAACAAGGCCAACATAGGGAGGTGAGCTCCCAACTCATTCCGCCCAGCCCATGCCGAGAGATCAAACATGTCTGGACTACCTAACAGTATCTCTACAAACTCCGCCCCCAACCACCCCTAGACCGAGGTCAGACGGGGGGGGGCAGACCTCCATCCCCAATCAGACCCTGCATTTCCATCTGTCTCCCGGAATAGTCTCTGCTCGTTAGAGCCCCCAACCTTCCCACACATTCAAGCATTATTAACATTTCAGTGTGACATTAGATCTGCATATAGAAACCATATGATTAACCCTTAGAGTTATAGCACCAAAAAAAAAAAAAGAAAAAAGGGGGAGGAAGAAAAAATAAAGGGGGGGGGGGGGGTTAGCTGTGGTGCACCTGTCTCCTGGATAGAGTAATCTCTGCTCTCGCAGAAGGGCGGTGTGACAGGACCCTTTTAGTCAGATCGGTCAGGAGGGTGGGAGCATGCAGGGGTTTAGTAACCGAAAGACCTCTGCAGTGATTCTCTAATCTGTGCAGATTCCATGCAGCCAGAAGTCCAGGGCTCAGGGCTCTCATGGGGGATCTCACTATGCAGGCGACTGTGGGTTCAGGGGCTAGCTCATCTAGGGAACCCGGGCGTTGTGTCATCAGCATGGTAGCATTGGCCTGTGCCTGTCCAGCGTTCTGGACCTCTGGAGTATTGGGGTCAGTCACAGATATCAGGGGACTCAAGATACCTGAAAATAGTCATATTAGGGAGTCTGATTGGATTACCTGGGGTTCCATGTGTCTTCTGGCTAGGTCCCAGGGGAGGAGGCGAACAGCAGTCCGGAGCGCTTGCAGCAGGGGCATCTAGTTGGCGGATATAGGAGGGGAGAGAACCGTCTACATCTCACATGATCCTTCCGGTGTGTGAGCTCGGGATCTTCTGCGCTGCCTCTGCGGTCTGGGTGGTAAGTGCCGCTGTGAAGGTTGCTGGTTTCCCCGGTTGCCCGCTTGTGGGAGGAACTGGAGCCAGTTTGGTACTCTGATGGGGTCAGTCTCCAGGAAGTCAAACAATCTCGGGAGATCTCTTGGTGACCGGAGGGTGAAGAGACGCTGCTCTCTCTTAAAGGTTACCAACAGGGGATATCCCCATCGGTAAGTAGCAGCTCGGCGGCGGGCTAATTCCAACACTGGGCGGAGCATAGCCCTCCTCTGTAGAGTAGCCCAGGAGAGGTCAGGGAGTATCTTTACTGGAGGTCCCATCAAAGTCCACTTCCCCCGCTTCCCATGCTCTACGGGTAATTTCTTCTTTATGGGTATAGTGGCGGAGTCGGCATATTACGTCTCATGGTCTGTTGGGGGTCGGTGGATCTCGGTCCTAGGGCCCGGTGAATTTGGTCGAATTCTAGCTGTGGTGGTAATGGGTCGCTCGGGAGTCCTCTGAAGATGGCAGTGGCTGTGTCTTCTACCCTCGTAGGCGGAGGTTGTTCCTCCTGCTCCTGTCTTCCATCTCCTCCATATGCAGCTGTAACATGGTAGCTGCATCTATGTGGGCGTCCTGCAGACTCTCTAGGGCCGACACTCTCTTCTCTAGGTCTGTCACTGAGGTCTCTCCCGCGGTCAGACACTCAGTGCGCCCAGCTCTCCTCTCACCTCCTGCATATCCTTTGTGTGCCGAGTCTCGATCCGGACGATGAGCGACTCGATGTCGGCTTTAGTGGGGAGGGCTCGGAGCAGTGCCCACATCACAGCATATCCCGCAACACCCATAGCAGTATTTGGCGGGGTGCCCAGGTCTGATTGTAGCCCCGCCGGTGCCTCCGAATAGGAGTCCAATTCCATAGATGTGGCTGGGGATGCCGGCCGGCTTCCTTGTTGCGAGGCCCTACTTGTTTCCCCACGTGGTTCCGCCATCATGTGTTCTGCAGAGGTGCGCCTCCTCTGTGTCAGAAATTGATCAATAGCCACTCCGGGTCCCTTTTTCTTTGTTGAGTTGCTCTTCCCTCTGGTTCTCCGCTTTGCCGAGTACATTCCCTGAGTATTTAGGTAGCTTTTGGCTCAAAATAGGCTTGGATGGCCGGGAGAAGGTCGGGAGCTCGAGGAACAAGCGTCTCTACTCAGCCATGCTCAGGCCACGCCCCCTATATACATTTTATTACGTGGCACAGTTCACAAGACTTTTAATCTGAAAATTAGTTTTGTTTTGGGAGTCAATAAAGGTTGCTGTCCTGTGTACGTATGGGCACACCTGGCAGTGTCCACAAGGGAACATTCCCTTAGTTCTCGGAAATTGGGACAGTGTTTTCTGATTGAATAAGGTTTCGGGCCCTCCACTATCCCTGGGGTGTTAGTGAGAATCCTCCAATGTTTTAGTAAGATCTATATTACAATGTCCCATTGGGTACCAAATTGTGTGATAATTCTCACTGGGACAGGGTCCAGGGTTGGGGGAAGGGTAGAGGGAATCCTCTTCGCCAAGAGGGTCGATCCCGACCTGCTGCCTTGTGTTTGGCCCTTCTAATCTGTTTATGGGAGTACTCACGTTCCCGGAAACGTTTATATAGCTCATCACTTTCTCGCCTATAATCCTCCGCATTAGAGCAGTTGCGTCTAATGCAGAGGAATTGGCCCACTGGGATACTGTCCTTCAGCCATCCTGGGTGATGGCTGTCCGCACGGAGTAACGTATTGGCCGAGGTCTCCTTCTGATAGGTGTGGGTCACAAGGGTTAAGTCACCGATGCCAATTGAGAGGTCCAAAAAGGAAATCCTCTCATGGTCACATACAAATGTAAATTTAATATTGCGGTCATTGGATTTCAAAACCGCAATAAAATTCCTTGATCGATTCTTCGTCGCCCTTCCAAATGACAAACACGTCATGGATGCACCTGAGCCACGTATGCACGTGTCTTAGGTACATCGGCGAGGTGTAGACCAGGTCTTCCTCCCATAGTCCCAGATGCAGACATGCATACGCCGGTGCCCCCATGGAAGTACCGTTGGTTTGTTGGTAATAATTAGACAAGAATTGAAAACAATTGTTGTTGAGGGCAAACGTAAGGAGATCCACCAAAAATTCATTTTGTGGTCCACACCTGGGAAAATGGTTTTCAAGAAAAGTCTTAGTGGCCCTGATTCCCCACTAATTTTCGTGGTTTTTTTACTAGCCCACCTGGACTAGTCGACAATTTGTAACAGGAATAAGTCAACAATTAGGTTTTTATATAATCTTTTTCTACACATGTTTTGTATACACCAATAAAAATGTATTTATGAGATCATAGATAGGTACGGGCGGTACTCAGGAGTACGCATAAACTGGGGAAAGTGCCTTTTTTAGGAAAATAGACAGCATTATTATCTCCTTTATCTGGAACGGTAAGGTCCCTAAGATAGCCAAAACCACTCTACAGCTCCCGGTTACGCTTGGGGGTTTGGCACTTCCGTGTCTGCAGAAATATTACTGGGCGGCGGTTCTGGTGACACTGAAGTGGTGGCTGGCGGATAAACCTGCCAACCCGGCATCTACTGTTGAGGCCGCGTTGCTAGGCTCCTACTCAGAACTAAGAAACCTGATCCATAGGGGTCCCCAGTCTAACCCCAAGATAACCACCCCTATGAAGATGACTCTTAAATTGTGGGATATAGTGAACAAGAGATTTGGGGAACCCAAGACATGGTCTCCTGTGACGCCACTTTGGGGCAACCCGAAACTCCCACACTTCCATTCCATTCCGGACCCCTTAATCTGGGCTAGATACGGGATCACGACCATAGGAGATACAATGTCCCAGGGCCAGCTTGCACCATTTAACACCCTAAAGAGTAACAAAGGTTTCCCGAACCAAATGTTCTTCAGGTACCTTCAAATACGGCACGCTTTCCGCTCCCAATTCCCCTACGGATGTCAGACTTGGAAACAGAACTACGATCCCCAGACAGCAGCAAAACGTTATCAAATATATACAATAGACTGACACTATTAGACACGTCCAAGGTCTCTAGCTTGTTCTCGTGCTGGCAAAATGATATCCCCAAACTTGCGGACGATGACTGGGAGGAGGGGATTCAGCAATACCTGACCCTGACTATCTCATCCAGGGATAGATTCACGCAATTGAAATGTATTCATAGTTTGTCTATAGCAATAATAAGGTATCTGTTTATGAGATCAATTTTAAAGAACTGCACCTGTTCATAATAATAAATAAATAATTTTTGATACTAATTAAATTTGTATAGTTTTACTATATACTTAATTATCCGATCTAATTTTATCACTGCCAACAGTAGCCTCTCTTTGGGCCATGGGCTGTAAACCTGTTGACAACATTGCGCAACATGCTTTTCCACAATTCTTGTTTTCAAATCCTCAGAAAAATCTTTGCGGCTCTCTTTTCTCCATGCACTGAAAGGTTCAATTTATCACTATGTTAACTGGTTGCCGGTGAGATTTCTATATTGTCAGCACCTGTTAATTGATACAGGTAAGTGTACAAATTACAGGAGCATCACAAACTTGGAATATAATTATTTCTTACAATTTTGAGAAAATGGCAATAATTTCACACATTTTTGCGTGGAATGTGTCAAGATTTTGCTTCTTGTTTCTCCACTTTTTTGTGTCATACGACTACAAACAAAAGAAATAAACATTAGAATGCCTAAACATTTGTAATTGCAACAATTTTCTTGGTGAAGTGGGGCAGTATCTGACAGAAATGCAGGGGTGCCAATCTTTTTGGCCATGACTATGTGAGGTGATGGCCTGCATATGCAGTCTAGTCAGATTCTTCATGAACAGGTCAGGCCTTGAAGGTCACAGTTTCTGGTAATTATAAAGGAGAATGTACATCAGTCAAGGTACTTTATACACCATTGCTGGAGTTTCTCCAACGGGGTTGTCCTCATCATGGCTTTTGGTGTGCTACAACCAGACCCTGCTAGACTGGATGTTGAGGGGATAACCTGGAAGTAACCTTTTAGGCACTGGGTTCCACATGGGGAGCTTTCCAGACAAGTCTTGTAAAAGTTAGCTGCTTAAAAGCTTTCCAGGCTGAGAGCCACTAGCATTGACTCAGCTCTTGATCTGTCTCACTTTGTGAGTAGGCAAGTCAGTCTGGGCACCAGGAGCAATCTCATTGCATAATTTGCAGAGTGAATTAAATCTGTGGGACTGACATTATCTGTTGGGTGAAATGTTACGCACGTACTCTGTGCTGTCTTTTTCACCATAGAGCATTAAGGAAGCATATCCCCAATTCCTGCTTGCAGAGAGCCACCTAGAACTTTGATCTCTTCCCACAGCCCAGCTACAGTGACTTTGGTCACCTCTGACCATCCAACCCTCATTTGCTACCAGCTGTCTGGATTTGGGAGTACCTGATGCCCTGCCTCTTGCTGAGCATATACGTTACCGTAAAGACACACGGCCAAATGTTTGATTCTGTACACAGAGGGGAGAATCCCACTGTACTGGGTGCCCTCAGCTCACGTTCTGCTAACAAATCAGGGCTGCTTACAGTGCTCCTGACAACGGTGATGCCTGGAGATATGGGCTTTGTACCTGAAGTGTATTCTGCCCTCTTTAGCTCTGTCAGGTGTGGCTTGGTTCTCTTCCCTGTTTGGCTGAGGTTTTTACCACAGTCATGCAAAACTCTATGACCCAAACCATCCAGGTAATTGCGGACTCTGATCCCAGGGCTATAAACTCACTTCCACACCCTTTCCGGCAGATTCTCTATCCGCTTGCCTATGGCCTTTGGCAGAGACTGCCCGATTCTCCAGTCCTTGAGTGATGAACTTGCCCCTGAGGAGTTGTGGTTTACCTCCATTACTCCCAAATTAAAGTTGACCATTTTGGCCCTTTGCAGCACTGTTCGCCACTCTGAAACTAGAAAATTAGCCTGTTGGCTAGTGCTTTTTCCAGTCTGGGGTTGTTAAAGCCACAAAAACTTTCCCTTTGAGCCCACTTTTCAACTATTTCCAAGTGGAGACTGAATTCCCCCATGATAAAAGTCTTGCTCCCCCAGTGCTTATTAGCCTTGTATTGGTTTTGTGAGGCTATTATGCAGAAGTAATCTATTCCCACTGTGGATCTAGCCATGTCCCACCTTAATAAATCACTTCTTACTATAGGTAGAGGAAGTATCTGCCTTTAAAAGGGTTGTAACCCCAAAAAAGAATTCTATTTCTTTAAAGCATGATATACAGTATAGCACAGAGCTTTTGCAGCCATTTGTCCCAATACATGTTGTAAAATCTGGTTGTTCCTGTGTTTCCCCTATGTGTACTGACCATGCTAATCATGGCTGCCGATTTATGATAGCGTGGTCAGATTACGTGCCTCAGTCATTCTGCTGTGTGTTCAGAGTCACTGTATCTCCCGCTCTCCCCCTCCACCTGTAATTTCTGTAGTCTGTGCCATGAGAAGCTCCCCTCTCCTCTTTGATACCCCTTGGGTGCAGGAGGTGGTATTCCAAGGCTACAAACTCAAGTTTCACTCCATGTTCCTTCCTCAGTTTCTTACGTCCAACCTTCCTGTGTCACCTAATAGATCTCTATTAAGCTTTCTCAGGTCTTGTGGATCAAGGTGTCGTCAGAATCCATGTAGTAAATGGTTGTTCACTGTTCCCAAACCCAGAGTGGGCATTCACCCCATCTTGGATCTCAGACATTACAGCAATTTGAGTGGATCCTGAACCTATAGAAATCATTGCTGAAAGCAACACAAAACTTGAAGTATCTGGGTCTAGTCCTAGGAGAAAAAACAAAACAAATAAAAAAAAACAAAATCAGAGTATTTCTTCTGCAAGGGAAATTTCAGACTCTGGTCTCAGGCTCAAATCCTCAAGCCTTCCCCACTTACTTTACCCAATCGGTTCCTCTGATGCTGTGGGACCAAAATCTGGTTCTTTTTACCTTGACCAGGACCTTACACTTCTGTCTCTGTCCAGGACCAGTTCACCAAAAGGTGCTGATTTTAGCTGCAAGCAGTCAACGGACTCAAGAAAACAGAACTGTTAACATTTACTTGTCACTCACCCCTCATTTGGACTATTTTTAGGACATCCAAAAAAGTAAACGATTTCTTCTGTCGAAATGGAAAAAAAAAATATGGGATTTTTGTACTCACCCTTTAATAATTTTCCTGGAGTCCATTGAGAGACACAGGTCCCACTCTCAGTTTTTGATCATGCTCTCAGTACTGCTTTACTATAAAATTGAGGTCTGATAGTGAGAGAGGTTATCCTGGGCTAACCTAAAGATTTTCTTTTTGCCAGTGTCCAATCTTCCTTTAAGCTTCAGTATGATTTGAAGGATAAAAAGGTGTCCCTCAATGGACTCCGAAAAAAAAAGAAGAATTTAACAAAAAAATAAAAAATCCTATAAATATTGCTGCGTACCCACTTTAGAGGTGGTGACTGCACTAGTTTCCTTTTTTAGGATAAAGGACATTTCTTTAAATACAGAAAAAAATCGTCCGATTCAGTCTGAAATCCAGTTGCCTGTGTACTAAACTGAAATATAAAACAAAATGTTATCAGCCTTTGTCATTCTCTTCTGTGCTGCAAATTACAGAACATCCATCTCCTATGTTATGAAGAAGAGTATAAAGCCTGGTACGCACCACTTTTTTTTTTTTTTTTTTTTCGTTTAAAAACTGACAGCGCAGGTCAGAGCCTCTGTACTAATGATCTGACATTGGTATCTGTGCTACTGTGTTCTGACAGGGGGACTGCCCCATGGCAGAATGCTCCGATCAGCACTCTCCGCCATTGACAGACCTTTCTGGGTCATGAGCCTTCGACAGAAGCTGGTCGAACGGATGGCTTCTGTCAGACCGGCTGCCATACAAAAGGGCCTAATGTCAGCCAGCTTTCATTGAACCAGCCGATGCCACCCGACATTTGGCCTATGTGTAAAACGGTTAAGGGAAGGTGTTTTTAGTTCAAATCAGAACAGCCTAGGGCAGTGATGGCGAACCTTGGCACCCCATATGTTTTGGAACTACAATTCCCACGATGCTCATGCACACTACAGTGTAGTTGAGCATCATGGGAAATGTAGCTCCAAAACATCTGGGGTGCCAAGGTTCGCCATCACTGGCCTAGGGCGACAATACTGATTATATATATATATATATATATATATATATATATATATATATATATATATATATATATATATATATATATATAAATAAAATAATGAGATGTTCGTAGGTCGGCGTTCGTAAGTCGGGGACCGTGTGTGATAGATATATATATATATATATTTTTTTTTTTTTTTTTATTATTTATTTATTAGTCCACCAAGTAATATGTTACTAGCAAGATCACTGTCCAAAATTAAAGTATACCAGTTATAACTGGTAAGCTGCAATATATATATTTTTCTTCTTGGGTTTGCCAAAGCTTTAAAATGTCTCTGCACTTTATAATTTGATAGCGTCTTGAGTTACAAATAAGTTGGGCTGGTTGCAGGAAGGTGGGTCAAAGACCCAATAACAAAAAAAAAAAAAAAAACCCACACAGGAGATACTTTAAATGTTTTTTTTATTAAGATCAGCAATTTATATTTTACATGATTTGATCATCAAGGCTATTCCAGTATTATACAGGATATATTATTATAGGCTGCATATAAGAAAAATACAATACTAGAAAGAAAAATGTTTCACAGTTTTGAGCTTGAATAAGGTTAGAGTAATGGAATAGGTTATGCATTTGCAAGAAAAACTGGAGCAAAGAAAAGTGAAAGCCTTTCTGAGACAAACCAATTAGACATCAGCTCTCATTCTTCAGTGCAGGTTAGAGAATGAAAGCAAAGACTTGATTGGTAGCCATAGGGCAACATACCTGAACAAAGTCCAGCTTAAGTCCAGTTCTCACTAGCTGATTCAGTGCCAACAGTCACTATCCTTATACTGCTAGTCTATGTGCCAAGTTGTAGACATTTCCAGTCACATATGAAAGGATGCATCACTGGCCTCTTTATGATGCTGCTTGCGCATCCCTGGAGGTCAAGGATGATAGCTCAGGGAGCATGCATATGAAAAGAGATTCCACGCTTGCTTTCTTTAATAAACTCTAGTGCAGAGAGCAATGTGTCTGCAAACAACTTTATGAAGACAGAGCAGGAAATCGGAAGCGTAAGGGCCCTTTAGGAAACCAGACAGCTCTCTATGGACAGCAGAAGGAAAAAAGAAAAAGGTGTATTTGCAAGCGTGCTTGATCTGAATGGATTATAAAAGGTGCTAAGGTGTGTTTGAATGTAAACCTTTCTTTAAAGTGGGATTCCACCCTAAAGTGGAACTTTCGCTTTTCGGAACCCTCCCCCCCTCCGGTGTCACATTTGGCACCTTTCAGGGGGGGGGGGGGGGGGTTTGGATACCTGTCTAAGAGGGGTATCTGCACCCACTTCCGGGCATAAACTCCCACGGGAGTTCACGTCACTTCCTGTCCCGGCGCGCTGGAACTGGGAGACAGGTCCATTTATTAAAAGTCAGCAGCTGCAGTATTTGTAGCTGCTGGCTTTTAAAAAAAATTTTTGCAGGTACAATCCCTCTTTAAAGAGTAGTTGTTCCTTTATATGGATGTCCCCAAAAGCCCCCCCCCTGCAGACTTAATAAAATGCCTAAAAAATACTTTAACTTATTCAAACATTCAGTGGTCAGGTGCACAACTTACCCACAACTGTCCCAGCTTGCACTCCATTCTGCATAAGGCCTCATGCAACAGCTGTGTTTTTTGAGCCCTGTGTGCAGGCATTGACTTTTTTTCAACCTGTAAACATACCTCTGTGGCCAGGAACGCATAGGCGTTTACCGGCATATTATAAGAAGAGTCCTAAAAAGAAAAACCATTACCAGTGCATTAAGGGAAGGAGCTTTTGGGCATAAAAAAGGCTTGGCGCAGCTAAGCCTAAATGCTAAACGTGTTTAGCACACGAGCGTTCCATTCACATCAATGGCCAGAATAAATTAAAGTGGAAGTAAACCCCCCTATCGTTTTCAGCCAAGGAAGCTGCCATCTTTGCCTCTGTTTAATCTTCAACTGCCACAGTGCTGCACATGTGATCCGTTATGACACCAGCCATTGGATGGTTTGACTGTTTGGTTGAGAGCACAGCCAATGTGCAGTTAGCATTCACGGCATGCCTTTTTTTTTTTAGACTGTTAAAATCGATGGGTTTACTTCCGCTTTAATAATGGCAAATGGAATCCATGAACACTCAAATGCTTGATGCACCTGAACATGTGTGCAAATTGCAGATTTAGTCCCCTTTCACACTTATACGACTTGTCCTACGATTTGGGACTGCAAAGTAGCATGACAAGTCGTTCCCATGATTTCCAATGACAGCCATTCATATTAGTATGACTTCAAGACGTCCCGACTTCAAAGTAGTCCCTGCACTACTTTGGTCCGATTTTGATGCCACTTACACAGGCATTCCTAGAAAACGCGGCCGCGAATCGCACAACTTTAAAGTCGCACAAGTGTGAAAGGGGCCCTTAGACACCTTTTTTTAAGCTCCTTTTTTTCTGAACAGCTTTGCTTGTGGTAGGAAAAAAGCGACGTTGGAGCATTAGCTCTGTACTCCATCACAGATCCTAGCTTTGGCCCACGCATGCTGTAGCGCTCCCATTAAATTTGTACGTAAAAATGGAACACAAGCTGCAGGACCTGTTGGAAGGTTGCACAGCTTAATGCTCAACATTATAAGAAGAGATATACAGTCCTTTAATGGGAGGTGTTATTGTGTCCATGACATAAAGGTACAGTTAACCTGAGCCCTAAAACACAATTTTCCTTCTAAGCCTTTTCTACTATATAGGAATTTAAGTTCCCTGGCTCCAGAGCTCTGAAAACTTTTGTAACCCCCGAAATTAGGCACAAAAACGATATAACAGAATCTCATAATACATTTTATGATGACCCCATGACTCTCAAGATGCATATTTTTCACCCCCCATGGGCCAATGCAAGTATTTATTGGTTTGCTCTGCGGTAGCTCTACACTCAACCATGATGTGAAGTCAGACTGACAACCATCAATGATGTTCAGCATTGCAAACAATGTGTCATTTAAGAGCTCATTTAAAAAACATCTTTATGAGGCTTCATGGTCTTTGCTCCAGTTATTATAGATTAGTATGAAGGAATGAACTGTTCAGTAAATATGGGGTATACAGAAGCTGAATGCAAATATCACTAAAAAACCAAAAGGGCTTTAAAAATGTGACGGTTCCCAAAGGGCACCGTTATACCTCCAACCACAGCTTAGAAAATGAACATGTCCCTAAAACTCCAGTTATGTCAAATACATATTTTTGTAACACAGTATTCCTGTACAAAAAAAAAAGTGAAGCAGACACAAGGTGCCAGACTGTGCCTTACATTTCATTATGGGGCTGCCCACCTCAAAAGCGTCACTAAGCCACAACCTCCCCCCCCCCCCCCCTTGCAGTACCACTGATTTTCCTAGCTGGGATATCACAGGCATCCCATAAAGCAAAGCTCTGTGTGACCAAGAACCTGAAACTACAACCCAAAGTCATGTGCAAATTAACATTTATGATAAGTTGAAGCATGGGCTTCCCATAGGACCCTGGTAAGGTTGTTCAGACCACAAGAAAAATGTTGATGATGAGGAGGATTTCACAACTAGGTAGCGTCACTGCAGGGGGGTTTAGAAGTCATCATGTCTGCCGTCTTCTCATAATACATTAATTTACAGTATTTATTATAATTTACATATTTAGACACAGGCACAATTTTAATTTTTTTTCAGGTATTTACCAAAACATATTCAAGCTATAGTTATTTAATGGATATGAGCTGAAAGTGCACACTCGGGTTTAATTTGAGGGTATGTACATCCAAATCGGAGGAAGTGTTTAGGAATTACAGTTCTTAAGATTAACTATCCCCTCTTTTTCAAGGGATCAAATGCTGTTTCATGGTCAGGTGTGGGCTACTCTGTTATTTCTTCATCAATTAAGCAGGTAAAAGGTCTGGAGTTGATTCTAAGTGTAGCATTTGGAATCCATTGCTGTGAACCTACATCATGCGTCATCCAGATAAGTGAAGGACACTCTCCAGGAGGTGGGTGTATCATTGTTAGTCTACAATCAATAGAAGACTTCACGATAGCAAACACAGAGGGTTCACCACAAGGTGCAAGCCATTCATAAGCCTGAAGAATAGAAAAGCCAGATTAGAGATCAGATCAGACTAGCTAAAAAAACATCTAAAAACATTCTTTGGACTGATGAAACGAATGCCCCGTACACACGGTCCGAAAATCTGACCACAAAATCCATCAGATTTTTTCAGACGGATTTAGTCCGACACTAATGTTGCATACACACGGTCGGACAAAGTTGTCGGAAAATCCGATCATTCTGAACGTGGTGACATTTGTTGCCTACGAGGGGACTACGTAGAGGCTAGTAGCCAATAGCTTTGGTCTTGTAATGTGATCTGAGCATGCGTGGCACTTTGTCCGTCGGAATTCGCTACACACGATCGGAAAAAGTCCGATAGGACTTTGTTGTCGGAAAATTTGAGAGCAGGAGATAAAACTTTGTCCGTCGGAAAATCCGATGGAGCCTACACACGGTCGGAATTTCCGACAACATTGTCCGATAGGACATTTTCCGTCAGAAAATCCGACTGTGTGTATGGGGCTTTAGAGTAATCAGTATCAGAATGACCGGAAGAAAAAAAAAAAAAAAACGCGGAGAAGGCTTGGAACATCTTACGATCCAAAGCACACAATTTAATTTGTAAAACATGGTGGAGGCAGTGTGATGGCATGGGCATGCATGGCTTCCAGTTGCACTCAGTCATTGGTGTTTGTTGATGTGACAGAAGCAGTCATATGAATTCTGCAGTGTTTAGAGAGATACTGTCAGCCCAGATTCAGTCAAATGCAGCAAAGTTGATTGGATGGCACTTTACAGTACAGATGGACAATGATCCAAAAAACACACTGCAAAAGCATCCCAGTGGCTTGAAGGAAAATAAGTGAAATATTCTGCAATGGCCACCTGATCTAAACCCAATTGAGCATGCATTTCACTTGCTGAAGGCAAAACTAAAAGGCAGAAAGACCCACAAAACAAAGAACAAACTGAAGACAGCTGCAGTTAGAAAAGCTTCAGAAAGGAGGAAACCCAGGCTTTGGCAATGTCCATTGGTTCCAGACAACAATAACGACATATTAAAAAAAGAAACATTTATGATTATATTAATTTGTCCAATGACATTTGAGCCCTGAAATGGGGGGGGGGGGGGGGGGGGGGGGAGAAGAGACTGTGTATAAAAAATGGTTGCCGTTCCTAAAATTTGTATTTATATTTATGTTTGACCGCTTGAATTAAAGCTGAAAGTCTGCACTTCAAATTCAGTTGGATTGTTTCATTTTAAAATTTTAATCTGGTGGCATACAGAGCCAAAAGTATGAAAATTGTGCCTGTGTCCATGTATATATGGACCCAACTGTACGTAACATATTTCCACCACTGTTTCTGTATGTGGCTCACTGCTTTCACCAGACATCAATTGAAAAGGCATCCCCAGGTGTGCGCTGCATTACAGATTTAATCTTTGGCGAGATACAGGGAGTTGGCTGCAACTCTACATGGACATGGGGAGTACAATTTATTACAAAACGGAGACGAACATGATTACACAAGGCAGAACCTCCCCCCACCAATATTCAGCAGGTGTACGGGCATGGCCCATCTCTATATCTACACAACAGAAGCAGGCAAAAATCTGTAATGACAATTATGAAAATCCCTGAAATGTATATATTTGACCTGGAGCGGAAAGTATTTTTTTTTTTTTAATATACTCAACAAGAGTACATAAAAAGTGTCCCAAGTACCACAAAGGCTTCCCATTACTGGCCCAAGAACATGGGCAATACCCAAAATATTTATACATATATACACACATATATACATTACACACCAAAATATATAACCCTCCTCTAACTGCAAATAAAACTTAAAAATATATAATAAATTTGTATATATTATATCAGCTTTCTGTAATACATAACATAAAACAATTGCAATCTTTACCAGTTCCCTGAACTGTTTCCTCCCAAGTATTACGTTATTAGGGCTTGCCATCACTCAATATGGCAGCCAAGATTGGCATCACATCACAAATAGTTTGGTCTGAATTACGCATAGTGGTACTGGTACCGTGTGAGAGGAGATCTGGCAGAGCCCAAATACCTTTTATTAGCAACATGTTAGTAAAAGGTTTTAAAATTAGGTCACTGTTGCTGCTTGACAAGGCAGAGGACTGTTTGAATGGACCTTTTACTATTAGACATATGGAAAATTTCAGTGCAGCACTTAGTGAAGGAAATGGTTTGTTTGGACCGGCTTGGCCCAAACAAACTATTTAAAGTGACAGGAAACATGGAAATCAGCTTTAATCTGCACCAAACAAAATGTCATGAAAAGAAAAAAAAAATCACTGGGCAGCAGCATCCCATGAATGTCTGGAGATCACATTAAACAACCATTAATTAAAAAGTAAAATAAAGCACCGCCTTGTCAGTGGTCAGTAGGTGAGCTGGAACTTTCTGTAAGGGAAAATGTGAGATCAAAAAGTAAATTGCTTGTTCCAATTTAATGGCTCGATCCATCAAAACCTGAATGTTCCCAGCTTTGGCGAGTGCCATTGGGTTCAATCATCATTCAGAACTTTGTGTCTCAGCGATTCCAACAGGGAGATCATACTTCAGAGTTCCCAGCTTTGCCTGAGGCCACAGCCATTTCAGAGGAGTCGTCTTCTACCTCCTGGAGTAAGACTCCATGGTACAGCGAGCAAAGGTGGTAACATCTTACAAATTAAAAATCTAAAAATTCAGGAGGACGGGTCATCCAAACAACCTCCAACTTAAACATCAGTTGGAAGCAGGCTAACCCTTTAAGCAAGCAAGATATATTGACAGCTTTGAAAGGGTTTGCTCACAGTGTTCCCATATAAAACAAAAGGGACGGCTTGTGGGACCATACATGTCCAGTTTGGGGTAACAGGTCACTTTCTTCCAATTTGTTCATAGTGACAATTGGAGACATGTGCTTCCCCTTCCTGAGATATAAATCACATTAAAAAAGTAAACTTATACGACTTTTACAGAGCCCTCCCCAATGGTCACTTCATGATTCCAGACACTGGAAGATTCATTAGAACCATCAAGAAACGAGCGCTGGATGAGACAGACTGGAAAAAGCTCCCTCTTGTTGACTACACCTATTCATATTCCAGATAAAATTATCGGCTCATTGCACAGCTTCAAGACGAACAGCCTTTTATCTACAGCAGCTTTAGCGGATGAAAACATCTCACTTTGACCACCAGGGGGTGCACTTGCTCAGTCAAAGACCTAACACTGATCTTGTGCTAGGAAGTCCAGATTGGAAGGGGATGAGCCTCTGTATTGAAGACAAACTTGTCCAAGTTCAAAAGATCCACATCGTCAGAGAAGAGAAGGAACAAATACTTGAGGGTCTCCCCCAGGAAAAAACTCTCCATCTTGTCCCGGGGCTCAGGGTTGCTGGGATTTTGCACATTGTTGATGGAGGTGTAGCCACCAGATGGAACCTGGTAAAGAAGAAGATCATATATTAGTACAAGGAACAAGTCTCCAGGAAGAAAAACACAGTTCTGTTAAAGTGTTACTAAACCCATAACAGCAAAATCATTGGGGGTCATTTACAAAAGGCAAATTCACTTTACACTACAAGTGCAGTCGCTGTAGATCTGAGGGGGACATGCAAGGAAAATAAAAAACAGCATTTTAGCTTGCACATGATCGGATGATAAAATCAGCAGAGCTTCCCTTCAGAACTACAGTGACTGCACTTCCAAGTGCACTTAGAGTGCAAAGTGGATTTGCCTTTCGTAAATAACCCCCATTGTGTATATGCAGTAAAGCATGCTTGTTATACTCACTGTGGAACCCAAGGGTTTAATCCTCTGCACTGTGTAAAATGGCTGTTTGAGCCCGTCTTCTCTGATCCTCCTTTTACTATCCCCAAACCATCTGCTGATAGTACAGAGCATTGCAGGCACTCTGCACCTCAGTTTTGTGTGTATTTTTTTTGTTTTTTTGGGGGAGAGTACATGTGATCAGCACCGGGCCAATCAGCACTGTCCAGGACAGTCAGAGTAGAATGAAAACTCCTCCTACAAGCTTTAACCAGACACTAATAGAAGTCATAAGACTGCTATATACTGCTGATAAGAAAAGGTATTTAGCAGTTTAAATTTACAAAAATACCGTATATACTCGAGTATAAGCCGACCCGAATATAAGCGGAGGCACCTAATTTTACCGCAAAAAAATGGGAAAACGTATTGACTCGAGTATAAGCCTAGGGTGAGAAATGCGCAGCTACTGTAAGTGGAAAAGACGGTCAACAATGCCAATTTGCAGCCTCACTGTGCCCATTTCCCCCCATGTCCCCCGAACTTCAAACTCGATGGTTAATGGTTCCTAAATGCCCCCTAGCTGCAGCCAAAATTTGGGGTTTCTGGACCCAAAGGGTCCCGAAATGACATTGCTGCAGACGGGCACAGTTGACCGACTTTGGGGCCCTGTATCTCGGAGTCACTTAGTGCTAGGAACCCCAATATATATATTTATTTTTATTTTTTATCAATAATAATGACATAAATCCATACCCTATTTTGTAGATGCTATAACTTTTGCACAAACCAATCAATATACGCTTATTGAGATTTTTATTACCAAAAATATGTAGAATACATATCGGCCTAAACTGAGGAAAAAATGTAGCTCTTTTTTTAGCCATGTCACAGCCAAAAAGCGTTAGCTTGCTACCAGTGTGTTTTAGCATGTAGTCAATAAAGAATTGGATTTTATGGACTACACCAAGTTGCCAGCTTGAAGTGACTTTGGATCTAATCATTGAAGTGCGGAGCACTACAACCAGAGCACCGGTCCTCAGACACTAGAAGCTAAATCTGCAGTTAAGCTTGGGTATTTGCTGACAATTTACTGGTAATAGGTGAACTGTTTGGTTTGTCTTATGATTAACACACCTTTGCTACACAGTTTAACCAGATTGGTGACCTCACAATTCACTGTCACAGAAGTGAACTGCTTAGATAATCAGGGTTCAGTCCTATAGCAACAAAGTATTGAATCCTGTGCTCACCCGCTTCCCAATTCCACACTGACATCACTATGCAAAGCAACAGAACCCTAAATGGCTCACCCATCCACCCTGTCCCCAATTATCACTCTCTGAGATTGTGGATAAGAAAGGCAAGGGAATAAAAGATTCCAAAATACTTATAGTAGTAATAAAAACGTGGCAAAATTCTGCGTTATATAACACGCATGTGCCCACAATGCTATGTACAGTATGAACAGAGAAAAAAAACAAAACGTGGCTTTAATTACCCGTGTGAACTTGTTGAAGTTCTGGAGAATTTCCCAGCCCCAGTCCTGGTATTTGGTGTCACCAGTAAACCGATAGAGATAGAAGAGACTTTCCACTGTTTCTGGTCTTAGCAGGTTGTGCCGGTCTGCCGTCTGCAAATACAAAAGGATAACATTTGTATAAGACAGAAATTCAAAGCAAGATCACCAACTAACTGGCCACACCCCAATTAGATTTTCTGAAGATCTGATCGATCAGTCAAATTTACCAATAATTATGAGAGCCTGTTGATTAGATTATAAACTGAAACATTGGTTTAGCTGGGGCACCACAGTTATCAGTAAAGTTGACTGTTGATCGGTCTTAATTTCCCAACACCATATGACGCAGGATCGATCTACACACTGCATTCAAATCTTCTCCATGTTGGTATAGGAACCCGACTACACCGCTGCTGCTATAGACAGATCAAACCTTCCTGTATATGATTAGCTCTAGAATCAGTATTCCAATAATAGGACAAGGCAGAAGGGTCATTTTTTATCAGTTGCCCTTGGAGCCTGCAGTCAGACTCTGGTTCCAGCAGTGCTGCATCTGGCGCAGGGCATGGTAAGTATGCAGAACAGGGCTTGGTCGTGTTGGGTGTAACTTTAGGGCTTAAAAAAAAATATATATAATCATTAGGGTCAGGAATTACAAGTTTTATATTAAAAAGGCAAAAATGTTACGTTATATACTTCCCTGCTCTGTGCAGTGGTTTTGCACAGAGCAGCTCAGATTCCTCTTCTTGGACCCCCAGTCACAGCTCCTTGCCCCTCCCTCCTGAGTGCCCCCATAGCAAGCAGCTTGCTATGGAGGCACCCGAGCAAGCTCACTCCCGAGCTGCTGCTCTGTGTGCCCATTCACACACGGATTGTCGCTTTCTCCTCACTGACTCACCTACTGCGACTGACAGTAGCAGGAGCCAATGGCTTTCTCAACCAATGAGGGAGAGACCTGGGAGAACATTATAAATCTTGAGCCTTTACAGCCACTTTAACCACTTGCACACACATATACACGTCGGCAGAATGGCACAGGCAGGCAAATGGGCGTACCTGTACATCCCTTTGAATTTGCCGCCTATCGGGTGCTTGCCGCGGGTCCCGTGAACTCGATGTTGACCGGCAGCCCACGATTGCGGTGAGGAGAGGCAGAGCAGGGAGATGTAAACAAGGCATTTCCCCGTCTACTGCTCCCTATCATCAGGCGCAGTAGATCCATGTCATGTTGCTAGGCAGAACAGGGAAATGCCTTGTTTACACCTCCCCGTTCTGCCTCTCCTCATCGCATTTGTGGGCCCCCGAACATAGAGTTTGCGGGACCCGCGGGCACGATCCCGCGGTGCGGGCACGATCCCGCGGTGCGTGCTCGATAGACATGTCATGTTGTAGTGAGCCCCCCCCCACAGTTAGAATCACTCCCTAGAACACACTTAACCCCTTCCCTGCCGGTGTAATTTATACAGTAATCAGTGGCTATTTGTAGCTCTGATCGCTGTATAAGATGACAATGGTCCCAAAATAGTGTCAAAAGTGTCCCATATGTCCGCCATAATGTCGCAGTCCCGATAAAAAATAAATATTAAAAAAAAAAAAAAAAAAAAAAAAATCGCAGATTGCCGCCATTACTAGTAAAAAAAAAAAATAAAAATGCCATAAATCAACCCCCTTTTTTGTAGACGCTATAAATTTGGCGCAAACCAATCAATATACACTTACTGCGATTTTGCTTACCAAAAATATGTAGAAGAATACATAGCGGCCTAAACTGTGGAAGAAATTTGTTTTTTTTTTTTTTATATATTTTTGGGGAAATTATAGCAAAAAGTAAATATTGCTTTTTTTTTTTTCAAAATTGTCGCTTTTTTTTTGTTTATAGTGCAAAAAATAAAAACCGCAGAGGTGATCAAATACCACCAAAAGAAAGCTCTATTTGTGGGGGGAAAAAAAGGGTGTTGACTTTATTTGGATACAATGTCGCTAAAGCAACGCAGTACAGAATCGCAAAAAATGCTCTGGTCAGGAAGGGGGTAAATCATTCCGGGGCTGAAGTGGTTAACCACAGACCAAGCCTCTTCTGGCACTTTTTGTAAGTAAAGTAAAAATCTGTATTTTTTTGCTAGAAAACTAGATCCCCCCAAACATTACACACACACACACACCCTAGAGAATAAAATGGTAATCGTTGCAATGAGGTCACACGGTATTTGCGCAGCTTTTTTCAAACACAATTTTCTGAAAAAGAAAACACTTTAGCGAATTTTAATGCAAATAAATAAATAAAAAAACAATAATATATAACCAAAGTTTTGGTAAATAAAAAAAAAAAAAAAAAAAAAGGAGGATGTTACCAGTAAATAGATACCAAACATCTCACGCTTAAAAATTTTGCACACTCGTGGAAAGGCGACAAACTATGATACTTAAAAATCTTCATAGGCTTTAAACCTTTTTACATGTTACGAGTTATTGCTCTCGCTTTGACGTTTGCGGCGATAACTCCAGTGTGGTGTGAACACCATTTACATATGCGTGTGCGACTTACGTATGCGTTCGCTTCTGCATGCTAGCACGGAAGGATAGGGCGCTTTAAAATGTATTTATTTTATTTTTACACTGTTCCTTTAATTATTTTTTTTCCACTTTTACAGCAGGTTCACACTGCAGCGTTGTCTGAGATCGGATGTTATTCACACTGCAGTGCAAATCACATGCGATCTCTGTGCGACGCGATTTCAGCCATACAGATAGTGTCACTGAAATTGCATCACATTCAAACTGAACTCGCACTGGACCCTTTTTTAGATCCACAGTAGAATCGGATCGCATGGGTGTTCACACCCATGCGATCCGATTCCTGTCCAAATTTGTAGATCGCACTGCGATATGCGAACTGATTTGGGGGCATCATTAATTTTTAATTGACACTCCCAACAGTTCGCTTAGGGCAGTGTGAACTGCCCCCGAGAGACATGCAATGCCGGAACCCGCAGTGGATTTGCAGGGTTCCCGCATTGCAGCAGTGTGAACCGAGCCTTATTCCCATTACAAGTAATGTAAACATCCAACACATCTTCTTGAATTTTAATCTATGTGTTCCTTTGGTTGCATTTTCATAGCTTGTTTTTATCCTTTTGTATAAATAAAACACCCTTTTATTTTACTTCATGTGTACTGTGTCTGAGGTACCAAGATAGTAAATTGTTTCCTCCCTTGGGAGGTGATTAGGGCAACTGCCTCCCTCCCTAATCTCTGTTAATAGAAATAAGGGATGACAGGTCCTCTTCATGGAAAGATCTGGGGGTCTATAAGACCCCAAATCTCTCCTCTACTTTTTAAAGCAAAGAAAAAAAAAAAATGTCTAGACTCTAAGTGACGTCACAATGTTTCTCCGGTCCTCCTAGATCATAGAGGTGTTCAAAGACGATCTGGTGTTTGTTCGCCAGCCAAGTGGAACGTTGGAGCTTCTGAAAGCAATCCAGAGGCTAAATCAGCTGCCAACTGAAAAGAAAAAAGGCGGGGGTTATGGCCGATAGCTTCAGCCATAACTTCAGTAAACCACAACATATATTTGCGTATTGCAAGTGGTTAAGGATCAAGTTAAGGGGGGAATTAAAGCACATTACTGTGATGCAAAACCTCCTAAATAAAAAAATAAAAAAATCCTCTTCACCTTCCCCCTTTATTAATCAAATTCTCCTATAGGTGTGCTTCACATTCCCCTCAACCCATGACACTGCAGCTTACAGTGAGAAGACTTGCATTGGCAGCATTGCCAATCCAAAAAGGTGTGGGCAGTCGCAGATTGACAAGCTACAGGCTTAAGAACCAGTAGTTACAATGCCGACACAGTCACATGCCTGCAATATCTTTCACCCCACTGCAATTCAAGCAGGCACAAACATAATTGGCAACTCTGCTCTGAATTTAGGAGCATTGCAGCATTGTCAAACACTATCACAGGAATCTGTATCAGGTAGACTTCACTGGTAGGATGAACAAGTAATTATGCGAGTTTGCAGGGGGGACTAGGAGGAAACTAAGTGCAGATGCGCTTTTGAGCACATATTTTTGCAATTGGAGGTCATAGTTCTACTTTAAGAATAAGGAGCGGTGGTTTAGTGTTAAAGGAAAACTATATTATTATAACAAAAGGATTTGCAAAGCATGATGGATTATCTAAAGAGACAGCACAGCAAACAAAGCTTGCTAAGCATCGCTGTTAGTTTGTATGAAGCGGTGAGCAGTCTGATAAGAGAAGATCCACTGATGTGATGTTGCATTACGTTCTATAAACAAAAAGTTAGATTTTTTCCAGACCTTCCTGATCTGCATACCAGTTCCTGTACAGGCTTTCAGAAAGTACTAAAGCCAAACAGAAGAACCAGTAAATCAAAATCTGAAAAAGCTCTCACCTTGACATCAATGTCTTTTCCCCCTGTTGACCCATGCAGGAAGAAGTGAGAAATCTCGGGGCTTAGGCCTGTATCCATTTGTTTGTACATCTGGTAGCAGGTCTCCATTAAGGCCACAGCGGTTTCCATGTGATCACTAGTAATGCCGTTGTGGGCACCTAATGCCAAAGTACCAGGAAGGAAACACACCAGATGATCCTGTGAGCAGAAAACATTGGAATTACACAGCTGTTGTCATACAGTTAAAATAATCTTATAAAGACAATTACACAGCATACATTAAATCACTGGGAATCGACAGATCATTACAAATATTTCCCAATGCATTATAGATTTTTAAAAGTGCACAGCATATGCATTATTTCATACCTACTTGAATAACGCATATAGCAGTTTTTATTTTTTATTTTTTTAAATCCTTTTCTTGAAATGTATTGGGGGGAGACAGAAAATGTTTAACTTTCGAGGTTATGCTGCCACCTACAGAAGGATTGGAGACTGGCAACTAAAAAAATATTGCAGGCCAGCCCAGGGTAATCGCCTCCCACTAACAGTATGCCTTGATTTTGATTTAGCACAAAAATCTGATTTTCTTTCTTATCCCTTGAAGGAAACAAAGTCAAAATTCAGTACTTCCAAAAAGCAGTCCAATTACGGGGTAGGTAACAGCCAACAAATGTTAGTAAGCCCAAGAACCACCTGTTGGACCCAACATCCACCTGGTAGAACTGAAAATAAAAAAATTAGACCAGAAGTCCAAGCGGCAGCCTTACAGATCTGGGAAACAGTTGCTTGATGCCAAAAAGCTCAAGAGGCCTTTACAGATCTAGTACAGTGCTTTGACTGGTAAGGGTGAACCTGATCCTCAGAGATGCCCCCATTTCTTAGATCCTGGGCTTTAACAGCCATACAATTAAAGACAAATACCGTGAAGCAGGATGGCAAATTGGTCCTTCGGACAGATGATCCTGACAGTCTGGCAGTGCCCACAGAGTCTGCCACGAGTCTTACCAAGCTGGCTGAAGACATTACATGAGTGGGTCTGGAGCACTGAGGATCACCAGCATGCCCTCCACAATCCTGCGAAGCAGGCGAGAGAGGTTTCAGGGGCATAAAAAAAATAAAAAAAAGTATAGATAGAGAGAGAGAGAGCCATCTACTGTTTCTTCCAGAGGATCCCTGTACCTGGACACTAACCTGTCCGGTTTGTTGTTCAACTTGGAGACCAAGAGGTCCACATCCATCGTCCCCAAGCCTCCAACACAGGTCCTAGAGCACCTTTGGGTCTAGTGACCACTACCCCTGGTCCAGGCACTGTCGGCTAAGGAAATCTGCTTCTCAATTGTCTGTCTTGGATTCAGATGGCTGACAAGACTGGAATGTGAAGTTCTGCCCAGGAAAGGATCAAATCCTGAGAGACTTCCGTTTCCTCCCTGATGATTGATGTACTGCATCACCGTGGTGTTGATGATGTACTGTATCACCTGGTTCGGAAGACCCTCCAGAAGGATAGTCCAACACAGCAGAGACAGACAAATTGCCTATAGTTCCAGGATGTCGATCAGGAGACAAGACTTCTGCAATGACAAATCCTCTACACCAAAAGAGTACCCCCAGCCCAACTGGCTGCCATCCATAATGCCCACCCAAAAGACAGGACTTCATTAACTCCAAAGATAGATTAGATTACTGAACCGTTGGCAGTGGCTACTCGTAATTCCCCAGAAATTGTGGGGTTTCAGAGATCCACAGGCAAAGACAAGATATCGTTATAGGCGGACGACACCTTATAATTTTTAGAGACAGATTACTGAGCCACCAATCCGGGGACAACCTGGTTCAACCTTGTTCAGAAACTGCTATTTTCTAAATCAGTTTATGGCCGATCTAGATACTTTCAGCAAACCAGGAAAAAGAAGATTAAACGCTATAGCCATACGTGCCCCACTTTCATTAAGTAAAAGATAAACAAAAACAGTGGTTAGATCTCTTAGTGGATTTTGACCGATCAAACACGGTTTTACAACAATCATATTCATGATTAAGTGAAGGATAAGACCCGCCAAATAGAACACAGCTTTAGAATGGGCTTCCAAACACTAACTGGTTGGGTCACACCTGAGCGTAGAGGTTTCAGGCAGAAAGTCACAAGTTTAAAAAAATAAATAAAAAAAAAAAAGGTCCAGAACTTGTTTGAGCTTCAGGCATTTGGAGTAGAGATGTGAACCATCTCCATAGAGAATAATTGATTTTTTTTTTTTTTTTTTTCCCTCCAGCGTTTTGTAGCTTCAGGCTTCAAGCTACAAAACGCTCAGATGTGAATGGGGCCTTAAAGCGTTTGCTAAGGCAGTGCAAACAGCCACTGGCCAGCCCCTCTGCTAGGATTACATGATGTATATACTATATGCCATTTTTTAAAATTCTTCTTATAAATACTGATTTTCTTATCACTGATCAGCGGTCAGGTGACTGCCCGGCACTGTCTTCCTCCGATGTATGTGGGGGCTGAGCTCTCCCTCCGACATCTGCCGAGCTGTCACATGACTTCCCTCTGTAATACAAACATTGGAGGAAGACAGCGCCGGGTGGTCTCCTGACCGTGGATCGGGATAAGAAAAACGGTATTTATAAAAAGAATTTTAGACACTGGCATATAGTATATACATCATGTAATCCTAGCAGAGGGGCTGGCAGTGATTGGGAGTAGTAATGTGCGAGCTGCTCAGGACGGTGCTAGAAGGGGAGGGGTGGCTCACACAGTCACACACAGAGCTGACAGGGAGAGAGGGGAGGAGGAGGACGACGACAAAGGAGCAGAGAGGAGAGCTGCAGATAGCAGGCTGCGGATGACTGAGGTACGTAAACTGACCATGGTGTCAGGGCTCAGCAGTCCTGATTATCGTGTCAGTTTGAAGGAGGTAGGGCTAGCCAGGAAGAATCAGCCAGGTGTTACAGGGGGCCAAATCACACAGTACTGGACAGGATCAATATTATTTTTTATTTGGGTTAACAAATGCTTTAAGACAAGTACATTCTCCGCTGGTTTAGTAAGCATCTTGTTAGGATAGGACAAGTGTGGATCCACAGTGGGAAGTCCTCAAACACACACATACAAAGACTAATAAGTGACTGAGGGGAGCAAATACCCGATAAGGATGCTCCCATAAATAATAGTTGGAAAAGCGGACAGAGAAAGGCTTTGCAGACTTGAAGCTGGAGACAGCACCGGTAGAAGCAACAGGCTGATACTGGAGTGGTGCACAACTGCACACTGCCTTTAATTGCAATAGACTGCGATTTCTCTGGAACAAGCTTATCAGTCAAGCCTCTGCAGCAAATGGTTTAGAAGCCAATTGAGCCACAGGTAAAATCGGAAATAGATTCTGGAGGAGCAGGCATGGGAGCATGTTCGTGGCCTCTGCGATAAGAATCAGCATATAACTGGGTGATTTGGGCAATAACCGTTGTGAAGACCTAAGCAGAATGTGCAGAGGACCCAGCCACACCTGACAAAGAAGAGTACTCTAGGGACAGAGTAGACTATGCAAGTAGAGGGCAATGCTGTAGGTGCGATTAGTATAAGATGAGCTGGGGGCACCTGAAACAGCAGGACAGTCCCACCCATCTCATGTATAAAATCAGACAAGGAAATCAGATGCTTCCTTAATGCTGTATGGCACCAAGGACGATGTCAGCACTCTGTCCCACAGAATTAACCCCCTTCCATAGCCTTAAAACGTCAAGACCAGAAAAAAAAAAAAAAAAAAAGGATCTTTGAAAAAGAAGCACCTCCTGGCACTTGGTCCAAGCTTACTTCAGATACAAAGCAAATTCTAAGTCATGGCAATTGTCACTGGACCTAGAAAGCGTTATGCAGCTAATGTTTACCAGAACGGAGTCTGGAAATTGCCCTATGCAGAACTCAGTACCCGTAAGGTCCATCTTCACAATGTCTGTTCCAATGGGGTCTGGACACAGTACTCCAAAAGCCAGCTAGACTACAACAATGCCAGAAAGATGCAATTGAAGAAAACATTAAGAGTCTTGACTGAAAAAAAAAAATTAAAACCCCAACAGTGAAAAAAGGGGCTAGTTTTAGCCTTTACTATAGAAGAGCTGGGGAAGGGTTGTGCATCCTTCTTGGTACAATAGCTGCACTGGTAATAGAATGGTTATACTGGCCTGGCTTAGTTTTTATTGTTTGCCAGTGTCCAATCTTCATAAAGGCAGCAGACTACTACTACTACTACTTTTTTTATTTAATTTTTTTAGCCCAGGCCATGAAAGGTAAATAAAAAAAATAAATAAAAAAAAAAAAAAGTATAAAACCACTATACATTCCCTTTAAACTCCTCCCCGACACCTAGGTGGTACATGTCAGTGTTTTTCATCACTAAATGAACCTGTTCTTTGCTCATGCTGGCCAAAGCAGAAGTTTCCCCATATTTCTGGCCCCACCAGCCCATATCTGCCTTACCTTTACTCACTTGCCATTCCAGCTGCAGGATGCAAAGGAATGTAAATTCAGTACACTCTCGTAGATACAACTTGGAGCTTACACAGGGCTGAAGACTCTATGCCCACCCCATGTGATGTGCGAGTGTTGGGTGCCTGAGTAGTCAATCACCAGAACTGTCACATAGAATGAGGGGATCCAGTCACATGCTTCCCCTTACCTGGAAGTCCCAGATATATTAGAGGCTAAACACAGAACCCTTGTATGTGCTTTTGGTGGGGACAACATCAAAGTGAACCTATTGCTTTACCTTGTATTTGCAAATTATAGCTCCTCTTTAAGGTCATATACACCTGTATATATCTAAAATTTTGGGGAAAAGTTTCTTAAATGTAGCCATACTTTTTCTGAATATGAAGAAAGTTCACACAAACAGGAAGAAAATACAAAATCCATGCAATAGCATTACTAAGGATAGTTAAAAGGGGGGGCGTGACCGGATGTGATCGCGGAATGTGCGTGGGTTAAATAGTAAGTTCAAACGTGCAGCTATTTTCCAGTACCTTAAACAGGCAAAACCGCATATCGTTCTCCTTCAGGAGACGCACCTGGAAGGGAGTAAAATTCTCTCTCTTCACAAACCCTGGATACAAAAGTCCTTCCATGCCACTTACTCATCTTATGCCAGGGGCACTACCATCTTGATTAGTAAAGCCATTGCGTGCACTATACACCAGGTGATCATTGACCCGGGGGGACGATATGTGGCTTTGGTGATGGAGATAGCATGTAGGAAGTTGTTGTTGGTGAACATTTATGTGCCTCCCCCCTTTAAAGTACAGTTGCTCTATGATTTGTGGGTAACCCTAGCACCACATTTGGGCTTACCCATGCTGATTTTAGGGGATTACAATGCTATATTGGACTCGGCACTGGACTCCTCCAATGTGTCCAGGCCGGTTTCAACGGATTTATGCCCTTGGGTGTCCATGGCCAACTTAACGGAGGTATGGAGGTGGAAACATCCCGGGGAGGTGGCGTATTCGCACCTTTCTTCTACACATGAATCCTCGGCCAGAATAGATCTGGCCTTTGGGAACTCCCTAATTCTACAGCACGTGTATGCAGCCGATTACCTGGCTGGTGGCACCTCGGATCATAACCCATTTCAAATTACACTGGCATTCCCCTCTGGTGGCAGGGGAGGGGGCTGGAGATTTGCCTCTGGCTGGTTGCAAGAGGATCAGGTGACGACGCAAATACACTCCGCAATAGACACTTTTTGGGTGACTAATGAGCAGTCGGCAGATCCGCACATTGTTTGGGACGCCTTTAAAGCTGTCTCCAGGGGTGAGTGTACCTCAGCTATAAAAGCTGCTAAGAAGGATCGATCCGTGGAAGGTGAAATTCTACTGGCCAAGGAGAGGGAGTGTGCTCAACAGAATGCAAACTTCCCCTCGGAGGCTAACTATAGGGCTCTGCTTACAGTTAGGAGATTGGTAGCTCTACATTTTGATAATCTGGCACACACTGAACTTAGGCAGAAAGCGGAGACAATTTTTTCTGAAGGGGATAAAAATGGCAAGTTACTAGCCAACCTGGCAGCTGAGCACAGGATACCTGTTAGCATCCCGGCAATTAACGGTAGGAGGGGGGAGAAGGTTACAGAACCAGAGGGTATCATGGCAGAATTCACCCATTTCTACAAATCACTGTACACTCCGATAGCCACGTATGACCAATTGGAATTGGAAGGGCTACTGCTGAGCCTGTCCGTTCCGCAACTGTCTGACACTGACAGGGCCTCTTTAGATGAGGCCATCTTGGTGATGGAAATTGAGGCAGCCATAGCTGCATTCCCGCCCCATAAGACCCCGGGTCCAGATGGATTCCCTGCAGACTTCTATCAAACTTTTAAGTCACAGTAGGTTACATTTACTGTATTTGCATTGTAGTGAGTAGGGAGCTTTACCGGCCTCAATGATGGAGGCTTATATGGTCCTTCTCTTGAAGCCGGGCAAAGACCCCTTGGAATGCTCCTCGTATCGCCCTATAGAACTGCTTAATACTGACTTAAAGATTCTTGCCAAGGTGCTGGCCTCAAGGTTGGCCAGGGTCATTTCGACTCTGGTTGACATTGACCAAACTGGCTTCATGCCAGGTATGTCGACAGACACGAACCTTAGAAGACTCTTTACGCACATACAGTTGGGAGACGCTGAGTTCCCAGAAAAGATTGTTGTCTCTATAGATATAGAGAAAGCTTTCGATTCGGTCGATTGGAAATACATGCACACGGTCCTAGAGACCATGGAATTTGGCCCGGGTTTTCGTCAATGGATAGCGCTGCTTTACAGCTCCCCAAGGACGGCAATCAGACTGGGTAACATGGTCTCATTACTTCGAGATTGGGAGTGGAACGAGACAAGGATGTCCCCTTTCTCTTCTCGCTAATGATGGAACCCATAGCCAGGGCCCTTAGGCAATCACGAGAAGTGGGTGCAATCCAGGTAGGCAGTGTAGCCGAATGTGTGGAATTATATGCTGACGACATACTCTTGTTTCTGAGAGACCCTGGGCCATCACTTAAAGCAGCTCTGGAGGTCCTAGATAAATTTGCCCTATTCTCGGGACTCAAGGCGAATTGGAGCAAGTCGTCAGTCTTACCCCTAGGCCCGAATGCAATGGCCCAAAAAGATAACACCCGGCCACTTAGATGGGTCTCCACCATTACGTACTTGGGGGTTCAAATTACGCCAATATTCAGGACTATATGACCATCAATCTCCTCCCATTGGTAACCAGACTTAAACAGATGACAACGACATGGAAGAACCTCCCTCTCTCCTTGATAGGGCGGGTCAGTCTTATTAAAATGACATTTTTATCAGTGATTTTGTATTTCCTACGTCACTCTCCTGTATGGGTCCCAAGGAACTTCTTTCAATCTCTTGATAGCATCATTGGGTCATTTATTTGGTCACCACAATCACCTCGTATAAGTATAAAGTCACTACAGGAACCTTGGGGACAAGGGGGCCTAGCATTGCCGGACTGGCAAAAATATTATTTGGCAGGCCAAATGGTGGTTGCCAGGAAATGGCTAACGGCGGAGGAAGGTGACTCCGCCACGGTTGTTAAAGCAGCATTGCTGGGCTCCTATGAAAGTTTGCGATTAGCTTTATACAGGGGTCCAAGATCATGTCTACCTCTGACGAGCTCCATGAAGGCTACTATCAGGGCCTGGGAGGTCACCACTGCCTTGATGTCACCTAGTTATGACGGGGTTACCCCATCGGCCCCCCTATGGATGAATCCGAAACTTTCACACTTTCTTTCATTCCCTGATCCGGGGATCTGGGCATGTAAAGGTATCAAATTACTAAAGGACACCACCAGAGAGGGGGAACTTTGTACCTTTGACCAGTTGAAAGCAAGACACGACCTTCCGAACACCTACTTTTTTCGCTATATGCAACTGCCTCATGCCTTTCAAGTTCAGTTTTCAGGCTTGCGTATCAAGTATTTGCCCTCGGACCTGGAGTCTCTGTTGACTTCAGAGGACCTGGCCAAACCTCTCTCCACAGTCTACAAGTCCCTTTTCAAAAAGACCCCCCCTGGTTTAGTTAAATGTAGGAGGAAATGGGAGAGTGAGATTGCCGATATACAAAAGGGGGAAGATTGGGATGACATGTGGGACCATCCTTTTAAGCACCTGGTCTGGGCAAGGGATAGATTGATACACTTTAAATTTTTGCATCGAGTCTACTTCACCCCTGCTAGGTTGGCTCGAATTTACCCCTCAGCCAACAGCCGCTGCTGGCGCTGCGATTACACCCCTGCAGATGCTGAACATATTTTTTGGAGCTGCTCACAGATACAACCATTTTGGTCAGGTATTACCGACTGTTTGAGGGAGGTGCTTAGTATACCCATACCCAAATCACCTAGGGTGTGTATGATTGGCCTAGTGGAGGAGGTTGTTCCTTCGAGGGCCCATCGTACATTTCTGAACATTGGCCTATTCTATGGTAGGAAGGCCATACTATTGAAGTGGAAGAAGATGGAGGCTCCTACTCTGTCATTCTGGAAAGGTTTAATAAACAAAGTTCTTCCCCTGTACAAGGCGACATATAGATCCAGAGGATGTGAGAAGAAGTTTTACAAAGTCTGGCAGCCTTGGTTAGACTCCTTAGATACAGTGGGTTAACAGGAACAATTGTAAAACGCTGGTGTATGCAACTCATCTGACATTGTAATATCCAACCCTATAGTAGATACGGTTGTCTGCTCTTGAAGGTTCAACGGAAGGTAGTCCATTCTCCAACTAGGGTTGTCATGGTGGGCCTGTGTAAATTTACTGCACTGTTATAGGGTACAATCTAAATTACTGAGTTGCACGCAAGGCGGGGGAGAACAGGGGGAGGGCATCGTGAACTACGTTAGTTCATTGTCCACTGGTTATAGTGGTAGGTTGCCCGCATTGGGCTGTGTTTATACGTGTAGGTTTAACTGTAATGTTTTTGTATGTATGTATGTATGTATGTATGTATGTATGTATGTATGTATGTATGTATGTATGTATATATGTACTGTACTGTCTTTTAAAATTTAATAAAAAGATTTCTCAAAAAAAGGATAGTTAAAAGCAGGTACCCGGTACTTAGGTTGATGGCAATCAGTACTATCAGCCACTGCACAACATATGATTGTATTAAAAAAAAAATTTAAAAAAAATCTCATTAATTGTAAGGATCAAAATAGGAGCAGTACTGTAGTTCTTCCTGTATAACAAATACCTATAGTTCCCAGAACTTAAAAAATACTCAAACAAGCGATTTAGAAACAAACACAAGAACATACCATTTTCGGGCTGAAGTGGCCATGAGACAGTTCACCCACAAAAGTCAATCCGCTTGGCTGTGACTTCCGGAGCAAATTTTTCTTAACCCCCTCAATGGCCTGCATATAGTCCTCCAAGAACCTGCAAATAAATACCCAGACTGTGCTATGTAAAGGAATTATAAACTTACCAGAATCACAGACTAACCATAACGATAGAGATACCTTGCATCCTTATTTTACAAGGCTAGACAAGACAGCAATATAACATGATGCCCAATGTTTTATTGCACAAAAAAGTGCAAGTGACACCACAAACCGTAAGGTACAGGGAACTGTACACAACTTAAATGGAGACTGTAAGCTCCATCAGTAACACTACCACATATGGGGGGAACGCACAGATGGGAGCAGTAGAAGGGATAGGGCCTTCTAGAAGCTAAGACAGGGGCGAAAGGTGGGAGAGAAGAGTAAAGCAGACAGCAAAGAGAAGGAAAAGAGAGAAGGGGAAATCTAGGCTATCCAAGGATGCCAAATCTTTAAAAATGTGAGCTTTTCGTGGACCATGGTTGATGCCCAATAATTTACAACTGTCTCAAAGACAGACTTTGGAGATTTAATACAGTGAATTATAATGTCCCCAAAACAAATTAATGGCTGGGGCGCCTTAATTAATCTGACACTTTAAGGCTACATTCACATTTCTGTGTGTGAGGAGTGGAGCGTGTTGGGCATAGGAGGTATACCATGTCTACAGCAGCAGTCCCCAGACTATAGCCCACTGGCTGGTTATGGTCTGCAGCTTGTTGTAAACTGGCACCTGCAGCGAGAAAGTCCCGCATTCAGGAGGGGCACCATCCCTCCCACTGACCATGGAGCGTTTTTTTTTTTTTACTGCCGCTGACAAAAAACAATACAGGAGCCTATTTTTTTTTTCCCTCAACGGACAGCGGGGTATTTTTTTTTATTTTCAGTGTGAAGGGTATGTTTTACTCTCAATAAAGCAAAGGCAAGTTTACCCCTACCAATACAGGGACATTTTGCCCTTTGTTTACAAAGTTTGAGGACCTCTATGCCCAATGTCATCTCCTAGACACTAAGCAAAAAGGATAACCTGTATTCCCATCTGAGGTGACAACATTTACTGTGCTGTTCCCAATAAACATAGCAAGATAACAAAATCGTTCACTTTCTATAGGATGCTTACGTCGTCTCCTTCTTCCCACTCTGGAGCCACTGCTTCAATAAGTACTCGTAATAGCTGTCAGCTCGGGCTCCCAAAGTGAAGACTCCAAGGTGGCTGAACTGCCCACTGTTTGTGTTAATAAACATGGGTACCAGGCCTTCCCGTTTTCCAGAGAGAGTATGAACATGCTGGGTGACATGGTCCACCACTTTCTAGAGATGAAATGCATATTAGATTCCACTTTAAACCATCACCAAAAAAAGTAGATAGCTTTTAAAAAATAAATGCAAAATGTACCTTAAATGTTTCATCTCCTGTCAGTCGGGACAACTCCCGAAACTCCAGCTGGACACTGGTGACTTCAGCCACTGTGCTGTCTGAGGTCCAACGTGGTGGATGGGCGGTTCCTTTCCCAATGTTCACGTCAGAGTAAGGCACCTTGGATGGTGTGTTAAAAGCTGGCAGCAGGCGTGTGCCAATGTCTTTCTAAAGTTACACGGAAGATGAATTATAATGAGAATGGGTGAAGAAGTCTGAATTATTAACATTTTAAGACTTTTTGCTCATTCTGAAATGCGGAGCATAAATCTGCATCCGTCTAGGACCCCTTTAAAGCCAATATTCCATATATACCTACAATCACCAGAAAGTGGCAAGTCTCACCAGAAATGAATTGCCTGCAAAGTCTCAAAAATATTTCTCAGGTCTCTTTTCACAAAGCCTACTAAACAGATTTAACCAAACTTGCTAAGCTACCAGCAGTGGTTACCTCCAAACTTGCAGGAACTGCTGTGCTTTCTGAACAGAAAGCCCAGCATGCAGGTATAATAAAGAGACATACCCTGTAAACAGCTATTTAAAGTGAACATGTTGGGAGTTTTCACATCATCTTAAAAAGTGTCCCCTTCATCAACAGCGGGCATCTGGTGCTGGTTCACACCTCTGCAGATAATTTTACAACCTCTGTGGTTACATTATGGCCTGCTTCCTTCCAAAACTCTGTGCTTCCTATTGACCCATAAGGCCACTCATTGCATTTGGTGGCCAGCTAGAAAGGTGAAAGGAAATGGGTCGGGGGGGGGGGGGGCAAACACAAAAGTACTGATATCATTACACTGTACTAGACGCAGACCTGACACAAACAGACATCATGACAATTTAGGAAAATGTGACAAGCAATGGAACAGTACCGCTTTATCCAGGAAAAGAGGGTCCTGGGTCAAGTGATAAGTGCTCAGCAGTCCTCCCAAAATCCGAATCGTACTCTCGAACAGATTGACATCAACATTCTTATCAAACGTCAGCTCGGTGGCCACCCACGCTCGGGCTTCCTGAAACTCTGAGACCACAGAAAATCAGTAAAGCTAACAGTACACTGATCTCAGGCAGTACCCAAAATACGATACAAACATTCAATAATGCATTGCTTCCAAACAAGGCAGTGTACAAGGCCGGCCATAGATGGAGCGATTTTCACTATAACAGACAGTGTTGACAGGGGAATCCCTCCTGCAAAGCCATTGTGTTCTCACAGCTGGGGAAGCGGTTCTGTCGCTAGCAATAATTACATGTAAAATCTGGCAGGCTGGGTGTACCCAAGTTCATTGATCCACTTGGGTACATTCAGCCCGCCCATTAATGGTTCAAATCGAGATTCGAACAGTCTATGGCCGGCTTAAGGGTTTATTTAACCACTTGCCTACCAGGCACCAACACCCCCCTCCCATCCAGACCAATTTTCAGCTTTCGGTGCTCTCACGCTTTGACTGACAATTACTCAGTCATGCAACACTGTACCCAAATGAATTTTTTGTCCTTTTTTTCCCACAAATAGAGCTTTCTTTTGGTGGTATTTGATCACCTCTGGGTTTTTTATTTTTTGCGCTATAATTGAAAAAAGACCGAAAATTTTGAAAAAAAACGCATTTTTCTTTGTTTCTGTGATACAATTTAGGAAATTATTAATTTTTCTTCATAAATTTTGGCCACAATTTATACTGCCACATATCTTTGGTAAAAATAACCCAAATTAGCGGATATTATTTGGCCTTTGTGAAAGTTACAGACTCTACAAACTGTGGTGCGAATCATACAAAATTGATCACATCTGATGTACTGGTGGCCGATCTCATTTCTTGTGACCCGAACAAGCCAGGAAAGTACAAATACCCCCCAAATGACCCCTTTTTTGAAAGTAGACATTCCAAGGTATTTAGTAAGAGGCATGGTGAGCTTTTTGATGTTGTCATTTTTTCCCACAATTCTTTGCAAAATGAATTATTTTTTTATTTTTTATTTTTTTTCTACAAAATTGTCATTGTAATAGGTTATTTCTCTCACCTGGCATGTGTATACCACAAATGACACCCCAAAATAAATTCTGCTACTCCTCCTGATTATTACGATACCACATATGTGGGACTTTTCCACAGCCTGGCCACATAGAGAGGCCCAACATGCAGGGAGCGCCATCACGTGTTCTAGGAGCATAAATTACACATCTAAATTGTTGACTACCTATTACACTTTTGAAGGCCCTGGAGCACCAGGACAATGACACGTGACACTGACGTGGCACTGATGACACGTGACACTGACGTGGCACTGATGACACGTGACACTGACGTGGCACTGATGACACGTGACACTGACGTGGCACTGATGACACGTGACACTGACGTGGCACTGATGACACGTGACACTGACGTGGCACTGATGACACGTGACACTGACGTGGCACTGATGACACGTGACACTGATGACAGATGGTACTAATACGGGGCACTGATGACACGTGACACTGATGACAGATGGCACTAATATATGTGGCACTGATGAGAGATGGCACTCATATCACGTGGCACTAATATGTGGCACTGATGCGAGATGGCACTAATACGTGGCACTGATGCGAGATGGCACTAATACGTGGCACTGATGACAGACGGCACTAATACGTGGCACTGATGACACATGACACTGATGACAGATGGCACTGATACGTGGCATTGATGACAGGTGACACTAATATGTGGCACTGATGACAGATGGCACTGACGGCAGATGGATCTGGCAGATGGCACTGGGGATGGATCTGGCAGATGGCACTGGGGATGGATCTGGCAGATGGCACTGGGGATGTAATTTTATTTTTTTTTATTTTTTTTAAAAAAACTTACGGCGCTGCAGCCGTTCATCTCCCCCTCCTCACACGCTGTCTCTGTGTGAGGAGGAGGAGCGGCGCTGAGAGATGATCTCATATGTTTACATATGAGATCATCTCTCATTGGCCAGGGCGATCGCGCTGTAAACGGCCGCTGTTATTGGCCGTTTACAGCGATCTGTGATTGGCCGTGTCCGAGGGACACGGCCAACACAGAATTTCCCTGCTGCGCGCTCGTGAGCGCGCACAGGGAACGAGGAAAGGGGAGGCCGTCATATGACGGCCTCCCGGGATTTGGCATCCGCGCTGTGGCCGTCATTCGGCTACGGCCGGATGCGAAGTGGTTAAAACACTGTTATTTCGAAAAACATGTAGTCTTGGCTGCCACACTGACCCGCTTTCTTAGGGAGTTATGACTTTTCACTGACTTGCTCAACTTTCTTTAATTTACTTGCTCCAGGTCGGTAACTCCTAGACAGAGGGTCAACATAACAGCCAGGCAACCAGCATTTTGCAAGGTAGCAACAACTGTAGGTGTCTTAAGACATTTTACTTAAAAGGGTCAAAATTAGTATGTCCAGAAAGTACAGGCACCAGAGGGTGACGAGCACGGAAGCTCTAAGCTTCTTTCTCTTAAGATACAATGTGGTATGATCTCCTTTAGCTCTACCAACATGTAGTATGAAAGTCTGCCTAACTGGTCACAAATGGATTGTGTACATTGGGCTTCTACTACATAGGTTTATCAAAATTAACAGTTGTATAGTCAGTGTGTGGTCATCTTATCCCCAACTACAGTCAAAAAACCATCCCATTTCTAGAAAATGAAAGGTAGATGACAATTTCCCAATCCCTGCAAATTTGTCAGAATAAGAAAACAATAGGGGTGTCCATGGGGTATAACAAAGAACAAAAGATCAATGAACTTACACCAAACAAAAAGCTATCAGTTGGGTTGGAAAAACTAATCGGGTAACCCATTATATTCCGAAGACAGGAGAGGGGAGTCTAATCTACTTCTCAAAAAAAATAAAATAAAAAATATTGCACAAAATGTAAAGTTGCCCTAGTAAGGAAAATAAAGATTCATTTTGGCACTCTACTCAACTCTGGCTATCCAACAATCACTGACTGCACTCACCTTCTTTTAGGCCCAATATCCACATGGTGTCAAGAGCGTCTATGAGAGTGAGCCCAAGTCCAAACCATTCACTGTACGCCTTGGAGATCGGCTTCAGCTCGTCATGACCCCACGCAAACTGCTTGTAACCCTTCCAGGCATGTTGGAATGCTTCGATCACTGCCTCCTGGCGCTCACTGATGGGAACTAGAAGGAGATAACAAGTTAGCAATTCACTGGTCTTGTTTCACCAAAACAGCTTTTGCAGGTTCAAATACAACATGTCATTATCTAGACTGAATGACGGTACCCAGACTAGACCAGGAACTCATCCTCCAATTCACATTTACATCTACATTCCTGAGGAGTTTATTAGTATGATGTTTTTGGTGCAGAACAATTCAGTGCAAAATATATTACACTGATTACATTGCGGGTGTCCAACTAAAGCAATATACTTGCAATGCAAAACTGGAATATGGCTGAAAAATCCTCAGTATACACGGCACCTCATCCCAATTGTTTTTTTTTTTTTTTACGTTGAACAAAGGTTTTTATTAATCAAACGGTGCATACATGTTGTTATGTTGGCTTCACAAATAAACTTGGTAACTGTTACATTGCATATTAAAAATATTGGTAAGAAAGCAGGTACATTGTTTTGCCATGTGTATATGTTCTATGAATGTGTATACTACAAATAAAGATTATATACAGAAGTATGTGCCTTAGTTGTCATTTCAAGCTGATATGGTTTTATTATACACAGGTGTCAGACTCTTGTAACCAACGGTCCCATATCTTGTTATATTTGTTGGGACAGCCTCTGTTAATATATACACACTTCTTGTAGGGTAAGGTATTATTTACTTCAAGTTTCCATTCCACCATCTTGGGAGGTGTTTGTCTCATCCATTTTTTAGCTATAATTTTCCTGGCTGAAAATAGTGTCTCGTGGAGAAATATTTTTGTATATTTGTCGATAGTATCTGGTAGGATTCCAAGAAGGCACTGTTTAGGGTCTAATGCTAGGGGTGAGCCCATGGTATCATGTAGAAATGTCACAATTTGCTTCCATAAGCCCTGAATTTTGGGGCAAGCCCAGAGAAGATGAAAAAATGTGCCTGTCTCCAGTCCACACATCAGGCATGTTGTAGATTGAGTTTGTTTGTATCTTGCCACTCTAAGGGGAGTGAGGTATGCCCTATGCAGAATATAGAGCTGTGATAGTCGGTCTGATAGTTTGGGGGATACTGCCTTGCAGGCCTCCAATGCCTCCTCCCACTCCTCATTCTCTATTGGGCCCACTTCCCTCTCCCATCTGGGTTTCAGATCATATGCTATTTTGGTAGAGATGGGGGTGGATAGCATATTGTAAAATGCAGAGATTAGCTTGTGAGGGTCTGTGTTCTTGATCACTGCCATAATGACATTAGGTGTGGAGTCTGGGACTGATTCAGGAAATTGAGATTGTGTCGCATGGCGGAGTTGTAAAAATCTAAAGAACATTTGGTTTTGGATTAGAAATTCTTCTCTGAGTGAGTTAAAGGTTTTAAGGCGCCCATCTTTTAGTATGTGATGTAAATAAAGCACTCCTTGCCTGGACCATACACTTGTGTCCTGTATTTTGGTGAACTCTGGTAAGTTTTTGTTATGCCATAGCGGTGTGTAATCGTTGTATTGTGGAATTTCGAGTTTAGAAGTGGCTAAGTCCCATATTTTCCTATATTGATATAATGTGGTTTGCCTATTATGCCCTTGTTCCAACCCTCCTGAGCCCGATGCCATCGCGTATATCGGGTCTTTGGTAAGTTGTGCCCACTTTGGACATAGGAGGGTGAGGCATCCCAATTGTTTAATGAAAAAAAGATATGGGAATGGAAGAGGGGGATTATAACGGTGCCAAATATTAATAAATTTGTCAAGATTTACATAAAAAATATAGTTTATTTATTTTTATACAAAGTTAAAAATATTGACATCAAATACATATTTCAACATTGGTGTGAGATAGCAAGTCAACCACAAACATAACAAGAGACAAAGGCCTAATGATTGTTAAAAGACCAGTAAGTGATGCAGGTAGTCACATTCCTACATGTTTCGCCATAGACAATGGCTTCCTCAGGGAAATTACATAAACCTGTCCAAATTTGTAGGTTCTAGGTAAAGAAAAACAACATATAAGATATACATTCGAAAACCGGGAAAAAAATCCCCAGTATTATACACTTAAGCAGATTTATTATTGAATGCAGGGAATGCTATGCATACTAGCTCATTATGCCTTTGTCTTGCAGGTTTTTTTTGCTTGGGTTTACAGCCACTTTAAAAAGTGTCACTAAAAAGGTAAAACTTTTTTTGTTAGTTTTGGATAGAGCGGAGAGGGATTAGAGCACAGGTCAGGTTTTATTGTGGTCTGTGTCCCTGGTAAGGATAATAACCCTCTCCCAATTGTCCCGTTTACCATTATCTAATGTGAAAATAAAAGAAAATCCAAAATTTTGGGTTGACATGAGAACAGTAAGAGAGGAAATCTTCCAATGGGGACAATAGTTCTGATGACACACCGGGATTCCCTCAATTTAGAGGGATTTGTTTTCAATTCCTGTTTTGGTTATGGGACAGGAAGGGAAAATCTTTGCAATAGGGCACAGATGGAAAAAAAAGACACTTTAAATCCCCATTCAGTGCATCTGCTAATTTGGCCCATGGCATGGGTTAAATGCACATTTGGCTAGGGGGTAAAGGAATAAGTACAAAATATGTATTGTATTCATCACTCCCCTGGAAGCTGCTGCTCCCCTACACTGTCTGACGCTCCAGATTATGGGTGGGTTCTCACAGTACCAACGTGAGGTAGCTTTGGGGGACTGCTCCCATGGAAAGGAGGAGGCTCGGTAATCTTTTTTTTTTCCTCCTCACGCTAACAGCGCAAGGGAAAAAAAAAAGCTGATCACCAGCTTATCTGCAAGGGACATCGATCCCGAAGAGGAAGAGGCAATTCTGCCTCGTCTGTGCCACCAGTACCCCCTGCCAGTGCCCACCAGTGCCACCTATCAATGCCCACGAGTGCCACCCATCAATGCCCAATCAGTGCTTGCCTATCAGTGTAACCAACCAGTGCCGATCAGTGCCCATCACTGCCGCCTCATCAGCATACATCAATGAAGGAGAAAAATTACCCGTTTGCAAAATTTTATAACAAAATAAATATTTTAAATTTGTTTTTAAAAGTTCAGTCTTTTAACCACTTCCCGACCGCCCATGTACATATACGTCAACAGAATGGCACGTACAGGCAGAATCACGTACCTGTACGTGCCATTCTTCAGGCGGTTGGGGGGTCCGATCGGACCCCCCTCCGCCGGCGGGGACGGTCGGGATCGTGTCAGGAGCGATCCGGGACGAGGGGACGGCCAGTGGTTTCTGGCCACCCCCTCGCGATCGCTCCTGGCGAATGAAAAGCTTCCCCTTCCTGTCTATTGTATAGACAGGAAGGCGGAAGTGATGTCACGCTCGGTGCGCCGGTCTATGTGACCGGAACGCCGAGGAGTGAAGATGTACAGGTTAGTGCACAAACAGTACACTGACACCAGTACATACAGGCACACAATCCACCCCCGTCACCCCCTGATCACCCCCCAGATCACCCCCTGCCCCCCCAGTCACAGTGTCACTAATTGCAGTGATCATTTATTTACTGATCACTGCATTTAGTGTCAGTGTGACTGTAATAACTGTCAGGGCAGTTAGTTTTAGGTCCAAGGTAGCCCCCTACCCCCCCCTAATAAAGGTTTAACCCCCTGAATGCCCCTAGTTAACCCCTTCACCCCCTTTTGCCAGTGTCACTAAGCGATCGGTTTTCTGATCGCTGCATTAGTGTCGCTAGGTAACCATTTTTTTTTTTTAAAGCATTTTAAAGCATGTCGTGTTTGGTATCCATGTACTCGGCCTAAGATCATATTTTTTATTTCATCAAAAATTTGAGCAATATAGTGTGTTTTAGTGCATTAAAATAAAAAAAAAGTGTATTTTTTCCACAAAAAATGCGTTTGAAAAATCGCTGTGCAAATACTGTGTTGAAAAAAAAAATGCAACACCCACCATTTTAATCTGTAGGGCCTTTGCTTTAACAATATATATAGTGTTTGGGGGTTCAACGTAATTTTCTTGCAAAAAAAAAAAAATGTTTTCATGTAAACAAAAAGTGTCAGAAAGGGCTTTGTCTTCAAGTGGTTAGAAGAGTGGGTGACGTGTGACATAGGCTTCTAAATGTTGTGCATAAAATGCCAGGACAGTTCAAACCCCCCCCCCCAAATGACCCCATTTTGGAAAGTAGACACCCCAAGCTATTTGATGAGAGCAATGTTGAGCCCATTAAATATTTTTTTTTTTTGTCCCAAGAGATTGAATAATGAAAAAAAATATATATATATTATTTTTTTTACAAAAAGTTGTCACTAAATGATATATTGCTCAAACATGTCATGGGCATATGTGGAAATACACCCCAAAATACATTCTGTTGCTTCTCCTGAGTACGGGGATACCACATGTGTGGGACTTTTTGGGAGCCTAGCTGCGTACGGAACCCCAAAAACCAATCACCGCCTTCAGGCTTTCTAAGGGTGTAATTTTTTTATTTCACTTCTCACTGCCAATCACAGTTTCGGAGGCCATGGAATGCCCAGATGGCATAAAACCCCCCAAAATGACCCCATTTTGGAAAGTAGACACCCCAAGCTATTTGCTGAGAGGTATGGTGAGTATTTTGCAGATCTCGCTTTTTGTCACAAAGTTTTGAAAATTGAAAAAAAAAATTTTTTTTCTTTACTTTCTTCATTTTCAAAAACAAATGAGAGCTGTAAAATACTCACCATGCCTCTCAACAAATAGCTTGGGGTGTCTACTTTCCAAAATGGGGTCATTTGGGGGGGTTTTGTGCTATTTTGGCATTTTATGGCCTTCGAAACGGTGATAGGTAGTGAGGAGTGAAATCAAAAATTTGCACCCTTAGAAATCCTGAAGGCGGTGCTTGGGTTTCGGGGCCCCGTACGTGGCTAGGCTCCCAAAAAGTCCCACACATGTGGTATCCCCATACTCAGGAGAAGCAGCAAAAAAAAAAAAAAAAATCTTTTTTATTTTTGTCTTTATTCAATCACTTGGGACTAAAAAAAAAAAAAATATTCAATGGGCTCAACATGCCTCTCAGCAAATAGCTTGGGGTGTCTACTTTCCAAAATGGGGTCATTTGGGGGGGTTTTGTACTTCTCTGCCATTTTAGCACCTCAAGAAATGAAATAGGCAGTCATAAATTAAAAGCGGTGTAAATTCCAGAAAATGTACTCTAGTTTGTAGACGCTATAACTTTTGCGCAAACCAATAAATATACGCTTATTGGCATTTTTTTTACTAAAGACATGTGGCTGAATACATTTTGGCCCAAATGTTTGACTAAAATTGAGTTTATTAGATTTTTTTTATAACAAAAAGTAGAAAATCTCTTGTTTTTTTCAAAATTTTCGCTCTTTTTCCGTTTATATCGCAAAAAATAAAAATCACAGAGGCAATCAAATACCATCAAAAGAAAGCTCTATTTGTGGGAAGAAAAGGACGCAAATTTCGTTTGGTTACAAAATTGCATGACCGCGCAATTACCAGTTAAAGTAGTGCAGTGCGAAATTGAAAAAAGACCTCTGGTCCTTTGGCTGCCAAATGGTCCGGGGCTGAAGTGGTTAAAAAAATTTTTAACAAAAAATAAAAACTGCAGAGGTGATCAAATACCACCAAAAGAAATCTCTATTTGTGGGAAATTTGTCTGGACTTTCCCATGGTGGCTTGTGTGGTGGAGGTGGAGGAGGAGGAGGAGGAGGGGGGGGGGGGGGGGAAGAAGAAGAAGAAGAATCACATCTCTGAGTATTTCCCCATCTGTTTGACAAATGTTGTAAGACTTTACAGTGTATAGTCCAAAACAGATATTGGTGTTGATTTTTACCAAAAGCGGAGCACTTAGAATCTGGTACAGCTGAGCATGGTAGCCAATCAGCATCTAACTTCAGCTTGTTCAATTAAGCTTTGGCAAGAAAACCTGGAAGCTGGTTGGTTTCTATACCGAGTCGCACCAGATTTTGCACTCTCCGGTTTTAGTAATTAACCCCCATCGTGTTGATTTTTTTATGCCAATTGTACACCAAGTTTCTGTGCTGCACCAGTTCACTTTTAGCACACAACAATTTGTTTTATTATTTTGGGGAGTAAATTTAACATTGTATAGTTACTATATATTAGAACAGGAGGTCCTCGGATGTAATTTTTATTATCATTTCGTATTTTTACTACAGATATATTTTGATAATAAAATGATTATGAATAAGACAAAAGTCTGAAAATCATAAATGCTCTGTATATTTTTTTTTAAACTGGCTGATTAAAGAGCAAACAATTGAGGTGATAGCAAAAAGTTTTGAGACCAGTTTTGTAACATGCCAACAGATGACAGCACAAGGCTGCATGCACTGTCACAGGGAGCACCAACCTTTGTAAGTCAGTTTGCCAAAAGACATTGTCCTGTTTACATCGGGAGCTGTGCAACTGGTGCAATTTTCTTTCCTTGGACCTGTGGAAAGAAAATTGCACAATGTATGGCCTGCTAATGCATAACGGTTCCATAGTAAAGACCTTATGCGCAGCTCAGTGCACAATTTAAAAAAAATTATTGTTGGCAGGCAGGTGGAAACATTAACTGCAAAAGAGACATACATACAGAGACTCTTCTGCAAAAAAAGCACTGTCACTAGAAATTCATTTTTTCTCCACTAACGTTTCATATTAAGATCACTAGGCAGTTCCTAGCAACACAACTGTTTACTAAGACAAAGATGAAAGCATAGAGAATTCACAGCAATCACAAGCCTAAAACAACTACACAAAGCCAAAATCTGATTGGTTGCTGCCTTACATCACAGCTCTCCTCGGTATATAAATTAACAGCCTACATTAGGTACACAAACCTCAGTGCAAAGAACTTCAGCTGCTAAAGGACAAAAATGTGCAGCAAACCGTGCCAATCATTCAGCTGCAGAGGAGTTAAAGGATACTTCCACCTTTCACACCATGTTACACCCATATTCAGGATGTACCATGTAATGAATGCACTGGCCCCGCCCCCCCTCGATCCCAGCTGTGAAAGCAGACTGGGGATCTTCTCCCGTGCCTGCTAACAGAATCAAAAAAAAAAAAAAAAAAAATGAGTGACGTGGGCGGAGCCCCGCATCTTTTTACTGTCCTCTGAATGGAAGACAAGGTCCGGCAGCCTTTGTGGCTGTCGGCTTGTAGTTTTCAATGAACTGCCATGGCGCTGTGAGCACTGTGGTAGTTCATTAATTCTGTCAGAATGTATCGGTGTCCTCATATGAGGAAGCTGATACACTGCATCTGATCGCTGGTGCAATGCTATACAGGCTCCTGCAACAAAACATTAAAATGTACTTTATTTTTTTTTATCTGCAAAAAAAAAAAAAAAAGTGCATTATTTTTTGGTAAAAAGTGAACTTATCCTTTAAATTAGAACTAAAGCCAATTTTTTTTTTTCATCTCAGAGTAAGGGATTGTTATAACCCGTCAGTTTTATTTTTGCCAACCGTTTCCCCACTCAGGAGACTTCCCTTCACTTTCTGTCTAATAGCCAAATCAGTAAGCGAGAAGAAATCCCTCCAAAAAGAAGGAATCCCAGGTTGTCACCAGAATTAGTGCTCCCGTTGGAGGATTTCCCCTCTACTCCTGTTCTGGTAACAACCCAGAACGTCTTTCTTTTTAATTTTTTTTTCCACTTTTGCCGATATTGGTAAAAAGGACCAATAGAAAGGTGGAATCTCCCTAATAGGGACACAGACAGCAATAAAAACATTACAGGTGTTCTAATCCCTCTCCATGCTATTCAAATCTAAAACAAAAAAGAAAAAAAAAGTTTGCCTTTTGTTATACGTAAAGTTCTCATACAGTAGTAAGGCATGCCGAGACTGGTAGTTCTATCATAGCTGAACAAACACGGCTAGCACAAGTTCTTCTCTATTGGGATCTTGTATCTCACATAGACAATACCTGGTTCCTTCTGATCTATTATGTCTTGAGCAGGAGGTTTAGTGGCTTCCGGAGGTTTGTTTGGAGTCGGTCCCGAGGTCTGGACTGGTTCAATCACGGCTCCCCTCCAGCTGTATACAAACACAAACATGAAGCTGAGAAATACATAATGGTCATATAAGCCTAACATTCCCGAGAAGAAAATAATCCTTCACGTAGAACAAATACAGCAACGAACAATTGTAGTAACAGAACTCGATCGAGTGTTTTCTTTTATCATCATGTAGATGAACTATGTTTCTGAACATGTGCTGGAATGCAGCACTACTCGACCACAGGCAGTGACAGAAGCAAATCGCAGCACCGGAGGAGTGTCTGACCGGTTTTTGCACGAGTGACAAACTTTTGAAGTGTCAGAAACAGATTCCAATGGAACCAGTTATGCAACTTAAAAAAAAAAAAAAAATAGCTTAAGAACAGTCACATACACCACACAATTAAACTAAACTGAAATCATCAGAACTGTGATTAAAAAGTGCGCCAAAGAGAAAGCAAGCTTCATCCACACAAGCCCCGACTCTGATATTACAGAAGAGGCTCTTCAGGTTAAAAACAGGTTAGAAAACATATCCTCACGAATTTCGTCCAAGTATCATGTTAATAATAACTCTTTCATAAATAGACAAAACCTTAATATAGGTCAATGCTTGTGCAATGCTTACATTTAGAACTGAGCAGACTACTGGAACAGGTTCTGGTGAATGCAGTAAGGGCTGGCAGCTCTCTCACTGCCTGTTACTTTTAAAATCTGGCATGTGGTACTTCTAATTCAAGAACTCCATGTGATGCCTTTTCTGACATGAACATAAAATCTGCTTCTATGGCCATCAAAGATGACAGCTCTTGGCAAATCTATTTTGAAGTGAATGATTCTTTCACTTGAGCATTTGAGTAATGTAAAACCCCCTGGGCAGAGGTCCCCCGCCCGTCCCCACACACCCCCGGTCAGAGGTCCCCCCCGCCCGTCCCCACACACCCCCGGTCAGAGGTCCCCCCCGCCCGTCCCCACACCCCCCCCCCAGCAGAGGTCCCCCCGCCCGTCCCCACACACCCCCGGGCAGAGGTCCCCCTGCATGTCCCCATACACCCCCGGGCTTAGGTCTCCCCGCCTGTCCCCATACACCCCCTGGCAGAGGGCCCCCCCCGCCAGAGGTCTCCCCACCCGTCTCCATAAACCACCGGCAGAGGTCTCCCCACCCGTCACCATACAGCATCAGTAGAGGTCTCACTGCCTAACACAATATATGGCCAGCAGATGTCGCATCAACTGTTGCAATAACCGTCTGTCACGATATAACACCAGCAGGTATTGCTGCCTGCCAAGATACAAGACCCACAGAGCAGATGATTATTTGGAAAGCCCCCCAACCAACTGGATTTCAGCGGTGCCTTTAGTTCACACCCTTCTTGTCTACCTGATGACAGGTTCCTTGTTTTCAACCTCCGCCGGCCTCTGCTCATTATCTTCAAGTGTTTGGCTCTTTGTAGGAAGTGGACGTAAAATTGGTGGTCCGCGTTTGTTTGGTCTCTTATTTTTCTAGATGAAGGAACACAATTAACATTTTAGTGTCCAAATAAAATAAAAAATAAAAATATAAAAGAACCACAGAGAATAGCGCACAAAAAATAAAAATAAAAAGTTACTTTCAAATCTTACAGGGCTACATATAAACACCTGATCTTAATAAGTAAATATGGGGATTTAGTCACACCATACCGTGCTTAAGCCCACCAAAGTATCCCATTTTCAGTGGCTCCTACATTCTTCATAGAAAGAAAGATAAATCCCATTTTTCTTAACCATGGGAGAAGTGTGCTAGCTGCAGATTCCACTGCTTAAACTGCACTATAAAAGGGACTCCTCCTATAACTACTTACTGGTGGACACTGATAATGAAGTACTGGTGTGGGAGAGTGGGGTGCTCCAACCCAGTCTGGAATTGATATTGGACTTCCAAACAGGCATTTCCAATTTTCTCAAACATATTCCAGTACATAAACAAACAAACAGTCTGTAATGTGTCCAAACCACATACAAATGTTGCACACACTGGCAGACCACTAGGGCAGGCTCAATGGACTGGGGAATGGCAAATGGAAAGCATGGGAAAGTCATGCCCTGGTAACAATGTAAAAACAAAATCAGAGAGGGGCACAGATAGAACATTTCTGTCTTATAAAAGGTGACGTCTGCTGTTTAAGTGCACCTGTATATTATATATTCATAACAAGCAGTAATACAACTTTTTTTAAAACAAGCCCCTGCTGACCTCTAAAGCTGCTTGTACCATGAAGTAATCAGCCTTTTGCCCCCCCATGTTAACAAATATGCGTGGTGGTAAAGAGGATTGACTTTAACACTCACACATATGTGTCCATATGAGTGGCAGAGCTGTGAAAGGCAACTCAGTCTCTTCTATCTACTAGAAAACAATGCAGTACAGTGCCAACGATGCATATAGATTTGCGTTTTAAATTCTACTATCTACTGCCACAGCGCTATATGGGTTCTTTGGCAGGTAAGGATTCCACAATGTGAAAATAAGCTGTGCATACTTGCACATTATGGCTAAAGACTATCTGCCATAATGTGAATTTACTGTGGTGCCACTTTATGTTTAGCTTAGGGTTTTGTAAGAAAACAGCCTGTGTGCAGCATGATGAGGCACTTGCACCAACATGGCTCCTGGAGGTAAATACACAGATGATTTTGCAACTGTTAATACCATATATAACCTGTGTACGTGTTCTTGGCACATTGGAAGTCTTTTTCTACATTTAAAGTGAGATAATAAGAAAAGCAAGTTTGGAGTCATGTGATCTCTTTCCGTGTATGAGAAGGAGATAAGTGCAGGCTTTCATTTAACCACTTCCAGACCAAGCCAATTCTGGCACTCCTCACACACACACACCTCTACGCGTTTCGCAAGTCAATATGCGTCTTCCTGATGACGCATATTGACTTGCGAAACGCATAGAGGCTGCTGGGTAAACCTACAACTCTAAACTGGTCAGCTGGCAAGCATATGAGGGGACAGGCGACACAGCACAGTGATCTATTGTGACTTGAGGTCCCCCTTTACACGGCTGGAGAGGCTCAGTGCCGGCTTTGAGGGCACAGGCAAATGTGAGTGCAAAAGTTCTCTTGTCTTATCTTTTCTGTTTGTTAAATACATTTTTTGGACATATTACGCTATGGGAGCATTTCTTATTATTTCCCTTAAGCATGGAGGATATTCCCTGTATTAACGCAATCTGGATCCTTGAAGAGAGACCAAAGTAAAGGGGTGGTTATCCGGCTAATAAACCAAACGCCTAAAACTCACCTAAATCTGGTGAGTGACCATTTCTTAGTGGTGGTGGATTCACAGGGTGATGTACATAAGCTCCGAAAGTGTCAATCACTAGTGGTGTATTCGAGTGGAATTAACCCGTTACGGATTGATTTGAATGACAGGGGTGTCAACACATGGACTTTCTTATATGTTTTATATGTTTTTTTTTTATATGATTTTTGTGGCACATAGAATTTGAGAACACATCGATTTCTGAATTTTCTTTGCAGGATTTATATTGCAGAATTGGGGGGGGGGGGTTTCCTCACAGATTTGTGGTTTTGTTTTTCCTCACAGAATTGTGGTCCTGCTATACAGAAATTAATTTTACAGGATTATAGATACACATGTATTTTTTGAATTTCTTTTTGCAGGATTGGGTTTGCATGATTGAGAGGTTTGTTTTTTCACAGAATTGGGACCCTGCTGTAGAACTTTTCTCACAGGATCATATATAAATACTATAATAATTGCACAGTAATTAGAGGCACAATATTAATTGTCACTTTATATTTATATCTAATTTATTTTATTTTATTCCGCCTACCACAGGATTAGCCTAGTCCTCAAAGGGATTCATAGTTGACAGCAGTGTTAAATAACAAGCTCTTTAACATAGTTTAGTACAGTGTCTAAGGATACATACATTTCTTTGATTGGCGCAACTCTCCTAATTATCATATTTATAACAAGTAATTGAACATACAGTCCTTTTACCATTTAGAGTGCAGCCTTTATAAACGCATACTAATATAAGAGTTGGCGCCGGTACCCCCTTTCTGCATTTTTATACAATATATCATACACACACAAATTTGTATTTAATTTTTTTTCTACTAGAAATGATAGTGATCAGCGACTTATAGTGACAATCTGACACTGTCGCTTGGGGGGACGACTCACTGACATCAGTGCTAATAATATGCCCCGACACTGTACTAATGACACTGGCTGGGAAGGGTTTAACATCTAATGTTTATCAAGGGGTTAAATGTGTTAATGTGTGTGCTATGTACTGTGTTTACATAGCAATGTGCTGTTTTTTTACTTCCTGCTTCACAGGGAGAAGTAAAAAAAAAAAAGGAGCACATTGCTGCTGTCAGAAGAGAGCCCTGCGTTTGTTTACAAGCACAGAGCACTCTCTGGTAATTACCGGAGGCAAATCAGTGGGTGTCGGCGACCAATCCACAGCCGGCACCTGCTAATTGGCTTGTGCTGCAGCGAATTTCAACACAGCTGAGTGCGCCCTCTACCCTGGCACATCGATCACATACTAGGTACCCGATTCAGCGCAGTGGCCACCCTGCCGCAGTATATGTATGGTGGGGGGTCAGCAAGCAGTTAATTATAACTGCCCAGCTTCTAGCCCTAGCCAATAATATTTGCTTATTGCCTCCATAAAATTAGAAACTTCCAATTGTCAGCCAAGCCAGTGTATAACCCAATAAGGAATTCTTAAAAAGACACCCATTTTCTCTAAATCCAATTGAAGGGTCTTATTTAGCTCCATTTTCATGGGGGAAAACAAATAAAATAAAAGATAGAGTAATACCATTGCTACCCAAGCCATATTGTAATTGAATGTTTATAAAAAAATATTACTTTTTTTCAGCGCTAACATTTTCTGTAAAATCCAATGCAATATGGAAACCTAAAAGCGCTCTGTATACAGTTTGCATCATAATTAGACCCTTTGCACAACTGCTATAACAGGAATGTAGAAGTAAGTTGTGGTTGCGAGTACCAAGTTTATATAACCGAATATCCATTTCTGTGAAATCAATTGGGCTTTAAATTCACCATGCCCACACTAGAATCGCACAAAACGCACTGCTTTTATGATCTACAGTAGGTGTCAAAATGCCAACGATACCCTAAACGAAGTGCAATTGCCCACACCAGATCGCATGGTACTTTTGTACTATGCAATCTGGTTACAGTGCGTTTTAAAAGTAGTGTATGCACTACTTTTGGCGCAGTACAGTGCAATTTAAGGGCATTAAAAATGAATGGCCTTCAAATCGCACCGCACAGAGCCATATTAAAATAGCATGCAAATAGATTTTGACGTGAACCTGCCTTACAGTATATAGCAAATGTATTCTCTTGAAACAAAAGCTCCCTGCCCCCCCTCCCCAAAGCTGAAAGCTGTCACTGCACCTGCAGAGGGGGCTTTGGTAGCTTGAGATCTGGTTCCTCAGCTTCTTTGGGGGCCGGCAATACTGCAGGAGGTACATGATGAAATCCGGGTATATCTTGGCCTTCATAAGTCCCATCCAACTGGCTGGTAAAACCTATAAAAGCAAAAAATTGCAAACAGAGGTAGAATAAAGTTTATGTAACCTGCTATTTACCCAAGCCATGTTTTTGTTTGGTGGCTTAGCAACATTTAGTAGTGGTCATGAATACACTATGGTGGGGCAGATATTTTCCAAATATATGGATGTAGGTTACTTCTGCTGTGTGTCCCCCAAGAGACGGCACAACTGAAGGGTCAACATGTCATGCTTTTTGTGGCCTGCTATACATCCAGAGCTGATAAAATAAACTACAAGTGCACTAAATTGCCACTTGTGTTCCTTTAAAAGCTATAAGTTCATTCTAAGATCTCTATGAATACATGGCACAGCTGTGCAGGTGCGACTGCTACAGTTTCGGAGGTGACAGCAGCTGTTGGGAGAAAAGAACCCCAGCAGTTTCTGTCACTTCTGAAACTGGAGCAGCTGTCTTTGGTGGAATAGTTATCCTTTAAAATAAAGAGACGCAGACTCAATGGGCCATGTTTTTTTTTTTTTTTGCCATAGTTTATGTAGTGGCCCCAAAAAAAAACAAAGTACCAATCTCTATGACCCTACATGAGAGCTTGTATAGATAGAAATAGTTGGGCTGACGTTTCCGATCTCCAGCTTGCAATCTGTTGTTCTTCCTCCACATTAGGTATTTTATGGGGGAGATTTACTAAAACTCTGGTGCAGCTCTGCATAGAACCCAATCAGCTTCCAGGTTTTATTGTCAAAGCTTAATTGAACAAGCTCAAGTTAGAAGCCAATTGGCCAACATGCACAGCTGTACCAGATTTTGAGGCTAGGTTCACACCTGTGTGGGGCATGGTTTGGCGGGCACAAGAACCAATTCATCTGAATGGGCTGCCGTGCCCTGCGAAGCGTAGAAGGAAGTCCCTGCACTATTTTTTAAATTTCAGCTCCCACGGGAACTGAGGTTCTCAGTACAGGTGTTAATTCAAGGGCGGGCTGCATGCCATTAGGATTTCTCTGGTTGCGGCTGCCGGTATTTGTGCAGTTTCCGGCACCACCTGCACAGATGTGAACCTAGCCTTAGCAAATCTCCCCCTGTGGATCAATGATACAGAGAAGTCAAGAAACCATACAGAGATGTCAGGAATGCAAACATGTTCAATGTAAGTGACTGTCAAAGAGCTTAATTAGCCAGCAGAGGAAGCCCTTTCCCTGTGTAAAGCACCGAACACGGGCTGAATGCCGTGTGTATGCCACCCTGTCCGACAGAAGCTGGCCGACTCCCGATCAGCGCACTTTCCGCCAATGGCGGAGAGCGCTCATCGGAGTGTTCTGGCAGGGGCTGTCCCCCTATTAGAACACATCAGTATAGCAGGAGAGATCACTGTACTGACTTTGCATAGTTAGTACAGCAGCTCTGCCTGGAGCTGACAGTTTTTTTGTTCAGCCCAAAAAAATAAATAACTCATGGTGTGTACCAGACTTTAGGATGCATTCACATGTCACATTGATGAAATTGTTGTATGTGGCGCTGAAGGTTCTACCTGGTTCCATTCATAGCCCTTTTCTGGAATCTTACAGCCCTAATTGTCTGACTTGTAATTACCACTTGTGGGGCCGCTCATGCAGAAAATAAAAGTTGGAAGCTTGTAATTACATGTGTCCTACACTAAATTAATACAGCATGACAGGGGATTATAGAACATCGATATACACCCAGCAAGCAATTTATTAGATCACTTGCAATTGTATTCATACAATTATCCAATCATGTGAATGCAGCATCATATCATGCAGATACCAGTCAGGAGGTTCAGTTCTTACAAATTAGAATGGGGAAAACTGATCTTAGTGATTATGACTGTGGCATTGACTGTTGTGTCAGATGGGTTGGCGGTATTTTAGTATTTCTGCAATTCAGGATTTTGATGCAAAACATTTTCCAGAATTTACCAAGAATTATGCGAAAAACTAAAATATATCCAGAGAGTTCTGTAGAAGGAAATGCCTCGATAAGGCAGGAGAGTGGCCAAAGTATTTGGAGATCACAAAAATACTATGAGAACTTAGATAAGCACATAACTGAGCGGAAATGCATCTCCTAATGCACAACACTTCAATGGGCTACAACAGCAGAGGACCACGCCAAGTTCCATGCCTGTTCACCAGGAGCTAGAAAACCGAGGCAGCACTGGGTATAGGCTCACCAAATCCTGAGAGCTGAAGGCTGGAAAAATGTAGATAGGTCTGATGAATCTCGATTTCTGCTGAGGTACAGATGGTAAGCCAGTCACAGGAACTGAATCCCATGGAACACTTTTGGGATATGGTAAAAACAGGGTTTTGCAGCATTAATGTGGATTTGTGGAATCCATGCCAGAAAGAACTGAAGTTCTATGCAAGCAAGTGAGTTCCTACCCATTATTAGTATTCGAGTGATCTTAATACAAATGCTTAGTGAGCAAAAAAAAAAAAAAATTTTTGTGCTTAATGTTTTTTTTTTTGAGACATTTTTCCAGCTAAAAGAGATCAAAAAAAGAGTATACAATAAAGTCAAAGACTTGAAAGAAAAAAAAGAGCATTAAATGGATATCAGTAAATCAATCACAGGTGAGGAAAGAGTTAGAATAGGGTAAAGAGAAGAGAACAGGGGAGGAGAGAGACGGTAAAGAAGAAGAGTTCCGAGTATTATGAATAAACATAAATTTCAAAAACACCAACTGTGTGCATACAATGAGCAACCAAACACACAGTGCAGACATCATTTCCAGGTAAGCAGATGTAGATTTAGGGCCCATGCACACTGGGCAGCGTAAAAAATTCAGAACTGCTGGCAGATAGCTGCATAAAAACGTTTACGTGAGTTTGCGTTTTATAAGTGTTTCCCCCCCCAAAACAGTAGATCAATGTACACCTAAAAAGACTTGATGCGCCTAAACACTCAAAAGCTCCCCACAAACATGCACTTGTTGATGTTTTTTAATTTAGCTTGTAAATGCTCCTCTACAAATATGCCTGTAAACACCTAAAGGTGCATGGACACAGGCTAATATGGAGTTGCTTCTACATGCTGAAAATAAAATAAAAAATAAACTCCTAAAGCCTGTATAAGCAACATTATGCCCAATGTGCACAAGGCCTTAAAGGCAAGCCAACAAGCCCATACTTTGCAGAAATGAGAGAAATTATTGAATTAAAAGTATTTTAAAGCTTTTTTTCTTTTTTAAAGAACACATAACTCAAATAGTCACAGGTCTCATGTCTGCCAACAGCTTCCCGTTAATGATAACTTAAAATATATGCCCTAAAGTCTAAAGCTGGCCATACACTATACGAAAAAACGGTCATTAGACCATTCGTTCGATTTTTCGGCCAGTTAATGGACACAAAATCAACAATCGTTTGGACGTTTTTTACCCGAAAAAACGAAGGACAAGGTTGGAATTTTTCTGCTGAACGAACGATAAATTGAAAGGTTAATGTGTTTCCCATCCGACCTGTCTGCACTAGGTATATGTAAAAAAACGAACATAATTTTTATTTTTTTTTTATGTTCACTGAACGATTTAATCGGCCATTATATGATGGCACCATCGTTTGCGCTCGTGGCCGAACGTTCGTTTTTCGAAATTGGGTTTGGCTGATTTTTCGACTAGTGTATGGCCAGCATTATACACACTGGCCGAAACCCAAAACACTAATTTTGGTACAGTCCTAACATGTAACAGATCTGTGAATTCTGGCGCATGGGTAGAGCCTTTGCTGGGTCAAGAGAACCTCCCCGCTGTCAGAATTCAAAAATGAACAGGGGAGAACATCCCTTCTACATTGCTTGTGTTGGTATGGGGGATATGTCAGTTTTTTTCCCCATTCAACCTGCAATATTGTCAGTGTGTACCCAGCATAAGTTCAGCAGTCAGTGATTGTTAAGACAGACTTTTTTTTTTATCTTAATGCATTCTATGCATTAAGATAAAAAGCCTTCTGTGTGCAGCAGCCCCTCTAATACTTACCTGAGCCACCTCTCGATCCAGCGATGTTGCACAAGACTGGGCTGCCCAGGACTCTCCCTCCTCATTATCTTAGACAGCAGCAAAGCACCATTGGCTCCTGCTTTTGTCAAAGTCAGTGAGGAGAGAGGGAAGCCAGGGCTGCAGCTCTGCCTGAACAGACACAGGGAGCTGCGGCTTGGCTCGGGTGCCCCCACAGCAAGCTGCTTGAAGAGCCGAGAAGAGGAAGATCTGGGCTGCTCTGTGCAAAACCATTACACAGAGCAGGATTTCTCTGGTTGGGAGCAGAAAGTATTACATGTTTTTTTGTTAAAAATAATAAACTGAACATTAGTATCACTTTAAGAACCTTAAAAGAAAAAAAGTTTTAGAAAAAAAAAATAAAAAAACTCACCTAGGTGGATGCAGCATTGATTCAATGCTGCATCTGTCCCCCGCCAGCTCTGCACTGAGAACTGAGCGATCAAACACTGCTGATCTCTCAGTTCACAGAATTCTGCAAACAGAGAGCCCGGGACTGTTACTGGGACGCTGAGCTGTGAAGGGGAGCGGAGCAGCTGGCTGAGAGGCGGAGCCATCTGCCAATCCAAGGTTGTGTGTGGATACCAATCTTTTTAGAGCCTGGACCGGTTCTGTGACGTCAGCCAACAGCAGGCTTTAGCCTGAGGTAGGCTGAAAGCAGGTCGCAGGAGTGCAGAACTAACCGATTTCCTGTGATCCATAGGAGAAGTACAGACAAAATAGCTTTGGATACACTGGATATACTTCTCCTTTAAACAGCCAAATCCACCTTACTGAACCCAGTTTCCTTCCCTGGAGTGCCCTGTGCCCACACAGTCATCAGTTATTCACAGGGTCTACGAATGACAATGCTACAGGATCCATTTGCCACTGCAACATAGGAACTTGTTAGTCCCAAAGGAGCACAAGTGCAGTAACATCACACCTACAGATCACTGAAAAATCCTCCTGCCTGGTAACCAAAAGGTCCATACCTTAGAATGGACTTGGGCTGGAGAAATAATCTGCAAGAGCATTGTACCAGTGATCCACTGCTCTTGAATGCAATGCTTTACAGGCTCAAATGCAAAAAAATAAATAAATGCACAATTCTTTTCTTAATCAATGTGGGTGCATTTATTTATTTATTTAGCAAAAGGTAGAATTATCCTTTAAAGGAAAATGCACAGGTTTCCTATAGGTATATAATGAGCACAGTACATGTGATACTCCTAGTTCTAAGCCTCCCTAAGGGCTTACAGTCATGTTTCATACAGCTGCAATCATCACACCTTTCCCAGAAGGGATTTCTAGCAATTATCTATGAAATGTAATAATCCATTATACTTCTCCAGTGCTCTCCCAGGTTAGAGAAAGAGACAACGCCACAAACCGCCAGCAGGGCGCACAGGAAGAGGATGACACTGCGCTGCAGCCTGGAAAGCTGTTTCCATTTCTAGAAGATAAAACAGGAAAACACACATTACTAAATGTTCACCGGAAAAAGAAGACACAAAGTCATCATATATATTGGCTCCGACTTTCCCAGCTCTTCCTGCTTGGGGAACAACAAATCACTCATTTATACAAACTTTTAGCCTTATGAGCACAGCAGAGGTTGTCAGCTATAAACATACATCCAAAGGTGCGATTTTTTTCAGAAAAAATCTTTGAAAAAAAAAAAAAAAAAAGAAGAAGGTACTATGTACAAGTTTAAAAATCTAAAAAAAGTAAAAGGGCTACTAGATATCATTTTACAAAATGCTTAAAGAGAACCTGTCATTTCCTCATAAATCTTCTATCATGTATGTGTCATGTCTCTGGGCAGCTTAAAGTAAACCGGTCACAAACCGGAGACACCTAAACTGAGCATATGATGAACAGGAATTCATAGCTTCAGTGAAAATCACATACAGATAGATGTGGGCAGCTGAATTTATAAGAAGATCTTGATTTTACCAGTAAAAACCTTAGCTGGCCCCACCTTATAAATGTTTTCTTTAAGTGCATCTAAACCCAGGATCAAACATGTAATATATTGCATGAGGTTGGCTGCCTTACCATCTTTTTTTCTTTCAATTAGTGAACCTGCAAACACACAGGGACACTATCTGTACTGTATCTGTGGTGGCTCTGCGTTGTCACCTTAAGACAGGAAAGCATGTTAGGACTGTAGAACGCCGCTTCTCATTAACATGTGGGGGAGGTGTTCTGTAGTCCAGAAAGAACTTCACACACACACACACTAATCAGCCATAACATTATGACCAAACACCTAGATACTGGGTAGTAGAGCTCCACGATTAATCATTAAAAAAGAAATAGATTCAATCCCCCCCTCACAATCTAAATCTGTCATTTCCACAATTCATGTTAAACAAGTGCAGAGCTGTCAATAATAAAAAAAAAAAAAACACATCAGCCAGCAAATGATTATCAACAGCGCTGAGATAAAAAGGGAAACAATGCATCTCTTGGTTCTTTTAGATCAAAGGAATGAACTTCGGTCTGCAAATGAGGGCAGTTTAACCACTTAAAGACTAAACATTTGACACTTGTTGCTTAAAAGTAAAAAGCTAAATTTTACTTGGAACCCCCTTGGAATGATGACGGGCCATGTTCTCCGATGCAAAAATATATTTATATTGAATATATTTACAATCGAATTTGTGTATGAAGCCTGATGAAGAGCATGTGATGCTTGCAACAGTACAGTAGCATGTAACCTATTTATGACTTGAAGAGCATTCGATATAAATATATTTTTGCAGTTGTCACACTGTATTTGTGTAGCAGTCTTTTAAAAGCAATTTTTGGGGAAAAAATACACTCCAGTGAATTAAAAACAAACAGTAAAGTTAGCCCAATTTTTTGTATAATGTGAAAGATGATGTTACGCAAAGAATCGTGATCTTTATTCCAAGCAAAAAATAATTAAAAATTGTGATTCTCATTGTATCCAGAATCACGCAGCTTTACTGGGTAGGTCCCCCTTTTGCTGCCACAAGAGCCCTGACCCATCCAGCCATGGACACCACTAGACCACTGAACATATGCAGTGGTATTTGGCACCAAGCCTCAAGCAGCAGATCCTTTAGGTCCTGCAAGTTGTGAGGTGTGGCCTCAATGGATCGGACTTGTTTTCTCCCATAGATAGTCAATTTGACTGAAATATGGAGAATTCGGGGGCCAAGTAAAACACCTCAAACTTGTTTTCCTCGACCCATTCTTAAACCTTGTACTTGGTCACAAACAATGTTTAGGAAGGTGGTATATGTGTCAAAGTAACATCCACATGAATGGCCATCCCTACCCCAGATAAGAAACACACACCCAGCCTATCAGACCAGGCCACTGCCTTCCATTGCTCAGTGGTCCAGTTCTGATACTAATGTGCCAATTGTAGAGGCTTTTGGCTGTGGATACGGGTCAGCATGGGCACCCCGATTGGTCTGCGACAACACAGTCCCATACACAGCATGCTGGAATGGCCATTTTTTCTGCTTTCAACACATCAACTTCAGAGACAACATGTTGACTAATATATCCCACCCACTTTCAGATGCCATTGCAATGGGTTAATCAATGCTATTCACTTAACCTGTCAGTGGTCAGAACGTTTTGCTAATTGGTGTATATATATATATATTATTATATTTACACACACCTACATTATATAACTAAAATGTATATATTTTTCTCATCATATACTCAACTTGAGTTGCTGAGGTGTGTCAGGTTTACTTTACACAATGGGGTAAAGAGTGAAAAATCTGGTGCAGCTCGGCAAAGAAACCAATCAGCTTCCAGGTTTTATTGTCAAAGCTTAACTAAACAATCGGAAGTTAGAAGCCAAAGGGCTCTTTCACACGGGGCGGATCAGTGCAGATCCGCCCCGTGGATATCCGCTTGCTCAGCGGGGATCGCCGGAGTGATCTCCGCTGAGCAGGAAGATGACAGGTCCGTCTCTGCACTCCGTGCAGGGCCGGACCTGTCACAGCGCCGCTCTCCCCTATGGGGGATCGGGTGACGATGGACCTTAGAGTCCGTCGTCACCCGATCCGCTCTGCAGACGGATGGAAAAATAGGGTTTTCCTCCGTCGGAGGAAACGGACCATAGCGGACACGGACGAGTTTGGTTGTCAGCGGATGTTCATCCGCTGACACCCGCTATCCCATAGGGATACATGTATGTCCGTTTTTCATCCGAAAACGGATGGATGACAAACGGACATACGGACCGTCCGTGTGAAAGAGCCTAAATGGTTACTATGCACAGCTGCACCATATTTTGCACTCTCCTGGTTTAGTAAATCAATCCCACTGTGTCAGCAAGTTTATTTACCATTGAAGACCCCCCACAATCTAACTCCAAGCTGTTTTACGTTCCCCGTCTTCACACAAACCAAGGAGGGTGCAGCCAGTTAAGACTGAAGTGCTTCTAGTATGTTCAGGGGCATCCTGACCAATTCTTTTCAGCATTTTCTTTAGCATTCAAAAGTACTTCTCAATAATGGAATCCCCACAGAGCTTTTAAAATCAATAATTGAGTTACCTTCTCCATTACCAACGTATCCGATACATCCACTTCTGGCTGATAAACACCACAAGCCTGGAACTGTCTTCCAGCAGACAGCAATGAATCAGATATTCTATATATCGCAATCCCCTCCCTGCTGAGACTCCCTGCTCTGACAGGTAACATTATACCCCCAATGCAAATTCCCTGCTTCTGTGCCTGGGCTACAGGAAAACCCACCGGAGGGATGAATTACACACATGATGTAATGCCTGTGTACACTTTAAGCCTGCAGTGACATTAATAGCAGTGTGGAGAATACATATGTTCACTTCCCAGGTTTATCTGTGCAGACACACACATTCATACATTTTATAGATCACAAGTTGCAGCCAGATGCTAGAGGTCCATTTTTATGCATAAGAGCCATGTGTATTGTCAGTTTGTAACCCTTGTGTATTTCCTCCACATATGTGCAGTAATCTGGCTTGAAACAACTGTACATTGCCTCTGTGTATGAGCTTCCTGTAATAAAGACCGGCCACCGCTGCTCTCTCTCTCCTTGTGCAGAGAGACCGGTCTCATCTCCGCCCCCTGCTGTAGTTTTCTGCAGGTAGCCTGTAGTAGGTGGAGCCTGCTGGGTCCCTCCCACAGCTCTGCCCAGGCTATGTACAACCCAGTGATGTCACTCCTTTGTGGTCATTAAAGGGGTTGTAAAGGCAGGTTTATCTTAATACATTCTATGCATTAAGATAAAATGGCTTCTGTGTGCAGCCGCCCCCCCCCCCCCCCACACACACTTACCTGAGGTCTTTGTCCACGAGTGTCTCAGCTGTCCGAGATTCTCCTTCCTGATTGCCTAAGACATAGCAGCAGCGCCATTGGCTCCCGCTGCTGTCAAAGTAAGTTAGCCAATTAGGGGAGTGAGGGGGTGGGGCTCCATGTCTGAATAGACACATGGAGCTGTGACTCAGCTCGGGTGCCCCCATAGCAAGCTGCTTGCTGTGGGGGCACTGAATAGGAGGGAGGTGCCAGGATCACAGAAGAGGGACCCGAGAAGAGGATGATCCTGGCTGCCCTGTGCAAATCCACTGCAACAGAGCAGGCAAGTATAACATGTTTGTTATTTTTAATGAAAAAAAATAAAAATAAAGAGACAATCACTGGATTACTGTATATTAAAATTAATGTTTTTTTTTTTTGTCCCTGGAGTTTAGCCCTAACCACTTCAATACTAGACACTTACACCCCCTTCTTTCCTAGGCTAATTTTCAGCTTTCAGTACCGACACACTTTGAATTACAATTGTCATGCAACACACTGTACCCAAATTACATTTTTATAAAAATGAAAAAATAAAATAAAAAGGGGGAAGGAAGAAGAAGTTTTTCCTGGTTTGGTTATAAAATTTTGTAAATAAGCAAGTTTTCTCTTTCACTGATGAGCACCGATGTGATGGAGGCACTAATATGCAGCACTGATAGGCAGCAATGATAGGGAGGCACTGACAGGCATTACAAGTGGGCATCACTGATAATCAGTGCAGACCATCCCTGTCAGGAGAGCTGCTTAGAGGAATGCCAATAAACGGTACTTCCTGTTAATGCTATGATCAGACACAGCTGATCACATGGTACAAAGCCTATGTCATAGGCTCTTTACAATGATCAGAGATTAGGCGTGTTGCTCCAATCGCCACGATGCACGCTCCCCCCCCCCCGGGGCGCGCACGAGTGGCTAGTTTTTCTAGGCATCATATGATGTCCAGTCATAACGGGAGACCCACCGCGTGGCCATCATTTTGCTATAGTCCGTGCGGGATGTGGCTAAACCACTTCAGCCTCCACGGCTTACCTGTACGTTATCAGCTTGCAGCTACCGGAACCATCACGGTATCTTTTTCGTCAGCCAGCGATAGGCTTTCATGTAAAAGCAATCCTAGCGGCTAATAAGCCACTGGATCACTTTTATAGGGTCCCCCTTACCTCCTGCCACCTGCCTCCTCCTTTCCGGGCTCTCCCATCCCACCAGGGAGCTAGGACTGAAGCTGGCAGTTCCGCAGGCTGACCATAGAGATGATCAAGGGCCAGAACGTTCCTGATCATCTCTATGGTCTAAGAAAAAGGAAGCAACTAATATTTTGTCACTTCCGATTTTGGGAAGCATCGGATCAAACCAATCTTGGTTTGATCCGATGCTTTTAAAGGGCAGAGGAAAGATCTAGGGTCTAATAGACCCCCAGATCTCTCAGTAACAAGAACATGTCATTGCCCATGCTATCATGTTGTTCATCCCTTGTGATAGCAATAAAGTTAAAAACTATTTTTTTAAAGAGACAATGTAAAAAAAAGAAAAAAAATTTTAATAAAAAAAAAAAAAAAAGAAAGAATTTTTTTTTTTTTTTTAAAGCACTCCCATCCACAGTACTTATGCACAAAGGCAAATGCATAGTTGGTCCTACACGCAAATGTAAACAGCAATCACACCATACATGTCAGGTATCACCATGAATGTCAGAAGAAAAAATTCTAGTGCCAGACATCCTGTGAAAATCTAAAGTGGTAACCTGTAAAGGCTTTTAAAGTGTCGCTCGTGGATAATTTCACGTATCGCCGTTTGTTGCCATTCCACGGGCGTGCTCAGTTTTAAGGTGTGTCATGTTTTTTATCTATTTACTCAGCATATCATTATCTTTTATCTTTTATATTTTACCAACACATTGGGTATTATATTGTGTTTGTGTGCACTGAAATTCATTCAAGTGTATGTTTTCCCAAAAATTTACATTTGAAAAACCGCTGTGCAAACACTGTGTAAAATAAAAAATTGGAACACCCACCATTTTATTCCCTAGGGCCTGTGCTTTAAAAAAAATGTATATAATACTTCTAAGTGAATTTCAAGCAAAAAAAAAAAATGTGGATTTTTACATGTGTGTGAGAAGTGTCAGAATTGGCCGGGGCTGAAGTGGTTCAAATACAACTAACAATCCATTTCACTAACATGTATAGAAAGCCATATTGACAAATATGCAATGAGTTAGGTCTTGTTCACACGGCGCGTACTACAGCATATGCCTGTGGAGGGCTGTGTTTACCCACAAAGAGGTGCAGATGTCAATAGGGATGTAGCGGGTGCAGGAACACAGCTGCTGCTCCCAATATGACATCCATGTGGGTGCATGGACCCAAAAAAAGACAGTGCGAGTTTGGGGACCCACAGCCGCACTAGGGTTGCACCGATACCGGTATCACTGCCGATACTAGCCATTTTCATGGGTATCAGTACTCGTGCAAATGCACCGATACTCAAAACTGATACCTTCTGGATCGGCTCTTTCAGCTGTCAGCGGGCTGCAAAGAAAGGAATGCCGACAATTATTGGTTGTTAATGTGTGGGACCACCATGTCCTTAATAACCAATGACATTTCTCCTCCCGTCAGCTCTTATCCTCCTGTCCTGAAGGACAGAGAGAGCAGCGCCATCTAAGTGCAGTATGACCTCAATTTAATGTATAAAAGGTAAGAAATACACTCACAAGGTTAAAAACAATTCCAGCATAAAATGATGAACATCCGCTTTACTCTCGGGCGGTAGCCGCTGGTGTGTTGGTGGCTCCCAGCACTTCCTGGTAAACTCGGAGACACTGGGATGCACTGATGACGTCACTTCCGGGTACTTCACCAGTGCCCCGGATTGTCTCCGAGTTTACCAGCAAGCTCTTGGGGCCCAGTGTCCGCGAACCTCTGGTCACCAACACATCAGCTGCTACCACTCGAGGGTAGAGCAGATGAACACCACATTCATCATTTATGCTGGAATTGTTTTTAACCCTGTGAGTGCATTTCTTACCTTTTAGACATTAAATTGCAGCCATACCGCACTTAGATGGCACTGCTCTCTCTGTCCTTTGTATTCCCAGAGTCTCTTCTAGCCCTCCACACCCTGCCCTCACTTACCCTCCTACTCCTTCCCCCTGCCCACACCCAACTCCCTAACCCTCCCCTCTCAAACCACCACTCTACCAACTCTTCCTAGGCGATAGGTATCAGTAATTGGTATTGGCGAGTACAGTAGTACCTTAGATTATGAGCATAACTCATTCCAGAAGAATGCTTGTAATCCAAAGCACTCGTTGATCAAAGTGAATTTCCCCATAGGAAATAATGGAAACTCAGATAATCTGTTCCACAGCCACTGCTTGTCTATGCAGTACTGCATGTGGCCAGAAGGGCGCCGGAGGCACTCGAAAACAAATCGGAAACTGAGTATTTTCAAGCGTCACCGGCGCCCCCACACCTCTGGCCAAATGCGGAACTGCACATCCCAGCGGCTTGAATCCTGCTCGTCTTGCGAGGCAACGCTAGCAATGCGAGTCAGGATTAAGGCTTACACCTATTTGGGTCCACACCTATTTGTGGGTTTCTCCGCATTCAATTCAAATCGCAAGAGAACGTGACCGGCTCCTCTATCTCCGCGGCAGCTGTGGAGCGCACTGTGCAGAAATGCTGTGCGTCTTTGGCTCCGTTTCGGGGCAGAATTCAGGCAAAGATCCTGCCCTGATTCGTCTCTGAAACGGAGAACAGGGACCCACAGTGTTGCTGTGCAATCCGTGGCTGGTTTAGGTGTGAACCAAGTCTTTAAAAAAAATAAAAAGCTTGTATTGCGAAACGCTCGTAAACCACGTTACTCGTAATCCAAGGTTTTACTGTACGGTGCATCCCTAATCCGCACAGATGTCAGAGTGGAAACAGCGGCTGAGTGCCTACACCTCCGCATCCCAATTGACATCAATGGGACTGTGTGCACAGGGATGCCCTTGACTCACGTGTGGGTAAACGCTGCCCTCCACAGGCATAGGCTGTAGTACACCCCGTGTGAACAAAGCCTTTAATAAATATCCACCTGCCTCCATCGTTCAAGCAAAGCACATTTTCCATGGGGATGGCTGGTTAATGCATGTAAAATGAATCACACCATGAAGACGCAGGTATGTGAATGTACCCGAAGGTTGATGTCACACAGGTGATCTGAACGTTGGTGACAAAACCCCAGTGTCAGCATCATTAGGATACAGCCTGTCAGTTGTTATGGAATCGCTCCCTCACTAGCTGAGCCAGCAGGATGTCATCTCGTCCCCCCCCCCCCCCACTAGTGATATCTGCTGTTTTCGGAGACTTCCCCTCATTTCCTGTCCTAGAGGCAACAGGAGGTGACAAAAATCTATTGGTCACAGGTGTCCCCATTGAAAGATTCTCCTCTATTTGTTCCAGGGATATGCTGTGCGCTCCCCTTCTGTTCCACTCAGACCCTGGGAACAAAGACAAGGAGCCCTGTGCTCACACAGGGAGGTGGGGGCAGGGCTGGACCATGATCCCATATTACATTATTATTATTTTGCTGATCCAATAAATTAAAGTGTATATCAAAGCAAAATAATAAAAAAAAAAAAAAAAAAAAAAACATTTTTATACATCCTGGGAACACAAACTTTTCCCAGGATTTGTCATCAAAGGGCAGGTTTGCCTTTTCATAAACAATGATCCAAATATCCTACCCCCCCCCCCCCCCCCCCCGGGGACCGTGCTGCCACATTAGGGGCATATAAACTGTACCACACAATGCACAGCCTCAGAGTAGGGATTCCCTATACTGATCCCAATGGCCGATGTGATCACATGACTGGGCTGACCAATGAGAAGCGTATTGTTCCTTCTGGGACAACTAAGGCCACTTTCACACAGACGGTCCATTCAGGTCCGCCTGTCAGTTTTTTAGGCAGACCTGAACGGACACTCCATAGACCTCTATGGAGCGTCGGATGTCAGTGGTGACATGTCCGCTGACATTCCGACCGGCTCCGATCCGAAAAAGTGTGACGCAGAGGGCAGAGACAGACCTGTCATCTTCCTGCTCAACGGGGGTTTGACGGAGCGATCCCCCGCTGAGCAGAGCGGGCTCCGTACACGGACATGTCCGTGTGAAAGAGCCCTTACTCAGGTAGTATTTTGGTCTCCAACATACCCGGGATCACTTCTTGGAGGTCTCATTACAACAGGGGTCCCTAGATAAGACCCCTAGGGGTGTCATTACAGAAAGTGGCCTCAGGTGGGGTGGAGAGGATCAGGTAGTAGGAGGGGCTCTGGCAGATGTCTGGGGCCCCTCCTGGGAGTGTCTCCCTACAGATCGTGGTACCAGGAGGAGGAGTGGGGAGGTCCATGACAGATGTCTAGTGTCCCTCCTGGGGGGAGTTTGGAGTGCAATGTCAGTGGAGTTAGGGAAGGGGTCAGGTAGTAGGAGGGTTCCTGAATGATATCTGGGGTCCCTCTTCTGGTGTCACGCTACACATGGTGGGGAGGGGATAAGTTATTAGGGTGGTCGCTGGCAGATATTTGGGGTCCCTCCTCTGGTGTTCCCCTACAGGTGGGGGAGGAGTTCAGGCAGTGGGGGGGGATCTCTGGCAGATGTTTGGGGTCCCCCTTTAGGATGTCACACCACAGGTAGGGGGAGTTCAGGTAGTAGGGGGGTCCCTGGCAGAGATTTGGTGTCCCCCTTTAGGATGTCTCACCACAGGTAGGGGGGGGAGTTCAGGTAGTAGGGGGGACCCTCCTCTGGTGTTACACCACAGGTAGGGGAAGGGCTCAGGTAGTAGGGGTCCCTGGCAGAGATTTGGGGTCCCCCTTTAGGACATCCCCCCACAGGTGGGGGGGTTCAGGTAGTAGGGGGTTCCTAGCAGATATTTAGGGTCCCCTTTAGGATGTCACCCTACAGGTGGAGGAGTTCAGGTAGTAGGGTCCCTGGCAGATATTTGGAGTCCCCCTACAGGTGGGGGGAGTAAAGGTAGTAGGGGGTCCCTTGCAGATATTTGGGGTCTCTCCTCTGGTGTCACCCTACAGGTGGGGGGGTTCAGGTAGTAGGGGGTCCCTTGCAGATATTTGGGGTCTATCCTCTGGTGTCACCCTACAGGTGGGGGGGGGGGGGGGTTCAGGTAGTAGGGGGTTCCTAGCAGATATTTGGGGCCCCCTTTAGGATGTCACCCTACAGGTGGAGGAGTTCAGGTAGTACGGTCCCTGGCAGATATTTGGGGTCCCACTTTAGAACGTCAGTCTATAGGTGGGGGGAGTAAAGCTAGTAGGGGGTCCCTTGCAGATATTTGGGGTCTCTCCTCTGGTGTGACCCTACAGGTGGGGGTTCAGGTAGTAGGGTTCCTAGCAGATATTTGGGGTTACCCTACAGGTGGGGGGAGTAAAGGTAGTAAGGTGTCCCTTACAGATATTTGGGGTCTCTCCCCTGGTGTCACCCTACAGGTGGGGGGGGGGGGTTCAGGTAGTAAGGGGTCCCTTGCAGATATTTGGGGTCTCTCCTCTGGTGTCACCCTACAGGTGGGGGGGGGGGGTTCAGGTAGTAAGGGGTCCCTTGCAGATATTTGGGGTCTCTCCTCCGGTGTCACCCTACAGGTTGGGGGGGTTCCTAGCAGATATTTGGGGTCCCCTTTAGGGTGTCACAACACACCCTTTTGTGGGTCCCTCCTCCGGTGTCTCCCTCCAAGCGGCTTGAGGGGTGTGAGGTGACAGATGACATTACCCCCCCCGTCTCACCCTCCAGCAGGACCTCCTCCTCCAGCTCTTGCTGTTGTTGTATCCTCCCCCGGGCCCCTCCGGCTGGATGAGGGTGACGGACATGAAGTCCCGGCGCTGCGGCGAGTACATGGCCGACTGTGTGCTCTATCTGGTCCCCATGCCAGTCCTCCCCCAGAAAGGAGGAGCGAGGAGGAAAGGGCGGAACGGGAACTACAGCCCGGGGCTGCGGCCTACCCCTGGCTGTAAACAAGCGCTGCCACGCGGGGGACACTGCGCATACTCAGTGGCTAGGAAAAGCAGAGATAGGGCTGTCAGAACTCCCGCGCCGCCATCTTTAGTAAGGGCTCTCGCCCTCAGCACTCATCATCATTTACAAGAGACCTTGGTGCTGACTTAGCCTTAGTGACAGCTATAATAATGATGAGAAATACAAGTTATTTATATTATAATGGATAAAAAAATATTTTTTTTTTCTCTGTTGAACTGCATCTGAGCACCACAAACTAAAAAGACTATTTCATTTATTTTTAATATTCAAAGCTAACTCCCCGATCCATCCATGTCTCCATGCTTTATTTTGCTGAGAAATCAATTTGAAATACACCCCCCTAATATTTCTGTCTGCACCCATCTTGAGTAAGGGTAAATGATTCATGTAGCCTTTACTTCTTGGAATCCATCTGTCCTTAGCTCAGGCATGCAGGGAGGAGGGTGTGCTTAGCTTAAAAAAAACTCTCCTCCTCCCCTCCTGAAGACTCCTGGGATGTATGACATTTGCCTAGGCAGGAAACCAGGAAGTAACTGAAGAAATGTAAAAAAAAAAAAAAGGATAAATCAAGTAAATATGATATACTTTCCTATCTATTTACTAATGCTAGCAGCATATGGATGAAAAATAGTCCATGTTGATTGAGGGAGTGAAGTTTCACTGTAAATTTGACCGGCTTCTCCTGATTGCTAGGACTGTCATAGATTGTAAAGTTCTTCATTGTTATAGTCCAAGTTACCATATTAACCACTTCAGCCCCGGAAGGATTTACCCCCTTAATGACCAGACTATTTTTTGCGATACAGTACTGCGTCGCTTTAACAGACAATTGTGCGGTCGTGCAACGCTGCACCCAAACAAAATTGACGTCCTTTTTTCCCCCACAAATAGAGCTTTCTTTTGGTGGCATTTGATCACCTCTGCGGTTTTTATTTTTTGTGCTATAAACAAAAAAAGAGCAACAGTTTAAAAAAAAAACACAATATTTAATACTTTTTGCTATAATAAATATCCCAAATAAAGAAAAATAAAAAAAAAATCTCTTCCTCAGTTTAGGCCAATATGTATTCTTCTACATATTTTTGGTAAAAAAAAATTGCAATAAGTGTCTATTGATTGGTTTGCGCAACAGTTATAGCATCTACTCAGTAGGGGATAGATTTATGGCATTTTTATTATTATTTTTTTTTTTTTTACTAGTAATGGAGGCGATTTGCGATTTTTATCAGGACTGCGACATTGCGGCAGACAGATCGGACACCTGACATTTTTTACACTTTTTTTGCGACCACTGACATTTATACAGCGATTAGAGCTAAAAATAGCCACTGATTACTGTATAAATGTCACTGGTAGGGAATGGGTTAACACTAGGGGGCGATCAAGGGGTTAAATGTGTTCCCTCACTGTGTTTTCTAACTGCAGGGGGATGAAACTGCCTGGGGGAGGAGATTGATCGTTGTTCCTATATACTAGGAACACACAATCTGTCTCCTCTCCCCTGACAGAATGTGGATTTGTGGGTTTACACACACACATCCCAGTTCTGGCTCTTTCAGGAGCGATCACGGGTGCCTGGCGGACATTGTGGCCGCCGGGCACGTGCATCGGCTCCTGGAACACGCTGCGGGCGTGTGCGCGCCTGCAATATTGAACCAATGTACCATGGCGGCGATTCGCACAGCCGTGCCAACCTGTACAACTGTGGCGGATGGTCGGCAAGTAGTTAAGGGAGGACTCACGTGGGGGACATGTAACCTCCAGGTCAATACAAAGAAGATATGTAGGCTTATTGGTAATAAGTGGCCATACTCCCCCTTTCAGAGCAAGGGCCACAGACAGTGACATCTGATGGGTGTTCTATAGACACCTGGCCCCAATTCAGTACCTGGCCAGGAGAAGTCCTCCAACACCAATTCAGTTTATAGCGGTAATGCTGGCCATACACTATACAATCTGCTATGTGCATAAAACATTGGCCAATACCCCAAAGGGATGCTTAGGGTAAAGATAGACACTTAGGAGAGGTGTATGCATGTAATAAAGTAAATGTTTTATTCACAATATACAAAATATACAAGGAATGCTAAATAAAGCACGGTATGTTTACATACAGAAATAGGATAAGTTGATACAGTTATTAGCATGTCAACAGCAGAAACATACAAAACATTGTGACAATGGTAAGAACTTGCTTGGTACATATGGTAAGGAAGATGCCAACATGTTTCGGACTTTGGTCTTTTATCAAGGCAACTAGATATCCTTTTAGATTCTCATCTAGGTGTGTGAGGAATCATAGGGTTAGTGTAGGTTAAATACAGCATATTATACTGTCAAAATATACATTGCTAAGTACAACTAATGTAGTAGATAAGTTCTCCTCAGCAAGCTTTCCACACTATGTGGCCAAGTTTACCTTGTTTTTACTCTACATACCCCATTGATACTTTGGGCTACCACGCTTAGTGGCTCCCCCCTGTGGCATACAAATAAACAATGGCAGTACATGTGAGTATTTCTTTGAGAACTTATCTACTACATTAGTTGTACTTAGCAATGTATATTTTGACAGTATAATATGCTGTATTTAACCTACACTAACCCTATGATTCCTCACACACCTAGATGAGAATCTAAAAGGATATCTAGTTGCCTTGATAAAGGACCAAAGTCCGAAACATGTTGGCATCTTCCTTACCATATGTACCAAGCAAGTTCTTACCATTGTCACAATGTTTTGTATGTTTCTGCTGTTGACATGCTAATAACTGTATCAACTTATCCTATTTCTGTATGTAAACATACCGTGCTTTATTTAGCATTCCTTGTATATTTTGTATATTGTGAATAAAACATTTACTTTATTACATGCATACACCTCTCCTAAGTGTCTATCTTTACCCTAAGCATCCCTTTGGGGTATTGGCCAATGTTTTATGCACATTATGGCCTACTGTTAAATTTATCTTATACATAATCTGGGATGCGATAGACCACCTGCTTTTCCACCCACTTGCCTAACACAAATCTTTTATACAATCTGCTAGTAGAATCTCAGAGTAATCTCCCATAGGCTCACTATGCACATTACAATCTGACTCTCCAATCTTTGTGCAATAAGTTTAGATTTACCAAAACGGAGTATGAGTGTAACCTAAACTGTAGCTGATAACTGCTGCAAAGCTTCTTTCTTTGTTGCTTCTATATTATCCTTCTAGTGTGGACAGGGTTAAACTGAATATTCATTCATACAGAAGTACAGCAGCCATCTTTAGGGAGACCACTTTGCAATGCTCGTCTAAGGAGTGTCTCCAGTGCAGGGGGAAGTTATCTTGGCTGCGTCTAGCTCAAACCTGGAGAACGCTGATTGACTGATACAACAAAGCAATGAGAAGTGGGGGGGAAGGGGATTGTCCACAGGATTGTCCAAAGCTAGCAGGGGGTCAGAAAAAGACTTCACTGCTGACTGAATGGAACCCTGCCATAGCTAACCACAATCGAATGAGACTTCAGAGAAGTAAAGAGATGGCTCATTCCACAGGACCTTGCCTCAGAGACCAGGAACCTTCTCCATGGGGAGGGTATGAGGTGTGATTTGGATGCCTGGTGTGATCAGACTGTACTGAAGAGCGCTCCTACTGCTTGTAAGGAGTGAAATAAGGAACTGTCTCAGCAGGATTGAAAGAGAGAAATCACAACCACTTATATCCCTGTCTGAAGACTTGTACTGAATCAGAGTACGTGTCCAGAGACCCAGAAGAAGGCACCCTGGGTCCAGCAAAGTTCAAAGGGACCCCAACTTGCTGGCCAACATTTTTTTTTTCACCATTCACTGGCCAGTGGACTGTTATAGCAAGTTAGGACTGTCTTTATATACAGTTACTTGGTAAAACAATTCAGTTATCCTAATGATAATGTGTTTAACCATATCTTATGGAGTAACGGTTTTGTCTTATTGTTTGTATAAGTACAATTGCTACATCTCTCTCTATTTAGGCTATGCTTTAAAATACCTCAAGGTGTGTCGGTAAGTTCTGGGTGAGCAAGATTTGTCATCTTCAGGTGTGCAAGAGAAATCGCAAAACAATTCAGCAGCTCCTCTGGGGGTAGAGCTACAGTGCCTTGAAAAAGTATTCATACCCCTTGATATTTTCCACATTTTGTCATGTTACAACCAAAAACAGAAATGTATTTTATTGGGATTTTATGTGATAGACCAACACAAAGTGGCACATAATTGTGAAGTGGAAGGAAAATGATAAATGTTTTTCAACATTTTTTACAAATAAATATCTGAAAAGTGTGGTGTGCATTTGTATTCAGCCCCCTTTACTCTGATACCCCTAACTAAAATCTAGTGGAACCAATTGCCTTCAGAAGTCACCTAATTAGTAGAGTCCACCTGTGTGTAATTTAATCTCAGCATAAATACAGCTGTTCTGTGAAGCCCTCAGAGGTTTGTTAGAGGACATTAGTGAACAAACAAGGTCAGTGTCAGAGAACTCACGCTTTCCATGCCCGTCCTCGTCCAGTAGGAGTGAATCCTCACTCTGCGAGCGCCAATGCCCATGCGCAGCCTTCCCAACGGAACCGAACGTGCGGGCGTACCCGCGTACCAACGCAAACATGTGCGCGTCCTCGTCTGCCAATACGAACGGGGGCACGCACTCCCACGTCAGCACGAACGTGTGTGCGCAATCGCGCACGGACCCTCACCTCCACCAATCCCAGCACAAGGCGCCCTATATAAACAGGGCCTTCACATGGTGTCAGTGCTGGATCGTCTTCAGTCTTATGTCCTGAATACCTGCCTGAAGTACCTGCTACCTTGTTCCTGATTCACCCGGTTTTCCTGTTACCCTTCCTGGATTGACCCTGCTTATTGACTGTTTCCTCTGGTTTGACCTCGGCTTGGATTCCTTGACTACGTCTCTGCTCTCCGATTTGGTACCTCATCACCTGCCCGTTGCCAACCTTTTGCCTGCTTTTGACCACGAACTTGCCTTCCGCTTTGTACCTTGTTTGCCAGCCAGTTGCCGACCTGTTTCCTGTCTTGACCTCGCAGTGCCTACACCCACCTGTTCGGCCTTCACTGAGTTCAGCCTTGGTTTCCAACCTACACACCAGCTCTCCAGAAGAACCGGTACTTCCAAGCACCAGTCTACCAGCCGCAGGCACTTGCACCCTTTCGTGCCCCAGCACTCCCTGTTCCTACCACCAGGGGTGTTGGGACCGGAACCGTGCACGAGGCCACCCTCAGCATCCGGACTCCCTGTAAGGTACGTGATAGTCAGGGATAAAGTTGTGGAGAAGTTTAAAGCAGAGTTAGGTTATAAATAAATATCCCCTAGCTTTGAACATCTCACGGAGCATTGTTCAATCTATCATCCGAAAATGGAAAGAGTATGACATAACTGCAAACCTACCAAGACATGGCCGTCCACCTAAACTGACAGGACCGTGTAAGGAGAGCATTAATCAGAGAAGCAGCCAAGAGGTAACTCTGGAGGAGCTGCAGAGCTTCACAGCTCAGCTTGGAGAATCTGTCCACAGGACAACTATTAGTTGTGCTCTCCACAAATCTGGCCTTTATGGAAGAGAAAGCCATTGTTGAAAGAAAGTCATAAGAAGTCTCAGTTGCAGTTTGTGAGAAGCCATGTGGGGGACACGGCAAACATGTGGGAGGAGGTGCTCTGGTCAGATGAGACAAAAATTTTACTTTTTGGCTTAAAAGCAAAACACTCTGTGGTGGAAAACTAACACTGCACATCACACCATCCCCACCGCGAAACATGGTGGTTGGCAGCATCATGTTGTGGGGTTGCTTTTCTTCAGCAGGGACAGGGAAGCTGGTCAGAGTTGATGGGAAGATGGATGAAGCCAAATAAAGGGCAAACTTAGAAGAAAACCTGTTATGCCGCGTACACACGATCAGATTTTCCGACAACAAATGTTGGATGTGAGCTTGTTGGCGGAAAGTCTGACCGTGTGTATGCTCCATCGGACATTTGTTGTCGAACATTCCACCAACAAATGTTGGCTAGCATGTTCTCAAATTTTCCGCCAACAAATGTGTGTTGTCGGACTTTCCAATCATGTGTACACAAGTCTGTCGGACAAAAGTCCAAAGTACAAACACGCATGCCCGGAATAAATGCTCACCAAAAACAACATTAGCAAGAGCCCAAAGGGAGGCGCATGACTATTGAACTTCCTATTTATCGGCTCGCCGTACATCTTGTATGTCACTACGTTCGTAAAATTTTTGGCCAACAATTGTGTCATCATTTGTATGCAAGACAAGTTGGAGCCAACAACCTTCAAACAAAATTCCATGGTTTTGTTGTCGGAAAGTCTGATTGTGTGTACGGGGCATTAGTCTGCAAAAGACTTGAGATTGGGGTGGAGGTTCACCTTCTAGCAGCACAACGACCCTAAACATACAGCCAATGCTACAATGGAATGGTTTAGGTCAAAGCATATTCATGTGTTAGAATGGCCCAGTCAAAATCCAGACCTAAATCCAATTGAGAATCTGTGGCAAGACTTGAAAATTTCTGTTCACAGACGCTCTCCATCCAATCTGACGGAGCTTGAGATATTTTGCAAAGAAGAATGGGCAAAAATGTCACTCTCTAGATGTGCAAAGCTGGTAGAGACATCCCCAAAAAGTAATTGCAGCAAAAGGTAGTTCTACAAGTATTGACTCAGAGGGGCTAATTACAACAGTACACCATACTTTTCACATATTTATTTGTAAAAAATTTGGAAAACAGTTTATTATTTTTCTTCCACTTCATTATTATGTGCCATTTTGGTTTGGTCTATCTATCACATAAAATCCCAATAAAATACATTTACGTTTTTGGTAACATTGTAAGATTATCTTCTACAAATTGAGCGTTGTTTTCCTAGCACCAAATATCTCACAGGTGCAACGTAGGTAATAAACAAACCAAAAAGTAAAATGGGGGGTGGGTGGGTAGGTAAAGACTGGACGCTTTCTCTTACCTGTTAAATCCAAAGTTAGGGTTAGCTCATTTCAGGAGGGCAATGTCAAAGCTGGATGGGACATAGTCTGAAATGGCATGTTCCCAAGGCTACCCAAGTCATATGAAACCACTCTAGTGTACCCCTGCAGGTCGCTACCCAGTCCTCCGCTTCCATAATCTCGTTTACCTTCTTAAACCATTCCTCATGACCAGGAACCTGTATCTGCTTCCAATATATTGGTATTACTTGCTTGGCAGCGTTTAAAAATGTGTGGTAAGGCACTTCGTTTGTATAGTTGCCACATTGAGGAGGAAGTGTTCCGGGGACAAAGGGATATCTATGTCCAGAATTTTCTTAATCTGAGTCTTGATGTCCACCCATGCAAAAGCATGTCATGCTGGCCACAACCCTGCCAACAGAGATCAAAAACAGAGGGGTAGACATCTGCCAAAGCAGCTGAAACACGATGCCAATGTGTCAAAATGTTATAATTCTTTTCTTGGGTCTTAGAGTCCATAGAACTAGAGTGGGTTAACTCATAAAGATCAGCTAATTGGTCCTCAGGGAATTTGTACCCTAAATCGCGCTCCCATTCCCAGATATAAGCTGGTTTGATTGTGGGAGAAACCAGAGTAAGCAACCTATAAAACTCTGAAATCATATGGGGTATATGTTTCTCAGCAATAAATAGCCAAAGCTTTTTTGGCCATACTTCTCTTGTGGGTCACAGGAGTGCACTTACTTTTGTTCTCCTGCTACCCAGAATAATCTAGTAGTGGGCTATTGTCCACCCTCAGCTGATGGGGCAGAGCCATTCCAGGCCCTGGAAGGATCTCGACAATTCACCTGGTCGAGTGCTGGATCCACCTCTCAGCACAGGGCTAAGAGCCAGCTGCGCTCATCCCCTCTCCATCCTGGGGTTCAAGTGAGTGCTGGATGGACAGAGCAGAGAGTAATGACTGGCAGTCACTGCTGTATGCTCAGAGCAGACCGAAAACTGGGGGATCAGCGGTCATGCGATCTCTCAGTTGTCGGTCTAAAGGCCCGTACACACGATCGGACTTTTTGACAACCAACATGCAAATTAGCTGGTTTGGACCAACATCCGACCGTGTGTACGCTCCATCGGACCAACTTTTTCCAGGTTTCATCGGACTTTTGTTGGCTGTGTGAACGGACCAACTTTCTGCCAACAAAAGTCCGATGGACCAAAGTCCGACCGTGTGTACAGAAAACCATCGGACTTTTGTCCACAGTACAAACACGCATGCTCAGAACCAATGCAAAAGACCAGACAACAATATAGAAGTTGACCAAAGGTGGCGCTGGAGTATTCAAACGTCCTCTTTTGAAGTGTCGTCAGTACGTTGAAACGTCACTACGTTCGTGTTGGTTGACTCAAAAGTCCGACCGTGTGTATGCAATACCAACTTGAGGGCCAACGCCCTTCGGACAAAAATCCAGGGGAAAGTTGGTCCACGGTCCGATCGTGTGTATGAGGCTTTAGAGTCGATGCGGAACAGCTGAAGCATCACACCACAGCTGCACCATGAAGGTGTGTATGTGCATGTTTTTTTTTTTGTTACATCTCATACGTCTCCTTTATATTTGCATCCAATCAGGCAGGCCCTTGCACTACATAGTTGATTGTAGATCTTAAAAAGATTGTACAATTGGAATGTATGGTGTATAGTCACCTTTATATGTCGGGTCACCCAATGCCAAGAGCCACAAAGCAGGTTGCCTTCACTCTGGCAAGTGCTGTGGGCACAGGTCTATAACAAGGAACAGCTGGTTATATAGGTGGCAGGTTTAGATTTATTTGTAGTGCCACTTTTATAAAGTGGTGCTATTAATGCACTAAATTAAAAATAATTACCTCTGGTTTGTAGATAATGAAGGTTATCATGCATAGGTCATGGAAGAAGGCTAACTCAACTATGCACGAAAACATAGGAAGTGGGGTGCAGAAAATAGGCAGCAGGTGCTCTGGACTGATTCAAAATGTGAAATATTTGGCTGTAGCAGGAGGCAGTTTGTTGTGAAGGGCTGGAGAGCGGTGCAATAATGAGTGTCTGCAGGCCACAGGGAAGCATGGTGGAGGTTTCTTGTAAGGCCCTTTTGACACTGCCGCGACTTTCACACTGCCGTGATTTTGCCTTGATTTGTCCACGATTTCAGGGAATGCCTGTGTAAACTTGAGGTCTATGGACATTAACTCGCATCACAGTGACACAGGGACTACTTTGAAGTCGGTGCGACTTGAAGTCCCACAGATATGAATGGTTATCATTGGGAATCATGGGGTACGACTTGTCATGATGTACAAAGTCGCAGGAAAACTCACACAAGTGTGAAAGGGGCCTAAGTTTGTGGTTGCATTTCTGCAAATGGAGTTGGAGATTTGGTCAGGATCAATGGTGTCCTCAATACTGAGAACTACAGACAGATACTTATCCATCATGCCATACCATCAGGGAGCGCTGTGATTGGCCCTTTATTTATTCTGCAGCAGGGCAACGAAACCAAACATACAGCCATACATGTCATTAAGAATTATCTTTAGTGTAAAGAAGAACAAGGAGTCCTGGAAGTGATGGTTTGGTCCCCACAGAACCCTGATCTCAACATCATGGAGTCTGTCTTTGATTACATGAAGAGGCAGAAGGATTTGAGGCAGCCTACATCCACCGAAGATATGTGGTAAGTTCTCCAAGATATTTAAAGAAACTACAGGGGGGGTATACACCCCTGTCTATAGCGGGATTTTAAAGGCAGTACTACAGATATGGTAAAAAATTATTTTATTACAAAAAGTTACAAGTATTGAGAGACAGATATTTTTTAAAACATTGCATCAACCATAAGTTGACCTTTCCCCTGATAACTGGGTTTAGTGTTCACAGTGAAGAGTGCACAATATTGTTAATTGTAAGGTTCAACAATGCATCTATCTACTAGGTAGCTCCTCCATTTGCTCAACACGTTTCTTGGATAGGAATCCACTTCATCAGGAGTTCATTGTTGGAGAATTTATATGTCAACTAGATATAAAAAATATGCATAAATATCAAATATTAAAATTTCTTCATCAAAGAAGAGGGGGGTGTTAGTACATCGCCAACCATCCCAAATTACATAATAAATCAAAACAGGATTCCCTGAACACAAAAAAGTTAGAAGAAAGAAAGAAAAAAAGAACAGCCACGCTAAAGGGGAACCTACAGAGGCAAAACCTCTGGGAGAAGACAAATTGCCAAAGGAGAGCCACACTCACTGCAGCCAAATGAGATGTCACCACATATAATATTAAATACCCCACATCTATGAAAGAAGGAGAAAAAACATTTTGTGATAGTTTGCCTTAAATAAATACATTGCTATTTGGTCAAGGAGGTACTACTTGGTGGTTATTTTACCCATCGAGTTAGTAGCATGGCTTGTATTGTTGAACCAGTGTGACCCTCAGATGTTATCGGTCTACAAAAAGGAACAAATTAACCAATAGTATATTGATCGAAAATTCTCTTTAGTATTGGCTTTCAGTGCTCTTTAAATATATTAACTAGCTTTAATTGAGAACAATATACCAGGCGTCTCATATTATAGGACATAGCCTGGTTAGTTCACACATATGTGCGTAATAAATGACAAAAAACACTAACTAAACAGGTTCTCCTGGGTTTATCAAGGATATATCAGAGCAGCATTTTATGAAAGCCAAAAAGAACTAAACATCCATGTGGATTTTAACCATGTTTGAAACTGTCAGAACTTATAAAAACTATGGTTAGAAAAGTTAAAACCTTAATAAAGACAAATAATACTCACAAATTAACAGAGGATGGGTGTCTTAAAGCAGCATTTTGTTAGGTGAAACCTAGCAGTTAAATAAACTAAAGTATGATGTTCTACCTACCTATTAGGAGAGTTATGCCGCATACACACGACCATTTTTTCCATCGGAAAAAACTGACAGTTTTTCCGACTGAGTTTTGACGGAGTTCGACGGAATTCCGCTTAAGCGGTCTTGCCTACACACGATCACACCAAAGTCTGACCGTCTTGAACGTGGTGACGTAAAACAGGTACAACGGGAATAGAAAAAGGAAGTTCAATAGCTACTGTCTCGTACTTGCTTCAGAGCATGCGTCGTTTTTGGTCCGGCGGTTTTCCCGATAGGCATTGATTCCGTCGAAAAGATTTAAAACATGTTCTATTTCTAGGTCCGTCAGAATTTTCAAAAAAAAAAAAAGTCTGATGAGGCCCACACTTGATCGGAATATCCGATAAAAAAGATTCTGTCTGACTTTTTCTGCCGGAAAGTCCGACCGAGTGTACGCGGCATTAAGAATCTAGACACTGTTAAATTTATCACCAGATATACTCATCAAGTGGTGATGAAACGCTCTGCAAATATGTATGTGACAGGCCAGAAATTGTATATGAGAGGAGCACCTCAATAAAAGATAAATTGGTTAAAAGTCACTTCCAAAAATAACGAAATGTGGAACACACACGACCATGCCCCTTTAAATGTGGGCACTTTCAGTAAAAGAAAAGTATGTTTTTTTTTGCCCATTCATACTTACCTAGATGGAGGCAGCATAGGCCCGATGCTGCATCTGTGCCCCCCCCCCCCGCGCCTCTGCACTGAGAACCGATCAAACATCATGATGGCTCGGTTCTCACAGCTCCCAAAGCGGAGTGCTGCTGTCTATCAATCAGCAGCGCTCCTCTCTGCTCCTCCATGCTCACTGGAGCACTGAGCTGTGGAGGGGCGGGGAGGCGGGCATTAGTCCAGGCACCTGGTGGATCCAGACTTTATTGTCGGGATGACGCGGAGCCTGGACTGATTCTTGGGACGTCAGCAGAGAGCAGACTGCCCTCTGCTAAAAACGGGTCACAGGAGTACAAAACACTCCTGTGACCCATAGGAGAAGCCCAGCCAAACGAGCACAGGCTTCTCCTTTAAGTAGTGCACCAGATGCATACTCCCAAATGGTAAAAGTTTTGTAGCAAGAAACTATGTAAATTGCACTACAGTTGTTTATCTTATGGAATGCATCTGCGGTGCCTTTATATAGGTAAAACAAACCGTCCATTCCACAAAAGAATTCACAATAATTTTTCTTATATTTTAAATGGAAAAATTGTGTCTCCTTTCAATAGACATGTAGGTCTAGTGCACAACTTTGATGTGTCAGTTATGCGATTTATGGTCCTTGATTGAATATACGTAGATGAAAGAGGTGGGGACTTTGATAAAAAAAAGTCTTACAACGTGAAACCAAATGGATTCATAATATAAAGCCACTGTACTGCCGGGCTGGAATGATGTCATTAGCTTCAAGCCATTTCTTTAACCTTGTCCAGTCATGCCGCCCTGTAGTAATTCACTCATTCTATGAGTACTGTCAAATATACATAACATTAATGGTAGGGTTTTAAAACATCTTGTTAACCCCATTCAGGTAATAGATTTATTAAAGTTAAATAAATGTTAATCTTTCTTTTTTTTTTTTTTTTTTTTTAACAAGAAGGGTAAATGTTAATCTTTCTTAATTTAAGCCCATTCAATGTTCTATATATTTTTTTTCAAAAAATGAAAACATAAATAAATAATTTAATTATTAAAATAAAGATTAATTTGCCTCTGTAGGTTCCCCTTTAAGGTGGCGGTTTCTTCTTCTCCTTTTTTGTGTTCAGGTAATCCTATTTTGATTTATTATATAACTTGGGATGGTTGGCGATGTACTAACATCCCCCCTCCCTTCTTTGATGAAGAAATTGTAATATTTGACATTTATGCATATTTTTTAGATCTAGATTATATATCTAGACATATAAATGCTCCACCAATGAAATCCTGATGAAGTGGATTCCTATCCAAGAAACGTGTTCAGTATATGGAGGCACTACCTAGTAGATGCACTGCTGAACCTAACAATGAACAATATTGTGAACGCTTCACTGAAACACTAAACCCAGTTATCAGGGGAAAGGTCAACGTATGGTTGATACAATGTTTTTAAAAAATGTCTGTCTCTCCATATTTTCTCTATATATGCAACTTTTTGTAATAAAATAATTTTTTATCATATCTACCATATTTACCTTTAGAATCCTGCCATAGACAGGGGTGTATAAACCCTGTGGTTTCTCTAAATACAATGTAATTGGGATGTGGCAGTTTTAAGTTCGCCAAGATGTTTGTAACAACCTACCTGCCGAGTTCCTTCAAAAACTGTGTGGAAGTGGACCTAGAAGAATTGATGCTGTTTGGAACACAAAGGGTGGTCACACCAAATATTCATTTGATTTGGATTTCTCTTCTGTTCATTCACTTTCAGTTCTAATAATTGGCAAAAATAAACTATTAACACTTCTATTTCTAAAAGCATTCTTTCATTTATATATACATACATACATACATACATACACACACACATACATACATACATACAGGTGCATCTCAAAAAGTTTATTTATTTCAGTAATTAAATTTAAAAAAAATGTAATAAAAAAATCATATATTATATAGGATTCATTACATGCAGAATGATATATTTCAAGCATTTCTTTCTTTTAATTTTGATGATTATGGCTTACAGCTAGTGAAAACCCCAAATTCTGTATCTCAGAAAATGTGAATATTACATAAGACCTATAAAAAAAGTTTTTTTAAGCAGAAATGTTGGCTTACTGAAAAGTATGTCCATGTGCAGTATAGTATGCACTCAATACTTGGTCAGGGCTCCTTTTGCATGAATTACTGCATCATAGCGGCGTGGCATGGAGGCGACCAGCTTGTGGCACTGCTGAGGTGTTATGGAAGCCCAGGTTTCTTTAACCACTTGCCAAGTCCCTCCTTAATGCCTGTCCGTGCCATGGGGAGCGTGCGCCGGTCGGGACCCCCGTGAGTCCGGTCGTGGGCCCCGCGGACTCGATCACCGCGGGGACCCCCGCGATCGTCTCATGGGAAGGCTGAACGGGGAGATGCCGAGATAAACAGCCTCTCCCCGTTCTGCCTAGCAACTAGTGACGCCGATCTCTGCTCCCTGTGATTGGAGCAGAGATCAGCATTCACTAGCTGACAGCCACGCCCCCCCACAGTAAGAAACACACCCCTAGGCATACTTAACCCCTACACTGCCCCCTTGTGGTTAACCCCTTCACTGCCAGTGTCATTTATACAGGAATCAATGCATTTAAATATCATTGATTGCTGTATAAATGACAATGGTCCCAAAAATGTGTCAAAAATGTCCGCCATAATGTCGCAGTCACAAAAAAAAAAAAAAAATCGCTGATCGCCGCCATTACTAATTAAAAAATTAAATATTAATAAAAATTATCTAAAACTATTCCCTATCTTGTAAACGCTATAACTTCTGCGCAAACCGATCAATAATCGCTTATTGCGATTTTTTTTACCAAAAATATGTAGAAGAATACGTATCGGCCTAAACTGAGGAAAAAAAATGTTTTTTTTATATATTTTTGGGGGATATTTATTATAGCAAAAAATAAAGCGTTTTTTTTTTTCAAAATTGTCGCTCTTTTTTGTTTATAGCGCAAAAAATAAAAACCGCAGGGGCGATCAAATACCACCAAAAGAAAGCTCTATTTGTGGGAAAAAAAGGACGTCAATTTTGTTTGGGAGCCACGTCGCACGACCGCGCAATTGTCAGTTAAAGCGACGCAATCGCAAAAAGGGGCCTGGTCCTTTGGCTGCAAATTGGTCCAGTCTGAAAGTGGTTAAACACAGCCTTCAGCTTGTCTGCATTGTTGGGTCTGGTGTCTCATTTTCCTCTTGACAATACCCCACAGATTCTTTATGGGGTTTTGGTCAGGCGCGTTTGCTGGCCAATCAAGCACAGTGATACCATGATCATTAAACCAGGTATTGGTACTTTTGGCAGTGTGGGCAGGTGTCGAGTCCTGCTGGAAAAATTAAATCAGCATCTCCATAAAGCTTGTCAGCAGAGGGAAGCATGAAGTGCTCTAAAATTTCCTGCTAGAGGGCTGCGCTGACTTTGGACTTGATAAAACACAGTGGACCAACACCAGCAGATGACATGGTTTCCCAAATCATCAATGACTGTGGAAACTTTACACTGGACCTCATGCAACTTGGAGTCTGTGCCGCTCCACTCTTCCTCCAGACTCTGGGACCTTGATTTCCAAATGAAATGCAAAATTTACTTTCATCTGAAAAGAGGACTTTGGATCACTGAGCAACAGTCCAGTCCTTTTTCTCCTTAGCCCAGGTAAGATGCATCTGAAGTGGTCTCTGGTTCCAGAGTGGCTTGACACAAGGAATGTGAAAGTTGAAGCCCATGTCCTGGATACGGCTGTGTGTTATTCTCTTGAAGCACTGACACCAGCTGTAGTCCACTCCTTGTGAATCTCCCCCAAATTCTTGAATGGCCTTTGCTTCACAATCCTCTCAAGGCTGTGGTTATCCTTGTTGCTTGTACACATTTTTCTACCACACTTTTGCCTTACACTCAACTTTCCATTAATATGCTTGGATACAGCACTCTGTGAAACTGCCAGCTTCTTTAGCAATGACCTTTTGTGACTTACCCTCCTTCTGGAGGCTGTCAATGACTGTCTTCTGGACAATTGTCAAGTCAGCAGTCTTCCCCATGATTGTGTAACCTACTGAACCATCCAATCATGTAAAAGCAAAAATGCTGTTTATTTTCCTTGCATGTCCCCCTCAGATTTACAGCGACTGCACTTCCAAGTGCACTTGTAGTGCAAAGTGGATTTGCCTTTAAAAAAATAAACACCCATGAGTGTACAATATTGAACTCTTTCACAATATTCTAATTCTCTGAGATACTGAATTTTTGGTTATTAATAGCTGTAAGCCATAATCATCAAAATTAAAAAGAAATAAATGCTTGAAATATATCACTCAGTGTGTAATGAATCTATATAAAATATATGACTTTTTGAATTTAATTACTGAAATAAATTAACTTTTTGATGATAGTCAAATGTTTTGAGATGCACGTGTGTGTAATTATATATATATATATATATATATATATATATATATATATATATATATATATATATATATATACATACACACACACACACACACACTTAACCTACAGTCCTGTGCATTTATATTACAACTGAATGTATCCGTGAAACATTCCTACCACATATATTGTAGCAAGGGGATATCATCCCAATTAAAGTATGTTGTAACAAGCAATATATAATGTGAAAATGGAGGAAATGCACCAAGTATTGTCTGTCATCAGTGGTGCACTTGTTTGGCCTAAGGCAGAGAAGTTATTTAAACTAAATATCACAGCTTTGTTCTTGTCGGCCGGTGATGTTAGAAAGTGAAATTCATGGGTAGGAAAAAAAATAAAAAAATCTGAACGATCTTGAAGTTTGTAAACTTTGTGACGATCCCCACACATTTACTTCCTTGTATTCTGTGACACGTTCTCACTATACCCTGTGAGCAGGCACTGCTGTGTCACACATTTCATGCATCAACCACTTTGTATATTGAACCCTCTTTATGTCTTGATGGAATACTAGTAAAGAAGATTGGATTTTATACCGAGTTGTCGGACCTTCGTATGTCTTCTATACCATGTTACAGATCGTGCAGTGCTCATATGGACACCAGTAATTATTTTTCAAGAAGACTTATTACTTTACTTTGGTAGTAGCACCAGATTTGTTCATATAGGGCACATTTCACAGAGCCTGCCTTCTGGACTACAGCGGTGCTGAGAGGAGGAGTTTCAGGAGGCGGAGTCAGTACAATCACAGATTGCAGGCAGCAAGCTACTATGGGATATGTTGTTCTTAGAAAATTAAAGTAAAAAGCAGCGGAGAAGCTGCAAAGCATGCTGGGAATCCAGAAAGTTGTGGAAAGAGATGGGCAGTAGTCAGGCAGAACTAACAACATGAAAAGAGATTTTTCAAGTATATTGGATTGTCAAATATAACTTTTTTGTATTGGTATTACAATGCTGATGTTATAAAATTAAAGTGTATGCTGCGCCTAGAGAACTCATTCAACACTGAACAGGTCTTTTTTAATTCTACCCCACTGACTACTGTATCCGTGGAAAGGAGTAGATCTGTAAAGCTAAGTGTGCAGGAAGCAAAGTTAAATTCAAATACAATCTAGATTAGCCTGCAGACAGGAATAAGGATTTAAAAAAAAAAAAAATACAGTGGCCTGATATATATGATTTATGAGAATAGATTATGACAATTAATACTTCTCTGTTTTCACTTTAAAATGTACAGGGCAGGAAGTCTAGGAACATCTCCATAATGACACAGGTGGCAAAAGAGAACAAAAAAAAAAACCTGCAGTTTTAACCCTTCCCTTCTCTATCCAATTAGATAGATATATCTATCTATCTATCTGACAAAACGTTTTTTTTCTTATTTTAATGCGGAACCAAAAAATACAGCCCCAAAGTTCCTGGTCTTCTGGTCATGTGATGTGTGATCTCAGCAACCTACCTAATCTGTACTGTGGACATCTTTAAAAATACAAACAGACATGGTTTGTTAAACACATCTTTATTGAAAAGTCTTCCCACTAAAGTGCATACTTGCATAAAGAAACAAGATCAGCATTACATAAATCAAAAACTTAAAAGTTAAAAAAGTCAGAATAAAAAAAAAAATAAAATAAAAAGAAATTGCATACAAAAATCTGCTTTGGTTTTATATATATTATATATATATATATATATATATATATATATATATATATATATATAGTGGGCTCATCGCCTTGTGTGTTGAGATACTGCCAAAAAGCTAACAGGTTTACATATATGACAGAATATATATATATATATATATATATATATATATATATATATATATATATATATATATATATATATATATATATATATATATATTTCAAGTATGATCACTTGCTACTTTTTCATTAGAAAAGCAGAATCCTTTGTCATTATTGTGGCAAGGCGAGTGCAATCCTCGAGAGATCCTTGGCATTAGAGAAGGACAACTCTTCCTAATTAGGTCAAATCCCTTGTTCTATTCTGCATTAGCTCAGCACAACCGTATACTGTATGTATTGTGTTCTCTTCACATAAAAATCTTGTATGATCCAATCTGGCTAAGCATGTTCACAAAATGATCTCACAATTAAGAAACATGGCAGATAATCACATGGATAGGTTGGAAAACAGTTATTTTCTGCCTAATAATGTAGATAACCCAGCACTGCCCAGTATTCCCTGTGGAGAATTCATCTGACCAACAGAGGTGCATGTCAGATAGAAAAATAATCCCTGGGAATTCTGATCACTCCTCACAGATCAAATCGGAACCCCTGTGTTTCATTGGAACCCTGTAAATATACAGATTCAAATGGTGGCCTTTTGTCCATCACAGTACAAATCAAATCTTTAATAGTTCCCAAGAGCCTTCCCTCTCCTTAGTATGACTAATCAATTATAGTAAAGGTTTTAGGTGTGACGGGGACTGCCACATGCCAGGCTAGCTGTTCACAATGTTGCTGTGGAATACAGGTTTTCTGCTTGCAGGTAAAGACTTCTACATCGAGAAGGTAGAGGTCTGGGGTCGTACACAAGTAAACATTCTGAGGTGAGGTGAGATCATTTAGAAAGGTTGTTAGGTAGACTTCAAGATTAGATATATAAAAGTTCCAGGAGATTATTACAGTTGGAGGTATTTAAAACCAAGATGACAGTTGTGAGCAATATTTACCAACACACAGCTGGCGTCCTGTCCAGTAAGCTCAGAAAGGGTCGGTTCACACCAAAACGCGGTTTAGGAAAAGGAGAGCACCATGTTCAAAACACACTGCCTTTGTGATCTGCTGCAGGTGCTAATATGTTGTTAACGGCACCCCAGACGCAGTACATTTACGGGCACCAGATCACATGGTACTGCAGTACCATGCACTTTTGTGTGTCGTATTTTTCAAAAGTAGTACATGCACTACTTTTTGTGCGTCCCTTTGCCATTTGCAGCTTATTCAAATGAATGGGCTGCAAAATTGCACTGCAGAGGAACACGCAGTAATCACAGAGAAACGTGGCCTGTGTTCCTGTGCGATTCTGATATGAACCAACCCTAAAAATACTGTCATATTTCTTGTCTCATACCACAGCTTACTCTATAGTTTCTGCAGTTCCTTTAGTATTCAACACTTCCTGGGAATGTTGTATGTCTGTGCCACCTGCAATGCAAAGTAGTTCTATCCTCTGACCCATATGGCACTGCCGAGTCCTGTAGTAAAATAGCCTTCTTAATAAATCCTAATACTGTTGATCTAGAAGACAAAATAAATTCTGACTGAGCCAGCTGTAAGTTTTGGCTCCATTCACATTCAAGCCAAAATTTGGCACCAAACTTGCTTCTCTAGTGCCTACCAAAATCATCCTAATACTCTGCTCCTTCAGGGTGCCTAAATACGTGGTGTGCTAAAATGAACATGTGGTACTGATTTTTTTTATGTGTGTGCTCTAAAGCAGGCTAGTATTTAAATACTAACATAAAGCACCATTAAAGCAGAACTCCACCCAAAAGGGAAAGTTCTGCTTTAAGTCCTCCTCCCCTGACACATTTGGCAAATCTTTTTTGGGAGGGGGGGGGAGCGGGTACCAAGTTTTGACAGGTACCCAGCTCCCACTTCCGCTTGGATTGCCTAGGAGCTCTGAGGATGGAACTACTTTGCATTGCAGGTGGCACAGACATACAGCATTCCCAGGAAGTGTTGAATACTAAAGGAACCGACAGAGGTGGAAATGTTAAAAAAAGAGGGAGATAGGAGACACGGCAGCCAGTGATTGAGTATTATTTTACAGAAACCTTTAATCTTGATATTTTCTTTAGCTGACAGGGTCGCATTAATTTTCTCAGGGTAACCAAGTTGCCTAAAAGGATAACCCCCCACACTTTCCATGACAGAACACAGCAACACGTCCAATGACCAAAATAGCTCTTCGCAAATTCAGCACGCAGGTGATAATTGATCATTCCAGATTATGCATTTCAGACTAAGAAAGTTATGTGCAAAATGCGTCGTCCTGTATGCTGAATTTGCTATGCTTAATTTGCCGATTGGACATGCTGCTGCCTTGTGTCATTTGGAGGTTGGGTGCAAACAGGAAGGCTGTTTGGCAGCTGGTTTGAGTGGAACAAGTTTGTTTCAATAAGGCTGGCTTCACACTGGGGCGGTGCGGGGCGGCGACGGTAAAGCAGCGCTATATTTAGCGCTGCTTTACCATCGTTTTTCCCGCGGTATGCGGCCGCTAGCGGGGTGGTTTTAACCCCCGCTAGCGGCCGAAAAGGGTTAAAAACCTCCGCAAAGCGCCGCTGCGGTTTGCGGGCGGTATAGCGGTATAGGAGCGGTGAATACACCGCTCCTTCACCGCTCCAAAGATGCTGCTAGCAGGACTTTTGTGCTTTTTGGCAAGGCTGTACACAGGCGCTATTTTTAGCGCCGTACCGCCTGAAAACCGCCCCAGTGTGAAAGGGGCCTAACAGAACCCTACATTGAAGTGAAAAGACAAATGCTATAGATGCGTTTTTTTGTTTCTGGCAAAGATTTGGCTAATCTGCGGTGCCGATCCAGAGAACACATCGTCCTTTCATGGATAGTCCCTTAATATTTAAATACTGAATTATGAATAACTAATTAAGAAATTTGGGGTGTAGTCAAGTGTAATTGATTCTAAACTGAGAAAGTAAGGCACTTCTGGTATCAGTCTGCTAACCTGGAGTGTTTCATCAGTGAGAATCCATAAGCATGTAGCAGCAGGGAGTAATCAATGCTGTAGATTTTCTTAGGGATCTGACTTACAAATCCCTCTACAGTCTCTGGATGTCCAGTATGAAGGGAGAGGAGATGTCCTTATTATTCAGGTGCAAGTCCAAGTCCTAGAAGTAGAACATATTTGTAAAAATTTAAGTCATATATAATATAAATAACTCATACTATGTTCCCCAGTTCCAATAAGCTATCCACAAATCTAGAGATAAACCTATTATTCATATTTAGGGAGAACACAATTTTAATAATTATCGTAACACTGACTTGAACGCTGAATTCCACGTATGTTTTTTTTTTGCATAGCTACATTGATCCAGGTATGCAAGTATACATATTCTATACTTGAAGGACCACTGAAGAAATGGGAAATCACTATAGTTTCGGCTACTACAGTGATTGCTGCAGTCTTTTGTGTCCTGCGACCTCCTACTCTAGGATGGAGAGTCAGTTTTTAGAATGGAGTCGGCAGTAAAGGAAGCATGCAGCTGCAATGGAGAGCAGAGCCGATGCGCTGGCTCCTGTCACAAGCAAAGTGATACCAAATGCACTTATACCTGCAGGATAATTCCTGAAGTGAAGATAGTGTTTAAAGGTCCGTTTTTTTATTAAAATCACATAGCAATGGGCGTATTTGTACTAGTTCTGCACTGGTTACTCTGGGCTGCTTTCAAACTGATCGGCAGGTGCAGCGCAGTGCACCTGTGGTTACCTGCACTGAGCCATAGACTTCTGTTATTACCTGCGGGTTTGGTACACTTTCTGTAAGCTCACCAAAACTCCTGAATGCAGGAGTTTAGTGCACTTTCAGAAAGTGCACCATACCTGATGGATATAATAGAATTCTATGGCAAAGTGCAGCTAACCCGCGGGAAAGCCACAGGTGTACTGCAGCACATCTGTATGAAAGCAGCGTTAGGACCCTTTCACATTATTGGTCAGTTTCACCTCTATGGTGCCTGTTTATATCCACTTACCTTCAATCTAAAAAAAATAAAAAAATAAAACAGAAGAAGATCAATCCCCTTCCTTCTGGGTGGATGGGATCGGAGGGCCCACAAAGTAGAGCTGGCTGTGTCCGTTCTGTATACATGCATATATATATATATATATATATATATATATATATATACACATACATACATACACACACACACACACACACACACACACACACACACACACACACACACACACATACACACACACACACACACACACACACACACACACACACACGAGTGGATACGACCCTGTAATCCGATCGCTCCGCTAACTGTGGCCCGCAACCAGTTACCAAGTCACTCAAGTGGTACTCGCTCTTCAAAAGCTTGAGCACCCCTGCTATACATGATAGGAGCATTTGAAAGGCGATTGCTTAAAACATTACCAGAATACATGCACTAAGTGAATGGTGACGAGCGGTTTCTGGATGGCTTTGATAATGAGGAAGGAGAATACCCTGAACCATTGCCTGTCATGTACTTTACAAGCATTGCTTGGTGTTAAACGAACCATCAATCATAGCAAACAGGGTCACAAGCTGTCAGGCCGTTGCTTTCTTCTTCATATCTCCCCATAGATGATGTAACACAGGGGTGCCCAACCAGTGGCCCGCGGAGCTCTCTGATGTGGCCCTCGACCTCCTGCTCTAAGATGGCAGGTTGGCAAGCCCAGATCACAGGTTGCCAACCCGCCATCCCGGAGCAGCAGTTTTGTGAATGAAGCCGCTGGTAGTGGAAGCAAGTGGCTGCAGAGCAGAACCACATAAGCCAATGCTTCCTGTATAGCGTCCGCTCCTGCCACAGGCAGAGTGATACCAAATGCACTCCGCCTGGGAAAGCAACAGCCAGCGATACCAGAATGGAAGACGGTTATTAAAGGTAAGTTTACTACTAAATTCACAGTATATATGGATATATCTGTTTTGCAGTGGTTACTGCGCTGCTTTCAAAATGATCCACAGGTGCAGAGCAGCTGCGGGTTACCTGCATTGAGCCATAGACTTCTGTTATTACCTGCAGGTTTGTTGCGCCTTCAGAAAGTGCGCCACACCTGCAGGATATAATAGAAGTTTATGGCAAAGTGCAGCTAACCCGCAGAAAATCCACAGGTTCACTGCGCTGCACCCGCGGTTTGGGCAAATCGCAGCACATCAGTGTGAAAGCAGCCTTAGGCCCCTTTCATATGACTGGTCCGACCCAATCGGACTTACTATTCACCTCTATGGAGCAGCAGATGTAAACGGACTTGTGTCTGTTTACACACGCCTTTCTAAAAAAAAAAAAAAAAAAAAAAATAGAAAGGGATCTGCCCCTTCCGTCTGGGAAAATCGGATTGGATAAGAGGGCCCATAGAGTAGAGTAAGCTGTGTCCGTGGACACGGACCTGTCATCCTCCTGCTCCGTTCATTGTGGCCTGTGACCAGTTACCAATTCGCTTAAGTGGCCCTCGCTCTTCAAAAGGTTGGGCACCCCTGATGTAACAGGTAATAACGGAGGGTACAAATAAACAGGACAACAGGCTTGCTTGTGTGTTACATAGCAGATATCTCCACAGATTCAGTGATACCACAGGCCCTGTGCAAGGCAGTCTTTTTTTCAGTCTAGCAGTCTTTCTTAGTCTAGCAAACATGCCCACACAGGATGCTATGCTCTCAGTGTTAGCTAGTGGGCACTTTTGCAAGATTTAAATAGAAGTAAATAAATAGTTTAGTGCTGTCTGTCTAAGTGCAGTCTGTTGACATTGCAGTTGTGCTGAAAAAAAAGATGCTTTCCTTAGCCATCAGGCCGGGTCAGCTGATAGCACCTGCATATAAGGTAGACATGTACTATCAGGATGCAGCGCATTCCATATCCTGCACATTTAGCACAACACAGATGCTTTAACCTGCAGGATGCAGACCCCCAAACTGGATGCTAAAATCCCAGACTGGGAACTTTAACTGGACTTTTCTATAGTAAATCTTCTGATTGCAGTAAGCAGTCATCAGCAGGACTGGCAGACAGAATGTTTGGCATAGGACCTGTCTGGGTAACTGGCTCATAAGCTCAAGGTACAGAGGTGGGTTAGATAACAGAACAAATGCATGCAACAAGTATAATTAACTTTTCTAATGCTCCCCTGGTAGTACTACAACTGTACTTTACAAAGTCCATTCAGTTTACCTTAAAATGGACCTGAACTCAAAAAACAAATCCTCCTAAAAAAAAATAAAAAAAATAGCAGTGCGCTTCTGGTAAGTAAGGGTGTCTGGGTACTCATGTGCATATAGCCTCAAAGCTGTATATCTGCAGTGTGAGGTCTAATGCTCTCTCTGACTGCTAGTCTCGGTAGCTTTGGAGTGAGATTTGGTGAAGTTACTACTGTCCCGTTTTACAGTTTGCTTGAAGTTCTGATATAAATTCCAAGCCCTTCCTTTATGAAGATAGTGGCCTCCACAACACCGTGCAGAATGAGACATTGTAAGGAACAGGTAAAAGATCAGCTGCAGGGAGACCACAGGTAATACTGGTGACTTGTCCTTTGTCCTCTGCCTTTTTTTAAGAAGTAATTTCCTGTGTATGGAAACGGTTCCCCTCCCCACGTCCCAGTTACATAGTTAGTAAGGTTGAATAAAGACACCAGTCCATCCAGTTCAACCTGAGTGAGTGTCTACAATTGTCACATCGGTCCCTACCCTCAAGGATGCATTAAGGTGAAAAAACACGAGGGTTTACAACCCCTTTAAATTCCATCATGCCCTATTAAATTGGCCAGCACAGCATTCTGGGAAAACTACCCATGCTCTCAGAAGAAACTACTGCTTACCTCACCAAAATAAGACATTAATGGAGAAATTTCACACAGAGCTGGCGGGTCCTCTAGTTCTGGGTTTCTGCAGAAGAAGTAAAGACAGAGATATGAAAGGGCTGACACATCTGTTGTATCCCCCCATTATGATCATTGTTCATCCAATTAATGTATATATGAAAGGACTAACCTGGAACTTTGTTCCATTAAGTGGCCCCTGGCATCTATAAACTTGGCCCCAGCTTTTACTGCCCAGCGGTAATGCTGCCATAGGAGCGAACGCCTTGCTGTAGTCGGGGTGTCTTTCTCAGCTGTGTCTGCATTCTTCAGAGGGGAGAACTCTTCCTCCCTGATAACTTCAAAGGCCACAAAGTTTCTGTATCATGAAAAAAAAAAAAAAAAAGACCAGTTTTAAACGCAACTCAAAATTCACCTGATGTATAAAGTGGTCACTACAACCTGTCATAACACATTCAAATGCACGTCATTGCCTATACGGTCAGGGGTATCTCCACATAACATGGGGACTAAAGAGGATGTTCTGTAAATTAAACCAAAAATCCTGCCAACTGCCATACCATTGCCCAATAATACTGCTAGTTCTTGTTAGGGAACTCTCACTAAGCGCACTTTAACACTGATCAGTTTTACTTCCGAAAGAAAGAAAAATGCATGATCGTTAAATCCTATGGAACTTATCACACCAGTCACTTGGGTGTTAAAAGTCCTGCATGCTGCATTTTTAGTGCATGTTTGGTGTGTGTAAAAATAAATAAATAAATAAATAATAATAATAATAATAATAATTAAAAAAAAAGCACCAAAAACGCACCTCCCCATTTATATGGCTGGAAAACGCATGAAAAATTTGGCAAAAATGCAACAAAAACACACCCACAGGTGCGATTTTGGTGCATTTTATTAAGCAGATCTCTTTAACAAAACGCACTAGAAATGCAGCAAAAACATATATGTTTTTACCATGTTTTTTGCAATGGAGCAGTGTGAACGCATGCCATAGAGGAAAATTGCAGCTAGTGAAGCTTAGTGTTATGTTGCCCCTGGCAGGTGCCGCAAGCTGACCCGTTGTGCAGCATCTAAGTGACAGCTAGTCTTTACCAGAGCTTATGATGGTTGAGATGGCCTGGAAACCTTACCAGGTCACGGCCCTCAAGATTACTCCACTAGGACTGTGGCTGGAATGGAAAGCCTATGGTGTGAAGACTGTTCACAGGGCTGCACACAAAATAGCCAAGTTTGAGCAGAGGTCTGGGCAGGTGGCAAGTGAGAGGGCAGTTCGGTCAATCCGGATTGGCAAAAAACAGGCAACTGGCAGGTAATTATTATAGTGCTTTTGTTCTGGCTGGAGATAAGACACAGCACCGGCCACTTCAAAGGCCAAATACTTTTATGGTCAGAGGACACATCCAGAATGGTTTCAGGGAACTCTAGAAATCCTAGAAGTGCTCCTGTGAGTACTTAAAGACATTCTGCAGACAGACAGGACATGTCATGCCCTGGCTGTGCATACACAGATCTTAAAAGATGCTGTTAGGCTCGGTTTCCACTAGTGCGACCTGAAAGTCGCGTGATTTTGATGCGACTTGAAACAACGCCTGTGTATTTTTGCGCTATATGGACCTCAAGTTGCATCAAAGTGGGGCCAAAGTAGTGCAGGGACTACTTTGAAGTTGCACAGATATGAACGGTACTCATTGCAAATCATGGGGTACGACTTGTCATGCGACTTTGCAGTCCCAAGTCGCATGACAGTCGCACTAGTGGAAACCGAGCCGAACACATAGCCTTGAAGTCAGACACCAATAACAAAGTGAAACAAACAGGATCGCAGAAGGGGATCTTCTGGTTAAGAAAAGTTATAGCAGGCATCTTGTATCTACTCTTAGGCTCGATTCACATCTATGCATTTTGCTTTTGAGCGTTTTTGCACTGCTTTTTGCGGTGCTTGCTGCGTTTTTGACACGCGTTTTTGTATTTTTTTTTTTACACTGTGGTTGCTTAGCAACCAGCTATATACAGTGTAAAAAAAAAAAAAAATGCAAAACGCGGCAAAAACGCGGTACTTGCATTTTGGATGAGGGTCCATTGACTTCTATTACATGCAAAACGCTGCATTTTGCATGAAAAAAAGTCCCCGACCCTTTCCAAAAACGCAGAGGAACAAAAATGCATTGATGTGAACATGTTCCATAGGAACCCATGTTAAAAAATGTCTCTGCATTTCTGCAAAATGCATCAAAAAACGCGCTAGTGTGAATGGAGCCTTAGGGAGGGCATTTACTTTTAAAGGTTTCAGTGGTGTACCTGTTCACCTTAAAGTTACTAGCCAATTAAATATATAACAATAAAACAGTGGTTCTCAACTCCTGTCCTCAGGACCCACTAACAGGAAAGGTTTGCAAGATAGCTGAAATACATCACAGGCGATATCATTTGCTGCTCAGTGATTGCAGCATTCTAGTCTGCATCTCCCCAAGGTAATACTTAAATTCTGGCCTGTTAGTGGGTGCAGTATAGGTGCTCTTTAAGTTGTTTTGAGTCTGACTTCAAATGCATGTGATGACTCCAGAGATCCCCAATTCCAACAGTGTTTAATAAGCTCTGCTAGAACTGCCAGTACAACTCCCGCTATTCCGTGAAGGTTGCCAAGTCGGACACAAAAATAAAGTGCTCCCCAATGAAGCTCTTCATACGATATAAAAACCTTACTGCCCAAGTACAGATTGTAGGGAAAGGGCACTAACTTGGCAAACTGGAAGACGTCAAACACAAACTTCTCCATTTTAATTCCATTGGGCTGTACTGGTTTAACCAAGTTTCCCTCTTCGTCCACATATGGTATTTTTTTTAAGGCAACGTGATATCTCAGGTGGCGCTCCAGTGTTCTGTAGAAGAGAAGGCACACGTATTTAGTAATGGAAATAAACTAGTGGTGTGTTCATACATTTTACCAAAGCTGAGCTACAGTAAATCAAACAAAACACACAAGAATTGGCACACCTAATGTGGCGTAGACACGGTCTACTAAGCATTTCACCCGTAATGTCATCAATGTACTATTAGACCGACAGCTTTTTAAGGCAGGGTTGATAGCTGAATGGCACTATGTACCCAGTGAAATGCAGCAAGCTAAGATGGTGGTATAAAAACCAGCATAGGGCAACATTTATTAAACTTGCTGGCGGCACTCCATGGCACACAGTCTGTGAAAAGTTTTACATACCCAGCCACTCTTTTAAGGAAATCTAGGGTAAAGAAATGGTTGCAGATGTTTCCAGCATTGTATGTTAGGCTGCCATCAGGGTTCCGCTTCTCTGCAGTGTCTGGATTAATCTCACTATATTCCACCACCTGATAGATGCCATCGACTTGGCACACCACCCCTACAGGCTCAGCTGGGTATGCTTTCTCCACCACCTGAAACACCAAGAAGAGAACACTTTCCATAATGCAGGATACCAGCATGAATCTTTGACATTTACGCATTTCTTTTTTGATATTGTTCAAACTTTCCCCCAGCTTTAGCCAGCTGTTTTAATGTAAAGAGAACCTGTAGATTTAGGCCTCTTTCACCCGGGCGCCTGTTTTTCGGGATCCGCTTACTCAGCGGGGATCAGCAGGCGGATGACAGGTCCGTCTCCACTCACCACGCAGAGCGGAGACAGACACCGTCCCATTCTCCACTATGAGGAGATCAAGTGAATATGGACCGCCTGTCCTTTTTCATCCGATATGATTCGCCAGATGGATGGAACATAAGACCACCATCCGTTTGGATTTTCAAGACAGGATCGGATCAGATATCGGCGGATGTCAGCGGACATGTCACCGCTAACATCTGCCGCTCCATATGGGTGAAAGGAGGGCCTGATCAGGTCCACCTGAAAAACTGACAGGCGGACCTGATCGAACAGCCCATGTGAAAAGGGCCCCAATACATTTTTTATGTTCATGTTATGTTTTTATGTGAAACTTATAAGTTTAATGGAAATAATCTTGTGATGTAGAAAAGAAAATGCTTTTGTTTCCATTACAGTTTGTTCTCATATGTGCAAAACATGGAGGCAGCCAGACTTGCACAGCAGTGCAGTACAGCAAGTACACATTCAATTAAGATAGGAAACATACAGACCTGCAATAAATTAATCAGCAGCCACTACTGTCCCTCAACAAGTGCAAACTTAAAAGAGGAAGTAAACCCTGATGTTTTTTTTTTTTTTTATGAAATTGAGTGAACACAAACATAACATAGGAACCAATTTTTTGGTAGAATATAAAAGATGTTACACCAAGTAAATTGCACACGCCCATGGAATGGCAACAGACTACCGTAGAGTAAAATATCCATAGGTGACACTTTAAAAGCCTTTACAGGTTACTACTTTAGAGTGACTCAAGTCTGGTGCTAGAATTATTGCTCACAAACCCGTGTTTTACAAAGAATCAGCAGCTAAAAGAAATTGATACCCGGATCATGGTTGTAGGTGTGTGTGTGTGTGTGTGTGTGTGTGTGTGTGTGTGTGTGTGTGTGTGTATGTGTGTGTGTGTGTATGTGTATATATATATATATATATATATATATATATATATATATATATATATATATATATATATATATATATATATATATATATATATATATATATATATATATATATATATATATATATATATATATATATATATATATATATATATATATATATATATACACATATACACACACACACACACATACACATTTTGTATAAGAGTGGGGAAGAGTGTTATATTTTATGTCATATTTTTTCTGTGACCTTTTTCCCCTCACCTCCTGTATCTTTGAGAAATGGAGGGGAAAGGTTGTCACCGGGACAGACTCAGCAATAAAAAATAAAAAAAAATGGTGTCAGAAGCTCAGACTCTTCCCTGCTCTGCTTAAATAAAAAAAAACAAGAAGTTTTTCTGTATACTGTCTGTGTTCCAGTAGGAAAAATTTCCCAACACGTTTTTCCCTGCCAAAACTGAAGGGGACAAAGACAGCAATAAAAACCTTACAGAGGTTTTAAACTTTTCCTGCTCTAGACGATAGAAAGTTTTGAACAGAATTGGAATCTAAAACTAGGAGTAATTCATGAAGCTTTAACACTAATTTAGTTCTGGTATATGAAAGGGAATATCATGTATTTATGTTGCTAGACTACAGAGGATGAAGGGAGAGGAGACTGAACTCTGTTTAAAGTATAATAAAAACACAAGAAAAAAAAAAAAAAGAAATATATTGCATCTTTACAGTCTTTAGATGTGGCGGCTACATTTTCACTTTCAGCTAGTACAGGAAATGCCTGTTGAACCTGTCTGAAATTTAGTGTCCTTGTCACTTCCTGTAAGCTGGACTGAAAACAAAAATGTGATCTTTTATGTAAACTACAAATCCCATCAGCTACCTTATAAAAGTCAATGAACAAAGGCAGACAAGTTTGTAGTGCAGCCTGGGGGAGCGGGAAGTGGGCTATTCACAGGATTACCAGGTAAAAATAAAGCTACATTTTTAGAAAAAAAAATGCAGCTAGCTCATCTACAGGCTGCAATATATAATATTTTAAAACTGCTACCAAGAATAAAATGTAAAAAGCATGGGCTTCAGCATGACAAGCTGTATCCTGCATAGCAGTTCTATATTTATTAACACATTCAAGATCAAATTACAGGCAGAGTAAGCCCCCGTTCACATCGAATGAGGCTTTGAAATCGTGCAACTTCACTTGAAAATCGCACAATTTCAAAGCCACATGTCAGTGCGACTTGGCTGACATCTGTGCAACTCCATGTACAGACGTCTATGCAAGTTGCATCTGAAATTCGCCAAAAATAGTGCAGGAACTTCTTTTTCAAATCGATGCACCGCAAAGTCAGCATCGCACTGATTTGAACAGTTCCATTGCTAACAATAGGGTGCAACTTGTCATGCAATTTGGACCTGTCAAAATCGCATGACAAGATGCACTGGTGTGAATGGGGGCTAAATCCCCAATAAAAATGGTAAAACTCCAGCTGCTGTGGGGCTCCCTCATACCCTGCCAGCAGAGGTTTCTTATTCCATAACCTAAACTTGGCGTAGGTTTCTATTTACTAAATGTCTTCTCTCACCTTAGCCCCGCAATCAGCACCTTTGAACACGCAGAAGCCCACAAAGACAGGATCGGCCATCTTCACCAGAATGTTGTCCACACAGTATACATGGATGTACAAAATGCCTCGTGCCTCCATGTCCTCCAGAATGTGGTTGTCGGCTAGCGCTTTGTACAGTCCTCCATTGCCATCTAAAATAATGCAAACCTTCAATGCCAGACTGCCTGTGTCTTTGAAAGCTTTGGGCATGCAGACCACCATCAGTGCCAAAACTAAATAACTAGACTTGATGGTTACAGTAAACAGCTGCTTGGATAATCAGTGAAATATCTAGTATAATATGACCAACAACTACTGCTTACAGGAACCAGACACATTCACCTTTTCACAATTCTAGGGCAGCAGATACGAGTACAAAGAAGATGAATGGTTGCCTGGAAACAAGAACAAGTCCCTCTTCGGATACTTTCAGCCATAAGTCTTTATAACACAATAAACATAAAAGATTTAAACATTTAACATAGTTGGGTAAAAGGAAAAAAAAATAAAATAATAAATAATAATAAAAAAAAAAATAAATAAAAAAAAAAGGGGGAGGAGGACACATTACGGCTGCGGAGCACACTGCACAGAAACGCTGTGCGGATTTGGCTTCGTTTCAGGGCCGAATTCAGGCATAGAATGGAACAGGGACGCACAGCGCTCCTGTGCGATTCGCAGCGGGTTACAGTGTGAACCCAGCCTTAGGCTCAGTGACTTCAGCCGACAGCAAACTTCAGCTCGCTGTCGGCTGAAACAGGTCATGGGAGTGTAGAACAAATTGCACTCCTGTGATCCATAGAAGTAGGGCAAAAAAAGCTTTGGCCATACTTCTCCTTCAGGATGGCCATACATGGATAAGTTTTTGCTTTCAGCCAGCCAGCTGAATGAAAAAAAAAACTGAACTGATTCCCCAATCCACATATTCAATGTGAATGCAAGAATCCTCCCCACTGTGTAATTGCATTTTCCCCACAAGCGAAGGATGGGAACAGGCTATACATGGATCAAAATTCAATATATGTATGGCCAGCTTTAATTGCCCTTCTCTGCACTTTTTCTAGCTCCGCAACCAAAGATTTACAAAAGGAACGCAATTTAAAAAAATTAATGGAGTAAAAAAATTGTGTGATTCTTAAAAACAATTAAAAAAAACATGAAAGTGATCAGCTTAAAGAGGAAGTAAACCCTGATGGGTTTAATTCCTCTTTGTTTCCCTGCAAAGGTAAAGCATAATGGGCTATTATGTGTCACTTACCTGACACAGGAGCCTGCGATGTCACCGTTGTCCCCTTGTGTACAGAGCCGCCATCTTCTTTGTGGGTATCGCGACTCCGAAGCTGTGATTTGGCAGAGCCGCGATGACGTCACTCCTGTGCATGCGCACGGTAGCCGCCACTCGCAGCATATAGCCGTTAGCAGCGGCGCGCTCAGTGCGTCTGCGCGCCGCTGTCTACGGCGCATGCGCCGTAGACAGCGGTGCCTGTCTTTTTGCAAATGTCTCCTAAACCGTGTAGTTTTGGGAAATATTTCATGGACCTACAGGTAAGCCTTATGCCGCGTACACACGAAGGGACTATCCCGCGGGATTATCCGCTGGACCGAAGTCGAGCGGATAATCCCCTCGTGTGTGGGCGCCGGCGGACTTTTTTTGGCCAAAGTACGGCGGACTAAAGTTTTAAGTTTTGTTTTAAAATTATCCGCTGGACTGCACAATCCGGCCATGTGTAGTATGGTCCGGCGAACCAAAAAGGACACATGCTCAGTAGCAAGTATTTTTCTAGTATTTTTCGTTTTCTAGTCCCGTCGTACGTGCTGTACGTCATCGCGTGAACCGTCGGACTTTTTGCGTGATCGTGTGTGGTCAAGTCCGTTCGCTTTTTAGTCCAGCGGACCCAGCTGGAAAGTCCAGCGGATTGTCCGCTGGACTTAGGTCCGCCGGGAAAAGTCCCTTCGTGTGTACGCGGCATTAATCTACGCTTACCTGTGGGTCAAAGTGGTTTGTAAGGGTTTACAACCACTTTAATGTAAAAATCTGACCAAAGTATGTAAAAAAATAAAAATAAAAATAAAATAAAAAAAGAACAATGTTTATTTAAAGATGAATTCCAGGCATGCTATTTTTTTACACTTACATAGCTATAGCTACATGTAGCTATACCAATGTTTTTCAACTGAGGTGCCACAGCAAAATGACATAAAGCTACCCCAATCTGTAACAGTCTGACCAGAGAGCTCTCTCTGTGTTAACTCCTGTGTACTGACAGGAGGGAGAGAGCAAAAGCCCACACCTCCTCCCAGCTCTCTCCTCCTCCTTGCTGCTATTTACAATCCACAGACCACTTAAAGCTGCCTTACAAGCTACATTTTATGGTGTGCATTTCAGGAACACATGAAAATTAGTGTTTTCCTGCACTGCACAAAACTGTGCTGCGTTTTGCAGATGAGGACGGATGTCCTACCCATCTAGCAAATATGCGTATGTTGGCACCAACGCTGTATCCTGGCCTAGGCAGACAAGGACCAGGCCTAGGGCAGCATGGAAAGAGTCCCCGCCGGCTTGCTCTACACTTTTAGTGTTTGGGGCAGTCTTATGGGGCGGACTGGGCAAAGAGGCAAATTAGTCTAGCGCCCCCATAAAGGGGGGCCGGCATTCTGCAACTGTGGGGGGGGGGGCGCGCCGCTTCTAATTTTGACTGCCCTATCATCCTGGACCACAAACCTTCCTCACTGTGCTATATGTTTTCTGCTGCAACCATTGGCATGGTTATATCTTCTTAGTCCTCGCCATAAAATTATCAGAAATTCGTGCCTAAAGTAGAACTATAGGCAACACTTTTTTTTTTTAATTTTGGATAGAATATGTGAGGGTTATATCCCCCGTCAGTTAATTTTTTACCATCCCTGTCCCATTGCAGAGATTTCCCTTCACTACCTGCCCCATAGCCAAACAGGAAATCTATGCAAATTAAGGGAATCCCCCCCCCCCCCCCCAGGCCCTCAGAACTCACTTGAAAATTTCAGGGCGGGTCTTAAACAGCAAGGGGTGTGGCCTTGACAGGAAGGGGTGGGTCATCTTTAAATTAGGGGGTGCACAAGTTTACTATTCAGATTTTCAGATTTAATGTAAGATTTCTCTGTCCTCTTTCTCTTGTATAGGTTGATATACTTTAAAGCGGAGTTCCACCCAAAAATTGACCTTCCGCTTTAAGTACTGGTGACCCCATGACATGCCACATTTGTCAAGTCATTTTTTTGGGGGAGAAGCGGGTACCCTGTTTTTACAGGCACTCAGCTCCCATTTCCTCCCCTGGCTCCGGAAGGCAGTTAACCTCTCCCCCCTCCCTCCCTGCAATCTTCTGGGACACGTCACAGGTCCCAGAAGATTGCCCAGCCATTCACAGGGTGGCTTGCGCATGCGCAGTGCGTGCCCATCTGTGAAGCCACAGCCGGGAGTCCACAGTTAGAATGCCAGCATCTCGTAGAGGAGCGGTGCTTCGTATGCCCGCACCGCTGGACCATGGGACAGGTGAGTGTCTGATTATTAAAAGTCAGCAGCTACATTTTTTGTAGCTGCTGACTTTAAAATGTGTGGAACTCCGCTTTAATAAAAAAAAAAAAAATTAACTTTGGTAAACTAAAAAAAAATGGAGCAAAACATGCACACATACACCTTCTGGTGTGCACGAGCCCCTCAAATTGGTGTGCCCCGGGATTGTGCGCAATTCTAAAGGGTGCCTTGACTGGAAAAAAAAAGGTTGAAAAACACAGATATATACACCATACCCCTTGGAAGCTGGAAATCGCTATAGTAAACACTGCTAATTCCAATTGCTTCCAGGTCCATTCTGAGCAGCTGCCCTGCTGCATTTTGAACATAGGAGGTCATCAGATCAGTATGGGCATCGTTTACAGAATGCTTCGCATTCTGTAAATGAATGAAAAGCGTTCTCTGAATGGTGATCCTGCGGAGCGGCCAACCTCCTGTGTTCACAGGGCATTAGGCCAGTGCCCAGCATGGGGCACAAGCTAAAAAAGATCTTTGGAGAAGCGGTGTGATATAGTATAACGATTTCCAGCTTCTATGGGGATCCCCCGGTATGATATATGCATAGTTACATTGATCCAAGCTGATCCAATGTAACCAGAAGACTAATGCTCTGTACAGATGATTTTCCGACAACAAAACCGTGGATTTTTTTCCGAAGGATGTTGGCTCAAACTTGTCTTGCATACACACGGTCACACAAATGTTGTCGGAAATTCCGAACATCAAGAACGCGGTGACGTACAACACGTACCAGTGCGGCTCTTCCGCTTAATTCCGAGCATGCATGGACTTTTGTGCGTTGGACTTATGTACACACGATCAGAAGTTTTGTGGTCGGAAAATTTGAGAACCTGCTCTCAAACATTTGTTGGCAGAAATTACGACAACAAATGGAGCATGGAGCATACACACGGTCTGACTTTCTGACAACAATCTCACATCGAACATTTCCCATCGGAAATTCCGACCGTGTCTACGCAGCATTAGGGTTTTTGAATGTTTGCACAAGTGAGGCTTTTACAGGTGAATAAGTGCACATAAAACCTTATGGGAACGTGGTTGTTAAAATTAATGGTCTGGCAACAATCTCTCTTTAATTACTGATAGTAATAAAAAGCGGACTTTAACCAGCATGTACCTGGAGCCATGGCTATCTTGTCCTTGCGTTCTAAAATAGCTTTTCCAGCAAAGTCAACAGCAGGCAACATCCTCTGCTCAAATATGACCACATCTGTCCGTTCCACGCCAAAGTAGTTGTTTTCCTCGAAAAAGGTCTGTGTGGGGTTCAAGGTGAACTCGCTTGTCATGATGTACCTAAGAAGAAGAAGAAGCAGAATACAGACTATATGATCACAGTTACCAGCTTTTATCAGTCACCTGGTTTACACAAATTACATGGAAACTCCAGGTGAACCGCTAAATACATAACTGAGTTTCCACACTGTACAGCCAGATATATGACACACATAGTCCCGGTTTAAGGAATTCATTATCCTGGTTCACAAATTCTGCACCATCCCCTCAGTCCAGTGAGCAGGAGCTGATCCAGAAGAGGCCCTGCTACACCAGAAAGTGGTGAAAGGTGTGAGCATTACAGGAATGGCTAGCAAATTCCAAATCTATTCAAGAAAGTCATGTGCATGGACACATCCAACCTTTAGAAAGTATATTCAAATCAACAGACACATATCCGCTGTTTTCTACAGAACACATTCCTATGCTTGGATGTGAGATGGCACACCTTTTTTGAATATTACTATTACAGCTGGGCAAAGCTGTGGTCCTGTACATAGAGAGATGGATGTTAGATAGATTTTCAGGAAGCAGATGTTTATTTTTTGCATTTATATGTACTGTGTGTATTTTATTGATGGATGTTACGGTATGTTTGGCATTCAAATTTAAACCATTTAGTAGACCACACCACACACTAGAAGAACCTCTATCCTCATCGGAAAAGGCTTTGGTATATCTGGAAGGTGCTGGAGGCTATAACCTGCTAGAGGTGTGTTGGTCTGGCCTGCCCTGCCTGGTGACTCCACCCTCCCCCCTTCCCTGTAAGGTTACACTACAAGCTGACTGATTATTTTATATTAGGCTACCGGCAGGATAACAATCTGAAGACATGCATGTGTCACGGCTGGGCTCAGCCCTTCCTTCTCTGAGCTGGCCGCTCAGCTGTCGGCTAATTGCCAGCTCCTATCTCTCCAGTTACTCACCTGTTGATGATATCCTGCTCATCAGTCCTGCCTACTTAAGGCTCCGTTCAGACTGCTGCGGTGCGGGAACGCTGCGAATCTACTGCGGGTTCCTGCATCGCATGTCTCCCGCCGGCAGTTCACACTGCCCTATGCGAGCTGCTGGGAGTGTCAGTGAAATGTTAATGACACCCCCATATCAGCTCGCATATCGCAGTGCGATCTGCAAACTCGGACAGGAATCGGATCGCATGGTGAGAACACCCATGCGATCCGATTCTGCTGTGGACCAAAAAAAGGGCCCTGTGCGAGTTTGGGCCGAATGCGATGCGAATTCAGCCATACTATCTGTATGGCTGAAATCGCATCGCACAGAGATCGCATATGATTTGCACTGCAGTGCGAATCATATCCGATCTCCCGCATCGCAGCAGTCTGAACCCGGCCTAAGCCATCCAGTCCAGAGAAGCTCTGCTTTCGCCTTGGTCAACATCAGAGATGCTCTCCTGCATCCCTGTTAAAACCCCTTTCACACTGATGCGCTTTACAGGCGCTACATCGTTAAAAATAGCGCTTGCATAGAGCCTCTCCAGTGTGAAAGCCCGAGGGCGGTTTAAACCCTTTTTCGGACGCTAGCGGGGGTTAAAACCACCCCCCCCCTAGCGGCCGAATAGCGCCGCTTTACCGCCGACGCCCGCCTGCCCCAGTGTGAAAGGGCTCTAAAAGACTTGCTTGGCTGACTTCTGGCTCCAGATCCTGCTTGCTGTTTTACTACGCTCATCTCCGGCTCCCTGACGTTTGGATTGCCTGACTATCCGTTCCGGTTCCTGAACTCTGGCTATGTTTTGACTACGTTTGTTCTATTTACTTTTATTATTAAACAAGTGTGACTGTACTTCTGTCTCGGTCCGGTTTCATGGTGACAGTATGATCCTAAGGCTATCATAGTTTTTATCCTTTGCCATGTCAATTTAGTCATCTTACACCTTTCCTGTACCAGGATACATTTTTTTTTTTTTTTTTTTTTAAATAATCTGCTGCTTTGCAAAGTACAGTTTGAAAATATGGACTTTATCCACCAATAATTGTTATATCATTGCGTATGAAACAGCAGTGTGGAGAGCAGCACTGGAGAATATTTTGGACTTTAAAGGGCTAAACAGCAAAAGAGGCCAAAATTGTACTTGAAAAGTTTATAAGAAAACAAAACAGCGCTCCAGGTCTGTCCACTTCCCCCTTCAATGACACACTGTTGGGTGCTGGTCCTATTTGCAGCAGTCTTCATAGTAGGAAAAAGGAGACAGGATTTGGCCGGTCACACATCTAAAACATCACCTTAATTGTAAAGTCCTCATAGCTATGATTAAGCGCTGATTTAGCATGAGATGCATTAGCTGTGGATGCTGTATTCCCTGACTTGTGCTGATGCATTTTTTTGAAGACTTTACAATAAAGGGGTTAGGGTTAGTTAAGATCAGGAGGGCCAGGGAAGATGGACCAGTGCACTGATGTGTAGACTAATGCCGCGTACACACAGTCAGAATTTCTGATGGAAACAGTCCGATGGGAGCTTTTCATCGGATTTTCCGACCGTGTGTATGCCCATCGGACTTTTTCTGGTCGGAATTTCGGACGGACTTGGGATTGAGAACCTGTTCTTAATTTTTCCAACAGAAAACCTTTCTATCGGATTTTCCGATCGTGTGTATGCAATTCCGACACGCAAAATTCCGACGCATGCTCGGAAACAATTCGACGCATGCTCAGAAGCATTAAACTTCCCTTTTATAGTGCAGTCGAACGTGTTTTATGCCGCGGTTTTATTGACTGTCGGAATTTGGTGTGACCGTGTGTAGGCAAGACAGTTTGAGCGAAATTCTGTTGGAATTCCGATGGGAAAACCATCAGAGCTTTTTTCGACGAGAATTCTGACCGTGTGTACGCGGCATTACACTTCTTACTGCCATGCAAGTCAGTAAACTGTAGAACCTTAATTTACATTCTATTTGGTAGCCAGCATCAAACAAAAATGTTGGCTATATAACTACACTAGTCATATGAGGTATTTTTCTCTCTCTCACATATATATATTTCCCCTTTCCCAAATATCCATACCTAGGTCCCCGAGTCTGAATTAGTTATACTATGTAATACTAACCACGGCACGGAGCAGTTAGTACCATATTTCTCTCCAGCCAATTGCTGCAGTCGGATGATCCTCTCTGCCTGGATCTGATACAAAGTTTTTCCGCTTGGCAAACCAACTTTATACATTCCTTTGGGGTACGTCACGCCAAGACGTGTACCTTGACCTCCTGCAAGCAGCAATACCCCAACTTTATTCTGTGCTATTTGGTGTAAACCTGAAATAAACAGACATAAATGGTATATCATAACAGCAGGGCAAGCTTTTCTTTTAATAGCACCAAATTACATAGCGTTTCACAGTAGAAAATACAGTAAGTGTGCATACATAGAAAACAACCAGGGAAATAAAGCAGAACAAGGAAAATTGGTTACATTTATTCTTATAGGAAACATAGAATGACACAAAAGGTATATAAATCCCTTGTGTGGGCTACCTTCCCCATTCCAGCAGCATATCTCCTAGGGTTCCAGACACACTCACTTTTGACTGATTGTTGGTCCTGGTTTTTCAGCCAGAGCTATGTCATGTGACTATAGAAAGTACAGACAGCTTCTCCATAGAAAATATTTATTTAAGCATTACAGCAATAACATCACCCAAAAATGCTGTGCGTTTCGGCCTTAGGCCTTCATCAAAAGGCTAAAAATATATCTATATATGTCATGTGACTGCTGCCTTAAAGGGCTGGAGTATTCTGGACAGACTGGTGTTCTTCTGCTCTGAGCTCCTGGTTCCCGTACCTGTCTGCAGCCACTACCTCCATATTCACTCCACCCATTGCTCCTGACCATTGGCATAGTTCCTGGTACGCGCTTCCAGTCACTCCAGGGAGCTGGCACTGTCCTTGGTACACTCTGTTGCTCCTGGCCACTGGCATAGTTCCTGGTACATGCCTCTAGTCATTCCTGGCTGCTGGCACTATCCCTGCTACACTCTGTCTATCTCTCCTATCCTCTGTTATTACTCCTAATTACACTCTACCCATCACTCCTGGGTGCTGGCACTGTTCCTGGTTCACTTTACCAAACTCTGCTCCTCTTAGACCTTACAGCCAGGCACTGTCACCCCAGTACACTACATTGCCAACACTGCGCCTCCATGCCCTTGCTTATGGGACAACCAACCATCGGTACACTTTACCCTAGCTCCAACAGAGGCACAGCTCCTCCTCCTCCATCGACCCCTCCTGGAATTTAATCGGCAGAGCACTGTGTGTGTGGCTCAAAAAATCCCATCACACACACACATGTTTACATCTTAGTTTATGTCTCAAGTAAGGAACCTGGTAATGACCTGGCAGCCAGAGCTAAATTCCTTCATGTCTGGGTCAAAGTCAGCAAGTTCCCAGCTATGATCTCTTTTGAAAGCTACCTGTCCCTCGGACTTCGCTCCTCAGTGAACACAGTCATAAACAGGGTAGGGTCTGGCCAACTCCACTTCATGACATCCTTGGAAGGACAAAACAGAAAACTTACCCAAACAAATAAAAAATTCACATGCATCCTGTAGGGAAAAACAAGCCTGTCTATCCTCTTACCAGCATGCTTCTTGTCAGCACATGAACTGAATGTCTTCTTGCTCTGCTTCTTTCTCTCACACTCTAGCCCTGCTGTACAGGGACTGCAGGAGGCGGATACCAGGTCACATTCAGGTACTCACACTGCTTGTATTTAAAAGATACATCTAGAGCCTGTTCACTATATGTGGGGTGACTGGTATTTTTATGCAACTGATCAAAGCCTCAAGCGTCACCTCAAGAGCACATAGAAAGAAAAATAGTTCACAATGTTGGTGTGATGTGCAGGCATTGGATGGCACTGCGGGTCACCTCAATGCAGAGAGGCTCAATGCGCTACAGTGCAAAGACCTGAGGGTAGTGTAACTTTGTACACGCTTAATAAAGTAATAAAAAATGTTAACAGTGAACTGCCTCTTTACCACCTGGCAAAGCTGACATCATCCCCACATAAAACAGTGTTTTACAGTGCGGCCAGGGTAATGATGTATGAATGATTACAAAGCTGCATTCATTTGTCACATTTGTGTACATTATGCATCTCTAGAGACTGGCTTTAACCACTTTTATACCGGACACTTTTACCCCTTTCCTGCCCAGGCCAATTTTCAGCTTTCAGCGCTGTCGCACTTGGAATGATAATTGTGCAGTTATGCAACACTGTACCCGTATGACATTTTTTGCAATTTTTTGAGACAGATCAAGCTTTCTTTTGGTGGTACTTAATCACCGCTGGGTTTTATTTTTTGCTAAACAAACGTAAGAGACTAAACATTTTGAAACTTCACTGATGTGCGCTGATGAGGCTGCACCGATGGGCACGGATGCACTCATAGGCAGCACTGGGGAGGTGGCACTGATGGGTCTGCACTGATAATCAGAGCATTGATGAGGTGGCACTGATGAGGCTGTACTGATAGGTGGCACTGATGATCATTGACCTGATTATCTGTGTAAATTTCCCCGGTCACACTTGCCAGTTCCTGGCTCTCCTCTAACTGTCACAGCACACCAGCAAAGGACTGACGATAACCAGCAAGTTTGTTTACATGTGATCAGCTGTGATTGGACACAGCTGATCACTTGGTAAAGGACCGCTGTGATCAGGGGGCGCGGGGGTGTAGTTCTGGGAGGACTTCCATGGATGCCCTCCCAGAACGAGAGAGCCACGCTGTAGCTGTCTTTCAGCTATAGCACGAGTCTGAAGTGGTTTAGGCCCCTTTCACACTGCAGCGTTTTTCCGCCTGAAAAAATACGGCCCCATTCACTCCAGTGTGAAAGCCGGCAATCAAAAAAGTCCTGCTAGCAGCATCTTTGGAGCGGTATAGGAGCGGTCTATTCACCGCTTTTATACCGCTCCTACCCATTGATTTCAATGGGACACCGCGGTAATACCGCCGCAAAGCGCCGATACGGCGGCGCTCTGCGGGGGATTTTAACCCTTTTTCGGCCGCTAGCGGGGGTTAAAACCGCACCGCTAGCGGCCAAATACCGGGGCTAAAACGACGTAAAGCAGCGCTAAATATAGCGCTGCTTTACCGTTGCCGCGGCTCTCGCCCCAGTGTGAAAGGGGCCTTAAGCAGAACTAACTCCCTATACTTACCTTCTCTCTATCAGTCTAAAATCTGTGAGGGGTTCCTCACTAGCACCAGCACCTTCTCCCCAGCTTCTTCTGGGTGCCAGTCTTCGGTCATCTTCATTGGTCAATGTGGGATGATGTAACTCCTGCACATGCACAGGACACATCACAAAGACCATACTGGTGATGCTGCGCAGGTTGGTTTGCATGCCACAGCAGACAGTGAGCAGGCAGTTAGGCGTATTTTATTGCAGAAGGGACAGTGCATGTCTCTGTTGTAATAAATAGCTCCCTTGCTTGTACATTTTTTTTAAAAATGACTTCAGTTCCACGTGAACTAAATTTCCGCATATACACAAGATGTGTGACCATCGCCAGTAGAGTCAGGCGCATGTTTCATCCACACTAATTCTATTGCCTAAACACAATGCGGACAAGTACTTGGAAACAATTACAGGAAGGGAGATTGAAGGAAAACAATGGGCCGGCTACATGGAGGTCATTCTGTTTTAAAAAGGCTGCTTTTTTTTTTTACTACACGAGTATCAACAAGGACAGCACTGAAAGTATTTTTAATGCCTTATTTATTCTATTCAGTTTAAATAAAAAAAAAAAAAAACACTTTTTGTAGTTATTCCGGTAAATATGAAATGACACATATCCACTTTGGCTGTACAAGGATAATGGCTGCAGCTATCATCCTGGTTCCAAACTTTTCAGCCAGCGATGGGCTTTGCTGTAGAAGTGATCTGAGATGTTCTACAACCCCTGAACACTTCTACAGGGTGCGGAAGGAGGCCACCCTCTCCCACCTCAGCCTAACACCTTTACCGGTGCAGTGCCATAGAATGAGATTTGCCATAGAATGAGATGCTCCGCCTCCATCACATCCTATTGGCTCACAATCAGTCCCACTTTGGCTATCATAGGGAGAGGATCTCCTCCCTGTGATAGCTGGACCTGCACGGAGCTCTCCGTGTCCCGGTCCAGCCCGGTGGATGGCTCATCTCTGTCACTGGAGGTAGAAGTTCAGTGCAGGGCACATAGGAAGGAGGGGGGGGGGGTGAGGGGCACACACCAATCATATCTGCAGAACTGGGCAAGCAGTCCCATGTGAAAGGACCTGTGGACGACGGGCACGTTACAGCCCCAGGTGCCAGGGTGTCCAGTGATAACAATCACCAGACAGAGAGAGAGGAAGGTACAAAGTCATCTGCAAAGCCTGCTTTCTGCTTAAACGCTTCACATCCCATTATATATTCACTGCTAAATAAGACTGTTCACAGGAAAAACCACCCCCTCCCCCCCCTGCAACCCCAACCCCCACCCGTTCACCATTCATTCTGCACGGGGCTTTGTAAGTAGAGTAGAAGTCAGAGCATTGCGGTGCCCATCCAGGGGAAGTCTCCTAGCTGGACGCTCCAGCATTTACAGGTTCAAGAATTAAAAAGCCGCTCTCTCGCTAGCAGTGTGCAGGAGTTAATGGCACGGCCAGCTGCTCAGAATCTCCCCCCGTCTAGGACAATGAGAGCCAATGGCAGCGGCGGAATGTAGTAAAGATCTTCTGCCTTTTCAATAGACTGAATGCAGAGAAGCTCCAGCTTGGAATCCTCCTGCGGATTCCTCAGCTGCTGCTGCTGCATGGGGGTGACGGTGATAAAGATACAAGCGGCACAAAACATTTTCCGTGCTTTGCAAAAGTGTCACTCAGCACTTTGAGCCATCCCTTAAAACCACAACTCAAATCGCCTATTTAGCTCCTATAGAGCTCCGTGCAGGTCCAGCTATCACAGGGAGGAGATCCTCTCCCTATGGTAGCCAAAGTGAGACTGATTGTGAGCCAATAGGATGCGACGGAGGCGGAGCATCTCATTCTATGGCAAATCTCATTCTATGGCACTGCACCGGCTGCAAGCTCACATGGCTTTCTGCCTTCTACTA